>CM031239.1:1042354454-1043559454 GCA_018340775.1 Taxus wallichiana var. yunnanensis
ATTTGAATATTAATGTGCGTAGGCCAACATCAATGCCGATTGACTCAGGGGCTTGTTGGGTTGTGGGATTTCGGTCACAAACTGTGAGATTCGTGGTCAAGTTGTAGACCCGCTATGGTCATGTGTGGAATCGGTTTCTAATCCCTAGTATCCAATAGTCGTATGCTTTTTCAGCCTCTATATTTAGAATTAACAGATGTTTGACTTTTTTTCGCAGTATCTCACAGTGTGTCGTGCAACTTGAATTCTTAAGCTGGTATCTATGTCCTGTGAGAGTATCTCTTGTGTCCTCAAGTTATGGGACCAAAGGATCACAACCGAACGCTTTTCTCTCTTCAAGCCTTCCACAGTCATGTGGGTATGTATCTAGGGGAATATAGTTTGGCCGACTTGACCAAAACGTATATACTTGGTCATCCTCTATATTCAACCCACTCAACCGTGTGAGCTGATCTATTGTAAGTTTGTCGTTGTTCGAAAGATTTGGATCCTAATACTTTGATCAATATCGCTATCACCGTGATTGTGACGAGATTGGGTCAGGGCACGATTGGCTCAATACGTATTCCCCGGCTCTCTAGGGCCCGTGATTGTCATACAAAAGCAATAATGTAAACTAAATGCAGAAAGCAAAATTAACTATATGAAGTATATCTATAACATATATGAATTCTATATTTTGTATTTTTCTGATGAATTTTACAAATGAATTAAAGGGGCATCTATTTTAATATATCTTATTAATCTAATGATGAATTTAAAACAAACAAAGTAACCGAGTATAGCTACTTGCCTATGCAGTTGTAAATCTATTCTAAATAATGAAATAATTGATATAATCTATTTGAAAGACTCTCAATCCTACCTCAGAAGTGAGGAAAGAATCATAGTCTCTCAGAAACTATCAATCCTCACAGCTTCCCTGACAATATCGAAAGTAAAATTGACTGAAATAAAGTGATTGGCTACTCTATTTGATATGCTTCTAACTAGAACTTTGAAAGCTAGAACCTGGATTCTGCAGAACAATGGCGAATCCGATGGTGTGTGTGGCTTTGTCCCCTCAGTGTGATCTCCTCATTCCTTCGTGCTCACGTGGATCTAGAAAAGCGTGTAATGCTAGCATCAATAGGAGTAGATATTGGAATAAAGACAACTTTAAGATACGTGATCAATACAATGCGAGTAGGAGAGGGATAGCGCAAGAGTACGGAGCTTGGCTTATGTAATTCTAGGCAGGGATTTATTGTGAGTCATGCGAATAAAATGTCTAGAACCTGAAACTATCATGTTTGAAGAACAAAACCTACAACTTTAATGGCTTCCTATTGATGAACAAACTATCTTACTCCAATGGATTGGATGAAATAACAACAACATTTGCACAAGATGGATATGTGGCTTTCAAACAGCATAACAATGCTAACTAAGCATGCAAATGAACTAAACTATGACTTCTAAGCAAAATAAAGACTGAACTACTGAAATGAGAAATTGAGAGGCAAATTTTGAGGGGCCATTTGCTTGAGCACAAGCCAACTATTTATAGCATTTGCATTTACCCAAGGTAAAAACCAAATTGAACTCTTAAACTATAAACAATGGCAAAACACTATTCCAGGGGACCAAAATCATTAATGCAAGCTCAAGGCGGTGAAAAAAAGCTGGTGAATCATTGATTTTTACGTGAGTCACGTTAAAAGAGCATTCTGGAAAACACATAAAGGACCACCGCCATGAGCAGGGTGGTGGTACAGACCGTCAGCCGCCTGTTTAGGGTGGCGGTCACGAGACCGCCTGCCAGGCGGGCGGCAGGTTCAGAATCAAGAGAAAAAACCAAAAAAAAGGGGAAAAGAGAAAAACAAAGCATGCAGGAGCTAAGTGGGGGATGTGGGATGTTAACGCATGTTTAGAGGGCTTTTCCAGATCCCGAACACCTTGCGAGGAGACCTGTATCATCATTGGGGCACGTGTTACGCTGCTTCGGTGGTGCGCAGCACTCTCCAATTTTGGGTACGCATATATTGCCCTCGAGAATTGTTTTAGCCATGAAGAGGCATAAACGGTGGGTCCGAGTATGGCGGTCCCAAATGGGAAGTTAGAAATTATACTTGATACGTCCGTGTCGAAATGACGCCATCTAAAATTCCCATACCTACAAAATGAAAAGAGGAATCAAGTGCAGATAGACAAAATAGATCGGAAAATAAATGCTAAAATAATGGGAAATGAGGACGTACCATTTGAGCGAGGATAAAACTTACCTTCGCGGCGCTCAAACTTGCGAAACAGACATTCAAAACAAGTCAAAGTTTATATATATGAAAGTGGGCCCATTTTCCTATTCATTTGCGCGTGTTGATTTGGTTGGTTTTGAGCTCTGGGACCCACGGTGACGGTTTCTTGCGAGAGTAGAGTCAAAACATTCGTGACGGGATAGTGATCATGCCTCCACGAGCGGAGCATCGACCCGCGAGATCACAGGTTAGTTTTCCTCAATTTATCGTTTTTCCCCCTCAATTTTAAAATGCTAAAATCTTTGTCGTGGGGGTAATTTTTGAAAATGTTAGGTTTAAAAGGTCCATCTAGGGGGCGCCTACTGGGTAGGCTTTGTTTTAGTTAAAATGGTCCCTTTTTTGGTGTTTTTAGGCTTCTTTAGGATATAAAACCCACGTGGGTTTTCGGGACACGACCGCCGCCACTACCGCCAAGGCGGCGGCGGTTACATGACCGCCCGCCTTGTTCAGGGCGGCGGTTACAAAACCGCCTCCCGCTTAGGGCCTCCGCTCGTGGTTCTTCACGTAATGTTAAAAGAATACTTGTTTGAGGTTGTTTTTGTTTTTTTTTAGCATTTTTATGTGTTTTCATGATTTTTCCAATGTATCACTTGGATGCTAACTTGCTCTATTTTGTGTGTTTTTGGGTGTATGCAGGTGAGGGAGGAGTACATTCGGTGGAGCCGAGAGAGAGAGTGTGACTGGCTCCCAGCAGTATTAGATGCACTTTCACAGGATGAGGAGGACACTCTTCAGAGGGCCGGGATACTATGTATCTCACGCGTTCCACATGTTGCACCATCCAGTCACATTCTTTGTGACTTATTCTCCTATTGGGATGCTGATCGGAACACCTTCCGATTACCAGGGGTCCGCAGTGAGTGGACCATCACTTTGGAGGATGTTTATCGTATTTTGGGGTCTCGATCATCGGGAGATGTCTTACCCTTGAGACAACAGGTTCGCGGGCCTAGATAGCACAGTGGGCCACTTATATGGGAGATGCAGTTATCTCCACGGGTTCGAAGAAGGGGGTCAGAGTTCGGTCTATTCCTAGCTTGCCCATCCCCTTGATTCATCAGGCTATTATGGGGATCCTTGCCTCGAGACTGATCGGGGACAAGGGAGGAGACACACTGCTATATTGTTGGTCCCCCATCATTGCACAGATCGAGGGTCATGGCCGATTTACGCCTGGGGAGCAGATATACTTGGGACTACCTACCATGACTTGTACAGGGTAGTCCATTTACAGGGGCAGTCCTTGAGCCACCCGACCCTGGTCATGAGTTGGGTTTATGAGCACTTCATTCCTTATGGCAGAGGTGTAGAGGTGACAGATCCCGGAGCTGTGAGGGTAGCTAGATGGACAGATATGTCGGTGCTTAGAGCACCTCATCAGCCAGTTGCCTCTCTGACCACCGATGACATGGAGGCCACACCATATCAGACCATGGCAGGTATATGGGGCGAGGAGGCTCTTACTTTGATCTCCTGCTCCACCACAGGGCAGCTTATTGACAGAGTGGGGCGAGTGGAGATACACCCTTCGCCGAGTTCCTCGCAGTTTTGGCCTACCTTACATGGGCATGCTTCCCAGGTAGTGCCGATATAGGTCGGCCCGAGAGGCCGAGGGGGTCCTAGAGGCCGGGGTTGGACAATTGTTACCCCTGGCGTTCCTATTACTGCAGCTGAGGCGGGTAAGTACATGCCCGAGGAGATCCGGTGCTCCTCGGGCACCCTTAATTCAGATTACCGCGGGTCCCGCTCATACGGCAGCGATGACCCCATTGACATAGACTTTGTATGAGGAGTTCATAGGGGAGAGATAGAGGAGGAGACCGAGGAGGACAGTGGGTCAGGGGGAGAGGATGATAGTGATCCTGAGTGGAATGATACTCAGGACATCATGCAGGCAGAGAGGGAAAAGTAGAGTGTAGAGAGGGTGACTCTGGTTTCAGAGGAGCCACTCTCCTAGGGCCATGGTGGGGAGGATGAGTCTGTTGCGGGATGTTACGCACTCCAGCCATAGGAGGAGCACCTCGGCAGGCGATCTCGTGGCAGGTGCGGACCCTAGAGATCCATCCTGGAGGCCCGGTGATCCGAGTAAGTTATCCTCCCTTTGCTTTGAGTTAGGATTACTTTAATTACCATCTCTCCTTTTGTTTACACTTGTGTTTTATCTCTTGTTTCATTTCTAATTTGTTTTCTCCTTTGTTTGCAGAGACCGCTGATGAGTGGCGGGACCTGATTCAAAGGGTATGCACTGATACCCTAATGATTCCCATGGAGAGGACCCGTACGGAGCTATCTCGTGGATGCGGGAGCCCTCATCACCGGCAGACATACTGATGTCTTTTCCCCTATCTCGGCATGTGGCTATTATGGTATCGACTCTCCGTACGGAGCTGCGAGGGTATAGGACAGCCAATGCCCGATGAGGAGTCATTCTAGTGGCGAGACTGCAGCCGCTACCCCTCGGGATCTTGAGCCCTCCGTGCACTCGAGCACCAGCGTAGCCGGAGTCCTAGGCGTGGGCGTGTGCCTTCGAGAGGGTCTCATAGGGATTGAGAAGCCACTTGGCTCTCCTAGATTTTGCATGATATTTTTGTAGTATATCTCGGGCTCTTTGAGCGCTTTGACCATGCTTAGCGCATGATGGCATTGTATAGGAATTTTGATCATATATATATATATATATATATTATTTTTTTGATCGAGACCTTTGGTATTTATGGCTTTGTTTCCATTTCTGTTTCCTCATGTGAACTGTGATATTATGCTTATATGCTTTTAGAATGTATGCAATGGAGAACAAATGATACAAATGTTTACTTTCCTTTTGTATTTCATGATGCTGATATATGATAATGTAGATACAATGTGATTTTGAATCTTAGTTTCTTTAAGAAATTTTGGATACTTCATGTTTGTTTTGGCAAAGTGGTGAAGACAAACCGATATGATGAGTAGATAGACTTGCCCCTCTCCTAACTCCACACAACTAGTAAGATGCGAGGGCTCATCACCGAGAGCTAGAAAAGGGCACAAGTTATGAAATGTGTTGAAATGATAGTGATGAAAGATAGACAAAGCTTTGGCGGAACCAAATTAGGATGCTACAAGCCTACTCCACTCAAGTGACTTCGTATTTTTGGGATGCAACTTGCTTTGTGGTTTATCTAGACTTAGATTGGGATGCAACTTGCTTTGCGGTTTATCTAGACTTAGATCCGTAGATGGCCACATGGTAGACAAAATCTGGGTTTTAGGATTTTTAATTCTTTTGGAATTTTGGACATCTGATTCATTTGTTTTTGACTCAAGACTTCAAGATTTGAATTGTTTGTCTATGACCTTTTACGTTTGTTTGTCAAGAGGACCCCTATACCTTGCCCCATGCTACTAGTAAGAAGCGTGGGTTCATCACCATAGGCAAGATATAGGTGGGTAAGGGCATTTCCATCCTTTCCCAACCCTACGTCACTAGTAAGAGACGCAAGCTCATCACCGAAGGTTGGTGGGGCAAGGAAATGTGTAAATTTAAAATTTTCTGTTTGATTCTATATTTGACTTGTTTACTTGAGCAAAATGTCAGTATGTGCTTATTTCCAAAGAGATATACATACGGGATAGATGTGACATGATGAAGCTTCTAGAACAGACCATAGGCAAGACACCTATTCTAAGAAGAAACCAAAAGTGAGAACAAGCATGCAGATCTTGGTATGGTTACCAGTAAGACTTTGTCATTTCTAGCTTTATTTGATGAAATGATTCCGAAATAGTGATGATATCATGGAAATGAAGAGGTATGATTAGAATGTTTATGCCAATACAATCATAAGTTTGTAATGAATTGCTTTAAGAATAAATTCCTTGATCACAAGATTTATACGAAACAAACAGATAAAATGAACTCCGACTATATGAAGATGCAATGTAGATATAATTATATAATGGTGCTTTGAGGTGCTTACGCGTAGAATCGTTTAAGGTGCAGGGAATTGACTGTTTCACCAAATTCCTCATCTTCTAGCGTACATAAGAGGTATGCACCATTTCCATAGTCTTTTGTGACTCGGTATGGGCCCAACCATTTGGGCCGGAACTTCTTTCCTTCGCCGGTCTTTTTGTCGATCCGGCTATCTAGCCTTAGAACTAGATCACCTTCATATATGTCATTCATAGACCTTCTTGTTATACTTCTGGCACATCCGATCAGCATAGACTCTGTGCCGCTGTTCAACATCTAACCTAGCTTCATCTAGGATTTCTAGTTGGGAGAGACATGCTTCTCTGTAAGCGTCTTCATCTAGAATCCCTCGTAATGAAATACGGAGACTGGGTATTTCAACCTCAAGTGGGAGGACTACCTCTACCCCGAATACTAGCGAGAAAGGAGTCACTCCTGTTGGTGTTCTTATTGAGGTCCGGTGGGCCCACAAGGCCGGATATAACTTCAAATGCCAATCTTGTTTGTTTTCTTTCACCGTTTTAAGAAGAATGGCTTTTAATGTTTTGTTTGTGGCTTCACTTTGTCCATTGGCTCGGGGGTAATACAGAGGATCTATGATGGCTTATTCTAAATTTATTACACAATTCGTGAACTTCGTCATTCTTAAAAGAAGTCCCATTATCTGAGATAATGATTTGTGGGACACCGTACTCGCAAAATGATTTGGTTCAAAATGAACTTGGCGATCACAAATCCTGTACAAGAGTAAGAGGCATGGCCTCTACCCACTTGGTAAAATATTCGGTGGCCATGATTATGAAATTATGGCCATCTCAGTAGATGAGGAGAGAATTTCCTATCAAATCTAGGCCCCACGTAGAAAAGGACCATGGAGTAGCGATTGGTTGAGGGCTTGGCTGCTGCATGTGGATCTCGTGGGAGAATTCTTGGCACTTATGACACCTTCGTACAAACTCTACTGCGTCGTGTTCTAGAGTAGGCCAGAAATAGCCCATCCGATGTATTTTACGAGTGGTGGCATGGCCACCGAAGTGGCCTCCACATATTCCACTATGAGATTCGTGGAGAATCTTCTTGGATTCTTCTGTGTCGACACATCTTAGAAGCATTCCATCGAATGCTTTGCAATAGAGCACTTGCTCTATAATGACGTATTTAGCTATGATAATGCGTAAATGCCTTCTTTTTGCAGAGTGGCACCTTCGGATATGTATGGTCCATGATATAATTAATAATATTAGTATACCAAAGACACTCGAGATAGGAGGTCCGGTTTCGATGTAATATACGCATTCATCAGAAAGTCCAGATCTACTAGATCGCCTCCGTTTAATGGATTATCAGCTAGCCAATCCATGATGATTTTCCTTTAATGACTTTCCGATTTACGAATGTTAATTCAAATTCACCCATTAAGGTTATAAAGCGTCCAACCTTTTTAGACAAGGACCCTGCGTGAGGAAAGTTCGTATGCTCTTCTTTATAATGACTTTTGTTTCTTGATTTAGCATGTAATGTCTTAAGCATTTGGTTGTAGAAGACTATGGTGAGGCATTCTCCTTCTCTTGCGTGTAGCGTGTTTCATAGTCGAGCAATGTCCGGCTAATGAAATAGATCGCACGTTCTCTCTTGTCATCGTCTTCTTGAGCTAGCATATAGGCTAGCAAGACATTGGTGGCTCGCGAATATAAAATTAACGGGTGATCTAGCTTAGGTGGCATTAACGTAGGTGGTGATAAAAAGAAACACTTGACTTCGTTGAAAGCTTCATTGCATTCTTCGGTCCAATCAATGCTATAATCTTTCTTGAGTAGATTGTTGATTGGATGGATGGAGAAACTTAAATCCGGGATGAATCTCCGAATTGCACCAAGTCTTCCGAGAAATGACCTGATTCCATATTCATCCGAAGGTGGCACCATTTCGAGAACAACCTTAATTTTGGTTGGGTCAACATCGATCCCATGTGATGATATAATGTAACCTAGGAGTTTCCTCCTGTTACGCCAAAGACGCATTTTTCTGGATTTAGCGTGACTCCATATTCTATTAAATGTGAAAGAATGACACGAAGCACTTCCAGGATGGTCACAACACTTCTTGGCCTTGGCCAATAAGTCATCTACATAGGATTCCACAATTTTATGAATAAGGTCATGAAATATATATGTCATAGCCTCAGTTGGTATGTAGCGCCAAATGGCGTTCTTGAGGCCAAATGGCATAACAACATAGCAATAAGTTCCCAAGGAGTTATAAACATGGTTTTATCTTGATCTTGTTCGGATATTCTGATTTGATTGTATCCGAGAATCCATCCATGAGGGATAAAAGCTCAAATCCAGCAAGCTTGTGTCAACAATGACGCCTATGGATGGTAACGGGAAGTCATCCTTAGGATACGCTTTGTTAATGTCTCGGAAGTCTATGTAGATGTGTATCTTCCCATTATTTTTAAGGACGGAACGATATTAGATACCCACTGAGAGTAATCAACTGGTTTGATGAATCCTACTTGGAGGAGTTTCATTACCTCCTCTTTCACCATGAGAGCTACCTTGGGCTTCATTGGTCTTGATTTTTGTTTAATCGGTTTTGCATCTGATTTAGTGACGAGGTTGTGCACCGTAATGTGGGGTGCAACTCCTGTCATTTCCTTATAATTAAATGCAAACGCCTTCTGATGTTCCTTGAGGATCCGAGTGTGTATTTCTACTTCTGATGGAGTTAACGAGGATCCTAACTTCAATATCCTTGGTTCATCTTCCGTTCCGATGTTAATATCAATTGTTTCTTCGATTAGAGAAGTGTTACCTTCTTCAAACTCAGGCGGGGCTGGAGGTAGTTCCAGCTCATCTCCATTCTTGACTGTGTATATGTTGGGTTCCTTTTATGGGGGAAGCTCTGTCATGGGATTCCCGTAGTAGGAAGATGAATGCGGGATCAAGGATAAATCTACTGTGTGATGGGTGAGATGTATCACTGCATAGGCATTTAAGTAATCAAGAGTGGTTGTCTCACTATCAATGTGGTCTAGGATAGTAGATTTGTTCTCATCTCTGTTCATTAAATGAGGGCTTGACATTTGTTTTACTAATGGTTTGGTACGAAGGGATACCATAAAATGGGTATTTTCCAACTCACTGCTTGGAGTGAAGCATGACGCTGAGGTTGCTATTGAATCGGTGAGAAGATTTTGTTCTCGTGGGATTGCTTCAATTGATATGAAGTCAAACTCCTTGCTTAAATTCAATACAACTGTTTTGTAGAGCTGTAAGTGCTCGGCTTTGGTTTCATATACCTCAGTGACTTGGTTTGCTATCAATTGTGAGTCTCCTAACACCCTGATATTATTAGCACCGATCCTCTTAGCCAAGATGAGGCCAAGGAGGAGGGCTTCGTATTCAACGTTGTTTTTGTACATTCAAAGTTTAGTTTAAAGGTAAATGGTAGGACCTTTCCCTTGGGAGAAGTAAAGATTACACGTGCCCCAACTCCATAGCGACATCTAGCTCCATCGAAATGGAGAGTCCAATATTTTGCTTTGGGAATATGGATGTTGGGACATTTGTTGTGTTAATATCTTCTACTTCCACCATGCAGAGATCTTCTGCTGGGAGAACCAACACCTAGGGTGTGTCCCATGCCTACCGAATCAAATGGTAGGAACATTGGTAGATCTTGTTCTAGCAATTCAACAATTTTTGCAGTAGTTCCTAATGATACTGTTTCTATGATCTTAACTTCATCCTTGAGGGATGGGATATTCTTGACTAGGTTCGTAACTTCTAACTCGGTTGTAGGTATCAACTTATCTTCCGGTTTCGTGTCGGTTGGTTTATTAAGTTGGTTTGTTGGGAGTTCAAACTCGAGTGAACACCGGCCTTTTTTGTGTCCGCTAGGTGTATATGGAATGGTTTTGGATCACCCTTGGCTACGAATATCTTTCCTAAGTGTAAAACCTTACTTCTTGAAATAGCGTAGAAGGAATTGCCTTCATACGGTGTATCCATGGTCGTACCGAGGATCATATTATAGTTAGTTTCCCGATCTATAATATAAAACTTAGTCGGGATTGTATTGGGTCCTAAGGTGACCGGTAGTATTATAGTTCCAATCAAGGTGGCTTTAAGGCTATCATAGCCTCTTAGTGTATTTCATGTGTCGTGAGCAATTCGTTTCTCCGTACCCTAGCTTTTAGAGAAAAGAAAAAGGGACTATGTTAATTGCTGCCCCATCATCAACCATCACGCGTTTCACATAATTGTTATAAACCCATACTTGCAAGTGTAAGTCCGGATCACCTCGGCGTGCAATCTCGGTAAATCTGTTATTTTGTTTATTTCGAATATGAATTCGGTGTCCCTATCCGGCTGCCTCCCGGAGGGTGGATATCAAAGTCTATATGGTTTACCTGTGTTTCGAGAGGTGGAGTGATGTTGATTAGATGACTTAAACCCAATGCTTCTAAAAGAGCAGCCCTGTGAGCAAGGGAGTTCTTCAATAAATCCAAAAAGGAGATGTGCGAGAAGGTTTTTGTTAAATCACTAATTAAATCATAGGCACCCACGGGTTTTATTAATACTTGTTGGATATCGTCTGTTTCTAGCGGGTAGCTTGGACTTAGCTGAGAGGAATACTCTCGTGTCCTTGTTACAGCTTCTACGGGTAGTTCGACGTCTAATTCCACTAAACCAACTATCTTGGGTCACGGCTGACTTCCTAATTGTGGTGCAACTAATGGATTTAGTGAAGTTGAGGCTTCATGATCGTTGTTTCTGTCATTACACCATTGTTTGCCCCATTCGGATTTAACTCGTTGTTGTTGTGATTTGGGAGCGAATCATTGAAGATTTTAAGGGTGCATTCATAGGGAAACCCCCTACAAAAGTATTTAGGTCTTTGTGTGACGCAGGATCTACCAAGAACATATCTATGAAAATTTTCTTTGTTCTTCCGGTAAACGTTGCATGAATTTATTGTAGTCATAGCACGTTCTAGTGTCATGGCCTCAATTTTGTGGAAACCACAATACGAGTTAGGAATGGAAAAGTGACAAGCGAGCGTGGAAATCTACAAGTAACTTTTCCTTGCACCCGACCTCCCGAGGTCGTGCCGAGACAGTCGGTGGGGATTGAATATGCGTGGGATGCAGACAAACTAGTTAGGCAATCTGATGTCTTCGACGTGCACTAGTGGAATTTGTGAATCTAAGGCAAAGAAGGCCCTCCTAACCTGAACTGGCGTGATAGATCGATCAACAAGGATGACTACTCAAAGGCTCCAATCAATATCGAGCTCTGGCGTGATTCGGTCTATGGGTTGTGGAATACGTGGAAAATGACCTAGGATAGTTTCGTGTATGTCTCCCGATAAGGTCATAGGGCGGATGGTAAATATAATTGACTCTATGGGCGATTTTCTGGCCTAGTCTAGAACTCCTTAGCTTCGTTAGCTGCTATGTCTAATAAGGATAACTGTTCGATGATGATAGGTGGAAGTGGAGTAGATCTGAATATTAATGTGCGTAGGCCAAAGATCAATGTCGATTGACTCAGGCTTGTTGGGTTGTGAGATTTCGGGTCACAAACCGTAGATTCGTGGTTGTTGTAGACTGCTTATGGTCATGTGTGGAATCGTTTCTAATCCCTAGTATCCATAGTCATCTATGCTTTTTCAGCCTCTATATTTAGAATTAACAAATTGCTTGACTTTTCGAGTATCCCACAGGAGTTCGTGCAACTTGAATTCTTAAGTCGGTATTTATATCTCGAGAGTATCTCCCTGCGTCTGGTTGTGGGACCAAAGGATCACAACCAAACGTTTGCTCTCTTTCAAGCCTTTCCATAGTCATGTGGGTATGTATCTAGGGGAATCTGTAGTTTCGTTGACTTGACCAAAACATATATGCTTGGTCGTCCTCTATATTTAACCCACTCAACCGTGAGCTAATCTGTTGTAAGTTTGTCATTGTTCGGAAGATTTGGATCCTAAAACTTTGATCAATATCAATTATCGCCGTGAGATTGGGTTGGGGCACGATTGGCTTGAATACATATTCCCGGCTCTCTAGGGCCCATGATTGTCATACAAAAGTAATAATGTAAACTAAATGCAAAAGAAAGCAAAATTAACTATATGAAGTATATCTATAACATATATGACTTCTATATTTTTGTATTTTTCTGATGAATTTTACAAATGAATTAAAGGGGCATCTATTTTAATATATCCGATTAATCTAATGATGAATTTAAAACAAACAAAGTAACCGAGTATAGCTACTTGCCTGTGTAGTTGTAAATCTATTCTAAATAATGAAATAACTGATCTAATCTATTTGAAAGACTCTCAATCCTACCTCAGAAGTGAGGAAAGAATCATAGTCTCTCGAAACTATCATCCTCACAAAACCCTGCAATATCGAAAGTAAAATTGACTGAAATAAAATGATTGGCTACTCTATTTGATATGCTTCTAACTAGAACTTTGAAAGATAGAACCTGGATTCTACAGAATAGTGGCGAATCCAATGGTGTGTGTGGCTTTGTCCCCTCAGTGTGATCTCCTCATTCCTTCGTGCTCACGTGGATCCAAAAAGCATGTAATGCTAGCATCAATAGGAGTAGATATTGGAATAAAGACAGCTTTAAGATACAGAATGAATACAATGCGAGTAGGAGAGGGATAGCGCAAGAGTACAGAGCTTGGCTTATGCAATTCCTAGCGGGATTTATTGCGAGTCATGCAGAATAAAATGTCCAGAACCTGAAACTATCCTGTTTGAAGAACAAAACCTGCAACTTTAATGGCTTCCTATTGATGAATAGACTATCTTACTCCAACGGATTGGATGAAATAACAACAACATTTGCACAAGATGGATATGTGGCTTTCAAACAACATAACAATGCTAACTAAGCATGCAAAAGAACTAAGCTATGACTTCTAAGCAAAATAAAAGACTGAACTACTGAAATGAGAAATTGAGAGGTAAATTTTGAGGGGCCATTTGCTTGAGCACAAGCCAACTATTTATAGCATTTGCATTTACCCAAGGTAAAAACCAAATTGAACTCTTAAACTATAAACAATGGTAAAACACTATTCCAGGGGACCAAAATGATTAATGCAAGCTCAAGGCGGTGAAAAAAAGCTGGTGAATCATTGATTTTTACGTGAGTCACGTTAAAAGAGCATTTTGGAAAATGCGTAGAGGACCGCCGCCCTATTTAGGGCAGCGGTCACGAGACCGCCACCTAGGCAGGGCGGCAGTTTCATAACTGATGAGCAAAAGGCCAAAAAAGGGGGAAAAGAGAAAAACAAAGCATGTAGGAGCTAAGCGGGGATGCGGGATGTTAATGCATGTTTAGAGGGCTTTTCGGATCCCAAACACCTTGCAAGAGACTTGTATCATCATTGGGGCACGTGTTACACTATTTTGATGGTGTAGTACCCTCCAATTTTGGGTACGTATAGAGACCTATGTCCCCACCACGACCTACAATGCCGAATGGGCAAGAGGATAAGCCCATTGAATGGTTGATTGATGATGTGGGTTGTCAGAAATACATACAGACGGTCATGGCGAGACCAACTACGAGCAACACCACCTAGGCCAAAGCAGCTAGCGAGATGTGGTCACCCTCACATTCATAGGGATGCACTACGAGGACAAGTGGCTACCTTACAAGGCTAGATTACAGTGTTTCGGGGCGGTTGGTAGGGTCACTTTGGTAGAGGTGGCAGGGTTGTAGGCCGATTGGCCACTACACGATCCACTGATTGTGGCCTTACGAGCCCAGGTCGTGGCACGAGCTCAGGGATAGGGTCCCATGGTATAGGCAACAGTGGGACAAGGTCCCATGGTATAAAGAAGAGGGGAGGTGCACAAACAAAGGGGCTAATACCGTTAGTAGTAGGTTAGGGCTTACAGGGTACCAGGAGACCCATGACACCACCACGGGCATGGTGTCGATGGCCGATTCAAGGATTCCTTGAGTGAGGCCGAGTAACTACCAGATCATTTGACTACCGTGTCGGGATAGACATCCCTTCTTATGCATAGTACAGAGTACAACATGCCTCGAGTGAGAGGACCAGATCTCACACACATAGTGCAGAGAGTACGGGGGCCGACGAGCCCAAAGATAGGATCAGGGAGATGTGACTAGCTCATGGAGGCCAGACCCAGTTGCAGGCCAAACAGAGGTGAGGGCTAGACCCATGCTAGGTGGAGAGATGTTGGCAAGGCATCGGACCGAGAGGAGAGGAGGAGACAGATGAGACATATATGGATATCAGGTGATTAGTCACCATATGTGTTCATGAGATAGATTTTTTGTATATTTTTTATTTATATCGGCCTGCGTGCCGAATATTTTGAGACATTTTTATATAAGGGACATGTGTTTTCGTTATACCTAGGCCCATATATACATAGGTTTTCAGGATGTATATGTTTATGGATGATGGTTATATTTATGATATGATGTTGTACTAGTGGTTGTAATTTCTATTGTTATTGTGTATGTGATGGAAACTAGGTGGACTAGGCATGATGGAGTCAAGTTGGTATAGGCATGATTGAGTCAGGTCATAGGCATGATGGAGTCGGTTGATTTAGGAATGATGGAGTCAAGTTCGATCTAGGCATGATGGATTCGGGTTGGTTTATGCATGGTGGAGTCAGGTTGGTATAGGCATGATTGAGTCAGGTCATAGGCATGATGGAGTCAGGTTATAGGCATGATGGAGTCAAGTCGGTTTAGGCATGGTGGAGTTAGGTCAATTAGGCATGGTTGAGTCATGGTTTATGGTTTTTCTTTAAGTTCCAAGTTGTTGGTAACATGGAAGACAAATGATGATGGTCATGCATGTTATGGTTTAAATTTCCAAATATTAGCTATGGTGGAAATATAAAAATGATAAATGAATGATGTGATGAAGTGGTAAAAATGTTTTTTAATTGGTGCTTGTTTGGTTTAATTTCCAATTGTTGATATAAAATGGAAACTAACTAAGGTAGAGTGTGCATAGGAAAGTGAAGGGGAAATTGGTTATGGTAAAGAGTGGTCGAGCTAACCTTTAAGGGCCCCATGCCCTCGAAGTGTTGCCTATATAGCCCCGACGAAAAGGGGCCTCAGGCAATGTAGTTCTCCCATAAGCTAGGGAAGAATATGATGAGTTAAAGTAATGGGTTGGTATATTTTAGGCATGATTGAATGTAGGTCATAGGCATGGTTGAGTTTAGATCATGGACATGGTTGAGTCATTTTAAATTTAGGTGTCGGTGGTCTAGTCATGTATAGGATAATCAATAAGTAATAAGGAAGGTGAATGGTAAGAGGTGGTAAAAGAGCTGCTTAATTGATAAGAACCCTAATGAGTATACCATACCCAAGATGGGCTTATGAACATAAGACCCTAAAGGTGTTGCATAATGGACTATTTTAAAGGTGAAGAAAGTCACATGATCATGAAATGTCATAGTTGTAGCAAGTCCCTTGAGAAGAGAGAAAACTAGGGTGAAATAGACAATGAGGTAAACTTGGATGGTTTAACATAAATTAGTATACGACAACAGGATTATTTAGCAACAAACCCAAGATCACAAATAGGCAAGTCCATGACAAAAATTTCATCATCATGATTTTTATTTTTAGACCGATCGATGCAGGAAGTCTATGTGGGATGAGTATATTATCTCCTTGAGGTCTTCGCAAAGCTGATCAATGTGGGAAGCTTCTAGATATTTGTATTGTATTTTTGTAATAACTTTATATAGTTGTCCTTCAAGGGATCGGCCTACTTATAATGGAGAAATAAAGAGAAGAGATGTCTCGTTTTGAGGGAGTCATATTTTGATGGAAGTTTGACTCAAGGAGTTGAATCCCATTTTTTTCAGACATTTAAGTCATGGAAAAGACTATAGAGGAAGATTGGGTTCTTGTTTAGAAGACAAAACCATAGTACACAGGGGTTAACTATGAAAGAGGTGGTTTCAAGTGATGAACAACCATGGGGTTCCATCTTTAAAAATATGAAAAGTATCCATGAGAATCATGTTGTGAGTAGATTCATGGTACTCATATTGAAGATAAGGTTGAAAGGTGACGGATAATCACACGATTCAATTTTAGTCGTTGATCCTCAAAAACAGGTAATATGAAAGGTGAACAAAGCTCAAGGGATGAACGATCAATTGTGAAGGTGATATAGGACTTGATTTCAAATGTAAATGGTCGAAGATGCAAGGCATTGAGGGGCTCGAGTTCGGGTTTACCTTTGAGCAAAGACAAACGATAAGCACCTGATCCATAGGCATGGGTAATGATATAGGGTCCAAGCCAATTAGGAGAAAATTTGCCTCGTTTACTTTTCTCTTCTTTATTTGCATGTTGACTTTCCTTCAAGATGAGGTTGCCAACCTGAAAGGTTAGTTCATGGACTCATTTGTCATAGGCATGTTTGATACACTTTTGGTAGATTTGGAGATGGTCAAGAGCATTAAGACAACATTCATCTAATAAATCAAGTTGTGCTGAATGATCCTAGAGAAATTCATCGTCGTTGAGCATGTCTTGTAATGAGATGTAGAGAGATGGAATCTGGACTTTGAGAGGTAAGACAACCTCGGTACCATATACCAGAGAAAAATGTGTGGTGATAGTCGAAGTGCGAATACTAGTGCAATAAGCCCACAAAGAGAAAGGAATGTACGAATTCCAATCCATGTCAAAATCGTCAACTACTTTTATAAGAATTTATTTCAAGGTTTTATTTGTCGATTCTACTTGGCCATTGGTTTTTGCATGGGTAATAAAGTGAAGAGAAACCGAGTTGGATGCCAAAAGTGTCGCACAACTTACGTAGGGTTTTATTTTTGAATTACTTTCCGTTATCAGTGATGAGATAGTGAGGAACACCAAAGTGACAAATGATGCGATGGTTGATGAATTCACATATTTTCTTGGATTTTGTAGAAATAAGGGGGATGGCTTCTACCCATTTAGTGTAATATTCAAGAGTGGTTATATTCCATTAATGGCATTGGGAAGAGTGGGGATTGATCTCGCCGACAAGATCCAAGCCCCACCGAGAGAAAGGCCAAATGTCCCGCGACTGTAAGGCATGACTAGGTGTGTGATGAAGATTAGCATGTTGTTGGCATTTTACACAATGTTTGACATAGTCACAATAGTCATGGTTTAGGGTTGGCAATAATATCCAAGGCGAAGAATACGTTTTGCGACAACTAAACCACTAACGTGGCCTCCACAAATTCCATCGTGAACTTCCTTGATGGTGTAGGGAATTTACAAACTTATAAGGCATCGTAAGCGAATACCGTTAAAGCCACACCGATAAAGGAGACCACCCATGATGACATAGTGAGAGACACTTTCAAGAAAGGCACGTTATCCATTACAAGTGAGATAAACAAGTAGACTAGAAAGGGAAAGATAGCCTGTAAACTTCTTATACCAAAGGTCACGTGGGTCAGGTGCAATGTTTCCAACGGAGTAGACCTCATGAGGTAAATAAGAGGGTGATTTTGACCTTTGTATTGTGACAAATATTTTAGAATCATCGGGTGAAGCGGTATCCGAGAAGCCAAGAAGACCATGGTATCTCGCAAATTTATTGGTAGAATGTGGGGTGGTTTGAAGTTTGTAATGGTCAAAGGTAGTCAAAATTATCTCTACATGATGTTTATACTTTTGAAGTATTTCATTATGGCACTGGTATATACCATTGACTTGGTTTATGACCAGTTAGGAATCACCAAAGATATTGATTGACTTAACATTTAAGGCATAAGAAACCCGAAGACCTAATCTGAGTGCTTCGTATTTGGTGATATTGTTTGTACAATCAAAATCCAGTTTGAAAGATAAAGGCATAGGTTCACCATCTAGAGGAATGAGGATAACACTAGCCCCACTTCCACGTTGACACTTGGAGCCCTCGAAGAAGAGTGTCATTTGGTAAGTGGTATAGTACAAGGAGAGGGTAGCTATGGATTCTTCTAGGGAAATCGAAGTTAGAGGATTGATCCTCGAAAAGAGGTGTATCATTAGTTGGTAAGCAATTGTTTGGCCCTTGATGGATTTTTTATGAGTGAATTCAAGGTCGAGGTCGGAAAGAAGCATAAGCCAATGTGTGACATGTTGATGTTGATAGGGTTTGGCATACATATAGTGTAGGGGGTCAGTATTGGTAATAATGAAGGTTTTTTGGTTGAGTAGGTAATGGCGAAGTTTGGTGGTGACAAAAACTAAGGCTAAGCATAGTTTTTCGGCATGGGTGTATCTAGTTTTGTAGTCCAAAAGGGTATGGATTATGTAATAAACCGCTTGCTCTTTGTGTTTCTTGTCGCGATGAGCGAGCATGACACCTAAAGAATGGTTAGTGGCAAAAATGTATAGGTAAAAGGGTTGGTCATCCTTAGGAGGAATGAGCACTAGTGGTTGAAGAAGGTATTGTTTTAAGGCATCAAAAGATTTATGGAATTCATCATCCCATTTGAATGAAACATCCTTCTTGAGAAGATGATGAAATGGTTGACAGTGGTCGAAAAGCTGCGAGATAAATCAACGAATGGATTGCAACTTACCTTACAAGCTTTGAATTTGATGGATATTATTAGGCATAGGCATTTCTAGGATAGTCTTTACTTTACAAAGATCGACTTCTATGCTACGTAAAGAAACAATGAAACCGAGGAGTTTTCCTAAAAGTACCGCAAAGATGCACTTCTTTGGTTGAAGACAAACACAATACTTGATGAGGTGATCAAAGATGACCTAAAGGACAATCAGGTGTTTGACACGATGTTTGGATTTGGAAAGAAGATCATCTATGTAATCTTCCAATATGTGATGCATGATGTCATGGAAGATGTAATTCATGGCTCGTTGATATGTAGCACCAAACGCGTTTTTAAGGCCAAAAGACATGACTCAATAATACAAGGTCCCCCAAGGGGTGATGAAGGTATTCTTGTGTTGATCTTCTGGAGCAATCAATATTTGATTATAACCCAAGAAACCATCCATGAGTGATAGCATTTCATGGCCGGTGGTGAGATCAACTAGTTGGTCAATGCCTGGTAATGGAAAATAGTATTTGGGACAAGCTAGGTTGAGGTCATAGAAGTCCATGTAAATGCGGAGTCCCCATTTTCCTTTGTGATAGGAACTATGTTAGAAATCCATTAGGGATAGTCAATGGGTAAGATGAAGGAAACTGAGAGAAGGCACTGAAAATATTCTATGACTAAAAGAGTAATGCAAGGATGCATTTTCGTAAATTTTGTTTGATAGTTTTGGCATTAGAAATGGTCACGATATTGTGGACCATGATTTTAGGGTCAATACCGGGCATATCGGCATAGGACCAAGAAAAAGTGTTGTTATGGTCCTAAAGGAAAGAGGTAAAAGCTTCTTGTTCAGCAACATCTAAAGACTGACCTATCTTTAGGATGTGCGGGTCATCCTGAGTATTAATGTTGATTTCAATAGTTGATTTGTTCAACATGGTTTGCATCTTAGAGGGTAACGATCGGTGAATATAAGAGTCTTCACCAAGGTAGGTGAGGATGGACTCATCTTCCTGACATTAAATGACATTAATAGAAGGTGTATCGTCATCGATCATGTCAGGATATAGGAAGGGGAGAGAAGAGGGAGCCTCACCATCGTGTTGATAGGTTAGAGGTCCCAGGGAAATTGTGTTTATGAAAAAAATTGTTAGGAGGAATAGATTTGGGATCTATGGACTCCATGGCTGAAGATGGTGACATGGGTGAATGAGGTGGAGAAGGTTTGTCTTCCTCAATGAGGTCGACGCCGGCCTTTTTGGGAGGTGGTGCATCAAAGCCAATGCCACTACAAATATTGTGTTTATAGGTGGTACATAAAATGTTAGTATGGTGACCTTATTCATAAAAAATGAAGCTTGAGCCTTTCCATGTGTAATGGTGTTGGAAAGTGTAGGCAAAATAGTGGTTAGTAAGGGATTGTAGGTCGATGAAAAACAATCGTGTTTGGGATGGAGGTTTGGGTGAATAGGTGGTCATATCAAGTCCCCCATACATTAGATTAGTGTGAAGGTGGGGAGGACCATCTGGAAAAACCTTGCCTACTTGGGCGGTCATAACTAAAATGCTAGCGCGAGTTCCTATTTTCTGTGGAGTGAGGAATGTGTCAATATTGTATAGGCAGTACTCCTCCAGAGTGAGGCATTGATTAACACCTTCTAAGGGATCGGTGAGTCGATATGTGGGTAGCGAGGATAGATGACTCACTAGATGATTGGACAGAGGGGTACCGATTAGTTGGGAAGCGAGTGGTCACCGGGAAGCTATAAGAATAGTAGGAATAGAAGAATTAGATGCAAGAGAGGTGGCGGCAGCATTGGTGGATGGGCTTGTGGGTGAAGGCAAAGTGGGGGTAGTGGAAAATGCCTTGACTGGTATAAGCACATCGTTGGGTCGATAACATGTTACAGGTCTTGAATGGTGAAAATTCGGTGGGGAAGGTGTAGTTATGTCCCTCATGCTTGATTTTTACATAGTGGTGTAAAGTTGAAGGGACACAACCCATGACGCGAATCTAGGGTTTGCCGAGTAATAGGTTATACTGGAACTCCACCTCTAATACATAGAATAATTTTGGGACAATGCAAGTGTTAGGGTCATACACCACATTGTACAGACAATATATTAGATCTAAGTATACATGTAAATAAAAGAGAATATTATACCGGAAGAAGTATATAAACCAAGAGACATAAATCAACACCAGATTAAACATGGTTCACCTAGTGTGGGCTACATCCACCAAGAAACAAGCCAATCTATTATCCAAAGCTTTGACAAGATATACAATGAAGATTTACAATCTTCCACACCCTCAGATATACAATACTTTCTTTCCTCAAGATTTTTCTTCATCACCAAGAATTCTCTCTCTCACCAAATTTTTGCAAGTTATTTCTAATTCTTGTTTTTCTCTTACTTCTAAACCCTAGCTTTATACTTATATAGTTGTTTATAGACTTAGGGCACTTAGCCATGTAATTACAATCAATAGATATACTTTAATGCTAAAAATAGATCTTATTCCCAGAGTTAACTAAAACATCCTCACACAGTAACCGATGCCGAGTTAGCCCTAACCGATGTTGATTCCACCCTTGCTCGATTGATTCCGGTTACCCCTAACCGGTGACGATTCTTTATTTTCCAAAGCAAGTTTCCATTACATGCTAAACTAAATTAATTGAGCTCCATAACTCAACAATCTCCCACTTGGAGATTAATTACCGCACAATACCTATACAACATCATTCGTGGATCCTTCCTTAGATTTTTTTTTCTCTTCAAGTCTCAAACTCGAAGAAAAACAAGTGGAGTTTAGCTCCAATTTCTCCTTTCCTAATGGCTTCGTTAGCATATCCACAAGGTTCTTGCTTGTATGAATCTTTTCTAGATTCAACTGTCCATCCTTCAATACCTACCGTATGAAGTGATACCTCAACTGAATGTGTTTCATTCTCGAATGAAATGATGAGTTCTTTGCCAAATGAATTTCACTCTGACTATCACTAAATAGTTTACAATCATCTTGCTTCTTTCCCAACTCTTCCATGAACCTACTCATCCATATTATCTCTTTTCTAGCCTCTGTAGCTGCAACATACTCTGCCTCTGTAGTAGACAAAGCCACAACCTTCTGCAATCTTGAAATCCAACTAACTACTTGTCCCACCTACTATGAAAATATAACCAGTAGTGCTCCTTCTACCATCCAGATCTCTAGCCATATCTGAATCAACATAGCCACATAATGAAATATCGAACCTCCATAACATAACTGCATGCTAGATGTCCCTTTCAAATACCTGAGTATCCATTGGACTGCTTTCTAATGCTCTTTACTTGGATTGGCCATATATCTACTCACCACTCCCATTGTCTATAATAACATACATAACACTCCCAACTCAATGAAGTATATAGACTCGTGTCATGTATTTGACCTCCTCATGTGATGATGGATAATGATCTTTACTTAATTTTAAGTGTCCACCCATAGGTGTGCTAACAAGTTTTGCATTCTGCATATTGAACCTTTCTAACACCTTGTAGATATAATCCTCCGATACAAATACAATTTCTTCTTTTTCCTGTCTCTGTGTATTTACATGCCAAGGATTCTTTTTGTAGCACCTAAATCCTTCATAGAAAATGTGTGAGCTAGCTTTCTTTTAAGCTCACCAATGTCCCATGCTTGATCCTACAATAAGCATATCATCCACATACAGTAACAAAATAATATAGCTCCCATTTTCAAGCTTCTTGAAATAAACACAATGGTCAGATTTACATCTCAAGTAACCATGCTCTTGCATAAAACTATCAAACCTCATGTACCATTTCCGTGGAGCTTGTTTAAGCCCATATAGACTCTTTTTCAATCTACACACTAATTTCTCCTTACCCTTGGCTTCATGCCCAAGTGGTTGTTGCATATAAATCTCTTCATCCAAATCACCATGAAGGAAATCCATCTTCACATCTAGTTTCTCTAAATGTAAATCCTCTATTGCAATTAAACTCAATACAGTATGAATAGAAGTCATCTTAACAATAGGAAAAAATATTTCTCCAAAGTCAATACCTACTTTCTGTGTAAATCCCTTTACTACAAGTCTTTCCTTGTATCTTTTCTGTCCACCCTCTTCTTTCTTGATCCTTTAAACTCATTTATTATGCAATGTTCTCTTACCTACGACATCTTAACCAAATTCCATGTCTGGTTCTATTCCAAGGAATTCATCTCCTCATCCATGCCATGCTCCCACTAGACGTGGGTCTTATCCTGCATTGCTTCTTCAAATCTCTTTGGTTCACCATTATCAGTCAATAATAAATAAAATAGAGAAGGTGTAAATATTTATGGAGGTTTACTTACCCTTTGTGACCTTCTTACGAAGTTTTTGTACCGCAGCTCAATCCGGACCTCCCGGACATTCCTATCCAAATTTGTGTGACCACCGCCGGTCACATCTAATCGACACTAGTGCTGCTAACCAAGGTAGGTTTGGATCTTCTATAACCGATATTGGTTCTTCCGACCAATGTCGATTGGGGAAAACCAAACCGGTTAGTGTGTAACCCTATAGGCAATACTTTTAAATCTGAAAGTTCATTTTCATTTACAAACTTCTCAATTGATTCATCCTTGGGTACCAAAATTTGATCCTGTACATTCTCTTTTCATTCCATTCAACATCACGACTCCTAATATTTAAAATTCTTTCAATCCCAAAAACAGAAACTTAAATCACTAGATCTATAACCAATGAAAGTGCATCTCTTGGATTTTACATCCAACTTTTTTCTATTTTCCTTATCAACATGCACAAAAGCTTTTGAACCAAAAAATTTAAGAAAATAAATATCTACCTCTTTTCCAGTCCAAGCTTCCTCTGGTATTCCTCCATCTAGTGAACTTGAAGGCCCACGGTTAATCAAATAAACTATTGTATCAATTGTTTCTTCCCAAAACTGTAAAGGCAATCCAAAATGTATCCTCATACTTCTAGAATGTTCCATGATTGTCATGTTCATTCTTTTTGCAACACCATTCTCTTCGTATTCCATTTAGTGAACAATAATCATTGAAATCCTTGCTACAAAGTATTCACCACCATTGTCATATTTAAGACACTTTAACTTTGAATTTGATTCAATCTCAACAAAGGCTTTCCATCTTTTAAAAGTTTCAAAAAAATCATATTTACGTTTAATAAAATAAACCCATACCTTTTTGTAGCATCATCAATGAAAGTAACATAATATTAGGATCCACCATGAGAAGCTACCTGAGCTAGTCCCCACACATCTAAGTGTACAAGCTCTAATTTTCACTCCTTAACTCGCCCCAACTTTGAGAAATCTCACTCTCTTTTACTTTCTAAAAACACAAAGTGCTCACAAAAATCAAGATCTAAATATTTCAAATATGATAACTTACCCTTAGCCTTTAATATTTGTATTCCTTTTTGACTCATATGGCCTTTTCGGTTATGCCACATGCATGCATCCGAATCAAGTAGATAATATAGAAAAGGAATCAGTAATACGAGTAGATAAATATAGCATTCCTACCTTCTTACCTCTTGCCACAACAAGAGCACCCTTGGTGACTTTCCAAGTGTGTCATGTAAAAATAACTATGCAACCAGATTCACCTAGTAACTTGGAGATTAATTACTACACCATACATGTACAACATGTTTCTTAGATCCTTCCTTAGCTTTTTTCTTCCTATTCAAGTCTCGGGATCGAAGACCAACATAAATGGAGTGTAGCTCTAACTTCTTCTTTACTAATGGCTTCGTTATCATATCCATATGGTTCTTTCTCATATGAATCTTTTCTAGATTCAACTTTCCATCCTCCAATACATGTCGTATGAAGTGATACCTCAACTGAATGTATTTCATTTTGATTGAAATGCTAAGTTCTTTACCAAATGAATTGCACTCGACTGTCATTTGAACAGTTTACAATCACCTTTCTCCTTTCCCAACTCTTCCATGAACCTACTCATCCATATCATCTTCTTACTAGCCTCTCGTAGCTGCAACATACTCGCCTCTATAGTAGACAAAGCCACAACCTTCTCGTAATGTTGAAATCTAGCTAACTTCCCTTCCACCTACTTGTGAAAATATATCTAGTAGTGTTTCTCCTACCATCTAGATATCTAGCCATATATGAATCAACATAGCCACATAATAAAATATATGATCCTCCATAACATAACCGCATGTTAGATGTCCCTTTCAAATACTTGAGTATCCATTAGACCGCTTTACAATGTTCTTTACCTGATTGGCCATATATCTACTCACCACTCCCATTGTTTGTGTAATGTATGGTCTCTGGTACAAACCATAACATACATGCGACTCCCAATCGGTGAAGCATATGACACTCATGTCATGTATTTGACCTCCTCTTGTGATGAAGTACATTGATCTTTTCTTAATTTGAAGTGTCCAACTATAGGTGTACTAATAGGTTTTACATTTTGCGTTGTGAACCTTTCTAACGCCCTGTAGATATAACCCTCCTAAGACAAGTACAATTTCTTGTTTTCCTATCTCTCGTGTATTTGCATACCAAGGATTCTTTTTGCAGCTCCTAAATCCTTCATAGAAAATGTGTGAGGTAGCTTTTCCTTAAGCTCACCAATGTCCTACATGCTAGATCCTGCAATAAGCATATCATCCACACGGTAAAAAAATAGTATATCTCCCATTTTCAAGCTTCTTGAAATAAACACTATGGTTAGATTCACATCTCAAGTAACCATGCTCTTGCATAAAACTATCAAACCTCATGTACCATTTCCTTGGAGCTTGTTTGAGCCCATACAGAACATTTTTCAACGTGCACACTAATTTCTCCTTACCCTTGACTTCATACCCAAGCGACTTGCTGCATATAAATATCTTCATCTAAATCACCATGAAGGAAAGTCGTCTTCACATCTAGTTTCTCTAAATGTAAATCTTCTATTGCAACTAAACTCAATATAGTACAAATAGAAGTCATCTTAACAACGAGAGAAAATATTTCACCAAAGTCAATACCTACTTTTTGTGCAAATCTATTTACTAAAAGCCTTTCCTTGTACCTTTTCTATCCACCCTCTTCTTCCTTGATCCTGTAAACCCACTTGTTCTGCAATGTTCTCTTACTTGCTGACAACTTAACCAAATCCCAAGTCTAGTTCTGTTCCAAGGATTCCATCTCCTCATCCATGCCATGCTCCCACTGGATGTGGGTCTTATCCTGCATTACTTCTTTAAAACTTTTTAGTTCACTATTATCAGTCAATAATAAATAAAATAGAGAAGGTGTAAATATTTATGGAGTTTTACTTACCCTTTGTGACCTTCTCATAGGAGTTTGGGGTACCGGAGGCTCAATTTGGACCTCTTGGATATCCATAGTCAAATCTGTCGATGACTCGACGCGTCGGTCACTTCTAACTGACATCGGTTTTGCTAACCGATGTCGGATTGGATCTTTTGTAACCAATACCGGTTCATCTAACTAACGTTGGTCAAGGGTCAACCGACACCAGTTACTGTGTAACCCTATCGGTAATACTTTTAAATTTGAGAGTTCATTTTCATTTACAAACTTCTCAATCGGTTCATCCTCGGTACCAAAATTTGATCCCAAGACATTCTCTTTTCATTCCATTCAACATCACGAATCCTCATAATTTTATATTTCTCTAAATCCCAAAAATGGAAACCAAAATCACCATATCCATAACCAATGAAAGTGCACTCTTAGATTTTGCATCCAACTTTTTCCTATTTTCCCTATCAATATGCACAAAAGCTTATGAACCAAAAAAATTAAGAAAAGTAAGATCTACCTCTTTTCCAGTTCAAGCTTCCTCTGGTATTCCTCCATCTAGTAAAATTTAAGGCCCAGGGTTAATAAAATAAACCGTTGTATCAACTACTTCTACCCAAAATTGTAAGGGCAATCCAAAATGTATCCTCATACTTCTAGCACATTCCATGATTGTCCTGTTCATTCTTTCTGCAACACCATTCTCCTGTGGTGTTCTTGGAACCATTATTTCTCTACGTATCCCATTCACTGAAAAATAATCATTGAAATCCTTGCTACAATATTCACCACCATTTTCAGATCTAAGGCACTTTAACTTTGAATTTGATTAAATCTCAACAAAGGATTTCCATCTTTTAAAAGTCTCAAAAACATAAGATTTATGTTTAATACAATAAACCCATACCTTTCTTGTAGCATCATCAATGAAAGTAACATAATACTGGGATCCACCATGAGAAGCTACCTGAGCTAGTCCCCACACATCTAAGTGTACAAGCTCCAATTTTCACTCCTTCTTAGCTGCCCCAACTTTGAGAAATCTCACTCTCTTTTACTTTCCAAAGACATAATGCTCACATAAATCAAGATCTAAATCTTTCAAATATGATAACTTACCCTTAGCCTTTAAGATCTGCATTCCTTTTTGACTCATATGGCCCAACCAGTTATGCCACATGCATGCATTTGAATCTAAAGTAGATAATGTAGAAAAGGAATCAGTAACATAGGTAGATAAATATAATGTTCCTACCTTCTTACCTCTTGCCACAACAAGAGCACCCTTGGTGACTTTAAAAAAACCATGCAACCAGATTCACCTATTTTCCCTTCGAAATAAGATTCCTCCTGAGGCTTGGCACATGCCTCACATCTTTCAATACCCATGTATTTCCATTCTATAATTTGAGATGAAATTCCCTTTACTGTGATACTGCAAGGTTCATTATCACCCAAATAAACATGCCAAAAATTTCCCTATACATAATTTGTAAAATAATCCTTATTAGGGGTTTCATGGATAGAAGCTCTTGAATCTAAAACCCATGATTTAATTCTATTATCTAAAGAAAGAATAAGAGCATCTTGCATTACCTCTGATGTAGCAATATTTACTTCTTTACCTTTGTTTAGTTGTTGGTTCTCTTTATCCTTTGACCAACAATATTTCTTTGCATGTCCTTTCTTTCCACATTTCCAACAAGTAATTCCCTTACTTCTGGATTTAGATCTATTATCCCTTGACTTTGATTTCCCATTACTCTTACTCTTTGATCTCTCCTTCTACCTGCCCTTGCTTTCTACATTCAAAGCATTTCTAGATGATGATTCCTCTGTACTCTTCCTGCGAATTTCTTCATTCAAGATTATACTAACCACATCATCAAACTTTAAAACATTATTAGCAGATGATGTATTACTAATAACCATTACCAAGTTATCCCAACTATCAGGCAAAGAACATAAGAGTAAAAGTGTTTTTACTTCATCATCAAATGGTATTACAACTAATTTTAACTGATTTACAATAGATTAGAAATCATTCAAATGACTAGATGCAGATCCACCTTCATGCATCTTAGAACTAAATAGTTTCTTCATTAAATAAAATTTATTCGAAGCACTAGGTTTTTAATATAAATTAGCAAGAGATTTCATTAACTCTACCGTAGAAGCCGCTTCTGTAATATTGGAAGCCACGATTGTTGTTAGGCTCAATCTTATAGATCCCAAAGCCTTTCTATCAAGAATCTTCCATTCTTCATCAGTCATCTTTGTAGGTCTAGACTTCTCATCCAATGGTAAATATAAATCTCTTTGATACAGATAATCCTCAATCTGCATCTTCCATAATTGATAATTTTGGTCGTCAAATTTCTCTATCTTGTATTTATTTTCTTCGCCATTTTGTAGCTCTCACTCAATTAAAAACCCTCTGTGAGTAAATCCTTCAACACAAAAAACACTAAAACAAAGCTCCGATACCAGCTTGTTGGGTTAGCACACCGATTGTATAAACTTTATATCGAGATCTAAGCATACATACAAATAAAAGCAGTATATTCTACCGGAAGAAATATACAAACCAAGAGACATACATCAACACCATATTTAATGTGGTTCACCCAAAGTGGGGTATGTCCACCAAGAAATAAGTCAATCTATTATTTAAAGCTTTGAAAAGATATACAATGAATATTTATAATCTTCCACACCTCTCGGATGTACGATACTTTCTTTCATCAATATTTTGCTTCATCACCAAGAACTCTCTCTCTCAAAGAACTTTTTGCAAGTTCTATCTAATTCTTGTTAATCTCTTACTTCTAAACCCTAGCTTTATGCTTATATAGTCATTTATAGACTTAGGGCACTTAGCCATGTAATTACAATCAATAGATATACTTTAATGCTAAAAATAGATATGATTCCCGAGAGTTAATTAAAAGATCCTCGCACGTAATCGATGTCGGTTAGCCCTAATCGATGTCAATTCCTCCCTTACTCGACCAATGCCGGTCCTAGGTGACCGATTCCGACTACCCTAATTGATGTCGGTTACTCTATTTTCCAAAGCAAGTTTCTATTGCATGCTAAACTAAAGTAATTGAGCTCCACAAATCAATAATGAGGGCCCACGTGAATGTGAAGGATAATGGTGCCAAGGGTGGAGGTAATGGCATCGTTGAAGGAGCGTAGCATAACTGGGGCTATATGCATATAATTAGAAGGGATGCACATTTGATTGTATGCATGGGAGGAAATAATGTTAATGTTAGCACCACCATCGATCATGACATTTTATATGTGTATGTTATTGATATAGATAGAAATGAATAGGGTGGGATCAGGGTCATTTAACAGGAGAGGTAAAATCTCCACATCAGAGAAGATGAGGGTGGCGATGTGAGGCATGGGCATCGGGGTAGAAGAAGGAGATGATTTGGTAAGTGAGGCCATGTGGTGAGGGGTGATAATCGAGGCCACTAGTGTGGGGTCATTGGGTAAAACTTCAATGGATTATAAAACCTTGATAAGGGCTTGTTTGTGGGATTCAAAAGTTTGGATGAGATCATACAAAGACATCTTTAGAGGAGACTGATGTAATTGTTTTATCATTATGTGATGGGTAACCCCATTAGAGATAGGGTATGTAGGTCCGTGGATGGTGATTTTGGGTGTGGGTGCAGATGGTATATTGGGCATAGGGTTGGTTGATGGGTTGGTTTCTTTTTATTTGCCCTTTCCTTTCGAGCCCAAGTGACAACATGAACCATGTTAATCTGAGGGAGGGGGGAATGGAGAAGGTGTAGGATGAGTGGTGTAATGACATGATGGGAAAAAACCTAACGGGGAGAAAATCCTTGTGAAGTGAGTTGGGCACAACGACATTTAGGTGGTGATTTGGCTAATTCTCTAATACGGACCATGTTGATCTCAAATTTTGGAGGTGGGAAAAATGGTTGTGGGGGTGGAGATATTTATCACTGAATGGGTAAAGGATGATGATGTATGGTGACAGGTGAAGGTGGAGCATGGTCCTCATTAATAAGGTTGTCATTGTTGAAATTTTGTTCAGGAGGAAAAATTTGGAGAAGAACGGTTTTCAAAGCCTTACAATTTTCAAAATCATGTCCTGGTACACGATGATAGGTAAAAATATTGGTTTCATCAAACCCTTTTGGCTTGGGTTTGAGAGGATCGTAAGGTTGAAGTGGTGGTAATGTGATCATGGAATTCTCTAAGAGATTGGTTAAAATGTTGGTAGGACCCCGCTAATGGATCACAATGGGAAGTGAGTGTGGGTTTGGGTACAGTGTGTGATGATTGTGAGGGAAGAGGCTTTATAAGAGAGGGAATGGGTTGGTCTACTTGTTTAGTATGTGGAGTGGTCTTAGATCTTGTTGGTATCTGCTTAGGTAAAGGTGGGGTAGAAGATTTGGCGATGGAAGTTTTGGTTGCTTTGACTACATTATTGGAGGGTAGCGGATTCTTATCTTTGGGTTGCACCTTCTTGGGTAAAGGTGACACAGGAGTACAGGATGCAGAAGGGAAAGTAGATGGTGGAAGAGGATGGGTTACCCATGGGGGTAACCGAGTTGTGGTAGAGGTGGTTGGTAGAGGTTGGGTAGGCGGCATTGGTTGAAGTCGTATAGGCAAGGTTGGGGTTATAGTCACTGGTGGAGGTATAGGTGGCAAGAAGTGTATGGGTGAGGGTGAGGAAGTTTGGTTTTTGGGTGAATGATGTGTAACAAAGACTCGTGAGGTGGGAGTAGTTTGTTTAGCTTTTGGTGGTCTTGGATATGAGACTGTTTGGTCAAGGTTGATGGATGAGCCCCTAGGATGGATAGAAGGGGTAAGGTGACAAAGGTGTGGTGGAGAGACCGGTGTACTTGGCCTAGAAGGTTAGGTTTTCCTTTTAGCCGGGAGATATATAGTGGTGTGGACTTGGGAAGATGCACTAAGTCCAATCGGCGTGTGGGTGAGTAAGGCTTGATGTCGACATAACACCCAAAGTAGTGATGGGTAGAAATTTGGATGGAGGTAGGGATGATGAAGAGGAATTTGTTTCAATCAGCATGGTCAGTGTAGTTTTGGTTGCCAAAAATACCTTTGGGTAGATCGTGGAAGTATCTTTAGGAAACATTTGTATTTGGGTCGAAACGGGGAGCCAAAGACATCCCTAGAGCATGGAATGATATGTGTAATCCAAACAATCGACCAGATTGTGAAAATGAGACTACCGAAGAAGAGGACGGAATGGGTTGGGTGGAAATCCCTATCAAATAGGTCTGTGAGATAGGGAATTGGCTAGCCTCGGATTATGTAGGTAAAAGAGCCAAGATCATGTCAATAGGGTCCTGGGATGCTAGGGGAAAAGTATCCTCGATAGGTAGTGACATGTCTGAAGAATCTCCCATGGGTAGGAGAGATAATAGGTCGGGTGAGGTAGACTTCTCTCTTAGTGGAGGAGAAGGTGATGATGATTCTCTTGTGGATGGGATAATAACAAGCATTGATGGTTTAGAAGGTTGGGAAGCAGATGATGAAATGACATCGGTAGAAAGTGTGGGTTCCTCCGTGAGAGCAAGGGGAGATGAGGGGACTCCTCTATGGGTGGAGGAGTAGAAGAGGTATGCTCCTCTATGGGTGGAGGAGCTCGTGCCAAGATTTCCTCAATAGATGAAGTAGGTAGGTTCTGAGGAATATTTGGTATGATATCAAAATATGTGTGGACTTCATGACATTGTTATCCGGATGAAGGTTCGCTATTTTGATTATACGAAGATTTATGATTAGGAACGGATTTTTGAAGATGTGCAAATTCTTATTTTAAGGTGTGTTCGGGTTGTCTATGAAAAGGTCTCCATTTTCTATCATCTCTTGAATAATGTTTTTAAAATTTATGTAGTTACCATCACTATGTCCTTTAACATGATGATAATTATAGTAGTCATGTTCTTTATACCATGTCGGCATGGGACGAGAAGGATCAAAACCTGTATGAGGTTTTATGGGAGGAAGTGTAATGGCTCCAAATTTAAGAAGCTTTTCCAAGACTGATGAATAGGGCTCTCCAATCGAAGTGTATTTTTGATGTTCCCATCGGAGCTGAAAGGCCTAGATAGGAGAAATATTGGAAGAAGGTTGGGCCTGATTAGAAGGATGAGGTGGACCCGCCTTGAGGACTACCGTGTTGGCAGATCCTTTGGGCTTTGAATAGTTATTTTGAGGTTTTAAAGATGAAGAAGAGTCGTTTGATTTGAATGGGGTGTTCTTGTTTCATAATTGGATCTTCTTTTCTTCAATGGTGTGAATTTCCAGTTTTCGGGCCATTGTGAACGCTTCATCAAAGGTTCGAAGGTTTGGACTTGCAGAGTTGGTGAGATGTGTTTGGTACAACCTCTAATGAACAACTCAATAAGTTTGGTCTGAGGTAGTTGGAATGTCAATTGGTTAATAAGACTCTGCCATCGGGCAACGAAATCTTCTATAAATTCATCTTCATACTATCGAGTTGAATAGAGAAGATCGGTGATGGTGACTTTCTTGGTAACATTGTTTAAAGCTTGGGATACTTGATTAAAGGAATAAATAGAATGTCGACATAGTCCACTATACCAATCCAATTCTGCTCTTGTCAAGGACGTTGGGAAAGTTCATAGGAGCAAAGCATCATCATGGGCAATTAGGTTACACCCATGTTTGAATAATACATCAAGTGTTGTTGCGGGTCTTCTTTACTATTGAAGCGATTGACTTTAGGAATTTCCCAATGCACTGGTAAGGACGAATGGGAATAGATGGATGGATAGGCTCATTATAGATTTCATCATAAGTTAAATAATTACAGAGCCGAGAAATAGATGCTTCTAAGGTCTACATCTTATCCATCATCATTTTAATGAGGTCGTTACTAGGTTGGGATGAATGGGTGCCCCTTGCGTAAAAAAGGGGTTGATCTTTGAATGTATGAGGTGGGTGGTATACTAGTGTATGGTGTCACTGAGTATGAGAACTACACATGAGGAATAGATGTAGGTGACACATAGCTAGCATAAGTGATAGATGAGGTCAGGGGTTCTTAGTAGTATGTGTAAGGAGGTGGAGTAGTCATAACAACTCTAGTGATGATTGGGGGTAAGGACTGTGGGATAAAAAGGATGAGGTTTTGGAAAGGGGTGTAAGTTTCCAACATCGAAGATGGTTGCGATGAATCTATACTCATAGCAGATGTCGTAGGGACAATCGATGTCACGGGTGTGACCGATGACGTACATGCTATAGTTATAACGGCTATGGGATTTAGTTGAGACACCACAGGTGATAAAGTGGATGATGGTAGTGTTGAACTGGTGCTAGATGATGCAAAAGTGGGGGTTAGAGAAGGAGGGATAGATATGAGCATGCCATATATTAACTTTCTTGAGGAATCTTGGGTGGAAGAATGAGCAAGGTAGTATTGGAGGGTAGCAGGATTTTGGTCAAGGAGTCTCATGAACTCCTCATCACCGGTAGCGATGGGGATAAGTTGAGTCGGATCCATAGGTGACAGAATGGATGGCGGTGATGGACTAGGTGGGAGTGGTTGAAATCGGCATAAAATATGAGGACGTTAGTTTGGCTATGAGTCAACACCATGTGAATTAGCGTATATCGTGAATTGTACTTTGTAGATGACATAGGAAATAATGAAGATGGGACAAAATATAGACTCGGGAGGGAAATTTGGTAAATGTTTTGATTAAAATCAAAACAGAGTGACTGATGCCGGTCCAATTGACTAATGATGGTTAAGGGGTGACCGATGTTGGTTACAAGAACCATATCGGTTCTTATGAGAAAATGACAGCTTTTAGCAAATGAGTCAAAATCGATGGTATCGCGATAGGAAAGATGTATTGGATGACTTTTATCAGAGTATAGAGAGTACAATGATACACAGAGACTCTAAATAGAAGAAAAGACGAGATAAGTGTCTTTTGGGTAAATTAACCAAAATAATAAGGAACCGATGCTCGGTTGGGTAAACCAATGATGGTCGAGATGTAAACCGATGGTAGTCGTTGGACCGGTGTCGCTACTTTGAAATCTAAAGAATGAATAAAAATAAATTTTTGTGAGTTTATATTAGATGAATAATCAACCCGAAGTCCTGGGATGATAATATGAGGTCCCGACACACTCGAGAAAGTCATAATACTTCAATATGATGGCGAGTGTGAAAGGAAAAAAGAAAAATGAAGAATCGTATCCTAACACCTCAAAATGTAAGTCAAAAACAAAGCTAAGAAAAATATGTAACCCAACAAGTGAATTTAGTGTGTTTAGCTTATTCTATTTAAAATACTTGACTCGTGAATTTAGAGTAGAGTTTTTGGTTGGGAAGGCTTCCTACGAAGAAGGAAATTCTAAAGGTGGGGTTTCAAGTTATGTTATGGTGGGGGTGAGCCGTCCTCTAATGGGTACCTACTAGATAGAGATAACCAATTGGGTGCCAACTTTCAATTCTCTCGATCATGTGATCATTGACAACTTCTTCCGGTGGGATGTTGTTTTAAGAAGATGTATATATTTCAAATTTTGTAGTTTGGCAAAGAGAGAGAAGAAAGAATGTGCTTTTTTATGATTCAGTTATGTCAACCATCAGCTGGGCATGACTTCCAACATATAGGTTGCCCTCATTTTAATGTGAGCTAAGATGCAATGAATCAAATGCTATGCAAGTGTTTTAAGCCCAAATCAAAGTGTGATATTTGATGTAACAAGTAATGAATAGGAAGAGGAATGCTCTTTCACTAATGCAATACTAATGAAAGAAAAGAAATATTCTTTTTATAGCACCAAAAACACGATTGCATTTAGACAATAGAAAGAGAGGAAGATTCCATATATGAAAATTAATGTGTAAGCTTTTTAGAAGGGAAAACACACACAACTTTTACCTAGGAATGAATAAAATACAAGGAACCCTGGATGGGTCACACCGGGTGTGCCAAAATGTTTCACCACTTTCTTTAAGTTTTTAGATGAAAAAAATAAGAGTATGGTCTAAGGATGAATACTTGTTGCAATGGTCGGTTTGAAGGTCATTGCACATGTTCTGACTTCTTGATCCAATGCTGATTGTGAGAGCTTCCTTTTGGCTAGGAGGAACTACCTGAAATACAAAACAAGACCACAAGAAAGAGTTAAACAATATATGTCAGTGGGCTGCCTAGCATATGCTAGATCCAGAAGTGTGATACTTCCTCGGTGGTAGTCAACCCACTGTTTAATACAATTTAATGCAAGAAATGACATAAATAAATAAGGTTCTACTGTAGTTGATATGATTTAGGTATCTCATCCAAATATAATAAGAAAATCTAACATAACAGGCTAGGCTATGATTAGATCTGGAAATAAAGTAAATAATCAAGGTGTTGGAATAGGTCAGGGTCACTTGGGTCACTTGGAAAAGGGTTATAGGGATATGGTATTAGCAAGACTACCAAATACAGAGACCAACGTCATTCTGGTATGACCAATGACGGTTTAGTAAAAACCGACGACGATTAAGGCGAGAAGATAATAACTCAATAGTTCATGGTTTTAGGGATCTATCCGAGACATTTAATCGAGAGATGGTAAGGAGTTGGTTTAGGATTGTGGAGATGTTGGGAATATTTAGATGTACTCAGGAATGGACAGAAGTGATTAAAATGGTTATGAGTGATGGGAATGATTGAGTTCATAAGAAGGCAATAGTGGTGAGGTAAAAATATAAATGGTGGTAAATAAAAAAAGTTGAAGAACCCTTATAAATTGAATGGAAGTGAAATGGTGCAAGTTAGAAACAAACTTACTGTTGTGTAGGTTCAATGGTTGGGTGATGGTGATGGTTGATCAGTGAAATGATGATCGCTGCCGCAAAGAAGGCTTCCTAGAATGCTCCCATGAATGCAAATACCTTCTGATCAATGGTTGTGCTGGCTATGGTTGTCCTGGATGTGCGAAAGAGCTCTGGTTCTTGCTTGCATGTAGATATCCTTTGCTCCAAAACTTGAGAATGTTTCTAACCTCTCAAAAAAGGTTACCAAAATGGTTATATGGTAACCAATGACGATTTATGGTGATCGGCGTCGGTTAAGGCAAGATATCCTAGGTTACCTAAAATAGCAGATCTTGGCTATTTTTTTTAGCTTTGCTAGTTAGTGTTAGGTATAGATACATGGGAATATGGTTAGAGGAAGAATAGGCATGTGCTTTTAGGGTTATGCTAAGTCTTAGTTCATCAAGGTAAGTAGGGCTAAGTCTTAGTTCATCAAGGTAAGTCTAAGTCTTAGTTAGTTATGGAAACATGTTATGAATAGGTCTATAGTTAGGTGTCTATACGTGGTGGCTAGGTGAGGTGTGCATCCATTTAATTAAATTAATTAAATTAATAAATGGAGTGAGGGTGAGTATTTAATTAATTGTGGATAATTAAATTAATGTTAATATGGGGTGAAAGGGGGGATAATGTTAGGTGACTATGTTTAATTTAGTTATTAGAAAGGGGACCAAGGGGAGTGTGACCCAATTTTGATGTCTACACCATACTCAAATGTTCGGTGCACTGTAGCGAGATTTTTCTAGTTGATCTACTGGAACCTATCCTTTTACTAACTTTTGATGTATATACTCTATGTCAAACTCATTGAGAAAAATGATCCAATCATCCATATATCTTGTGAGTGCGGTCTTTAACAATAAGCATGTGAATTGATCTACTTTTAGAATAAGCTTCCCCTTATTATTGAGTAGATAGTCATGTAGTTTCTAAGTAAAAACTATGGCCAAACAATCCTTTTCAATCTATGGATAGTTGAGCTCGTAAGCTATCAATGTTCTTCTTAAGTAGTACACAAATTTTTCTCTCTAGCTCCTTGTCATACTAAGCCAACAACGGCCCCAATTACAAAGTGTGTGGTAGAGATTTAGAGTGACAAGGGTTCACCTACATGTGGGAAGAATTAGAACAGGGGGTTTAGCCAAATAGATTTTGAGAAAAGCAAATGCTTGTTGTTTCTCTAGTCCCTAAGTGAAAACTAACATCTTTCTTGAGAAGATGTGTGAATGTATGACACTTGTCTGTAAGTTGAGAGATAAACCTTTTGATGGCTTGGATCTTTCCTTGTAAGCTCCACAGTTGTCTAATATTGGTAGGAGGAGGCATTTATGTTATAGTGGCAACATTTTCTGGGATCTACTTCTATCCCTCTCCTTGAAACAATGAATCCTAGTAGTTTTCCAGATAACACACCGAAGACACATTTCTTTAGGTTTAGTCGGACCTTGTAGTCCCTTAGATGCTAAAAAATATGTTGCAAAATCTCTGGGTGTTCTTCTCGAGTCCTAGACTTTTCCAATATGTCATCTACGTAATCTTCCATGATGTCACTAATCATATCATGAAATATAACCATCATTTCCCATTGGTAGGTAGTGCTTGCATTCTTGATGCCGAAGGGCATGACTTGATAACAAAATGTCCCCCATGGGGTTGTAAAAAATGTCTTATGTTGATCTTCCATAGAAATATTTATTTGATTATAACCTGAGAAACCATCCATGAGTGATAACATCTCATTACCAATGGTACAATCGACGATCATGTTGATGTTGGGAAGAAGAAAGTCATCCTTGGGACAAGCTTTGTTAATATCTTTGAAATTGGTACACACTCTAATACCGAATAGAATTATCGAACCGGTACCACATTAGAAATCCACTTTGAGTAGTCAATAGGCCTGATGAAGCCTACTTCTAACAACCTTTCTAACTCTTCCTTAACCAACAAGGTGATGCAAGGATGCTTCTTCTGGAGATTTTTTTATGGGCTTAGCATCCAGGTGTATAACAAGATTGTGCACCACTAATGCAGGATCAAGTCCTGACATGTTTATGTATAACAAAGCCAAGATATTTTTCAATTCTCTCAAAAATCCTGTAAATGTTTTCTTCTCTTGAGCCGTGAGTGAAGCTCCCAACTTAACCATTCTAGGTAGTTCCTCCATGCTGATGTTAACATCTCGTTGTCTCCTCCACCGAGAGCTTGGATTCCTCTTCCATGCATAGGATCGAGAGGAGATTGCAATCCTCCCGTACTCAAAGGTACTTGAGGGAGATCCTCATCTTTAGGTGGGTACACTATTTTGTCCATAGGTTGTTCCATTTTGTTTTTCCATAAGTGCCTCAAATAGGTTTTCACTATAGGAGTTGGAATTTTTCTTTCCTCAAGGATTTTCTATAGGACTCATACAAATGGGTGCCAAGACTGGATTTACCCATTATACGATGAGGTATTGAAAGATCTTCCAATGAACCTTGTTCTTGACGATCGCAACCACATCCTTTATACTTCATAGAATCATTTTGCAGCTTAGGAATAACACACCTAGGTGACTTCTAACATAAATCCATTTCATCATATTGAGGAAGAAAAATAATATTGTGAAGTATCCTTTCATCTTCTAGTAAGCCACCTGAAGTGAAATTATCGAAGGGGCATTTCATGTCTTGTAACTTTAAACACCGTGATACCTTGATGAAACGACTTGCATGGCATGGATCTATAGTTCGAGAAATATGTTAAAAGGGAGATCCAAGTCTAAGACACAAAACTTCATATCATGGTTTATGGACCAACTTATAATGAGAAAGTGATCATTCCAGCTAATTTTTGCTCTTCATTTTCATATGCCTTTATGGTGATGACCTTTGTCTCCAAATCAGCTTTTGTGCACCCTAGTTGTCAAACTAGTTTAAGAGTACAAATATTTAGACTGGATCCACTATCCACAAGTCTCTTGACCTTCTTACATTTCATTATTACTTCAATGTGTAAGGTGGTAATGGGAGTGATTTTCCCTATAAAAAAAGTGAAGGGTGCTCTAAAGAATTTGCACTACCATGGCATGTAAGTTCCTATATCATATTCTCTCCTTGAAAAAAGTTGTCCTTATGGAAATTATAAATCTTTAAGGGTCTTTGAAATCTTAGGTGTGGTCTTCTCTATTGATCTAATACATCATAATGACTCTTTGAGGAGGGGAGGAGGTTTGAGATAACAAGGTGATCCTGTCATGTTGCCACGATGTACTCTCTTGTTTTAATTTTGATCGTGATGATATGTTAAACAAGAAAATCAACACAATCTATTAAGGCATCAAAATGGTCCTTTGTATATATAATTGGTATTATTATTTTGGTATATCTTGTTTCAAAGATTTTGGTTGTTCCTTATGTATATGTGAAGCCAAACTTGCCAATTGGCGAGTGAGAGCTTGCACTTTTATTCTAACGTTACTTCTTGAGTAGGTACTTCATTACGATCTTCGTTAGGAGGAGGTTGCACATGATGAGCATGTTCCTCATTGTCTTCACAATGTACTCTAACGATAGGTATCTGATAGTCTCTGTCATTTTCAAAAGGTATATCCTCATTATTTTGTCATCTAGAAGTAGAGGCATGACCTAGGTTTAATATTTCATTGACAATGTGCATCGAGTTCAATCTACTTCTTCTTCTCCATGAACCATTCCAACAAAGAGATAAGGGTCTGTGGTAGATAGTAACTTAGCTCCTAGTTACACAACATGCATAAGAACCTCATATTTTTTGTGAAACAAGTAATCATTAAAATGGGTGGGATGAAGCTCTACATCCGCATGAGGAGAATCCTCCTCTCCACCACTATGGTCAATCATGACATTATCCTCTAAAAGAGGGTTGTCACCTCCAAAGAGATCGGATTCTAACTTTCATAACACCATTATTGTAGTAGGAATACTTGAAATAGGGGTACCACGCAAAAGGTTTCCACTATGGTTTACTAAAAATGTACCCTAGTCGATTTTTGCAGCGTAACGACGTTAAGTTAGAAAAAGGGTGACTATAAAATAACCACAAATCCAATAGGTCAATATGAACCTAAGGATGCTAAATAATAAAGAATGATCTACCCTAGCAAGGTAATATATGACATGAGATTTCTATGATAATACAATGACGTATAAAACTCAAATCTAGTCACAACAAAATTTTACTCCCTATGAGTTTTCAAGATAGGTTTGAAATAAATAGTGACAACACAATATCACCAATTAGGTCAAGTTCTAAACAAATAGACCTAAGTGTTAAGAGAGTGTTGACATGATCCTATAATAAGGTATACTACAACCAGCTTTTATACACTAACAAAGTCTAAGTCTTGTAAAATGGAAGATACAAATGTGAGTAGTGTAACAATGCTATTTGGACACGTTAATCAAAATTTGCAAGAAATCAAGATTTTAGTATCAAAATGGCGTTATAGTGATGCTAACAAAGTAACCTCAACACTCAAAAACTCAAGAAAATTCTAGGATGTAAAAACTATACCTAATCGTATCAAGGAATTACTATTCATGTGAGCAACGTAACAATACAATCTAGAGATTTAGGCCAAGTTTCACAATGGAAACAAGACGTAAATATCACAATTGTATGGCTATAATGTGGGCAACATAAAAACTCAAAATAATTCAGTGATAAGATAACCTAACTACAATGATAATAAGTCTCAATATGGGTTTGAGACAAAGGGGCTACTAGAACTTGATGACGTACCATTCACACTTTCAACACTTGCATTCCGGCATTGCAACCTATTCATGAAAGTAGACTACAAAAGTGGTGGACATGATTATTTCTAGTAGGTATCTGTATATTTTTATTTTCCTTTTGTCTCAAAATGAGCAACAAGAAAAAAATGAGTAGACCAAGTGGTGAGGAAAAATACTTCATGTAACTTTGACAGAGTTTTGTCTTGTCTTAAGACAAGTGAAAAACTAGGAAAAATTAACACTAAATAGATTTCGTGATGAAATTTCACATGGTTTCAAATTTAAGATATTCTTTCCCTTGTTAAAAAACAAGGGTTTGAATCCAACAAATTTTCACTTGTGAGAGCTCTCAAGTATAATATCTAAGACAAAATTGGCTCCAAGCCAACAAGCTTCCTACTAGTTCTCTCACCTAGGTTGTCACAAACTACCTCTGCGAGCTCGATTTTCCAAGGTTTCCCAAGGAGTATCCTGACTTTACTTTACCCCCTTCTAATACAATGAGAAACTAGTGTGTTCAGTTGTATTATCACTGGGGTTGCAATGGAGATAGTATTGACTCTAAACTTTCAAGGAGTACTAGTCAATTGGGTAGTGTGGAGCACTTTCCCATTTTGTTCACAAGGTTCCCTCTTGCGTGAAATACTTTAGGGTTCTTAGGAGCATTCATCTTATTATATTAAGGCTTATGCTAAAGGAATTTTCTCCTAGTTAAGTGGATGAGCTTTTTCTCTTAACCAACCTACAAGTAAAGTGTGTTGTATAGTTGTCAGTTTTTTGTTATCTTTTAGATTAGGAAATTTGGTTTATACCATCGTTGAAACCTACAAGCACACACATGAAAGTTAAAGTTTGGTTTGAAGAGAGTTATCTTTTCTTTGGCTAGCATTAGGTCCTTCACACAAATGGTTAGTAGTTCAAAAATATACAATATCATAGAAAGAGGATTGAATGTCGTTTTTGGTTCTCAAGATCATCCAAGGATGTGAGAGAAGAGCATACATAACAAATAATCCATATTGTAAATCAATTAACTACCATAATACCTTGTAAATTAAGGTTTATTCCCAATTAATCCAAGTGCTTATTAATGAAAGACTAAAAATTGTTTTTGGTTCCCAAGATCACCCTAGGAGCAAGGGAAGAGCATACACATACTTTATCCTTGGTTATTTATCAAGTGAAAAATCCCTTAAAGTAAAAGATCATATACATGCAAAAATTAAATTTTATTCCCTTAAGCATAACAATGAATGATGATTTTTCCTACTTACTCTAAAATTAGCAAAAAGAAGGTTTAGGGGTCCTTTTGATTCTCAAGATCACACAAAGTGCAAGAGAAGAGCATACACAACCCTATTCCAAACCCATACAAAGCATGAAAGTAAAATCACTCATCAAACCCTAAGAAAGAATGTTAGAAAACCTACTATAAATCAGTAAATCTATAGTAACAGTAATTAAAGATCCCTAGAAATTGTGAAACACTAGAAACTAGAAGTTGAAATTTTGAACTTTGAGCAAAATCTACCTAAGTTTGTCAATGCATATCTTTATGTAGGAGCATGTCCTATAGAGCATGAGTGCATCCCTTGAAGCACAAGTGCATACAATCATGCACAGGTGCACCTATGTCAAATTTACATAGTCAATTATGAATAAGAGTGTCCAAAGAGGCTTGGGTGCATGCTTTGAAGCATAGGCGCAAGTCACACAAAGAGGTGAAAAATCCAGTGATGCATAGGAATGATTAGAGAGGCGTGGGTGCACAATTTTAAGCATAGGCATGTACAGAGAGAAAATTTGCAGCCTTTGAATCGTAGGTGCATCCCTTTCAGTGTAGGCACGGACCTTCCTATAGGTGGTCAAAATACGAATTTTGACAAGAAAATTTTGAAAAAGATCAAATCTTTGGCCTTTTGAGGAAATTTCGACAACACTTCACCTCCTTATATCCTGCAAAGAACATGAAAATACAACATCTACTGCTAATCTAATTGAAACAACTATCTAGCTTGAAAATTGATCTACAAAACTTTGAAAATTACTCTAGAAAGCTTGAAATTAATCTAGAAAACTTGAAACTAATCTAAAAAATTGAAGCTAATCTAGAAAGCTTGAAATCTAAAAACTTTTAAACTAAGTTAGAAATCTTAAGAATGAATGAAATGGGGTAGCTCCCACCGAGCCTGCCAAATAAAGACTACTAAAAGTTCCAAGCAAAGCTAAACTAACAAGACTAACACCACATAGTCTAACTAAGAAAATGCTTATTGAATCTAAGAATAGTTACATCAATGATAAAAGCTTAATGGAATTCTTGAAAGAAACTAACATGCATATAATTCAAAACCTAGCTAAAGCATGCCTACTAGTATGTTCAATTACTAGCTAACATAGACCTAAATAGATTTAGGAGAAATCGAAATTGGGGTTTGTTACAAATCCAAGAAGGTGAGATGATCTATCAAACAATGATTACAAGATCATATTGATACCCATTTACTAACCCCATTGAAGACTTGAGGCAAGGATTGACCTTGGCTATTAATCATATTTCTTATATGATATGCAAATCAAAGCATGGTGTAAAGTTTAAAGGTATGCGTTTAGTTCGTTTTATAGTTTTTCCTTTGAAGAAAACTTGCATCTTAATGCATGTGGGACTAAAAGTACAAAGAAGATTAAGACTTTATAATCATGATTAAGGTTTGCTAATCATAATTAGTGAATTAACAATTGATTAAGATGTGAGGAACCTTAATCAACCACTTAGGGTCAATTAGGAGGCTAGGATAAGCTTTTGAAGCTTTCTGAGATGTTTTGGAGGGAAGTGGAGTGATTTTGAGTGGTTGGAAGAGGGTTTTGAGTCAATAATAGGGTATATTGACCAAATCAAGGGTAAAATAGGCTTAATTAGCTCATAATCGCTAATTGTCTATTTGGTAGAGAATTTTGACTTACGATTCGTCGTAAAGTGGCATCCTGAATGCGAAAGAGGATAGGTAATCAACAATGTGTTGTTAATTGACTGAAATGGTAAGAAATGTTAGTTAATTAGTGAAAATCACTAATTATAATAGAAAAGGTAAGAATGAGAGTGATTTGTGTGCTTTTAGCAATAAGATTGCACAAACGGAATTTAGGTGTCTATAGACCCCAATCATTAGTATCATTTTCTTTACTTTCATCCTTTCCATTATCTTTCCTATAAGAGAAACCACAAGCCTCTAGTGAGGTAATTTTCAATCCAACCAATAGGGTTTGAGAGGGTATGTCCACCACCATTAATGCCACTAACTTGAGTGTTGTGATTTGGGGATGAAAAAAGATTCCTTATAGATCCACTACTACCTATGCAAGGACAACTCCTCTCACGTTGACCAAACCTATTATACCATAGAAGATACTACTAGCGAGGTGAGTTTAGAGGGATTCCACTAACTACACACAGGGAACCGACCCAATGATTAATAAAACTATGTACGTGAGTCACCTTCAAATTAATCTTTTCTTCTTGCACTTTTATATAAAGTGTGACATTAAAGATGACATGAATCTCATTAGCTAAAAGCATCAATATAAGATGACATGATTAAATGTAGTATCATTTCTATCATTCCACAATTGAAAGATAATATCATAATGGAATATATACTAAACTTGAGTAATTTTTATGGAAATCATATATGAGTCCCCTAAAATAACTATCTTTTATGTGAAATTTATGAAAGAAATGAATGGAAAAGGTTTAAATCCATGGTCGGGATTATTGGTCATGTTTATAAAACCAAAAACATGCTTTAATGACTCATGATGTTTATAAATCGAGAATATAGGATGTACCACACCTAAGTACCTTATATCAGTGTTAATTGGTAATCCTTAATGAAGAATACAACAAAGGGAGTGTGTCTTTTGGGATCAATAATAGCAGTACCCACTCTTTCATTCAATATTGTTTATTAGAGTTAACCATCAAGAATTAAGAAAATGAATTTACATATGTTGCGGAGAAAGGAATTTATATCCTTATTGGGGTTTATATCAATAAAAGGGAGTCTAGAACCACCCATTATTTGGAAGGTAATTGAATGCTAACATTATAAATATGCACCTTAGGTATTGCAATCAATATTTCCAAAATTGATTCCTAATCATGTTTTTGAAGCTAGAATTCATCCATTAGAATGGGCCAAGAAACCCACTCCATGGGTTTCTTGCAAAATAGATAAAAATGATCCTAAATTATTTTCTACATATCCTTATGATTTTCATCCATGGGACCAATATAAAGTAAACATTATAACAAGATAACACCATGTACCGCCAAACAAAATGGAATTTTTGAAAAATCTTAAATATAAAGCCACCTCTATCCAAAATAAAGTAACACATGATAAATTATGACTCCTTCTAGACCATTTTAGATTAAAACAGTCTTAATAATTTTAACTTGGAACTTTATCATTAATAAATATTGAGATTTCAAACCTTTGTAAGCTCCTTGTCCATTGAGAAACCTTTTGTGATATATTTTGTTAGTAATAATTTATCGAACCTTAAACTTCCAAGGAAAAATGATCCATTTAGTATATAAGACATGACCTTGGGTATAAATGTCAAAAATATTTAGGTCACCAAGATATTTGAGCTTATAAAAATTTCCCATGGAACTCTTTGAAAACCTCTTTTACCCTTAGAATTGGCCAAAAGGAAGTTTCTCCAAATTTTATCAAGATCAACATAGGAAGCATTATAAAGTGCCCAACAAGATGAATAGTAAACATGAGTAACAAGCAATACCTTGGAGAAAATTTGAAACTATCTTGTTAAATGGAGTGACTTGGTGATCCCATATCCAATCTTATTCTCAACCCTTTGAACTGTAACTACCCTCTATAGTAGGAACCTAACAATGGATTGGAATGTTTTCATATTCACCATCAATTATCTTGATGATACCTTCCTTCATGCCTAAAATTTTCCAAAGATGAACAAATCATGAATCAAGTAATGGATTTGTGAATATTTCTAAAACTCGATCATCTATTAGGAAAAATTTAGGTCAACGACCTTTTTGCGTATCAATTTTTAATATAATGAATATTAATTTCAATTTTCTTTGTATGTGTGATCCATCAGGTCTCATGAGATATGGATAATACTCTTATAATCTCACTAAACTTTTGTTGATTGGGTGTGCAAAAATCCAAACTCAAAAAGCATGTGTCAAATCCATATTGACTCATGTCCAATAGAAAGAATTCCACTATACTTAATTTCCATAGTAGATAAATCAAGGATAGTTTATTTTTAGAATACCAATTCATGATACCTCCTACAAGATGGAATATGTATTTTGTAATTAAGTTATGATCATTTAAATCATCTACCCAATCGCTATTTGTGTAGCCTTCAACTATTTTTTCCCCCACTAGAAGAAGCAATATTTTTTCTATTCCCCATTGAAGTGTTTATAAATTGAGGCTTTGGCACCTAAATTATAATAAATCCTTAATTAGAAGTAATGCGTGTTGGGATGTTAATATTAAGTTGGGTCACCTTTGGTGGGCCACCACATTATTACATCCATAATATTTAAATAACATACATTATATAACTTATATTACATAAGTTTGGTTGGGTCCCCTTTCCACATGATGTGGATTTTATAAATTAAATCATTTGATTTTATTAATTAGAGTGAAACGGTGCACTCGAGTGCAACCAATCATCCACCTTGTTTATAGGGTGATATCACTATGAGATAAAGAGTGTGTTGAAAAGAATATATTGTATTAAAATATGATCGAGTTTGTGAAAAACAATCAAGTTTGTGGGACCCAAGGAGGAATGTGTTGGTGTATATGACTTATCTCATCGTCACTCAACGTCTTGTCCACCTCATGTGATTAGTCATCTCACTTAGTGAGATAATATGTCATTATGGTTAGTTAGGGTTTCATGTGTCCAGTGTCATGCACATGAGTTATACAACACTCGTATATATGTACCTTCTTATTTTGATATATGAGAATGCTAGACAATATTTATTTCATGCTTGATTTTCATTTGTGATTTGAGTTCTTACTTACTACTTGGATTGTTCACGTCACCATTGGAAGTGCAACCTATTCAATGTACATGGGGTTCCGTATTGATCCTTGCAAAATAATCTTATATGGTTTAAGAGATATTGTTCGGTAAACATGCACTTGATTATTTTGGTTTTTGATTACTTCATTTTTGGTTTTCGTGCTTCTCATCCAAGTTTTCATTCATTTTTGAATCATGTTAACATGTTTAACAATCTCTGTTTCTAGAGTTTTTGTTGGTTTTATGGTTGTGCATGTTCATTTTTCGTGTGTTTCTCGGCCATATCTAGTTAATCGCACTTAAGTTAGGAGGGAAAGCTAAATTTGGAGGTAGGTTTTACATTTCTACTTTTATCAAATTTTTTTAATTAAAAATAATTTTTTTAAAATATGCTTGGGAATCACTTCATGCTTCCTACCCGACCTGGATTGCATTTTTTATAGTTTACCCATGCCTGTTTTAGTAACCTCCCTATCAACTCGATTGAGCTCTGCGAGCTTAGCAAGCTCCTAGTGAGCTGCTCCTTCTTGACCAAGTTGGGTCTTCTCAAGCGAGATATTTTTAAATATGGTGAGTTATTTTTCCCTACCTTAGCTTAGTTGGCCTTTTTACACTACTGATGAGTTGTGATTTGAGTAAGATCTCTAAATTTTTCATTGTCATTACTTCGAGTCACGGAGATTTTTTTGTTTTTCCCTGTGAGCTATTTTTTGGGTTTGGGTTTACCCTATTTCTTTGGCGAGTGAGTTCTATGGTTTTTAGTGGTTTTTTGGCTTATGCATGTGTTTAACTCAAATCGACGTACGTTTGCATTGCCTTGTTGGCATTGTCTCCTCTATGTCCCGACTGAGTTACTCCCTCCCAGCTCTGACTTGGACTCACTTGTATGCTCATCGCTTTCCCCTCAACTCTAGTAACGAGTTCCCCCTTTATGCTTGCTTCCATCGACCATGTGCTTTTTCCATGCAACTATGTGTGTGCCATTTGGCTTTTGACATACATGCCAAACTTGTCTCTCAAGCCGTTATCTCCCCTTATGACCCACTCTCACTTCTTATCCTTGGTCTCCCGACCGTTGAGTTCACCTACATGCATGTGTGTGTTGTTTCCATCCATCTAAGCTCCACTTTCCAATCGATCCTTGACTAGTGCACCGACTCGTGTGACTCTCCCTACAATCCGTAACCACCCAAGTATTCATCCTCATGATCTTATCCGTTGGCTCATCTCGAGTATTGAGATCATATGTTGCAATCCATGACCAATTCCTCCTCATGTGTTGTGCACGCATCGAGCCACCGAGCTCTGTCTGCCTCCCCATGCCCCCCTTAATTTCTTTACCCACTTTTTGATTTTTTTAACATTGTTTAAATTCTTTCATAAGTGGTGGGTGTAATATTTTTAAGGGTCATTTTTTTAAATTTAAAAGGGGGTGCTTTTTAAGGGTAATGTGGGTGTTTAAAAGGTAAGAGAGTTAGGCTTGTTTAGTGGCTAATTATTAAGTGGTCTTGTTTAAGACTTAATTTAAACTAGATCATAGTTTTAATTAGGGTTTGGTTAATTTTTAATCAAATATGGCTTAGATTATCAATTAGTTTTTAATCTAATTAGATCTTTAATTAAATTTAAATTAGTGGCTTATTTATTGTTTTTAAAAGCTTATTATTGCTTTTTAACCCTTTTAATCTTTAAATTAGGCTAATTGGGAAAACTAAAAGGTCTTTTTCTAGCGTTACTAGATGATTTTTGTTACTAATCATTTGTTGGAGTGTGCGAGTACCCCTCCTAGCTATTTTCCATCTTCCTAGAGCATTTTCAGCGTCATACAAGTCCCTAAGACTCATCTTGAGATCCTTTTTGCATTGTAATCACCCTTATTATTGTTGACGGACTAATGAGTGTATTCCAAAATCTTGTAGTAAGAGGGTTTCTATTGCGACATGAGACACTTTTTCTTACACTCGAACTTTGTTTTATCCCCTTGTTCCTTTTTATACCCTTTTTTTTAATTATTTATGTGTTGTTCCTCTGCTTCTAATTGAGACTTCTTGTGGCCTCCACTCTTGTGCAATTAATTTCCCTACCTGCAAGGTGAGTGGTCAATTATCTCACATCGCACAAACACACCTTATTATAATCAACACATTGTTTATAAAGCTCTGTAAACATGGGGTTATCATTGTTATTGGGTGTTGTATTGCATGTAGATGCATTCTCGGCTGATTTTGATGTCTTACAACCTTGTGTGTATTCTTACAACCTTCTTATCTTACATTTTGTGCTTCATGTTTTTTAATGCACTATGGAGATTATTTTTACCAGACCTATGCTTCATAGGACCATTTTTACATTAAAGCCTTCATCTCTTCTTCTTGGTAGGGATAACTATGCACTTTGTGTAATTCAAACATGGAATGTTTTATTAGTCAAGATGACCTTTATCTCTACTTATAAGGATGATTACCTCGCCCTAGTGATCTTGATCATCTTGAAGATTGGATTGAAACGTTCAGCATGGTTGTTGGTCACTTGTTGACGTACATTTCCGGAATCTCCATCATCATGTGGCGCACACGGAGTGTCATCACACTTTGTTTGGAGCATTATTCGAGTTCTTATTTGGAGACCCTTCGAGAGGACTCGACGCTATTATTTCTCCTACCGATTTAGTTGTCTCCTTTCCCTCTTCATGTGATTTTAGTTTTCTTACACGAATCACATATTTATAGATCCTTGATGACGAGAGTATTGATGAGGACTCTTCTTCTCCTTCTCTTGGTCACCTTTTTAGAAAATGTTGACGCCCCTCTTTTCCCATCATACATCGGAAATCTTGTTCCTAGCCTCATACATTCATTACATCTACCTCATTTCCATTTCCAATGTGTGAGACCCTTTCCACTCCTCCTTCATGCATTGATGATTCACACCTATCAAACATTGCTCTTTTATTTGGTGAGCCACCCTCTTGGGATGATTATCTATAAGATATTATTCATTTCTTCACAATGCCTACTTGTGTTACCATACATGAAGTTTCTTATCCTTCTACAGTGTTTGAGAGGAGTCCTTCATCTCCTTTTTTGGGAGTTCCCCCTTTGAGACTCTTATCAATTCCACTATTTCAGAAACCATCGTTGATCCAACCTTTCTTATGGATCCTCATTCTACCATTTTGTGGGTTGTTACTTTTCCTTCACTTTACTTGAGCATCCTTTTGGTGGATTTTACTCTCTCTCACTCTGATAGTTCTACTCCAGTGGCATTACATCTATTTTTTATCACCTTCTTGTCAGACCTATGTCATGCTTTAGTTATGGACCAGTTTTAGATTTCTTCGTATTTCTACCTTCATGTTCCTTTGTGGAGTGGGCGAGAATTTCAAGTACACCATAAATATTCGTCCTAATGCAAAAACATTGTTCAATGCAAATGGACCTTATTCATCCTACATATAAAAGATCACATCATTGACACTCTTAGCAGAGACTTCATAGAGTTATAGACTTCATATTCAGTTGTAGAGTTATTTACTCGAACCCTTTGTTAAAGCTAAGTATCCTTACTTGTACTCTCGTCTTGGGGTGAGGTCATTTTACTTCCACACATATAATTTGGGCCTTCTTGTCATCCTCTTATCTTTAGGATTCTCTTCCACCTTCAGAGACACTTCATGTTCCTCCTCCCTCCACCACTAATTACAGACTTTTAGGTCCTTCAGATTCCATGGGAGTTCATCGAAAATCATCTTCCGGAGGAGCTAGCTAGTTCTCTTCTTCTCCTCATCTTCTTATTGTAGAAATATTTCAGTTTGTACATGGGTACCTTATCAAGCCTTTAGTTTTCGGGACCCATATGATGCATCTTTCTTAGGTTTTTAGGTGGGTATTTTATCTCTTGTAAGTGGATTTTTTCCCTTTGGTTTTTCCTCCATTACTTAAGATCCTTATTGTACATGGGTACCTCATCAAGTCGAGTTGTCGGGACCCATTTCTCTTATCCTTTTCTTTTCTTCGGGAAGATGTTGTTTGAACATGGGTAATTTATTAAGAGTTTAGTTTCGGGGCCCCATTAACACATCTTTCTTAGTTGTATAGGGATTTTCCCCTATGTTCAATTTCTATGACCTCTACCTTAACTTCGATAAAGGGGGTGTTGGTGTAAATGATTTTTCATGTCATCACTCGGCGTCTTGTCCACCTCATGTGGTTAGTCATCTCACTTAGTGAGATCATAGGTCATTAGGGTTAGTTAGGGTTTCATGTGTCCATGTGTCATGCATGGGAATTACAAAACACTCTTATATGTACCTTCTTATTTTGATCTATGAGAATGCTAGACCATGTTTCTTTCATGTTTGATTTTCATTTGTGATTCGAGTTCTTGCTTACTACTTGGAGTATTCATGTCACCATTGGAAGTGCAACCTCTTCAATGTGCACGAGGTTTTGTATTGATCCTTGCATAACAATATGATATAATGAAGGTGTTGGGTTAAATTGTGTAATTTCTAAAGTAATTAATATTACAAGGAAAGTACGTTATTCATAGTGGGGTTTTTACCAACTGGTTTTCCCACTATAAAATAGTGTTTCAATTGTAATTTTATTTTCTATATTTATTTTTAAGTTATTTACTTATACTTGCAGACCTAAACTATAATCCTTGACATATTAAATACTTAGATATTTGATTAATTTAATTTATATAAATTATTATTTATCCTTGGTTTTTCTAACAATGTGAAGATACTACATAATGAATGTAGTTGCCCACCAATAGCTTTCCTAACTATTGTGTGATAAAATATTCACTACAAAAGAGATATCATAATGTTTATAAGGCATTCCAAACCTATAGTAAATTTCACCAACAGAAAACGTGAAGAACACATGGAAAAAAAAATCACCCCATTTTGAAAAGGATTGATTATGGACTTGCATTTTTCCATGTTGAAGCAACATTGAATATCTTGATCATATTTAAATTAAAGAATAAAAATACCTTTTCTTGGCCTATGAAATCGATAGAACAAGGAAAAATGTAGCAAATTGATGTCATTCTTCTAAAAATCCTTTATTAGGTTTTTCATTCAAATTGTAACCCTAATTTTTAGTAACTCTTGTAATGATTAAGTTCTTAACAAAGAGGATAAGTATTAGAAGTTTCCTATATAATCTCTTGGTGTATAATGTATGGTCATAGGCACTTTGTGTAAAATCAAATTTGATTATAAACATATTGATATTTTCAAACTAAGCTCAAGGAGCTTGTTTCAAATTGTAATTTTTCAATATACACATATAGATGGTTTTATCACTACCTAATAGACCCTTGATGTTATTACTTATATTTCTTCCTACAATTCCATGAAAGTAAATTTTGACATCTATTTTATGGATTTTTATTTCCCTTTTTGTAAACAATGAGAATAATAACTAGATGGAATTCATCTTAGAAAATAGAGCAATTTTTTATGGTAATCAACACCTTTAACCTACGAACAACCTTTTTCTACAAGTTGGGATTTGTACCATTCAATGGATTCATCTATTATATACTTAGTGTAGTACACCTATTTGTACCTCACTATTTTTCCACCTTTCAAAAGTGAAACCAAATCCCATATATTGTTTTATTTTAGAGATTGAATTTCTACTACCATAGTTTCCTACAATTTAGAATGTTTTGAAGTCTTTAAATCTTGTGTCATTGCCATTTGTGTCAAATTTGCAATACCTTATGGATGGTCTGATCTCACCTTGTTTGGATATTTATCACCTTTTCCATGTCACCATCCTTAATGCATACTACACAAACCTATTTTGGTAGAGGTTATGGTGTTTGTACATGTGGATTATAAATGTCTTATTTCCAATTGCCTATAAATTTTACCATCATCTAAAGGAGAAGAACGTTTGGTAGAAAATTTGACCTCATATTGAGAAGCATTAATTTTTGATGTTAAAGCAACATATAATATCGTGAGTATATTTTGATTGATGAACAAAAATAACTTTCTAACAAATGTAACAAAACCATGTCATTCATCTCAAAATAATTCACTAACTATGTTTTTAACTCATGAATTTTCTTTTTGAAGGCCCCTGTAATGATTAATTCGTCAATATAGAGGACCACTATCACAAGTTTCCCATAAAATTTACTTATGTAGAGTATAAGGTCAAATGGACTCCATGTAAAACTAGAATTAATTAGAAACATGTCGATATTTTCAAACCAAATTCGAAGAGCTTGTTTGAAGCCATACAAGTACCTTTCTAATCTACATGTATAATTTGAGTTTTTACTATTAATAGACCCTTGAGGTTGGTACCAATATATTTACTATTTCAAATCTCTATGCAAAAAGTAAATGTTTACATCCATTTAATGGGTTTCCCATCCCTATGTTGATGCCAATGAGAGTAATATCTAGATGGAATTTATGTAAAGCGGAGAAAAATTTTCATAGTGATCAATACCTTCAATCAATGAAAAACCTTTTGTTCTGAAGTCAATATTTTCACTAATCAATGGACCCATATTATGCATACTTAGTGTTGTATACAAATTTCCACCTTGTTATTTTCCATAACTTTTAAATACGAGGAAATGTACAAATGAAAATCGACACGTGACCTTCAATGCACTCGACTCCCGAGGTCATGTTGAGGCAATCAATGTGAAAATATGGATGGATAAATGATAGCGAGAATGTGGTAGTGGAAAAAGTGTGGATAAATGGGATGGACAAGTTGTCAATGCAAAATAGTGTCTTCAACACACAATAATGGGATGTTCTCATCTAGTGCATGGAATGCCTCTCTAACTTAAATGGGTCGAGATAGATGGATTGGAAAGGATGACGACACTAAGACTCCATTTGATATCAAGCTCCGTGGAAATCATTTTCGGTGGTTGTAGAATCCATGGAAAACTAATGGGGGCCTCGTATATATGTCCGGACAAGGTCATGGAGCAGTGAGCAAAGGCGTGGTTTCTAGATTACATTGGTGGGGTGGTCCATAACTCGTAAGCTTTATCGACTTTAATGTTCGGGGTATTTAATTATGAGATGATATTGGGTGGTAATGGCGATGTGCAGAAAACTAGGGAACATAATCCCGTGTCAATGTTAGTGAGTATTTTAGGCCCGTTCGGTTGTAGGACCCTAGGATTGCTACCATATGTCCTCATCTATTATGGACCTTGTATGGTCATATGTGCATTTTTACAGTTTTAATCTAATCAAAACAGTTAAAATATAACCTAAACAAGCAAAGATTACGCTATTTTTTTGGTATTTTTTAAATATGAAGGAGATAAACAAATACAAAGAGAATAATCTAATAAAATAAACATTTTTGTTTTTTTCTGGAATTAATGAGGAAATAAAAGCTTCTACTCTAATTAATAAATCCTAAAACAAATAAACAACTAGATGTAGTTGTTTATCTATGTAGAGAAATCTATTCTATTTTAAATGATGAAAGCTTCACTAAACTATGAATGCAAGTCTAACCTCCTATTCTTACTTCAAAAGCATGAGAAGAAATCAAATCTTCTCGAGAATATTTTCTTCCTATAACTTCCCAATAAGTAAAGAAGAATTCTATTGAGGATTTCATATATGAATTGATTTAATGTAGTAATTGAATGATTTTTATGATTGAAATGCTTTCTTTTCTACTCTATTTGATAAAAATGTATGCGTATGATTCATAAATAACAATGTGAAGAAATGGGGAAACCAATATCAATTCCAACCCAGAAGCATAGAGTAATGAAAAATCTAGTTGTATTGTTCTTTGTCCCTCGAAATTGTCTTTTCTTTTCTCCAGTGTTCACGTGAATCCAAGGGATTTGGGAATGTAGTAAAGAAAAAAAGAGAAGGCACTAAAGTAATGAAACTTTGATGGCAGTGTGGCAACAATTCAAGTGGAAGAATGATAGGATAAGTGAGTAGAGCTTGGCTATGCAATTTCCAGTGAGAAAGTGCCAACTCAACAATGCAAGAATACACAAAATGATCTCCAACCATTTTCTTGAGAACAAGCAATCAATTTATAGAAGGTTGGATGGGTTGTGCAAAACAACACTTGACAGCCAAGAGGTTCCAAATCAACAATGAGGAGGCATTTTGAATAATCAATCACGATCAATTAAAAATTAGAAGTGAAGAAGAGATTGCCACAAGGAATTCATGCTTGAAATCAAGTAAAATGGTTCACAAACGTGTGTTAAAAGTGAACTTAAGTAAGGCAACACACATCTTATTTTACGTTGGAACATTACGGAACAAGCGTTTGATATATTAAGATCAACGACACAAGGTCTATTCCAGGATGAAGGAATGACACACTCGCATTTCGAATCGAAGTTCCCAAAATAGGCCTAGCTAAGTGACAACTATCATCCACTGAATGAAATTTTATTAGAGACTAAATTTGTTGTCTACAAAGTCCAGTGAAAGACCTAATCGTTTTTAGTGATGTTGATAATTGAAATTTTGTTTCTGGAAGGAATACTACAACAGAAGGTAGAATAGATTCATATAAGTCACGGATCGTGTAAAACTCAAAATTTTCATATTTCCAAGTATCATCCTGCATTTGAATCTTGATGCTTTAAATATTATCTTTTTATAAGTAGCATTGTATAAGCCTTCACTTTTAAATATTTCAATATAAGGGTTGAGAAATTAAGGTTGAGGGTTTACAGAATCCAAAATTCTAAGCATGTCTACCTCCATAGGATCCCAAAGTAAAAGTAAAACCCAAATCCCATACACCAAATTGCTTAAAAGCAAAACCCACTTGTATTGGTTTTACTGATGAATATCATGATATTTATGATCCTGTAATTAGCACAAAATCTTCACAACTTAGATACAAGTATGAGATGAAGATGATTGAAACTAGACGTTCGGACCCATCAGGTAAACATAAAGGTTGGGTAACATAGGGGGTCTAGATTGGGACACGTGATGCTCCATGAGGTTTTACCCTGGCTTGAATTTGTCAATATATGTTCCCAAAATTACGATGGGACAAAAAAAGTAATTGTTGCAAAGGGAAACGGAGTAGAAATTTTGTCCATTACAGAGGTAAATCTTGGTCGTGTGTTGGGGTTTGAAAGTAAAGATTTAGGAACTGTCAACATAAACCTAGACAAAATTGCTAGCGATTATCATCTTTGCCGGTAAAAAAAGATAGAGATGATTTTTACAAAAATTAACAGTTGATGCAATGGTACCAAAAGGGAAGGCTCTGCATGCAATTGACATGTTTAAACCGTGGGTCAGGGATACCATTTATATGCTAGTATTTTGCATTGACTTCGATAATGATGAGAAAGTAGATGAAAACCTCCTGGAAATGGTATACAATATCCATTTCGTTACTCCACCTTGTCAATACATATTTGTTGGGTACATTGCAGAATCTATGCATAAACAATTATCAACAATCAAAGAAGGCTCCAACACTAATACCTTTAGGTTCACTACCTACTTGTGTTATTTAATTCTATGATGGTTTTGTGAATGGTTTGAAAAATAAAACTTGTAATTGAGCCCTATAATGTTGATCTCCGAGAAAAAGCGATGCGTCTATTAATATAGTGGACCCCAAGATAAGGATGTTTGATAATAGAAGGGACTACAGTCAATTTTTGGATTATTTTTGGGCTCCAATTTATCAAGCAATTTAAAAAGTACATTGCCTAGATTTCCTATGAACTGTAGAGATTGCATTCAACTAGGATCAGAAATACGATTAGCGATTGGTACTTCATGGAGGAATATATTGTGTTAAGGTTTTATGGATCGGGAGTACAACCTAGAAAATTTGCAATACATGTGACAAAGAGAGTTTTTCCTTAGAATATATACAACATATGGAAAGCAAAAATAATATCTATTTTGTTACTCAAAAAAAAGAGAATATTTCCTTCCATATTGTTCTCATGTGGAGGGTTCACATTTGAAAGAAAAGCATTCAATGTGGTACATGAAATCTTCTGATTTTTAAGTTTGATGTTGACTCTCACTTTGGGTTTATGACCCATGTGAGGTGGTTAAAGCAAGGGTAGTGGCGAACAAGAAATTTGCCACTAAATTCAACATGAAAGCAATCTCTTGCTAGAAAAATTGAAAAACAAGAACTCTTGGGATGAAGTAGAAATAGAAATTAACGAAATTGTTGTTGAGAAATGAATTAGTTCTCAAGAGTTTTCAAAACAAATTTTGGATTGCTGAGCCTCCACAAAAAAAAGGCAAAGGATTTTTAATCACGCGATTTTTTGCAAAACGATTAAAATTCCTCTAAAAGCGTGCAGAAGGCATTACATCAAGAATTGCAAGATAGAAATAGGACAAGGTCAAAATTTGATGTCTTTTGGTCTATGAGGCGGGACTAGGCCGTCCAAAATTTGTAGAAGACTATGATTCTATTCCAGAAGATGCATATTTCAACAAATTGTGGAATCAAGAGAATCCTCAAGAGGCAATTAGTGATGATGATACTGCCTCTAAGGAATTACACACTCCCCCTAACACATATAAACCAAGTCTCGATAAAGGCTTGAAACAAAGATATTCTACACGAGTAGTTATTGTTGAAAAATTGGGTTTTAGTGGTGGTGGTTTGGGTTCAATAGGCCAAGCCATTTGGCTTCCAGGTAGAGAGTGCAGTCTAGAAACATTTTTGTGAGTCAGGCCTTGGATCTTCAACTTTGGAGAAAGGACCACTACATAATACAACATCTACAAGTGCTAATCTAGTGCAATTTACTCTGGAGTCAAATCCTCAACAAATAGTTCAAATACACATTGAAAAATATAGAGGATAAGTTGGCCATGAATCATTACTATTACTAATGTTGGTAGTTCTAGTGATGATGATAGTAGTCAACAGAGTGTTGGAAACTTAAAGAGGCTAATAGAGATAGTTGAAGTTGATAGGGCTATTGTCTAACAAGGAACCAAGAAGAGGCAAAAGACATAGGTATATGTAGGTACAATTACTCTTGGCTCAAGGCAACTATTTATAGAAGGTGGTGCCACTGCCACCCCTAAACAAACTTCCATTCCATAGGGAAATTCTCCCCAAATTTCAATTTCTCCTTCTCCATTCAAGGTGGAATAATTCATTCCTACGAACACCTCATATTTTGATTACCTATATGAGTTTACCAATAAATAAAAAAGAGATAAAAGAAACAAGAAGAAAATTCTACATGCTACTGGAACTTCAGATCTAGCCACAATGAGGGTATTGCCTACAAATAACCCAGACACAAATACCCTGGAATACATGTATGTTGTTCCCAAAGTTGTAAAACTAGAGAATGAAATGGTTTCCAGTGACTACGAGGTGACCTCCCTTCAAATGGATCTTAAGGAAATGAAACCTTCTGACAAAATTAATGTGTCGAAAAGGAAAAATGATGTGGTTTACACCACATTACTAAAGCGAGAGAGGGAGAATAAAAATTTGAATAATAAGATGAAAAAGTTAGAGGCGGACCTAGAAAATGAGAAAGCAAAACAAAAATCATTAGTTAATAAAATAGGTGAGTTGGAGAGGAAGATAAAATCATCTCGCCTCTATAAGCTGAAGTTCTTGTGAATGAACAAACATAGGTAGAACTAAAAGAGGTGAAAAAAATTCTAGGAAATGAGTAAGAATGATATATTACAAAAACATTGGGAAAATTAAAAGAGGTTGTGAATGAAGAGAAAGAAAAGGTCAAAAATGGGAACAAAGACTAGATGATGAGAAAAAACAAAATGAAATATTACGGCGAGGAATTGACAAAAGAAAAAAGGAAATACGGTCTTCCAACATCAAACTATCTGGATTTCATAAAAGGAATTGATTAATATGACAGAGATAATGTTTGGAGGAAAATAAACCAAAAAATTGATGATTTGATTAGATTGTTTGAATTCATGACTGATCTACAGAGAATCTATGATAAGCTTTGTGAATACGTAACAGGTAGCAGAAAAGTGATGGCTTTAAGAGAGGATACAACAAAGAAAATTTTGGAAGCTATCTACAAATTTAGTGACACAGAACTGGAATCCAAAGGAATTGTAACCGCACGATTCCTCAATAAAGGTATCATATATCATTCGAAGTGTGTGATGTTGGGCAAAACACATGAATTTTTGAGTAAGTGTCAAATAATGTTATAGAGGGTGCATGAAAAGGTACATGATTTCAAAAATATTGGTTTTCCAATGCCTTTTGACAATACATGCCAAATCATTAAGAAGGATGCATTCGGAAGAAGATGAAAGAAAAAATGACTCAAGAGAAGGACCGAATTCCTGAGAATCTAGATGAGAATTTTTTTTTTACTCTGTTAAACCATTGATAACCTTTTCAACAAGTTTGCATACAACAGTAGAGGAAATATTCACTATCAATTATGAATTGCTAACAAAGTTACATGTCGGTCACTTTTATTTACAACAAATTGCAATTCAAGAGATGAAGAGTGGAGCATTTTATAGAAGATGATATAATTTGTTAAATTTATGGAGCCGAATTCCAAGTTGAAGTGGAAGTTTGGTTTTGTTGTTTCTATTATTTGGGAGGAAATCATGGTCATGGATAAAAATATTAAATTGTCTTATTAATAGATTAGAGTTATATTTATGTTTATTGTATTAATATACATGTGATATTTAGGTTGCTTGTGGTTGAAACAAATTTTAGAAAGGGGTGCACAAGTTATATATATGTGCATGGATTTACTCTTTAGTGTATTTAGATCCATTTTAAAAAGCTGTTCCATTTGTTATAATGACAATCTTCAATTTTTTTCATACAAGGCATGTCTTAAGCAAGTTGAATGAGGAATAGTGTTATTTTTAAAATTTCATTTCAATATTGATTCAAGAAAATCCACTTATTCTATCTCGAATTAAGCACCACAACTCTTATATGCCTAAAGTATATAATAGTATAAATGCATTGTGATTTAATAGCCATCCGACCATGGTTTATGATTTCTATAAAAGAGATCAACAACATTATATGTGATATATATTAAATACTCATTAAAACATGACTTTGTAATGTTTCGCAATAAAAATGGAAATGGTATAAATATGATTACCTTTAGGCACATGTAAGTTTGGGGTGAGTGCTAATCCTTGTTTGAGATTTAGACAATGTACTGAATATTTGAATATATTAATTATTATATGAACATCTATATCATGGGATATCCACAAATGGAAGATTCCAACTTGATGGACCTAGATCATCTCTATCATTTGATTCACCAAATCTTTGAGATGAATCTCTCTTTCTTGATAGTAAACTGCTACAATAGGGTCATCTATTGTATTTGTGCAATTGTTTTCAGCCCCTTTCCTTTCATTAATCGACTTCGTACTACGAGCCATGTCATGTAGGGAAAGTTATCCACTTCATACCATGATGTGTAAATTCTCAAAATAATTTTCCAAATTTTTGTCAAGCTTTTTCTCAATTTTGACTTTATAAAGGCCACGGCACTAAAAATTCTCTCATCTTCAATTGAACCCAAAATCATTTTTTGACATAGAGTAACAAATGAGAAAAAATCGAGACATGGTTTGTTGTAAAATAGTACTCACCCCAACTCTTTTCCATAGTCGGTTATTGCTCCACACTCTAAGGGATTATCCAAATCTTTGAATTGTTGAATCATTATAGTGGTGAATTCATGAGATTGAGAAATCAAATTGTCCTTTCTTAAAATACCTGGAATATTCATTCCATTGATATCAACAGGCTTACAAAAATGTTGAATCAATGTAGTCAACCTCTTGAAGTAGTCTTCCTACATATGTCTTTCATTTTGGATAGGATTCCAAAAGGTGGGATTTACTATAACCATTGCTTCAAGTAAAACATCCCTTCTAAATCACTCCCTTATTTCTTCTAGTAGGGACACTACAATTTATCTTAACCTCACCTTTGTTGATGATACAATGTTATCAAATACAGCCTGTGACTTTTACCTCCTCAACCTTACTGGCTACTACTTTAAACATGTACATCAATATCTCATATCCACGTACAAAAGCACATACTTCCCCAAACAAGTTGAGCTTCAGAAAGCTACTTGCATTTCCAATATTTATCAAATCATTCCAACCATCAAACTTTGGACTGTAAAAGCGGTTTCATTGAGAAACAAATATTCTATTGTCATACAAACTCGTTTCCTCAAACTAGAAAAATCAACAATATAGATAGTTCTTTCTTGTGCTTGTTTAATTAAATGATGCATTTATTCCAACATGGGAAGGAGACCACACAACATCAACAATGACTCTATATCAGTCAAATGATGTATCAAATCATGGGCCTTGTCCACTTCCCTGTGATTCTGCCACATCACTCCTAATAAGGATTGATATTCTTCATACACCCTTTGAACCGAGTTGGTAGAATGATATCCACATGGTGTCGACATATTTTAGCGATTTAAGCCCATTTGTTAGTCCTTATGAAAATATTTTGAATTCCATGAACCTTTTAAGAATACGGCAGAAATAAGCATGCACCTCTCAAACAAGGTCTTCAAATTTTGCTACAAGTTTAAATTTGCCAACTATTTTGTAAGCTAGGTTCATTTTATGAGCCATATAATGAATGAAAATCATATAAGGGAAATGATATGTTTGGAGTATTACACATAGGCCATTACGATGACCTTGCATTACAGATGCCCCATTTGCGTCCAAAAATACCAGCTTCGATGTAATTGTAGCAACATCCATGTCACTGATCTCCTTAAAAATTTTATCACCAACTCACAAAGGTTTTTAGCATTGGAGTTCTCTCTCATCTTGTGAATGGAAAGTAAGTGAGGTTGTCTCACAAAATTCTCAACAATATACACATGCATATAGACCCAAGCAATATTATCTACTATTGTAACCTCATCAATAGAAAAAGATATGTATCATGTAGACTTCAGTTTCTCTTTCAAGTCTTCTTTCTCAACCATAGCTAGGCATTTTTCCCAATGAAACACTACTTTCGACCGGTGAGAATGAGGAAAGTGTGAGATACCAAGAAAATAAAACATCTTCTTGTGTTCGGGAAAATCATTATAGGAAGAACTCTTTTCAAAATGTAAAAAATAGTAGCTAGTTGAATTGTTTTACCCAAAGTATGTTTTGAATGATCTTTTTGAATTGAGAGGTACTTATCCCTCCATTCACTGCAAATATTCTTTCATTTCTCTTGTGCTCTTCAAATTATTTTTAATACCTAATATACAAACAATCATCCACGTTTTCCATCTAGCAACATTCTTCTCATATTCTTCTCATGCCATCTATAATTATCTTTTCATATATCTTTCCTATAAGCTTCTCAATAGTATCAACTTAAGTTGCATTTTCTTTTCCTACCCAATTTCAACTCTGATTGTACATTTGCATTCTTTGGGAGGTTCAAATTTATTTTCATTTTCAACAGGTTCAATAAATGGAAATTTAGAAACCCACTCTAACCTAAAACTCCTTCCTAAGTCATATTTTCTTTCCTTTCTCTTTCTCCCATAAATAGGTGTCCACCGAGTATTTACCTTGGTCAAATTTAAATTCCGTTGGCCCCTTTGCCATAAGTTTCACCTCCAACATTCACTTGGGCACGACAGTGATGTAGTGTCATCTTAATTCAATTGGGGATGTGGTACGAGTGTAAAACTCAACATCATTCAATGGAATGTGTTCAAGGGAGGAATTTCATTGTTGTTTTCATTACAACATCATGCAAATAAAAATAAACACATGCTCATTAAGAGTTTCATTTTGAATGTAATCATTATCCCTTGATTGTGATGGTTCTCTTTGAGAAGTATGGGTTTCCTTAGATGGTTTCTCAAAATAAGATGTTGTTTTTCGAATCCCAATTCCACTACCAGGGAGGGGTTAGAATATCATTTTTTCTTAAGGATGAAGCTTCCCTTTTTAGGTTCCATTTTGTTGAATCAATGAAACATGTAGAATTGAAAGAAAAAAAGATACAACATGTTAGAATAAATGATATTGATATGTGCACAGACATATCAACATGAGAAATATGTATAAAGAAAAATATTACGCATACAAATGCATTCAAATGAATTGATTTAGGTATAAAGATAACAAAGAGAATAAACTCATCGTGAAGCATCTCAAAGGCACTCTCATTGGTGATTGCAAATGTTAGCATTGATTACAAATAATTGATTTCAATATCCATATATCATGTTCTCAAAACACTAGATAATGAATCTCAAGATGTATCATGTAAATAATGCCAATTGACAAAAATGCCTTAAATTGTTGTAATGGATGTCATGTAACATTTTTCATCTTACAAGAAAATAGAAAAATATGAAATAATAAATCAAAAGAAGAGTCATCATGGAAACCTAGAAGAAGTTTAGATGTAAAAATAAGATATTTAAGGAGAACATAATGTAACTAATCCCAATGGAATTCTTAAAAGAGATTTGAATGCTTTTAAGTGATTTTTGACATGGGCTATATAATATTATGTCACTTAATATGTACTAATTTTTGCAAGAGTGTTGCATTAGTATAAGAAGAAATTACAAAAAAATTCCACAATTTTTCATGGTTTCTTGATTGACATGTTACATCAAATTGGATAAATATTGCCTACCATTTATTCAGTTTTAATGCACTTGATCTGTATTGGTCTGATCTACATGTTTTAGTACAAAAATCACAAGTTTTGACTCTTTTGAAATAAAAAATTGATATAGAACAAAGTGAAAGGATGAGGTGATATTTTTAGTTATCTCTCATATAACTTAGTTGGAAGGAATAAGAATATTACTACAGTCATAATTAGAGCATAAATCAAGCAAACTGAAGATGTATCAAAGGTTTGAGAAGAGAATAAGTAACTTAAATGATTTTTTGAGAAGCCAAAGACACTTTAGTGATAAGAAAGTTTGTTGTAGCTAATCAAACATGAAATAGGTGATCTCAAGGTCTGTGCTTAGTTTGAAATCAAAGTATAGTATGTATCTTCTCATGAAGGAATTTGAGTTCATTGATTCATCCAAGGTATGATCTGTCTTTAGTTGATTAATGAAGGAGTCTTGATGATCGAGCTTTGTCATAATGTATAGAGGTTTTTCTTGTTGTATAGAGGTTCTAAATGTTTTCATCAAGCCAAATAAGGTGTGCATCTGATCATGAAGAAATTATTGATTCATTAGAGGTATGAGGTCTATCATAAGAAGATCCAATTACCAAGAGTGTTCATCATTTCAAAGGAGCTGAGACAAAATATATGGTCTTCCATCTATGACTCATTGTGGTATGAGACTGTGAATTCAAGGTTGAGAATGTATGCAAGGTTCTTTGGCTTGATAATGAAATGTTAATGTGTCAAAGCTAGCTAAAGTATCATTATTCTTGAGAGAATATTGAATGCTTTGATTTGATGTTTCACATATGATACATATGAAACTTGAAGGATGAAGGAATTAAAAATATCCTCGGATCTTGATGTTTTTCCTTTATATTAAATATTATAGAAATGTTGTCTGGACTACAACAAGGACAAGAAAAGTTTCATAGTGATCCCACTTCTGCAATCTTCATGGAGGAAGAAAGGTGGTGTAAACCCCTACATTCTTTTTGGAAAATGCTTGTTTTGGAAATATAGATTCCAACTTTACCTCAAATTAATAAAAGTGAATTAGTATTACTATATAGTTTCTGATGGATTTATAACATAATTATTTTCACAGGCAGTTCAAAAGTGAATGTGAATATAAAGAAACATTTTGTGCTCCTCAGATTGTTGAAGGAAATCCATTCTTGGTGTACATTTAATACATTATGTTTCCATGGTTTAAAAAGTTTGAAGTACATCACAGTGAGGAAAATGGTGGTAATAAGTAAGCATGCTTGTGACAAGATGTATGTACTTTTCCCATAACTACTATTTTCTATCTTTTGTTTTTCCAAATGCTAATTATTTGGTTTTTGGTTCATTGTTGTAACTTTTTCACTTTTGCATTTCTTGAATTTTTCATTTTGGACATCTTTGTATGGTCTCTATTTCATACATTATTGTTTGTCAACATTTTAACCTCCATTCCCAACCAAATCCTCCAAGTGGACGTGAACCCCATGGAATGATTTGTAGTTGATAATTTTTGGGTCCGGGTGGGTCCCGGATCCAAGGAGTCTATGTCATGCATCGCCATTTCGTTAGTCTCCAAAGGAAATGACCCCTGGAGAACGTGAAACATGCAAAATGAACCACATTTTATATATCCTTCAAGTCTTGTTGTGGGATGAGCGAATGTCGGTGGATGGTGATAAATGGTCATGGTATTGGTCGTGTAATAAATGGAAAGTGAAACCACATTATATATATATATGTATATGTATGATATGTATGTATATATATACTATACAAATGTATATATATATACATATATACGATACATATATATATATATATACATACATACATACATACATACATACATACATACATATATGGATATGTATATATATATATATATATATATATATATATATATATATATATATATATATATATATATAAGAAGAGAGGACATTAACAAAAAGATTCAAACAAGATATCTTGATAAAGTAAGGAATATACTAGAGCAGATCATGGAGATGTATAAGTGATTATATATATAAGATAGGAAAACTAGTTATAATTCTCTGTAGTGGATGACTATTCTAGATGAAATAAAAAATCATAGTGAGTTACTGATATGAGGATGTTCGGCTTTGTAATAACTTAAAAAGTGGAATCGTAGATAAAGTAATGCAACATGAAAGAAAATAGGTCTCAAATAGACTGAGGACTCACTTACAGTAAGTGCTTCTAGGATGTAAACTACAACGCACTAGCCGTCTGGATACCTATATTTATTTGAAATTTTGTAAGCAAATTATAATATGTTGATTAACTAAATCCCTCTCTACTACTTCACAAATACAAAATTGGAAAATCACGAAAACATCACCTTTGTGTGTATATATCGGGAAAAGTTTGGAAGTGTTTTCTTGGCCAAATAAGGTTCCATAGATTTCTTGGAGAAACATTAATGTTTTCAAATACCGACGATGCGTCGATTTCTTGGCAAAACATTAATATTTTCAAACCTCAACGAGTTCATTTCTTGGCGAAACATTAATGTTTTCAAATCTTTTTTGGCAATACGAATGATTTCAAATCCCGCATTGTGATCACGATTTAATATAAAAATATACATTGGGATTAGAAATTCCTTGGCGATTTAAATGGGATAGGTTATTGTTTATGGGATTTTTGGGCAAAACATGAGTCTTTATTACTTATAAAATTCACCAAAATCAAATTCTTGAAATTCTACCATTTTCCAAACTACGTATATTCACCCTAAAATTTTCCCTGTGTGATATGCAAGGTGTGCGAGATGATAGGAGCAAATTTTCCCGAGGGATGTGTATGAGATGAGGTTCATTTATAAATGATCCCTCAACAGTCAAGAATGAACCATAGAACAAGAGTGTGTCATCAGGAAATGAGTGTATTGCGTGAGATTAGATGCTAGAAATATATATCATGAATCACAAAGCGTGAAGTGTAGATAATGTGAGGTTCATAGATGAAGTGTGCCCTCAATAGTCAAGTGTGAACCGTATCACTAGAGTGCGTAAACGGGAAATGACGGTACAATGTGTACCAAAGATGTAGGAGTGCTAAGAAAGATTAGACATGAAGTTTGGAGTGTGAAGTGTAGTAGTAGACACTAGAGACAATAGATAGTGATGGAAAGGGGGAAAGTGTGGTTTCCCCCCAATTGTGTGAGTGATGGAGATTTATGTGACAATTTAAGAGAGCTATTGCGATGGTGAAGGAATTTGGAATATGTCATATGTATTAGCTAGATCGTAAGAAGTAATTTGGTGTATGATCGAGCTTGTGGTGAGGGGGAATTGGTAAGGTTGTAGAGGACTTGATAGGAAGAGGTGATGGGGTACGTATTTTTAAAGGTGGTTGCTTAGTTGGGATTGGGAACTTTGTAGAGAATTTGGATAGGAGGAGGTGATAGGCTAAGTATTTTTAAAGGTGGTTACTTAATTGGAATTGGTAATGTTGTAGAGGACTTGATAGGAGGAGGTAATGGGGTAAATATTTTTAAAGGTGGTATGACAATGGGTTGGATATGCGGCTCTTGACTTATCGAAGAAATAACACTAGTAATTATGGTATGATACTCATTGAAATAAAGGGATCATATTTGGGATGCCACCGGATTTAGAAATTAGAGATGAGCATGTAGTAGAATGTTGTGTAGAAAATGAAATAAAACCTAATGCTCAAGGTGCTTAATTATTATTTTAATTCATATTAATCATTTTCATGATGTCATTAAGTATGTGATAATTGAAAAATGGGATACCTTTGTATTTGAAAATCGATAAGGAGGGTAGTAATGAGTAGGTGGTAAGTTGATCAACTGGTGATTGAGGATCTCAGGAAGAATATCATGTTGCTTAGAATTTAGATCAAACTTGAGAGGTGTTGGTAGTGGTAAGACTTAGGATTCACTTGTATAAGCACATGCAGTAGACATGAGATTAGAATGAGGTGAAAAAGAAGAATTGGCATGGGCTTGAGAAGTAGCCTTGAGATGTTGGATTTTAGATGTGAGAGATGTAATCATGGTTTCCATAGCTTGAAATTTATCTTGAAATAAATGGTGTAAAGATTGAATTGACTTGGAGATAGGGCTGATTGGTTGTGGTGTCACAAAGGCTAGGGTCATCGAAGAGACGACCAAAATGGAACTTAATTATGCGGTGGTGTATTGCGAGGGAGGAACATAGTTTATAGAGATTTTGGAGAACATATTTGTAAGGTGGGTGCATTTGAAGAAATTCATGCTTGAGGATATTTGAGGAATTTTAGGATCCATGAAAGAAGATCCGATAGAATAGGAAAATAAGGATCCAAGTGTTTGATCATGAGTGGGGTTCACCAAATGATTTAATATAAATAGAATTAAATCTAATAACAAAACTCCTATTTCATGTATTGTATGATATGTAAATGCTAATGTACAATAAAGACACAAGAAAATAAGCATGTAAAATATGAAACCTAAGCAAGAGAGGGAGATAGAGAGACTTAGTTGATTCTCGAGTGATTTGAGTAGTTGAATATCTAAAATAGACCGAGAAGAGTTTTGTCGATGCTCACTTTGGAGGTTAGGGACTTGGAACAATGCAAGATAGGAGTGCCCAAAAAATGACAGGAGCACTCTTGCTAGGCTCTAGTGTCCAGACAAGTGCTTAGATTTTGATATCTTTTATGCGGGAGGAACTTTGATGTTGGTCTTTTTTTTCACTTTGGATTCACTCTAGATCACCAAAAGTGATGTAACCTTCAAAACAAGTTTACTACATACACATGTTCACATATTTTTTTCACATCAAATCTAATAAAAAGATGCAAAATGTGGAGTCGATCGACCCTGTGGTCACTCGAAGAGTGAACTTAGTACCGAGCGTTGCACTACATTTCAGACTCCATGTAGTTCTATGTGAGATAGTATGTGCAATGATGCCCTAGGATGCCCTTGTGTAAGTTGCACTATGATAGCGAGCTAGATCTAGAATTCTTCATATGCAAATGTGTGTAATGGAATATAATAAACTTCCCTCCTATGTTGTGTATGCATAAGTGATGCAACCCTTGTCCCTTGAATGAGTGTGTTAGATGGATGCTTTGAGATATTCTTTGTGTCTTTGGATGCAAGATTAGGTGATAGTAGATAATGTTAATGCTTGGTCACTTATTTGAGAGCTATAACTATGTATATATATATATGATTACCTTGTTTGAATTTTGTAATTGACAATTGAAAGGCTGGTCCAAAAGTATAAAAGATGCCTAAGAAGTAAAAGAGACCCAAAAGAGTGAGAAAAGGAGATAAAGGATCAAGATCACCCAGGAGGGATAGAAATGCCTAGGTGCTAGTTTCCTACACCGGGCACTAGTGCCCGAGGCCATAAAAGATAAATTAGTCAAATACCGACATGGTTGTAGGGTGTGCAAGGTCAATAAAATTATAACAAACAAAGCAAAAGGCCCAAAAGACATTGTCAATTACTAGTTTTCTTTCTTAGGAATCATGTAATATTAGCATGCTTTAGGACCTAGAAATGTACCCAAGTGCATAGATTTTGTGTCTACACATACTTACCACCTCCTCTTAGGGTGGAAAATGGTCTCCAAGAAGGCCATTGATAACTCCTATAGTCTTAATATTTTCAAAGTTAAAAACATTACGAGGCATAACTTGAGGCTTTCCCCCTTTGATGCAAGTCATTGGGTGTGCCATGAAAAGTCTTGTAGCCTCTCCACTATTCTTCTTTTGGTGTCCAAATTGTTGTATCATTTCTAATGATTTCCCCATCCACAACATCCCATGTACCTATTTAGGGGCTCCAGGACTTCCACTAAAATAACATCTCGCTTCATGTTGTATCACTCAAAGAATAATTAACATTATCCTATGTTTTGAATTTTTAAGACAATAGATCAACTGCTCCATCGATGAGAAAACATATATTTATTTCCTCGTTTAGATATCACTTATTGTGTGCATATGTTGATTTGGTGTTGTACTTATGTATCAAGTGTGATGGGTGTCATATCATTATTTCTACTTGGTGTGACAGACTAAAATTCAAAAACCCCTTATGAAAATCATTTCATAGTGGGCATTGAGGAGCAAAATAACACCTTCACTTTACATTCATGATTATGAACATCATGAATCATAGTTTTAGTTTCAATTTTAGAGACCATGTTAAATATTAGGCCTACACCAAAATGAATTTTCATTAGTGTTTGCGGGTGAAGTGTGAAATAAAAATAATTGAGAACAAAAAAGAAACTGGTGTGTACACAAGGAATACCCATTTTTATTACACGTGGCCATGACCATGACCAAGTTTGTGCATGATGTAATTTGTAACACGATAATCACACATGTGTATGTTAAGTTGGTCATGTGGTGGTCGTAGATATATGACACCTTAGCTTTAAGCCTTATTATCTTTAGAGGTTGTAAGTTACTCAAAGGTAGTACTGTAGGGGTAAAACACCCTCAGTAAATAATGTTTACTAGGTGGTAGTATGCTTATTAATTAGTAAGAACTCCCAAGGATGCAAAACTAGTACACCGTTGATGTGATTTTTATTTTATTATTATTATTGTAATAATAGTGGTGTTTTTAAAACATTGGTGGGGTGACAAACACATTAATATTATTGAAATTTTATATTTATGTGAGTTGAGATGAAATATTTTTGAAGAGAAGTGTGTCTTCCACATTTGTGCTAAATATCAAATATTTATTATCCTTCATTACTATGTAATAAGGGAATGAAAATGTAACGAAAATAGGATGGTTTTATTGTCTATCTACGATTGACAATAGTCTATAGTCAACAAAACTAATAACAAATGAGTTGGTAAACTAAAAAAATGCGAGATGGAGGTGGTTTATGCTTTGTATTATCACGTGACTATGATCTTTATCATTGAATTTTACCACCCATTTTTCCAAAGAAATTGGTAAAATAATTTTGACCTTCTTCATTTAGTGTTAAAAAGAGTGAGCACTATCCATTCTCGAAATTTCCCTTGGACTCAAAACCAACCTCATTCTACTTTGAGGATTTATGCTTCATTTTTTTATCTAATACCTCATATGGTTTATACTTTAAAAGATGGAGTAATAACTATGAATTGTCATCGTTATGCCAATTAAACTATAGCTCTTTTAAATTAAATAGTAACTCTTATATAAGGTTGAATTTCTTATTAAATATACCTTTTATATAACTTTAAAATAAACTAACTTTTATAAAGTTGGATTTGCCTATTCAATGCTTAGAATTGCTTTTACGACTCTAAAAATCCTCATTGATTCAAAAAATTAATCACATATTGGTGGATAGGCTTGGTCCACAACAACATATAAACCCCAATATACCATGATCCTTGTGCCAATAAGGGCGATCCCGCAATGGAAGTGAACCTCTTACTAACATAATGGTTGATTGGTTGTGGGACAAGTATGTTTTGTTTCTCGGCCTTCACCTCTCCTCCTTGGTAGGTTCAAAATCCAAATAAAATTATCATACAATCGTCTCTAAATATATGCCTTACTACCCAACTTAAAGATGCCTCTTAATGCATCTTGGAATTGCTTTATTGTAGGATGTGTATCTTTGCTTTCTTGACCTTCTCCTCTCTAACTAATGTTACAATCCGCTTAGATCCTTTCTTTTTTATAAATTGGCATTGTTGGTTTCTAATGGTAGGATTTTGTTAGCACACTCATTTTGGTATTTAGCACAATGATAAATTGTAAAACATAAGCAATTTGAAATCCCTTTTGTAAAAATGTAATGTGTTAAATTTGTGGAATCATATGTTTCTTTAAAGATGATGAGTAAGTTCTTTTTATTTTTGAGGACGTAAGAATGAAAAATTGTGTTCTTAATTGAAAAAATCTCTTATCAAAATTTCAATAAATTGATAAAACTTGAAAATTAATCTTACCATTTTTATGTTATAAATGGTTCTATGGATTTCTCCATAAAAACGCCATAAATGCATAGTTAAAATATCTCATTGACTTATAATGTCTTTTTTCAATCACTTCAATTTAAAATTATCCATTTTTATTTTTTAATCATATCTTAATATCCCTAAGTATACCTTACCTTTCAAGTGCAATTGCTAGTAACTTATTTATTTTAATTGACCAATCTTATTATGATGGAAAATCATATAAACGATTTTGACAAGACATTAAAATTGACACCGGTCCATTTGGCGGGCATGTGATATTTGGAAATGTTGCATCGTACAGTTTTCAAATTTATAGCATTAATCGTGGTGTCAAATCTCATATATTTATATTATAATATTTATGGTATAATAAAATAGAAGATCAGATTCGTGCTGTAAAATAGAAGATCATATTCATGACATAAGAAAATCAGCTTCATGACGGGGATGATAGAGATATTGTTATTTAGAGGAGAAATTCTAATAGAATTTATAATTACAAGTTTGTAGTTTATTAAATTTAATGATTTTATAGAAAATATCCTTGATTTTATAATATAAGTTTTTGTTAATTTTAATATTATTGTTATTATTCATTTAATTTTTTATAGATATATAGTTATTATTATTATGTCGAGATGTGTTCTTAACATAGTGTTTTATTCATTTTATTCTTGACATTAACTTTTTATGTTCATTTAACTATTGTGTGACAATTCATTCATAAATTTGACTTTTATTGAACTGTCACTTAAATAATGTTGGAGAATTCAATAAAATAATAATAATATCTTGGCTATGTAATAATGTTTGGGTCTTTTTTTTTTTTTCTACAATAGATATTTTTGAGACAGAGACACAATCACATAGCTAAAAAGTATGTAAAAATCGAATCTAAAAACCTAAAATCGAATCGAATCGAATAGATATCTATTGGTGTATTTCATATAAATACATTTATTATAATATATTTTTGATTGATATGTCTCGACATATTTTAGATAGATTTATTTAAGATATCTATACTAGTTAGTTAACTAGTTATATATATAAAATTTAATAAAAAATTAATGAATTTTAAAATATAAATATGGGATGAGTAAATTGTTATAGTATTAATTTATTTATATTTTTATTGATTATGATTGATATTGGACATTTATTAATTATTGATTAGGTTAATTAATTAATAATATATTAGTGTATTTGTGGGTCCATTAATTATTGAAAATATATTATAAAGCTATTCATGTATTTGTATGTTTATTAATCATTGGTAGGACTAATTGATTGATATTGCATTAGTTAATATATTATAAAAAAATTGATATTAAAATTAGAATAAAATATAATTTTTTTCAAGAAATATTTAATTCTTCTTTAATGTTAAATTTTAAAATTATCCAAATATAAATATATAATTATTTATAAAATTGAAATTTTACATTGAAAAATACACTTTTCACAAGAATAATATTGATAAAAAAATAATAATAAATTATATGAAAAAATAATATAATTAAAATAATAATTGAAGATTATTGTTTTGAAATATTGTTAATGTAAAAGTAATTTTTATAAAACTGAAAATTTATTTGTTAATTATTTTGATATATTTTGAACAAACAAATAAACTAGCAATGTATAAATTGTTTGTACATCTCTTTATTTCCTCAAAATAAAATATGTTTGGGTTATATTATTATTATTTTAATTGTTTGTAATAATTTTCATTTTTTCAAAACAAAATATGTTTGGATTATATTATTAATTTTTTACGGGTTAGATTTATCTGCATGTCTTTATGTTATTGTTTTATGTTATTGTCTTGCATAAGTAATTATTATTTTAATGGTATGTTTAAAAATATATTTTATAATAATTATAAGATTATATAAATAAGAAATATATTATTATATGGTTACATAGATATAAATATAAATATGATTTTTTTGATATAATTTTATCACCTAATTTTTAAAATAAAATAATTAAAGAATAAGATAAGATTAAAACAAATACGAAAATAATACTAAACTAAATATTACTTAGTTTAGGAGCAAGTACGAGTTTAACTTTTAGAATATTATTAAGGTATGAAATGGTAAATCATTTTGATGTGATAAAATTGACACCGGTCAATTTGGTAGGATTGTGATATTTAGAAACGTCACATAATAAGGTTTTAAAATATATCAAGTCAATGATAGGGTCTTAAATCTCATGTTTGGATCCTCCATGTAGTACAACATTTATTTAATTGAGATTCAAAGGTTTATATGCGGTAAATACCTATACCTAAGGATATTTTTTTAAAATAGATCATCTTCATGACGTAGAGGTTGTAATTGTAAAAGAAAGGAGATGTTATCAATAATATTGAGAATTTATGTTTAGCTAGAATTCATGCTTATTTATAAGATCATTTGATATAGCTTTTAAGAGAAGAGAAAACTTGTGTTAAAATTAATAATTTGTTTAAATTATTATTATAATTTTAGATGTCTTCAAATATATGATTTAATTTAACCCATATATTAGTGTTTGTTAAATGTTAAGATTAGTTTATGAGATTAGAAAGGTTATACTATAAAAGAATAAAGTGAACACATTAGTACATTTTAATGAATATAAATGACAAAACTCAATTAAAAAGTATAATTAGAAGGCACTTGTCTAGTATATTAAAGTAGTAGGATGATTACAAAGAGGAAGGTCTCACATGATAAAGATAAAAACTTATAACTCTATATAAACATTTTTAATGCTTAAGAGAGTAAAGAAGTGTGTAATGGGTGTGAGGCCATGTGAGTCGTTGGGTTTTCAACGTCTTGTAGGTCTACCATATAAAGGTGGAAGTTGACCACCGGTCCTCTTCCAACTAATAATGTGAGACAGTACTGCAAGTAAGATATAATTAACATGGTATAGGCCCTTGGGGGCTTAAGTTAAAATAGTAGTCGAGGAAGATCAAACATTTATCGGAGAAATAAGGCTAAGTATCTCTTGTCTTCTATAAGCCATGAAGTTTTAAGAGAGCCAAGTGAATCTCTAATGATGCAAAAGAACTATACAATGGTCTTTATTCTCAAACTCCAAAGAGAAAATTTGACAAATACAATGCTCTAAAGAAATATGGCGATCTATCTTAATGCGAAGCTGATATGGAAAAAAGTTTTGAGTTGATTGGATTTCATTGTTAATTTTTATGGGATTCTTACTTGTGTACATTGAAGTCATCTCAAGTTGAGCCACATTGATAATCATTACCCTAATGACATTTTTACTCATATATTTTTGAAATAATAACAAGGCAAGAACTTGTGTTTATTACAAATAAATAAAAAAGAATTCTTTCCTCACATCATTGTAATAATCAAAAGGCAAGGTCTTTTGATTATTACCAAAAATCTATGAGAAAAATTGTCATTAGGGTAATGAATACTCTCGTGCGTCACCTTGAGATGCCTTCAACTTACACGGTTGGTTTTTTAACCTATTCTTTCTCGAGATATGATCACTTCCTTTTGTATTTAGTAAAGGACATACTAAATCCCCAAGTAATTTATTCATAAAAAAATTAACAATATGATTAAATTTCTCGTGATAGATTTGAACTACCTAATATAAGATACGTGATTAGGCAATAATTGGGTTAATTTCATGTTCTGAAAGCTTCTAAAGCACAATATAATAAAATTGCTTATGATGGATTTCAATTGCCTAATATACAAATACATGATTATATTGTAATTGAATTAAAAATCGCATTGGTCAAAGAGGCTAGAGGGTGAGAAGTCCAAAATGATGGATAATCTCACTCAACATTCCTCCCCCAACTAACAAATCCTTATCCACTTATGTGTTAAGAGGGTCCCTTTACCTTTTAATTATTACCAAAAATACATAAAATAATGTCATTAATGTAAAATAATCTAAAGGGATATTGAGGTAACGTAAACACATACTAGAAAAAATTCAAAAAATAAAATATTCTAAAGAGATATTCACGTAGTGTCATAAATAAAGTACCTCTAATTAAGCATTCAAAATATAACTTAAGTAACATTTAAATTTCTCAATCAAACATGTAAGGATATAAGGAAAATAGAAGGCTCCTATCTCATTTAAACACAATTGTAAATTTGGCTATGCAATCTGACCACAAATAGTGCATATGAACCTATGATGACTCTCATCCTAAAATTTTGAAATAATTTGAGATGACTAAGTTACGACCATACAAACACTCCTAATAGATTGTTAAGACCATATACATTCTCTTGACAAGTGATTTATCCCTTAAATTCGACTTTCTACCATGTTTATTCATATGCCCCCACAATTTTATGGCCTTGCATAAGAGTTTATGTGGCTAGAGCGAATAGAGTGGCCTTGTATAGTCAAATCATCTTGTGTAGGAACAAAGATGTCAACAAACAAAAATTGCATGACAAAAATAACATCAACTTGAGGGCTAAGTCTTTTGGAATAAAATGACTGCTTAAGCAATAATAAATGTTCTAATAATTATTTGATTCTCTCAATCATACTTTTTAAATAAACCAAAATGCTTATTTATTTATAAGATAAGACTTCATATTTAATAATATTAGTTTGTATTTGACTCCCATAATTAAAAACAAGAAAGACAAATGAGCCCATCCAATTAAAAGAGGTAAGAAAGCAAAATGACAAGCACATATAAATCTGCCAGGAGACAAGTGTCCAGGAATATTGGAATTAGATTTCCAATCCATAAAAATCGACCAAAAAAACTAGTATTACCATATTTAAATCAAATTATATAAAAAAATATTAAATACATCAAAATCCATAAAATAAAACAAAAATATTTTTTTACTTTTATATTAAGGTGTCTACACCTAGTTAACTTACCTAGTACATCACTTAGTTTTTACCGTTAAATTATACACTTGTAATAAAAGATTATTGTCTTTATGGTGGTGTGATACGAGTAGTACATTAATTTTATTAAGGTATTTAAACTAGCAATTGCACATGAGTCGCAAATTACGCCGGAGAGGATAACAATGTTAAGTTTGTTGAATTTGTAAATTTGCAGGGAAGGGTATGTAAACTTAAATTGTTTTATGTTTGTTGTGATGGGGAGGTGTGAAAAAGGTAGTACTACTACAACATTTGACAGAAAAAACACTTCCTCTTTTGCCTTCATGGCTATCCATACCCTGTTGCAAAGCTCATGTTTTGCCACAACATGTGAATATGCTAGCAAAGGTGAGTCAATCAGGGTAAGTATTTGTTCGTTGCATTTGGTGAAAGAGTCCCAGACACTTTACAGACACTATCAAACTGCCGCACTTATCATACATGTAAATACATAGATAGTTTCTCAAACAAGGAAATTTCTGGACAACAAGAACATAAATAATTTCTTCAAGCACATTGCATCTTTCTACAACCTTCAACTCCGCAATCCTCCTAAACTCGAATGAAATTGAAAGTTGAATTTATGAATTAAAAACAAGGCATCGATTCAAAGGAAAAGGTTACCATTAAGTACATAAGAAACCTGCTTTTAAGGCCAATTAAACACAAAGCAAAGTATAAGTCAACTAACATATACAATATGGGGCTTGTACCAATTGTTGAAGAAGGAGGCTCGTGTTGGGAAGCTGCATTGTACTCAACAATGAGGCTCTCCAGTCGTTGATCAACTGTTGCAGGAAGAAGATGAGGGTGGTCCTTCAAATGTTGAAAGAGAAGTTAGCGAGAGCTATTCTCCCCACAAAATGCATTACATACATCGCAACAACTATCCCAACTATTATGTCGACCATGACCTGCATGTTCCAAACGCAGTCCCCACCAACCCGCCTACCACTTTCCACACCCTCTAATAGACAAAGACGTTTCTTTCCTTCTCGTTGAACATACACATACACCCCTCCATTGCTTGCATGGAACTGATAATTGTAATTAATTACTAAGCACATGAAATTGTCATAGAAGCAAAATAATAACATCGCTAGCAGCTTGGTGTAAAAATATTTCATTTTTTGTAAGGAAAAATAGATCCATTCGGTCTATGGAAAAACAAAAAGAGGCATCCCCCTTGAATAAGGTTTTGGGGAAAGCAAAATTGGTGTCTAACCCGTAACAATGGTCAACAATTGTGACATGTGTTTGGGCACGGGCCCATCCAAACCCCCCTTCATTTTTTTCGTTGTCTGCTACCTGATACGAGCCGCACACAGGTCGTGACACGAGTCCACCCAAATTCACTCCCAATTGTTCCTCACAGGTGGCCAAATAGATCGAACTGACTTCAATCGCTCCCAACCGAGAGCTTTCCACAACACTCTTCATGGAATCCGAGGGGAGAGAAGACTCGGGACACAGAGCATCAGATGACGCCAAAGACCCCATGTTCCCAATCGCAACAGAGTTGGAAGGAGTCTATGTTGGAATTTTCAAGAATACTCGGTGCCAAAAACACCTATAGAATTACCAAATGCTGTAGCAAAAAATAATAAATTTAAATGCAATTTGTGATCCGTATTCAACTAAGACATATGGTAATTCAGCCAAATACCATGAGGCCGCACATGTATACACCTTAAACCACTTATACCGCACTTAAACCACTTATATGTGATGTCCCACATATTGGTGTCTATTTCGGCCGATTATGTATACATTCGCATATTTCTGTCCCAGTACAGCTGGAGGAATGATAACGTGGTATGGAATTTGGGAGCGTAAAGTAGTAGTTTGCAGAGGATTCGACTGCATCACGACTGAGTTTGCAGCGCTTTGGTGATCTCAATTGCGGTGGAGTGGAAAAATTGCTGTGGTATTTAAATAAGTGGTCATGTGAATATAAATGTAATCAAGGTACTCAATAATTTATAATAAATGTGTATGGGCTTTCAAACAAAGAGTGATGGTCCTTCATTAACAACTTTCTTCTAATAATGATTTTTATTTTCCATGTTGACCACTTCAGCAAAAAATGACAACTCATTGGTTATTTAAAAACTATTTTATTATTACAAGAAATTATCGAAAAAATACAATATAATAACAAATCTAGATATGGTAAACTAAAAGAAAATAAAAAAATTCGTTAATAATTTTTTGATTTATATTATATATACACTTTATTATCTTGCCGAAGGCATGGATATTGTCTACACCTTAACAATTAAAAATTTGCATTGTTTTCAATCAAATTGTGACATCTGTATTTAAATGGGGCTCAACTAAAGTTTTAGGTTTTTATTTTTTATGTTGGCAACCTTGTATTGGTCATTGCCTTTATGTAGCACTCGCTGGAAAAGTGCAATAGTTGTAAAACATTTAATGCATTAATTGTAATACGTACAGATTAGGTCAGTTTTGAGTGGCTCGAGGGGAAATATGTTTCTTGCTTTCAGGTTGTTTACCTTGCCATTTTGATCTACCCACCAGGAGGTAAAGCAGTCTTAAGAGGAAGGTGAATTTTCATGCTAGTGCAATTTAAGTTCAACGATTTCATTTATGTTAATTTTTTGTGTTTTTCTATGTTTATGTTTCTTAGGATTTGAAGCTGGGGCTACATTATGAACGATTTTACTTTGCTATGGATATTCTGCAAGATATTGTAGCTGCTTGACTGTGTTTTGGTGAAGGCCTCTCCCAAAGTATTGATGTTCAACTCTGCATGTTAGTGATAGACAACAACTAAGAATGAACATGCAGACTGGGCAAAATAAAAACCCATTAGGACTGGCGGGTTAGCTGAAGAGAACGAGAATAATTACATGTATGTGTTGTAGCTTAATACATTGTAGGGTTTATCCTTCGATCAATGGTTGTGCTAGATATGGTTGTGTGGATGTGTGAAAGACATTTGGTTCTTGCTTGCATGCAGATCTCCTTTGCTCCAAAAATTGAGAATGTGTCTAACCTTTCAAACAAGGTTACCAAAATGGTTATATGGTAACCGACGATAGTTTATGGTGACCGCATCCGTTTGGGTTGACCACAGCATCGGTTAAGGCGAGATATCCTAGGTTGCCTAAAATAACAGATCTTGGCTATCTTTTTTTAGCTTTGCTAGTTGGTGTTGGGTCTAGATACGTGGGAATATGGTTAGAGGAAGAATAGGCATGTGCTTTTAGGGTTATACTAAGTCTTAGTTCATTAAGGTAAGTAGGGCTAAGTCTTAGTTAGTTATGGAAACATGTTATGAATAGGTCTATGGTGAGGTGTCTATGTGAGGTGGCTAGGTGAGGTGTGCATCCATTTAATTAAAGTAATTAAATTAATAAATGGGGTGAGGGTGAGTATTGATTTAATTGTGGATAGTTAGATTACTGTTAATATGGGGTGAAAGGGGGATACTTGTTAGGTGAGTATGTTTAAGTTAGTTATTCGAAAGGGGACCAAGGGAGTGTGACCCAATTTTGGTGTCTACATTTTCCCCATTTTTGTTGCATAGCTTGTATTGGTAAGTGATGTTGACAAAAACAGGAAGTGATTGCCCCATGTGTGGTTGAAGGTGATCCCCCTCAAACTAGGCACTGATGAGGTAAAATACGAAATTGGTGAGTTGTTTGATAAATGTGTAGGTGGGGAAGATAGGTGAGGAAGATATGTGGGGAAAGGTTTGAGTATTGAGGGAAAGAGTGACGATCAACTCGGGTAATGGGTAGTAGGTTGTGGTCAAAATCGGGTCATGGGTAATGAAAATCAAATGCACACACACGTATAGATTGCAACACGGTACCAAGTTGAAGAGCTTGCAAACTCTACATCGTCCAAGGTCGATAGGTTTATCCAAACAAGGTTGAAGTGATTCAGGTATCCAAGGTATAGGATATGGTCCAGAAACACAATATAGGTTAGGTGTAGGAATGTTTAGGTATGTTTTGGTACACCAAATGTTTGGTCGGGATAAATGACACGACAATAGGCAAGGTATGGTTGTTAGGCTAAAACAACATAGGTAACAACATCGCAAGGTATAAGCGAGTACATAAGGTCAATGGTCACACCAAGTAGGTCAAGTTCAGAAAAGGGCCATGGCATGGGTAAGGCCAAGGTATAGGTAAAATAACAACTCCTAAGATGCAACAAAAAGGAAATGTAGGGGTAGGTTGGGCTTGTAGGTATGTTTCAATGGGTGGCCAGAATGATAACATGTGTGTTGACACTATGATTACACGCAAAGGAAGCGTGGTAAAGCTAAATAGTTAGAAGGGTTTACCGATGTCGATTATAGGGTGACCGACATCGGTTGGATAGGGCACAAATATGACCGATGTCGTTCATATCGGGTTGGGTTTATAAAACAAAATTTTTGTATTTTATGGAATCATTGTTGCTTTGTAACTTTGGAGAAAACAACAAAGCCATTTGACTTTTTGCCACGTATTCGATAGAGAAGGATAGGGCATTGTACTCGGCTGAGGTGGAGAGTACGAGTGAGTGAGTACGAGGGAGTTGGGTGCCCATGGTTAGAGAGCGTATGACTACTAGGGCTACACATGATGTAGCGTACTACAGTGCATGTTGGAGGGTTTATCCAGTGTAGACATTATCTGGAGGCCATATGTCAGCTTCCCCTCATACATGCACATGACAGTGGAGCTGGATGGATTACAGCTGGTGAGATGGATAGAGGGGTGTCATGTTAGCAAGCATGAGATGATCCCCATTAACAGGGTTAGACGATAGTTGGGATTTCCTCAGGACGTGCCACCTCCATTTCAACAGTATAGGAGGGATGACGTGGAGAGACTGTACGATGGAAAAGTAACAACTGAGCATGGAAATCTACAAGTAACTTTTCCTCACACCCGACCTCCCGAGGTCATGCCAAGACAACCGGTGGGGATTGAATATGCATGGGATGCGAGACAAACTAGTTATCGATGCGCACTAGTGGAATTTGTGAATCTAAGGAAAGAAGGCCCTCCTAACTCGAATTAGCGTGATAGATCGATCAACAGGATGACTGCTCGAAGGCTCCAATCAATATCGAGCTCGGCATGATTCGGTCATGGGTTGTGGAATATGTGGAAAATGACCTAGGATAGTTTCGTGTATGTCTCCCGATAAGGTCATAGGGCGGATGGTAAATATAATTGACTCTATGGGCGATTTTCCAGCCTAGTCTAGAACTCCTTAGCTTCGTTAGTTGCTATGTCTAATAAGGATAATTGTTCGATGATGATAGGTGGAAGTGGAGTAGATTTGAATATTAATGTGTGTAGGCCAACATCAACGTCGAGATTGACTGTGGGCTTGTTGGGTTGTGGGATTTCTGGGTCATAACCGTAGATTCGTGGTTGTTGTAGACCTGCTATGGTCATGTGTGGAATCAGTTTCTAATCCCTAGTATCCAATAGTCGTATGCTTTTTCAGCCTCTATATTTAGAATTAATAGTTGCTTGACTTTTTCAGAGTATCTCACAGGCGTTCGTGCAACTTGAATTCTTAAGTTTGGTATCTATGTACGTGAGAGTATCTCATGCGTCTGGTTATGGGACCAAAGGATCACAACCAAACGTTTGCTCTCTTTCAAGCCTTTCCACAGTCATGTGGGTATGTATCTAGGGGAATCTATAGTTTGGCTGACTTGACCAAAACGTATATACTTGGTCATCCTCTATATTCAACCCTCTCAACTGTGAGCTGATCTGTTGTAAGTTTGTCGTTGTTCGAAAGATTTGGATCCTAAAACTTTGATCAATATCAGTTATCACTGTGACGAGATTGGGTTGGGGCACGATTGGCTCGAATACGTATTCCCTGGGCTCTCTAGGGCCCGTGATTGTCATACAAAAGCAATAATGTAAACTAAATGCAGCAAAGCAAAATTAACTATATGAAGTATATCTATAACATATATGACTTCTATGTTTTTTTATTTTTCTGATGAATTTTACAAATGAATTAAAGGGGCATCTATTTTAATATATTTGATTAATCTAATGATGAATTTAAAACAAACAAAGTAACCAGTATAGCTACTTGCACATGCGATTGTAAATCTATTCTAAATAATGAAATAACCGATCTAATCTATTTGAAAGACTCTCAATCCTACCTCGAAGTGAGGAAAGAATCATAGTCTCTCGAAACTATCAATCCTCACAGCTTCCCACTGACATATCGAAAGTAAAATTGATGAAATAAAGTGATTGGCTACTTTATTTGATATGCTTCTAACTAGAACTTTGAAAGCTAGAACCTGGATTCTGCGAACATTGGGTGAATCCGATGGTGTGTGTGGCTTTGTCCCCTCGGTGTGATCTCCTCATTCCTTCGTGCTCACGTGGATCCGAGAAAAGTGTGTAATGCTAGCATCAGCGGGAGTAGATATTGGAATAAAGACAACTTTAAGATACGATCCAATACAATGCGAGTAGGAGAGGGATAGCGCAAGAGTACGAGCTTGGCTTATGCAATTCCTAGCGGGATTTATTGTGAGTCATGCGAGAATAAAATGTCCGAACACAAACTATCTTGTTTGAAGAACAAAACCTACAACTTTAATGGCTTCCTATTGATGAATAGACTATCTTACTCCAATGGATTGGATGAAATAACAACAACATTTGCACAAGATGGATATGTGGCTTTCAAACAGCATAACAATGCTAACTAAGCATGCAAAAGAACTAAGCTATGACTTCTAAGCAAAATAAAAGACTGAACTACTAAAATGGGAAATTGAGAGGCAAATTTGAGGGGCCATTTGCTTGAGCACAAGCCAACTATTTATAGCATTTGCATTTACCCAAGGTAAAAACCAAATTGAACTCTTAAACTATAAACAATGGCAAAACACTATTCCAGGGGACCAAAATCATTAATGCAAGCTCAAGGCGGTGAAAAAAGCTGGTGAATCATTGATTTTTACGTGAGTCACGTTAAAAGAGCATTCGTGGACCACCGCCATGAGCGGGCGGTGGTTACTGAGACCGCCGCCTGTTTAGGGTGGCGGTCACGAGACCACTGCCCAGGCAGGGCGGTGGTTTCGTAACTGAAGAGAAAAAGGCCAAAAAAAGGGGAAAAGAGAAAAACAAAGCATGCAGGAGCTAAGCGGGGATGCGGGATGTTAACACATGTTTAGAGGGCTTTTCCGGATCCCGAACACCTTGCGAGGAGACCTGTATCATCATTGGGGCACGTGTTACGCTGTTCGGTGGTGCAGTACCCTCCAATTTTGGGTACATACATATTGCCCCCTCGGAGAAGTGTTTTAGCCATGAAGAGGCATAAAACGGTGGGTCCGAGTATGGCGGTCCCAAAATGGGAAGTTAGAAATTATACCTGATACGTCCATGTGTCGAAATGACGCCATCCAAAATTCCCGCTACCTACAAAATGAAAAGAGGAATCAAGTGCAGATAGACAAAATAGATCGGAAAATAAACACTAAAATAATGGGAAATGAGGACGTACCATTTGTGCGAGGATAAAAACTTACCTTCGTCGGCGCTCCAAACCTGCGAAAAAGGACATTCAAAACAAGTCAGGTTGCTATATATGTAAAAGTGGGCCCATTTTCCTATTCATTTGCGCGTGTTGATTTGGTTGGTTTTGAGCTCTGGGACCCACGGTGACGGTTTCTTGCGAGAGTAGAGTCAAAACATTCGTGACGGGATAGTGATCATGCCTCCACGAGCGGAGCATCGACCCGCGAGATCATAGGTTAGTTTTCCTCAATTTATCGTTTTCCCCCTCAATTTTAAAATGCTAAAATCTTTGTCGTGGGGGGGTAATTTTTGAAAATGTTAGGTTTAAAAGGTCCATTTAGGGGGCGCCTACTGGGGTAGGCTTTGTTTTAGTTAAAATGGTCCCTTTTTTGGTGTTTTTAGGCTTCTTTAGGATATAAAACCCGCGTGGGTTTTTGGGACACGACCGCCGCCCTGCCCAAGGCGGCGGTTACATGACCGCCGCCTTGTTCAGGGCGGCGGTTCTGCAAAATCCTCCCTGCTTAGGGCAGTGGTTCTTCACAGAATGTTAAAAGAATACTTGTTTGAGGTTGTTTTTGTTTTTTTTAGCATTTTTATGTGTTTTCATGATTTTTCCAGTATCACTTGGATGCTAACTTGCTCTATTTTGTGTGTTTTTGGGTGTATGCAGGCGAGGGAGGAGTACATTCGGTGGAGCCGAGAGAGAGAGAGTGACTGGCTCCCAGCAGTACTAGATGCACTTTCACAGGATGAGGAGGACACTCTTCAGAGGGCCGGGATACTATGTATCTCACACGCGTCCACATGTTGCACCATCCAGTCACATTCTTTGTGACTTATTCTCTATTGGGATGCTTTGATCGAACACCTTCCGATTACTAGGGGTCCGCGGTGAGTGGACCATCACTTTGGAGGATGTTTATCGTATTTTGGGGTCTCGATCATTAGGAGATGTCTTACCCTTGACACAACAAGTTTGCGGGCCTAGATAGCACAGTGGGCCACTTATATGGGAGATGCGATTATCTCCACGGGTTCGAAGAAGGGGTCAGAGTTTGGTCTATTCCTAGCTTGCCCATCCCCTTGATTCATCAGGCTATCATGGGGATCCTTTCCTCGAGACTGATCGGAGACAAGGGAGGAGACACACTTTGCTATATTGTTGGTCCCCCATCATTGCACGGATCGAGGTCATGGCTAGATTTATGCACGGGAGCGAGATATACTTAGGACTACCTACCATGACTTGCAGGGTAGTCCATTTACTGAGGCGAGTCCTTGAGCCACCTGACCCTAGTCATGAGTTGGGTTTATGAGCGCTTCATTCCTTATGGCAGAGGTGTAGAGGTGACAGATCCTGGAGCTGTGAGGGTAGCTAGATGGACAGATATGTCGGTGCTTAGAGCACCTCATCAGCTAGTTGCCTCTCTGACCACCGATGACATGGAGGCCACACCATATCAGACCATGGCAGGTATATGGGGCGAGGAGGCTCTTACTTTGATCTCCTGCTCCACCACAGGGCAGCTTATTGACAGAGTGGGGCGAGTGGAGATACACCCCTTTGGCCGAGTTCCTCAGCAGTTTGGCCTACCTTACATGGGCATGCTTCCCCGTAGTGCCAGTATATAGGTCAGTTCGAGAGGCCAGAGGGGGTCCTAGAGGCCGGGGTTGGACAGTTGTTACCCCTGGCATTCCTATTGCGGCTAGGCGGGTAGTACGTGCCCGAGGGAGAGCCGGTGCTCCTCAGGCACCCTTACTTTAGATTGCCACGGGTCTGCTCACAGCAGCGATGACCCCATCAACATAGACTACGAGTTTGAGGAGTTCATAGGGGAGAGAGAGAGGAGGAGACCGAGGAGGAGTAGTGGGTCGGGGGAGAGGATGATAGTGATCCTGAGTGGCATGATACTCAGGACATCATGCAGGCAGAGAGGGCAGAGTAGAGTGCAGAGAGGGTGACTTTGGTTTCAGAGGAGCCACTCTCCCAGGGCCATGGTGGGGAGGATGAGTCCGTTGCGGGATGTTACGTCACTCCAGCCATGGGAGGAGCACCTCGGTCGGTAGGAGCATCTGCGTGGCGTGCGGACCCTGAGATCCATCCTGGAGGCCCGGTGATCCGAGTAAGTTATCCTCCCTTTGCTTTGAGTTGGGATTGCTTTAATTACCATCTCTCCTTTTGTTTGCACTTGTGTTTTATCTCTTGTTTCATTTCTAATTTGTTTTCTCCTTTGTTTAGAGACCGCCGATGAGTGGCGGGACTGATTTGCACGGGGTATGCACCGATACCCCTAATGATTCCCATGGAGAGGACCCGTGCGGAGCTCTCTGTGGATCTTTGGGAGCCCTCATCAGTGTGGCAGACAACGATGTCTTTTCCCCTATCCGCATGTGGCATGGGCTATGGTATCGACTCTCGTCATGCGAGCTAGCGGGGTATAGGACAGCCGAATGCACGATGAGGAGTCATTCTAGTGGCGAGACTACAGCTGCCCTCGGGATCTTGAGCCCTCTGTGCACTCAGAGCACCAGCGTAGCCGGAGTCCTAGGCGTGGGCGTGCAACTTCAGAGGGGTCTCATAGGGATTGAGAAGCCACTTGGCTCTCCTAGATTTTTGCATGATATTTTTGTATATCTCGGGCTCTTTGAGCGTTTTGACCATGCTTAGCGCATGATGGCATTGTATAGGAATTTTGATCATTTATATATATATATATATATTTTTTTTGGATCAGACCTTTGGTATTTATGGCTTTGTTTCCATTTCTGTTTCCTCATGTGAACTGTGATATTATGCTTATATGCTTTTTAGAATGTATGCAATGGAGAACAAATGATACAAATGTTTACTTTCCTTTTGTATTTCATGATGCTGATATATGATAATGTAGATACAATGTGATTTTGAATCTTAGTTTCTTTAAGCAATTTTGGATACTTCATGTTTGTTTTGGAAAAGTGGTGAAGACAAACCGGTATGATGAGCAGATAGACTTTCCCCTCTCCTAACTCCACACAACTAGTAAGATGCGAGGGCTCATCACCGAGAGCTAGAAAAGGGCACAAGTTATGAAATGTGTTGAAATGATAGTGACAAAAGATAGACAAAGCTTTGGCGGAACCAAATTAGGATGCTACAAGCCTACTCCACTCAAGTGACTTCGTAGTTTTGGGATGCAACTTGCTTTGCAGGTTTATCTAGACTTAGATTGGGATGCAACTTGCTTTGCGGTTTTATCTAGACTTAGATCCGTAGATGGCCACATGGTAGACAAAATCTAGGTTTTAGGATTTTTAATTCTTTTGGAATTTTGGACATCGATTCATTTGTTTTTGACTCAAGACTTCAAGATTTGAATTGTTTGTCTATGACCTTTTACGTTTGTTTGTCAAGAGGACCCCTATACCTTGCCCCATGCTACTAGTAAGAAGCGTGGGTTCATCACCATAGGCAAGATATAGGTGGGTAAGGGCATTTCCATCCTTTCCCAACCCGACGTCACTAGTAAGAGACGCAAGCTCATCATCGAAGGTTGGTGGGGTAAGGAAATGTGTAAATTTAAAATTTTCTCATTTGATTCTATATTTGACTTGTTTACTTGAGCAAAATGTCAGTATGTTCTTATTTCCAAAGAGATATACATACGGGATAGATGTGACATGATGAAGCTTCTAGAACAGACCATAGGCAAGACACCTATTCTAAGAAGAAACCAAAAGTGAGAACAAGCATGCAGATCTTGGTATGGTTACCAGTAAGACTTTGTCATTTCTAGCTTTATTTGATGAAATGATTCCAAAATAGCTGATGATATCATGGAAATGAAGAGGTATGATTAGAATGTTTATGCCAATACAATCAGAAGTTTGTAATGAATTGCTTTAAGAATAAATTCCTTGATCACAAGATTTATACGAAACAAACAGACAAAATGAACCTGACTATATGAAGATGCAATGTAGATATAATTATATAAATAATGTTGGGTGCTTACGCGTAGAATCGTTTAAGGTGCAGGGAATTGACTGTTTCGCCAAATTCCTCACCTTCTAGCGTACATAAGAGGTATGCACCATTTCCATAGTCTTTTGTGACTCGGTATGGGCCCAACCATTTGGGCCGGAACTTCCTTCCTTCGCCGGTCTTTTTGTCGATCCGGCTATCTAGCCTTAGAACTAGATCACCTTCATATATGTCACGTTCATAGACCTTCTTGTTATATTGTTGGCACATCCGATCAGCATAGACTTTGTGCCACTGTTCAACATCTAACCTAGCTTCATCTAGGCTTTCTAGTTGGGAGAGACATGCTTCTCTGTAAGCGTCTTCATCTAGAATCCCTTGTAATGAAATACGGAGACTAGGTATTTCAACCTCAAGTGGGAGGACTGCCTCTACCCCGAATACTAGCGAGAAAGGAGTCACTCCTGTTGGTGTTCTTATTGAGGTCCGGTGGGCCCACAAGGCCGGATATAACTTCAAATGCCAATCTCGTTTGTTTTCTTTTACCGTTTTAAGAAGAATGGCTTTTAATGTTTTGTTTGTGGCTTCAGCCTGTCCATTGGCTTGGGGGTAATACAGAGAGGATCTATGATGGCTTATTCTAAATTTATTACATAATTCGTGAACTTCGTCATTCTTAAAAGAAGTCCCATTATCTGAGATAATGATTTGTGGGACACCGTACCTGCAAATGATTTGGTTCAAAATGAACTTGGCGATCACAAATCCTAGTACAGTAGTAAGAGACATGGCCTCTACCCACTTGGTAAAATATTCGGTGGCCATGATTATGAAATTATGGCCATCTGTAGATGAGGAAGAGAATTTCCCTATCAAATCTAGGCCCCACGTAGAAAAGGGCCATGGAGTAGCGATTGGTTGTAGGGCTTGTGTCGGCATGTGGATTTCGTGGGAGAATTCTTGGCACTTATGACACCTTCGTACAAACTCTCTCGTCGTGTTCTAGAGTAGGCCAGAAATAGCCCATCCGATGTATTTTACGAGTGGTGGCATGGCCACCGAAGTGGCCTCCACATATTCCACTATGAGATTTGTGGAGAATCTTCTTGGATTCTTTCGTGTCGACACATCTTAGAAGCATTCCATCGAATGCTTTGCATAGAGCACATGCTCTATAATGACGTATTTAGCTATGATAATGCGTAAATGCCTTCTTTGTTGTGGTGTGGCACCTTCTGGATATGTATGGTCCATGATATAATTAATAATATCAGTATACCAAAGACACTCAGAGATAGGAGGTCTGGTTTCGATGTAATATACGCATTCATCAGGAAAGTCCAGATCTACTAGATCGCCTCCGTTTAATGGATTATCAGCTAACCAATCCATGATGATTTTTCCTTTAACAGACTTCTGATTTACGAATGTTAATTCAAATTCACCCATTAAGGTTATAAAGCGTCCAACCTTTTTAGACAAGGACCCTGCGTGAGGAAAGTTTGTAAATGCTCTTGTCTTTACAATGACTTTTGTTTCTTGATTTAGCATGTAATGTCTTAAGCATTTGGTTGTAAAGACTATGGTGAGGCATTCTCGTTCTGCTTGCGTGTAGCATGTTTCATAGTCGAGCAATGTCCGGCTAATGAAATAGATCGCACGTTCTCTCTTGTCATCGTCTTCTTGAGCTAGCATATAGGCTAGCGAGACATTGGTGGCCTGCGAATATAAAATTAACGGGTGATCTGGCTTAGGTGGCATTAACGTAGGTGGTGATAACAAGAAACACTTAACTGCGTTGAAAGCTTCATTGCAGTCTTCGGTCCAATCAATGCTATAATCTTTCTTGAGTAGATTGTTGATTGGATGGATGGCGAAACTTAAATCCGGGATGAATCTCCGGATTGCACCAAGTCTTCGAGAAATGACCTGATTCCAGATTCATCCGAAGGTGGCACCATTTTGAGAACAACCTTAATTTTGGTTGGGTCAACATCGATCCCATGTGATGATATAATGTAACCTAGGAGTTTCCCTCCTGTTACGCCAAAGACGCATTTTTCTGGATTTAGCGTGACTCCATATTCTATCAAATGTGAAAGAATGACGTGAAGCACTTCCGGATGGTCACAACGCTTCTTGGCCTTGGCCAACAAGTCATCTACGTAGGATTCCACAATTTTATGAATAAGGTCATGAAATATATATGTCATAGCCTGTCATGGTATGTAGCGCCAGCGTTCTTGAGGCCAAATGGCATAACAACATAGCAATAAGTTCCCCAAGGAGTTATAAACGTGGTTTTAGCTTGATCTTGTTTGGATATTCTGATTTGATTGTATCCGGAGAATCCATCCATGAGGGATAAAAGCTCAAATCCAGCAATTGCGTCAACAATGACGTCTATGGATGGTAACGGGAAGTCATCCTTAGGACACGCTTTGTTAATGTCTCGGAAGTCTATGCAGATGTGTATCTTCCCATTATTTTTTAGGACGGGAACGATATTAGATACCCACTGAGAGTAATCAACTAGTTTGATGAATCCTACTTGGAGGAGTTTCATTACCTCCTCTTTCACCATGAGAGCTACCTTGGGCTTCATTGGTCTCAATTTTTGTTTAATCGGTTTTGCATCTGATTTAGTGACGAGGTTGTGCACCGTAATGTGGGGTGCAACTCCTATCATTTCCTTATAATTAAATGCAAACGCCTTCTGATGTTCCTTGAGGATCCGAGTGTGTATTTCTACTTCTGATGGAGTTAACGAGGATCCTAACTTCAATATCCTTGGTTCATCTTCCATTCCGATGTTAATATCAATTGTTTCTTCGATTAGAGAAGTGTTACCTTCTTCAAACTCAGGCGGGGCTAGAGGTAGTTCCAGATCATCTCCATTCTCGACTGTGTATATGCTGGGTTCCTTTTGTGGGGAAGCTCTGTCATGGGATTCCCGTAGTAGGAAGATGAATGCGGGATCAAGGATAAATCTACTATGTGATGGGTGAGATGTAACACTTTGCATAGGCATTTAAGTAATCAAGAGTGGTTGTCTCACTATCAATGTGGTCTAGGATAGTAGATTTGTTCTCATCTCTGTTCATTAAATGAGGGCTTGACATTTGTTTTACTAATGGTTTGGTACGAAGGGATACCATAAAATGGGTATTTTCCAACTCACTGCTTGGAGTGAAGCGTGACGCTGAGGTTGCTATTGAATCGGCGAGAATATTTTGTTCTCATGGGATTGCTTCAATTGATATGAAGTCAAACTCCTTGCTTAAATTCAATACAGTTGTTTTGTAGAGCTGTAAGTGCTCGGCTTTGGTTTCATATACCTCAGCGACTTGGTTTGCTATCAATTGTGAGTCTCCTAACACCCTGATATTATTAGCACCGATCCTCTTAGCTAAGATGAGGCCAAGGAGGAGGGCTTCGTATTCTCGCGTCATTGTTTGTACATTCAAAGTTTAGTTTAAAGGAAAATGGTAGGACCTTTCCCTCGAGGAGAAGTAAAGATTACACCTGCCCCAGCTCCATAACGACATCTAGCTCCATCGAAATGGAGAGTCCAATATTTTGCTGGGAATATGGATGTTGGGACATTTGTTGTGTTAATATCTTCTACTTCCACCATGCAGAGATCTTCTGCTGGGAGAGAACCGACACCTAGGGTGTGTCCCATGCCTACCGAATCAAATGGTAGGAACATTGGTAGATCCTGTTCTAGCAATTCAACAATTTTTGCAGTAGTTCCTAATGATACTGTTTCTATGATCTTAACTTCATCCTTGAGGGCTGGGATATTCTTGACTAGGTTCATAACTTCTAACTCGGTTGTAGGTATCAAATTTTCTTCTGGTTTCGCGTCGGTTGGTTTATTAAGTTGGTTTGTTGGGAGTTCAAACTCAGAGTGAACACCTGGCCTTTTCTTCAGGTCTGCTAGGTGTATATCGAATGGTTTTGGATCACCCTTGGCTACGAATATCTTTCCTAAGTGTAAAAACCTTACTTCTTGAAATAGCGTAGAAGGAATTGCCTTCATACGGTGTATCCATGGTCGGCCGAGGATCATATTATAGTTAGTTTCCCGATCTATAATATAAAACTCAGTCAGGATTGTTTTGGGTCCTAAGGTGACCGGTAGTATTATAGTTCCAATCGAGGTGGCTTTAAGGCTATCATAGCCTCTTAGTGTATTTCGCGTCGTGGAGCAATTCGTTTCTCCATACCCTAGCTTTTGGAGAAAAGAAAAAGGGACTATGTTAACTGCTGCCCCATCGTCAACCATCACGCGTTTCACATAATTGTTATAAACCCATACTTGCAAGTGTAAGGTTGGATCACCTCGGCGTGCAATCTCAGCGTCTGTCGGCATTTTGTTTATTTCAAATATGAATTTGGTGTCCCTATCCGGCTGCCCCGGAGGGTGGATATCAAAGTCTATATGGTTTACCTGTGTTTCGGGAGGTGGAGTGATGTTGATTAGATGACTTAAACCCAATGCTTCTAAAAGAGCAGCCCTGTGAGCAAGGGAGTTCTTCAATAAATGCAAAAAGGAGATGTGCGAGAAGGTTTTTGTTAAATCACTAATTAAATCATAGGCACCCACGGGTTTTATTAATACTTGTTGGATATCGTCTGTTTCTAGTGGGTAGCTTGGACTTAGCTGAGAGGAATACTCTCGTGTCCTTGTTACAGCTTCTACGGGTAGTTCGACGTCTAATTCCACTAAACCAACTATCTTGGGTCACGGCTGACTTCCTATTTGTGGCGCAACTAATGGATTTAGTGAAGTTGAGGCTTCATGATCGTTGTTTCCTGTCATTACACCGTTGTTTGCCCCATTCGGATTTAACTTTGTTGTTGTTGTGATTTGGGAGTGAATCATTGAAGATTTTAAGGGTGCATTCAAAGGGGAAACTTGCCCCTACAAAAGTATTTGGTCTTTGGTGACGGGATTTGCCAAGAACATATCTATGAAAATTTGTCTTTGTTCTTACGGTAAACGTTGCATGAATTTATTGTAGTCACAAAGACGTTCTAGTGTCATGGCCTCGAATTTTGTGGAAACCACAATACGAGTTAGGAATCAAAAGTGACAAGCGAGCGTGGAAATCTACAAGTAACTTTTCCTTGCACCCGACCTCCCGAGGTCGTGCCGAGAGAAGTCGGTGGGGATTGAATATCGTGGGATGCGAGACAAACTAGTTAGGCAATCTGATGTCTTCGACGTGCACTAGTGGAATTTGTGAATCTAAGGCAAAGAAGGCCCTCCTAACTGAATCGGCGTGATAGATCGATCAACAATGATGACTACTCAAGGCTCCAATCAATATCGAGCTCGCATGATTCGGTCATGGGTTGTGGAATACGTGGAAAATGACCTGGGATAGTTTCGTGTATGTCTCCCGATAAGGTCATAGGCGGATGGTAAATATAATTGACTTTATGGGTGATTTTCTGGCCTAGTCTAGAACTCCTTAGCTTCGTTAGCTGCTATGTCTAATAAGGATAATTTTTGATGATGATAGGTGGAAGTGGAGTAGATCTGAATATTAATGTGCGTAGGCCAGCATCAATGTCAGATTGACCTGTGGGCTCGTTGGGTTGTGGGATTTGTGGGTCACAACCATAGATTCGTGGTTGTTGTAGACTGCTTATGGTCATGTGTGGAATCAGTTTCTAATCCCTAGTATCCAATAGTCATATGCTTTTTCAGCCTCTATATTTAGAATTAACAGTTGCTTGACTTTTTCAGAGTATCTCACAGGCGTTCGTGCAACTTGAATTCTTAAGCTGGTATCTATGTCTGTGAGAGTATCTCCTGCGTCTGGTTGTGGGACCAAAGGATCACAACCAAACGTTTTCTCTCTTTCAAGCCCTTCCACAGTCATGTGGGTATGTATCTAGGGGAATCTGTAGTTTGGCTGACTTGACCAAAACGTATATGCTTGGTCATCCTCTATATTCAACCCGCTCAACTGTGAGCTGATCTGTTGTAAGTTTGTCATTGTTCGGAAGATTTGGATCCTAAGACTTTGATCAATATCAGTTATCGCTGTGACGAGATTGGGTTGGGGCACGATTGGCTCGAATACGTATTCCCTGGGCTCTCTAGGGCCCGTGATTGTCATACAAAAGTAATAATGTAAACTAAATGCAGTAAAGCAAAATTAACTATATGAAGTATATCTATAACATATATGACTTCTATATTTTTGTATTTTTCTGATGAATTTTACAAATGAATTAAAGGGGCATCTATTTTAATATATCTGATTAATCTAATGATGAATTTAAAACAAACAAAGTAACCGAGTATAGCTACTTGCATGTGTAGTTGTAAATCTATTCTAAATAATGAAATAACTGATCTAATCTATTTGAAAGACTCTCAATCCTACCTCATAAGTGAGGAAAGAATCATAGTCTCTCAGAAACTATCATCCTCACAGCTTCCCTGGCAATATTGAAAGTGAAATTGACTGAAATAAAGTGATTGGCTACTCTATTTGATATGCTTCTAACTAGAACTTTGAAAGATAGAACCTGGATTCTACAAAATAGTGGCGAATCCAATAGTGTGTGTGGCTTTGTCCCCTCAGTGTGATCTCCTCATTCCTTCGTGCTCACGTGGATCCAGAAAAGCATGTAATGCTAGCATCAATAGGAGTAGATATTGGAATAAAGACAACTTTAAGATACAAGAATGAATACAATGCGAGTAGGAGAGGGATAGCGCAAGAGTACGAGCTTGGGTTATGCAATTCCTAGCGGGATTTATTACGAGTCATGCCAGAATAAAATGTCCAAAACCTAAAACTATCCTGTTTGAAGAACAAAACCTGCAACTTTAATGGCTTCCTATTGATGAAGACTATCTTACTCCAACGGATTGGATGAAATAACAACAACATTTGCACAAGATGGATATGTGGCTTTGAAACAACATAACAATGCTAACTAAGCATGCAAAAGAACTAAACTATGACTTCTAAGCAAAATAAAAGACTGAACTATTGAAATGAGAAATTGAGAGGCAAATTTTGAGGGCCATTTGCTTGAGCACAAGCCAACTATTTATAGCATTTGCATTTACCCAAGGTAAAAACTAAATTAAACTCTTAAACTATAAACAATGGTAAAACACTATTCCAGGGGACCAAAATGATTAATGCAAGCTCAAGGCGGTTAAAAAAGCTGGTGAATCATTGATTTTTACGTGAGTCACATTAAAAGAGCATTCTGGAAAATGCGTAGAGGATTTCCACCCTGTTTAGGGCAGCGGTCACGAGACCGCCACCCCAAGCGGGGTGACGGTTTCATAATGATGAGCTAAAGGCCAAAAAAAGGGGGAAAAGAGAAAAACAAAGCATGCGAGGAGCTAAGCGGGGATGTGGGATGTTAATGCGCATGTTTAGAGGGATTTTCCGGATCCCGAACACCTTTCAAGTAGACCTGTATCATCATTGGGGCACGTGTTACGCTGTTTTGATGGTGCAATACCCTCAATTTTGGGTACGTATAGAGACCTATGTCCCCACCACGACCTACAATGCCAACTAGGCAAGAGGATAAGCCCATTGAATGGTTGATTGATGATGTGGGTTGTACAGATACATACAGACGGTCATGGGCAGACCAACTACGAGCAACACCACCTAGGCCGAGCTAGCCGGATGTGGTCACCCTCACAGATTCATAGGGGATGCACTACGGGGACAAGTGGCTACCATACAAGGCCAGATTACGAGTTTTCGAGGCGGTTGGTAGGGTCACGGTAGAGGTGGCGAGGTTACAAGGCCGGTTAGCCACTACACTGCGATCCATGAGTTGTGGCCTTACATGCCCAGTGTCGTGGCACGAGCTCGGGATAGGGTCCCATGGTATAGGCAACAGTGGGACAAGGTCCCATGGTATAAAGAAGAGGGGAGGGTGCACAAACAAAGGGGCTAATACCGTTAGTAGTAGGTTAGGGCTTACAGGTGGTACCGGGGAGACCCATGACACCACCACAGACAGTGTCGATGGCCAGATTCAAGGATTCCTTGAGTGAGGCCAGGTACTACCAGGATCATTTGACTACTGTCGGGATAGACATCCCTTCCTATGCATAGTACAGGGTACAACATGCCTCGAGTGAGAGGACCAGATCTCACACACATAGTGCAGAGAGTACGGGGGCCGACGCAGCCCAAAGATAGGATCGGGAGATGTGACTAGCTCATGGAGGCCGGACCCGAGCCGAGCAGAGGTGAGGGCTAGACCCATGCTAGGTGGAGAGATGTTGGCAGGGCGTCGGACTGGAGGAGAGGAGGAGACAGATGAGACATATATGGATATCGATGATTAGTCACCATATGTGTTCATGATATAGATTTTTGTATATTTTTTATTTATTTTGAGACATTTTTTATATAAGGGACATGTGTTTTCGTTATACCTAGGCCCATATATACATAGGTTTTCGGGATGTATATGTTTATGGATGATGGTTATATTTATGATATGATGTTGTACTAGTGGTTGTAATTTCTATTGTTATTGTGTATGTGATGGAAACTAGGTGGACTAGGCATGATGGAGTCGAGTTGGTATAGGCATGATTGAGTCGGGTCATAGGCATGATGGAGTTAGGTTGATTTAGGAATGATGGAGTCAAGTCGATCTAGGCATGATGGATTCGGGTTGGTTTATGCATGGTGGAGTCGGGTTGGTATAGGCATGATTGAGTCGGGTCATAGGCATGATGGAATCGGGTTATAGGCATGATGGAGTCAAGTCGGTTTAGGCATGGTGGAGTCGGGTCAATTAGGCATGGTTGAGTCGTGGTTTATTGTTTTTCTTTAAGTTCCAAGTTGTTGGTAACATGGAAGACAAATGATGATGGTCATGCATGTTATGGTTTAAATTTCCAAATATTTGCTATGGTGGAAATATAAAAATGATAAATGAATGATGTGATGAAGTGGTAAAAATGTTTTTAATTGGTGGTTGTTTGGTTTAATTTCCAATTGTTCATATCAAATAGAAACTAACTAAGGTAGAGCGGGCATAGGAAAGTGAAGGGGGAATTGGTTATGGTCAAGAGTGGCTGAGCGAACCTTTAAGGGCCCCATGCCCTCGAAGTGTTGCCTATATAGCCTCGACGAAAAGGGGCCTCAGGCCGATGTAGTTCTCCCATAAGCTAGGGAAGAATATGATGAATTATAGGAATGGGTTGGTATATTTTAGGCATGATTGAATGTAGGTCATAGGCATGGTTGAGTTTAGGTCATAGGCATGGTTGAGTCATTTTAAATGTAGGTGTCGGTGGTCTAGTCATGTATAGGATAATCAATAAGTAATAAGGAAGGCGAATGGTAAGAGGTTGTAAAAGATCCGCTTAATTGATAAGAACCCTAATGAGCATACCATACCCAAGATGGGCTTATGAACGTAAGACCCTAAAGGTGTTGTATAATGGACTATTTTAAAGGTGAAGAAAGTCACATGATCATGAAATGTCGCGATTTACGTGCAAGTCCCTTGAGAAGAGAGAAAACTAGGGTGAAATAGACAATGAGGTAAACTTGGATGGTTTAACAAAATTAGTATACGACAACAGGATTATTTAGAACAAACCCAGGGATCACAAATAGGCAAGTCCATGACAAAAATTTCATCATCATGATTTTTATTTTTAGGCGATCGATGCGGGAAGTCTATATGGGATGAGTATATTATCTCCTTGAGGTCTTCACAAAGCTGATCAATGTGGGAAGCTTCTAGATATTTTTATTGTATTTTTGTAATAACTTTATATAGTTGTCCTTGAGGATCAGTCTACTTATAATGGAGAAATAAAGAGAAGAGATGTCTCATTTTGAGGGAGTCATATTTTGATGGAAGTTTAACTCAAGGAGTTAAATCCCATTTTGTTTTTTTTGGACATTTTAGTCATGAAAAAGACTATAGAGGAAGATTGGGTTCTTGTTTAGAAGACAAAACCATAGTACCAGGGTTAACTATGAAAGATGTGGTTTCAAGTGATGAACAACCAAGGGGTTCCATCTTTAAAAATATGAAAAGTATCCACGAGAATCATGTTGTGAGTAGAGTCATGGTACTCATATTGAAGATAAGGTTGAAAGGTGACGGATAATCACACGATTCGTTTTTAGTCGTTGATCCTCAAAAACGGGTAATATGAAAGGTGAAAAATGCTCAAGGGATGAATGATCAATTGTGAGAAGGTGATATAGGACTTGATTTCAAATGTAAATGGTTGAAGATGCAAGGCATTGAGGGCTCGAGTTCGAGTTTACCTGCGAGTGAAGACAAACGATAAGCACCGATCCATAGGCATGCGTAATGATATAGGGTCCAAGCCAATTAGGAGAAAATTTTCCTCGTTTACTTTTCTCTTCTTTATTTGCATGTTGACTTTCCTTTAGGATGAGCTTGCCAACCTGAAAGGTTAGTTCATGGACTCGTTTATCATAGGCATGTTTGATACACTTTTGGTAGATTTGGAGATGGTCAAGAGCATTAAGACAACATTCATCTAATAAATCAAGTTGTCTTTGAATGATCCTAGAGAAATTCATCGTCGTTGAGCATGTCTTGTAATGAGATGTAGAGAGATGGAATCTAGACTTTGAGAGGCAAGAAACCTCGGTACCATATACCGAGAGAAAAATGTGTGGTGATAGTCGAAGTGTGAATACTAGTGCGATAAGCCCACAAAGAGAAAGGAATGTACAAATTCCAATCCATGTTAGTATCGTCAACTACTTTTATAAGAATTTATTTCAAGGTTTTATTGGTCGATTCTACTTGGCCATTGGTTTGCGGGTAATAAAGTGAAGAGAAACTAAGTTGGATGCCAAAAGTGTCGCACAACTTACGTAGGGTTTTATTTTTGAATTACTTTCCGTTATCAGTGATGAGATAGTGAGGAACACCAAAGTGACAAATGATGCGATGGTTAATGAATTCACATATTTTCTTGGCTTTTGTAGAAATAAGGGGGATGGCTTCTACCCATTTAGTGTAATATTTAGTAGTGGTTATATTCCATTAATGGCATTGGGAAGAGTGGGGATTGATCTCGCCGACAAGATCCAAGCCCCACTGAGAGAAAGGCCAAATCTCCCGTGTGACTTGTAAGGCATGACTAGGTGTGTGATGAAGATTAGCATGTTGCTGGCATTTTACACAATGTTTGACATAGTCACAATAGTCATGGTTTAGGGTTGGCCAATAATATCCAAGGCGAAGAATACGTTTTGCGACAACTAAACCACTAACGTGGCCTCCACAAATTCCATCATGAACTTCCTTGATGGTGTAGGGAATTTACGAACTTATAAGGCATCGTAAGAGAATACCGTTAAAGCCACACCGATAAAGAGACCACCCATTATGACATAGTGAGAGACACTTTCAAGAAAGGCACGTTATCCATTACAAGTGAGATAAACAAGTAGACTAGAAAGGGAAAGATAGCCTGCAAACTTCTTATACCAAAGGTCACGTGGGTCAGGTGCAATGTTTCCAACGGAGTAGACCTCATGAGGTAAATAAGAGGGTGATTTTGACCTTTGTATTGTGACAAAGATTTTAGAATCGTCAAGTGAAGCGGGTATCCGAGAAGCCAAGAAGACCATGGTATCTACAAATTTATTGGTAGAATGTGGGGTGGTTTGAAGTTTGTAATGGTCAAAGGTAGTCAAAATTATGTCTACATGATGTTTATACTTTTGAAGTATTTCATTATGGCAATGGTATATACCATTGACTTGGTTTATGACCAGTTAGGAATCACCAAAGATATTGATTGACTTAACATTTAAGGCATAAGAAGCTTGAACACCTAATCTGAGTGCTTCGTATTTGGTGATATTGTTTGTACAATCAAAATCCAGTTTGAAAGATAAAGGCATAGGTTCACCATCAAGAGGAATGAGGATAACACTAGCCCCACTTTCACGTTGACACTTGGAGCCCTCGAAGAAGAGTGTCATTTGGTAAGTGGTATAGTACAAGGAGAGGGTAGCTATGGATTCTTCTAGGGAAATCGAAGTTAGAGGATTGATCCTGAAAAGAGGTGCGTCTATTAGTTGGTAAGCGATTGTTTAGCCCTTGGTGGATTTTTTATGAGTGAATTCTAGGTCGAGGTCGAAAAGAAGCATAATCCAATGTGCGACATGTTGATGTTGATAGGGTTTGGCATACATATGGTGTAGGGGGTCGTATTGGTAATTACAAGGTTTTGGTTGAATAGGTAATGGCGAAGTTTGGTGGTGACAAAAACTAAGGATAAGCATAGTTTTTCGGCATGGGTGTATCTAGTTTTGTAGTCCAAAAGGGTATGGATTATGTAATAAACTGCTTGCTCTTTGTGTTTCTTGTCGCGATGAGCGAGCATGGCACCTAAAGAATGGTTAGTTGTAGAAATGTATAGGTAAAAGGGTTGGTCATCCTTAGGAGGAATGAGCACTGGTGGTTGAAGAAGGTATTATTATCGGCATCAAAGATTTATGGAATTAATCATCCCATTTGAATGAAACATCCTTCTTGAGAAGATGATGAAATGGTTGGCAGGATCGGAAAAGGCATGTGAGATAAATCAACGAATGGATTGCAACTTACCTTACAAGCTTTGAATTTGATGGATATTATTAGGCAGAGGCATTTCTAGGATATTCTTTACTTTACAAAGATCGACTTCTATGCTACGTAAAGAAACAATGAAACCGAGGAGTTTTCCTAAAAGTACCGCAAAGACGCACTTCTTTGGTTGAAGACGAACACAATACTTGATGAGGTGATCAAAGATGACCTAAGGACAATCGGTGTTTAACACGATGTTTGATTTGGAAAGAAGATCATCTATGTAATCTTCCAATATGTGATGCATGATGTCATGGAAGATGTAAGTCATGGCTCGTTGATATGTAGCACGCGTTTTAAGGCCAAAAGGCATGACTCAATAGTACAAGGTCCCCGAGGGTGATGAAGGTATTCTTGTGTTGATCTTCTAGAGCAAATAATATTTGATTATAACCCAAGAAACCATCCATGAGTGATAGCATTTCATGGCCGGCGGTGAGATCAACTAGTTGGTCAATGCCTGGTAGGGGAAAATTGTCTTTGGGACAAGCTAGGTTGAGGTCATAGAAGTCCATGTAAATGTGGAGTCCCCCTTTTTCCTTTGTGATAAGAACTATGTTAGAAATCCATTAGGGATAATCAATGGGTAAGATGAAGGAAGCGAGAGAAGGCACGAAAATCTTCTTTGACCAAAAGAGTAATGCAAGGATGCATTTTCTGTAACTTTTGTTTGATGGTTTTGGCATTAGAAATGGTCACGATATTGTGGACCATGATTTTAGGGTCAATACCGGGCATATCGGCATAGGACCAAGTAAAAGTGTTGTTATGGTCCTAAAGGAAAGAGGTGAAAGTTTTTTGTTCAAAGAACATCTAAAGAGTGACCTATATTTAGGATGTCCGGGTCATCCTGAGTATTAATGTTGATTTCAATAGTTGATTTGTTCAACATGGTTTGCATCTTAGAAGGTAACGATCGGTGAATATAAGAGTCTTCCGCACCAAGGTAGGTGAGGATGGAATCATCATCCTGACATTAAACGACATTAATAGAAGGTGTATCGTCATCGATCATGTCAGGATATAGGAAGGGGAGAGAAGAGGGAGCCTCACCATCGTGTTGATAGGTCAGAGGTCCCAGGAAATTGTGTTTACGAAAAAAATGTTAGGAGGAATAGATTCGGGATCTATGGACTCCATGGGTGAAGATGGTGACATGGGTGAATGAGGTGGAGAAGGTTTGTCTTCCTCAATGAGGTCGACGCAGGCCTTCTTGGGAGGTGGTGTAGTAAAGCCAATGCCACTACGGTCATTGTGTTTATAGGTGGTACATAAAATGTCGGTATGGCGACCTTATTCATAAAAAACGAAGCGAGCCTTTCCATGTGTAATGGTGTTGGAAAGTGTAGGCAAAATAGTGGTTAGTAAGGGATTGTAGGTCGGATGAAAAACAATCATGTTTGGGATGGAGGTTTGGGTGAATAGGTGGTCATATCAAGTCCCCATACATTAGATTAGTGTGAAGGTGGGGAGGACTATCTGGAAAAACCTTGCCTACGTGGCGGTCATAACTAAGGTGCTAGCGCAGTTCCCATTTTCTGCGGAGTGAGGAATGTGTCGATATTGTATAGGCGGTACTCCTCCAGAGTGAGGCATTGAAAAACACCTTCTAAGGGATTAGTAGTCGATATGTGGGTAGTGAGGATAGATGACTCACTAGATGATTGGACAGGAGGGGTATCGATTGGTTGGGAAGCAAAGTGGTCAATGGGGAAGCTATATAAGCAATGAGGGAATAGAAGAATTAGATACGAGAGAGGTGGCGGCAGCATTGGTGGATGGGCTTGTGGGTGAAGGCGAAGTGGGGGTAGTGGCAGATGCCTTGACTGGTATAAGCACATCGTTGGGTCAGTATAACATGTTACAGGTCTTGAATGGTGACAGGTCGGTGGGGATGGTGTAGTTATGTCCCTCATGCTTGAATTTTACATAGTGGTGTAAAGTTGAAGGGACACAACCCATGACGCGAATCTAGGGTTTGCGAGTAATAGGTTATACTTTGGAACTCCACCTCTAATACATAGAATAATTTTGGGACAATGTCAAGTGTTAGGGTCAGACACCGGTTATACGAACAATATATCGAGATCTAAGTATACATGTAAATAAAAGAGAATATTCTACCGGAAGAAGTATATAAACCAAGAGACATAAATCAACACCGAGTTAAACATGGTTCACCTAGTGTGGGCTACATCCACCAAGAAACAAGTCAATCTATTATCCAAAGCTTTGATAAGATATACAATGAAGATTTACAATCTTCCACACCCTCGAATATACAATACTTTCTTTCCTCAAGATTTTTCTTCATCACCAAGAATTCTCTCTCTCACCAAATTTTTGCAAGTTATTTCTAATTCTTGTTAATCTCTTACTTCTAAACCCTAGCTTTATGCTTATATAGTTGTTTATAGACTTAGGGCACTTAGCCATGTAATTACAATCAATAGATATACTTTAATGCTAAAAATAGATCTTATTCCCGAGTTAATTAAAACATCCTCACACAGGTAACCGATGCCGGTTAGCCCTAACCGATGTTGATTCCGCCCTTGCCTGACCGATTCCGGTTACCCCTAACCGGTGACGGTTATTGTATTTTCCAGCAAGTTTCCATTACATGCTAAACTAAATTAATTGAGCTCCATAACTCAACAATCTCCCACTGGAGATTAATTTCTGCACAATACCTATACAACATCATTCGTGGATCCTTCCTTAGCTTTTTTTTCTCTTGAGTCTCAAACTTGAAGAAAAGCAGTGGAGTGTAGCTCCATTTCTCCTTTCCTAATGGCTTTGATAGCATATCCACAAGGTTCTTGCTCGTATGAATCTTTTCTAGATTCAACTGTCCATCCTTCAATACCTATTGTATGAAGTGATACCTCAATTGAATGTGTTTCATTCTCGAATGAAATGTTGAGTTCTTTGCCAAATGAATTTCACTCTGACTATCACTAAATAGTTTACAATCATCTTGCTTCTTTCCCAACTCTTCCATGAACCTACTCATCCATATTATCTCTTTTCTAGCCTCTGTAGCTGCAACATACCCTTCCTCTATAGTAGAAAAAGCCACAACCTTCTGTAATCTTGAAATCCAGCTAACTACTATCCCACCTACTATGAAAATATAACCAGTAGTGCTCCTTCTACCATCTAGATCTCTAGCCATGTATGAATCAACATAGCCACATAATAAAATATCTGAACCTCCATAACATAACTGCATGCTAGATGTCCCTTTCAAATACCCGAGTATCCATTGGACTACTTTCTAATGCTCTTTACTTGGATAGGCCATATATCTACTCACCACTCCCATTGTCTATGCAATGTATGGTCTGCTACAAACCATAGCATACATAACACTCCCAACTGCTGAAGTATATAGCACTCGTGTCATGTATTTGACCTCCTCATGTGATGATGGATAATGATCTTTACTTAATTTTAAGTGTCCACCCATAGGTGTGCTAACAGGTTTTGCATTCTGCATATTGAACCTTTCTAACACCTTGTAGATATAATCCTCCCGATACAAATATAATTTCTTCTTCTTCTGTCTCTGTGTATTTGCATGCCAAGGATTCTTTTTGTAGCACCTAAATCCTTCATAGAAAATGTGTGAGCTAGCTTTCTTTTAAGCTCACCAATGTCCTGCATGCTTGATCCTACATTAAGCATATCATCCACATACAATAACAAAATAATATAGCTCCCATTTTCAAGCTTCTTGAAATAAACACAATGGTCAGATTCACATCTCAAGTAACCATGCTCTTGCATAAAACTATCAAACCTCATGTACCATTTCCTTGGAGCTTGTTTGAGCCCATATAGACTCTTTTTCAACCTACACACTAATTTCTTCTTACCCTTGACTTCATACCCAAGTGGTTGTTGCATATAAATCTCTTCATCCAAATCACCATGAAGGAAATCCATCTTCACATCTAGTTGCTCTAAATGTAAATCCTCTATTGCAACTAAACTCAATAAAGTACGAATAGAAGTCATCTTAACAATAGGAGAAAATATTTCACCAAAGTCAATACCTACTTTCTGTAAATCCCTTTACTACAAGTCTTGCCTTGTATCTTTTCTGTCCACCCTCTTCTTCCTTGATCCTGTAAACTCATTTATTCTGCAATGTTCTCTTACCTGCTGACAACTTAACCAAATCCCATGTCTGGTTCTATTCCAAGGAATTCATCTCCTCATCCATGCCATGCTCCCACTAGACGTGGGTCTTATCCTGCATTGCTTCTTCAAATCTCTTTGGTTCACCATTATCAGTCAATAATAAATAAAATAGAGAAGGTGTAAATATTTATGGAGGTTTACTTACCCTTTGTGACCTTCTTACAGAAGTTTTTGGTACCGCAGGCTCAATCTGGACCTCCTGGACATTCCTATCCAAATTTGACAGTGACCACCGCCGGTCACATCTAATCGACACTAGTTCTGCTAACCAAGGTAGGTTTGGATCTTCTATAACCGATATTGGTTCTTCGACCAATGTCGGTCGGGGAAAACGAAAACTAGTTAGTGTGTAACCCTGTAGGCAATACTTTTAAATCTGAAAGTTCATTTTCATTTACAAACTTCTCAACCGGTTCATCCTTGGGTACCCCTGTACATTCTCTTTTCATTCCATTCAACATCACGACTCCTAATATTTAAAATTCTTTCAATCCCAAAAACGAAACTTAAATCACCGATCTATAAACAATGAAAGTGCATCTCTTGGATTTTACATCCAACTTTTTTTTATTTTCCTTATCAACATGCACAAAAGCTTTTGAACCAAAAAATTTAAGAAAATAAATATCTACCTCTTTTCCAGTCCAAGCTTCCTCTGGTATTCCTTCATCTTGTGAACTTGAAGGACCATAGTTAATCAAATAAACTGTTGTATCAATTGTTTCTTCCCAAAGCGTAAAGGCAATCCAAAATGTATCCTCATACTTCTAGAATGTTCCATGATTGTCATGTTCATTCTTTCTGCAACACTATTCTCTTCATATTCCATTCGGTGAACAATAATCATTGAAATCCATTGTCATATTTAAGACACTTTAACTTTGAATTTGATTCAATCTCAACAAAGGCTTTCCATCTTTTAAAAGTCTCAAAAAAATTATATTTACGTTTAATAAAATAAACCCATACCTTTTTTGTAGCATCATCAATGAAAGTAACATAATATTGGGATCCACCATGAGAAGCTACTGAGCTAGTCCCCACACATCTAAGTGTACAAGCTCTAATTTTCGCTCCTTAATAGCCCCAACTTTGAGAAATCTCACTCTTTTTACTTTCCAAAACACACGTGCTCACAAAAATCAAGATCTAAATATTTCAAATATGATAACTTACCCTTAGCCTTTAATATTTGCATTCCTTTTTGACTCATATGGCCTTTTCGGTTATGCCACATGCATGCATCTAAATCAAGTAGATAATACGAGAAAAGGAATCGATAACACAAGTAGATAAATATAACATTCCTACCTTCTTAGCTCTTGTCACAACAAGAGCACCCTTGGTTACTTTCCAAGTGTGTCATGTAAACATAACTATGCAAACTTGATTCACCTAGTAACTTGGAGATTAATTACTGCACCATACCATACAACATCTTTCTTGGATCCTTCCTTAGCTTTGTTTCTTCCTATTCAAGTCTCAAGATCGAAGACCAACATAAATGGAGTGTAGCTCTAACTTCTCCTTTGTTAATGGCTTCGTTATCATATCCATAGGGTTCTTTCTCATATGAATCTTTTCCAGATTCAACTTTCCATCCTCCAATACATGTCATATGAAGTGATACCTCAACTAAATGTGTTTCATTCTTGAATGAAATGCTAAGTTCTTTACCAAATGAATTACACTCACTGGTCACATCCTTTGAACAGGTTTACAATCACCTTGCTCCTTTCCCAACTCTTCCATGAACCTACTCATCCATATCATCTCCTTACTAGCCTCTGTAGCTGCAACATACTCTGCCTCTATAGTAGACAAAGCCACAACCTTCTGTAATCTTGAAATCTAGCTAACTTTGCCCTTCCAACTACGTGAAAATATATCTAGTAGTGTTTCTCCTACCATCTAGATATCTAGCCATATATGAATCAACATAGCCACATAATAAAATATATGATCCTCAATAACATAACTGCATGCTAGATGTCCCTTTCAAATACTTGAGTATCCATTAGACTGCTTTACAATGCTCTTTACCTGGATTGGCCATATATCTACTCACCACTCCCATTGTTTGTGTAATGTCTGGTCTGGTACAAACCATAACATACATGCGACTCCCAGTGGTGAAGCATATGACACTCATGTCATGTATTTGACCTCCTCTTGTGATGAAGTACATTGATCTTTTCTTAATTTGAAGTGTCCAACTATAGGTGTACTAATAGGTTTTACATTCTGCGTCGTGAACCTTTCTAACGCCCTGTAGATATAACCCTCCTAAGACAAGTACAATTTCTTGTTTTTCCTGTCTCTGTGTATTTTCATACCAAGGATTCTTTTTGCAGCTCCTAAATCCTTCATAGAAAATGTGTGAGGTAGCTTTTCCTTAAGCTCACCAATGTCCTACATGATAGATCCTGCAATAAGCATATCATCCACACATAAAAAAATAGTATATCTCCCATTTTCAAGCTTCTTGAAATAAACACAATGGTTAGATTCACATCTCAAGTAACAATGCTCTTGCATAAAACTATCAAACCTCATGTACCATTTCCTTGGAGCTTGTTTGAGCCCATACATACAGAATATTTTTCAACCTACACACTAATTTCTCCTTACCCTTGACTTCATACCCAAGCGGCTGCTGCATATAAATCTCTTCATCTAAATCACCGTGAAGGAAAGTCGTCTTCACATCTAGTTTCTCTAAATGTAAATCTTCTACTGCAACTAAACTCAATACAGTATGAATAGAAGTCATCTTAACAACGAGAGAAAATTTTTCACCAAAGTCAATACCTACTTTTTGTGCAAATCCCTTTACTACAAGCCTTTCCTTGTACCTTTTCTATCCACCCTCTTCTTCCTTGATCATGTAAACCCACTTGTTCTTGCAATGTTCTCTTACTTGCTGACAACTTAACCAAATCCCAAGTCTAGTTCTTTCCAGGATTCCATCTCCTCATCCATGCCATGCTCCCCTGGATGTGGGTCTTATCTGCATTACTTCTTTAAAACTTTTTGGTTCACCATTATCAGTCAATAATAAATAAAATAAAGGTGGTGTAAATATTTTTGGAGGTTTACTTACCCTTTGTGACCTTCTCATAGGAGTTTGGGGTACCGAGGCTCAATTTGGACCTCTTGGATATTCATAGTCAAATCATGTCGTGGTCGCGTCGGTCACTTCTAACCGACATCGGTTTTGCTAACCGATGTCGGATTGGATATTTTGTAACCAATACCGGTTCATCTAACTAACGTTGGTCAAGGGTCAACCGACACCGGTTATTGTGTAACCCTATCGGTAATACTTTTAAATCCGAGAGTTCATTTTCATTTACAAACTTCTCAATCGGTTCATCCTCGGTACCAAAATTTGATCCTTGTACATTCTCTTTTCATTCCATTCAACATCACGACTCCTCATAATTTTATATTTCTCTAAATCCCAAAAATGGAAACCAAAATCACCATATCCATAACCAATGAAAGTACACCTCTTAGATTTTGCATCCAACTTTTTCCTATTTTCCCTATCAATATGCACAAAAGCTTATGAACCAAAAAATTTAAGAAAAGAAAGATCTACCTCTTTTCCAGTCCAAGCTTCCTCTGGTATTCCTCCATCTTGTGAAATTTAAGGCATAGGGTTAATAAAATAAACTGTTGTATCAACTACTTCTACCCAAAATTGTAAGGGCAATCCAAAATGTATCCTCATACTTCTAGCACATTCCATGATTGTCCTGTTCATTCTTTCTGCAACACCATTCACCTGTGGTGTTCTTGGAACAATTATTTCTCTCGTATCCCATTCAACTTTGAAAAATAATCATTGAAATCCTTGCTACAATGTTCACCACCATTTTCAGATCTAAGGAACTTTAACTATTGAGTTATTATCTTCTCCCCTTAATCGTCGTCGAGTTTTACTAAACATTAGTCATTTTTTCATACCGAGAATGACATTGGTCTCTGTATTTGGTAGTCCTGCTAATACCAGATCCCTATAACCCTTTTCCAAGTGACCCAAGTGACCTAGAATCTAACCCTGACCTATTCCAACACCTTGATTATTTACTTTATTTCCAAATCTGATCATAGCCTAGCTTGTTATGTTAGATTTTCTTATTGTATTTGGATGAGATACCTAAATCATATCAACTACAGTAGAACCTTATTTATTTATGTCATTTCTTGCATTAAATTATATTAAACAGTGGGTTGACTATCACTAGGAAGTATCACACTTCCTGGATCTAGCATATGCTAGGAAGCCCACTGACATATATTGTTTAACTCTTTCTTGTGGTCTTGTTTTGTATTTCAAGTAGTTCCTCCTAGCCAAAAGGAATCTCTCACAATCAACATTGGACCAAGAAGTCGATCTACATGTTGCACATTCAAACCGACCATTGCAACAAGTATTCATCCTTAGACCACACTCTTATTTTTTCATCTAAAAACTTAAAAAAAAGTGGTGAAACATTTTGGCACGCCGGTGTGACCCATCTAGGGTTCTTTGTATTTTATTCATTCCGAGGTGAAAGTTGTGTGTGTTTTTCCCTTCCTGAAAGCTTTACATTAATTTTCATATCACGGAATCTTCCTCTCTTTCTATTGTCTAAATGCAATCGTGTTGTTGGTGCTATAAAAAGAATATTTCTTTTCTTTCATTAGTATTGCATTATTGAAAGAGCATTCCTCTTCTATTCATTACTTGTTACATCGAATATCACACTTTGATTTGGGCTTAAAATACTTGCATAGCATTCTAATTCACTTTGCATCTTAGCTCACATTAAAATGAGGGCAACCTATATGCTTTGGAAGTCATGCCCACTTATGGTTGACATAATTTCATAAAAAAGCACATTCTTTCTTCTCTTCGATCATGTGATCATGTGATTAAATCTCAACAAAGGATTTCCATCTTTTAAAGTCTCAAAAACATAAGATTTATGTTTAATACAATAAACCCATACCTTTCTTGCAGCATCATCAATGAAAGTAACATAATCTTGGGATCCACCATGAGAAGCTACTGAGCTAGTCCCCACACATCTAAGTGTACAAGCTCCAATTTTCACTCCTTAGCTGCCCCACTTTGAGAAATCTCACTCTCTTTTACTTTCCAAAGCCATAGTACTCACATAAATCAAGATCTAAATCTTTCAAATATGATAACTTACCCTTAGACTTTAAGATCTGCATTCCTTTTTAACTCATATGGCCCATCCAGTTATGCCACATGCATGCATTTGAATCTAAAGTAGATAATGTAGAAAAGGAATCAATAACACAGGTAGATAAATATAATGTTCCTACCTTCTTACCTCTTGCCACAACAAGATCACCCTTGGTGACTTTAAAAATAACCATGCAACTAGATTCACCTATTTTTCCTTGAAAATAAGATTCCTCCTGAGGCTTGGCACATGTCTCACATCTTTCAATACCCATGTATTTCCATTCTGTAATTTTAGATGAACTTCCTCTTTACCAGTGATACTGCAAGGTTCATTATCACCCAAATAAACTTGCCAAAAATTTCCCTATACATAATTTCTAAAATAACCCTTATTAGGGGTTTCATGAATAGAAGCTCTTGAATCTAAAACCCATGATTTAATTCTATTATCTAAAGAAAGAATAAGAGCATCTTGCATTAACTCTGATGTAGCAATATTTACTTCTTTACCTTTATTTAGTTGTTGGTTCTCTTTATCCTTTGACCAACAATATTTCTTTGCATGTCCTTTCTTTCCACATTTCCAACAAGTAATTCCCTTACTTGGATTTAGATCTATTATCCCTTGACTTTGATTTCCCATTACTCTTACTCTTGGATCTCTCCTTCTACCTGCCCCTGCTTTCTACATTCAAAGCATTTCTAGATGATGATTCCTCTATACTCTTCCTGTGAATTTCTTCATTCAAGATTATACTAACCACATCATCAAACTTCAAAACATTATTAGTAGATGATGTATTACTAATAACCATTACCAAGTTATCCCAACTATCAGGCAAAGAACATAAGAGTAAAAGTGTTTTTACTTCATCATCAAATGGTATTACAACTAATTTTAACTGATTTACAATAGATTAGAAATCATTCAAATGACTAGATGCAGATCCACCTTCATGCATCTTAGAACTAAATAGTTTCTTCATCAAATAAAATTTATTTGAAGCACTAGGTTTTTCATATAAATTAGCAAGAGATTTCATTAACTCTACCGTAGAAGCCGCTTCTGTAATATTGGAAGCCACGGATGTTGTTAGGCTCAATCTTATAGATCCCAAAGCCTTTCTATCAAGAATCTCCCATTCTTCATCAGTGATCTTCGTAGGTCTAGAATTCTCATCCAATGGTAACTATAAATCTCTTTGATACTGAGATAATCCTCAATCTACATCTTCCATAATTGATAATTTTGGTCGTCAAATTTCTCTATCTTGTATTTGTTTTCTTACGCCATTTTTGTAGCTCTCACTCAATTAAAAACCCTCTGTGAGTAAATCCGTCAACACACAAAATGCTAAAACAAAGCTCACGAAACCAGATTGTTGGGGTTAGCACACTAGTTGTATAAATAATATATCGAGATCCAAGCATACATACAAATAAAAGCGAGATATTCTACTAGAAGAAATATACAAACCAAGAGACATAAATCAACACCATATTTAACGTGGTTCACACAAAGTGTGGGCTATGTCCACCAAAACAAGTCAATCTATTATCAAAGCTTTGACAAGATATCTGATGAATATTTATAATCTTTCACACCTCTCGGATGTCATGATACTTTCTTTCATCAAGATTTTTCTTCATCACCAAGAACTCTCTCTCTCGTGAAATTTTTGCAAGTTCTATCTAATTCTTGTTAATCTCTTACTTCTAAACCCTAGCTTTATGCTTATATAGTCATTTATAAACTTAGGGCACTTAGCCATGTAATTACAATCAATAGATATACTTTAATGCTAAAAATAGATATGATTCCCGAGAGTTAATTAAAACATCCTCGCACAGGTAACTGATGTCGGTTAGCCCTAACCGATGTCAATTCCTCCCTTACCTGACCAATGCCGGTCCTAGGTGACCGATGCCAGTTACCCCTAATTGATGTCAGTTACTCTATTTTCCAGCAAGTTTCTATTGCATGCTAAACTAAAGTAATTGAGCTCCACAAATCAATAATGAGGGCCCACGTGAATGTGAAGGATAATGGTGCCAAGGGTGGAGGTAATGGCATCGTTGAAGGAGTGTAGCATAACTGGGCTATATGCATACAATTAGAAGGGATGCACATTTGATTGTATGCATGGGAGGAAATAATATTAATGTTAGCACCACCATCGATCATGACATTTTATACGTGTAAGTTATTGATATAGATAGAAATGAATAGGGTGGGATCAGGGTCATTTGACAGAGAGAGGTAAAATCTCCACATCGGAGAGAGATGAGGGTGGTAACGTGAGGCATGGGCATCGAGGTAGAAGAAGGAGATGATTTGGTAAGTGAGGCCATGTGGTGAGGGGTGATAATCGAGGCCATTGGTGTGGGGTCATTGGGTAAAACTTCAATGGATTGTAAAACCTTGATAAGGGCTTGTTTGTGGGATTCAAAAGTTTGGACGAGATCATACAAAGACATCTTTAGAGGAGACTGATGTAATTATTTTATCATTATGCGATGGGTAACCCCATTAGAGATAGGGTATGTAGGTCCGTGGATGGTGATTTTGGGTGCGGGTGCAGATGGTATATTGGGCATAGGGTTGGTTGATGGGTTGGTTTCTTTTTATTTGCCCTTTCCTTTCGAGCCCAAGTGACAACATGAACCATGTTAATATGAGGGAGGGGCGAATGGAGAAGGTGTAGGATGAGTGGTGTAACGACATGATGGAAAAAATCCTAGCAGGGGAGAAATCCTTGTGAAGTGAGTGGCACAATGACATTTAGGTGGTGATTTGGCTAATTCTTTAATACGGACCATGTTGATGTCAAATTTTGGAAGTGGGAAAAATGGTTGTGGGGGTGGAGATATTTATCGCTGAATGGGTAAGGATGATGATGTATGGTGACGGTGAAGGTGGAGCATGGTCCTCATTAATAAGGTTGTCATCGTTGAAATTTTGTTCAGGAGGACAAATTTGGAGAAGAATGGTTTTCAAAGCCTTACAATTTTCAAAATCATGTCCTAGTACACGACGATAGGTAAAAATATTGGTTTCATCAAACCCTTTTGGTTTGGGTTTGAGAGGATCGTAAGGTTGAAGTGGTGGTAATGTGATGATGGAATTCTCTAAGAGATTGGTTAAAATGTTGGCGTAGGACCCGCTAATGGATCACAATGGGAAGTGAGTGTGGGTTTGGGTACAGTGTGGATGATTGTGAGGGAAGAGGCTTTATAAGAGAGGGAATGGGTTGGTCTACTGGTTTGGTATGTGGAGTGGTCTTAGATCTTGTTGGTATCCTTAGGTAAAGGTGGGGTAGAAGATTTGGCAATGGAAGTTTTGGTTGCTTTGACTACATTATTGGAGGGTAGCGGATTCTTATCTTTGGGTTACACCTTCTTGGTTAAAGGTGACACATTAGTACAAGATGTAGAAGGGAAAGTAGATGGTGGAAGAGGATGGGTTACCCATGGGGAGTAACTGAGTTACTGAAGAGGTGGTTGGTAGAGGTTGGGTAGGTGGCATTGGTTGAAGTTGTATAGGCAAGGTTGGGTTTATAGTCACTTTGGTGGAGGTATAGGTGGCAAGAAGTGTATGGGTGAGGGTGAGGATGTTTGGTTTTGGGTGAATGATGTGTAACAAAGACTCGTGAGGTAGGAGTAGTTTGTTTAGCTTTTGTCGCCTTGGATATGAGACTTTGTTTGGTCAAGGTTGATGGATGAGTCCCTAGTATGGATAGAAGGGGTAAGGTGACAAAGGTGTGGTGGGAGAGACCGGTGTACTTGGCCTAGAAGGTTAGGTTTTCCTTTTAGCCAAGAGATATATAGTGGTGTGGACTTGGGAAGACGCAAAAGCTAAGTCCAATCGACGGTGGGTGAGTAAGGCTTGATGTTGACATGACACCTAAAGTAGTGATGGGTAGAAATTTGGATGGAGGTAGGGATGATGAAGAGGAAGTTGTTTCAATCGGCATGGTCAGTGTAGTTTTGGTTACCGAAAATACCTTTGGGTAGATCATGGAAGTATCTTTAGGAAAAATTTGTATTTGGGTCAAAACGGGGAGCCAAAGATGTCCCTAGAGCATGGAATGATATGTGTAATCCAAATAATCGACCAGCCATGAAAATGAGACTACTGAAGAAGAGGATGGAATGGGTTAGGTGGAAATCCCCTTAAAATAGGTCTGTGAGATAGGGAATTGGCTAGCCTCAGATTATGTATGTAAAGAGCCAAGATCATGTCAATAGGGTCCAGGGATGCTTGGGGAAAAATATCCTCAACAGGTAGTGACCTGTCTGAACAATCTCCCATGGGTAGGAGAGATAATAGGTCGGGTGAGGTAGACTTCTCTCTTAGTGGAGGAGAAGGTGATGATGATTCTCTTGTGGATGGGAGAATAACAAGCGTTGATGGTTTAGAAGGTTGGGAAGCAGATGACGAAATGACATTGGTAGAAAGTGTGGGTTCCTCCGTGAGAGCAAGGGGAGATGAGGGGGACTCCTCTATGGGTGGAGGAGTAGAAGAGGTATGCTCTATGGGTGGAGGAACTCGTGCCAAGATCTCCTCAATAGATGAAGTAGGTATGTTTTAGGAACATTTGGTATGATATCAAAATATGTGTGGACTTCTGGACATTGTTATCACTGGATGAAGGTTTGCTATTTTGATTATACAAAGATTTATGATTAGGGAATGGATTTTTGAAGATGTGCAAATTCTTATTTTAAGGTGTGTTCGGGTTGTCTATGAAAAGGTCTCCATTTTCTATCATCTCTTGAATAATATTTTTAAAATTTATGTAGTTACCATCACTATATCCTTTAACATGATGATAATTATAGTAGTCATGTCCTTTCTACCATGTCGGCATGGGACGAGAAGGATCAAAACCTGTATAAGGTTTTATGGGAGGAAGTGTAATGTCTCAAAATTTAAGAAGCTTTTCCAAGACTGATAAATAGGGCTCTCCAATCGAAGTGTATTTTTGATGTTCCCATCGGAGCTGAAAGCTCTAGATAGGAGAAAGATTGGAAGAAGGTTGGGCCTTATTAGAAGGATGAGGTGGACCCACCTTGAGGACTACCGTGTTGGCAGATCCTTTGGGCTTTGAATAGTTATTTTGAGGTTTTAAAGATGAAGAAGAGTCGTTTGATTTGAATGGGGTGTTCTTGTTTCATAATTGGATCTTCTTTTCTTGATGGCATGAATTTCCAGTTTTCAAGTCATTGTGAGCGCTTCATCAAAGGTTCGAAGGTTTGGACTTGCGAGTTGGTGAGATGTGTTTGAGTACAACCTCTAATGAACAACTCAATAAGTTTAGTCTGAGGTAGTTGGAATGTCAATTGGTTAATAAGACTCTGCCATCGAGCGCAAGAAAGATCTTATATAAATTTGTCTTCATACTATCGGGGTTGAATAGAGAAGATCGGTGATGGTGACTTTCTTGGTAACATTGTTTAAAGCTTGGGATACTTGATTAAAGGAATAAATAGAATGTCGACATAGTCCACTATACCAATCCAATTCGGTCTTGTCAAGGACGTTTGGAAAGTTCGTAGGAGCAAAGCGTCATCGTGGGTAATTAGGTAACACCCATGTTTGAATGACCACAAGTGTTGCTGCGGGTCTTCTTTACTATTGAAGCGATTGAATTTAGGAATTTCCCAATGCACTGGGTAAGGACGAATGGGAATAGATGGATGGATAGGCTCATTACAGATTTCATCATATGTTAAATAATTACAGAGCTTAAATAGATGCTTCTAAGGTCTACATCTTATCCATCATCATTTTAATGAGGTCGTTACTAGGTTGGGATGAATGGGTGCCCCTTGGAGAAAAAGGGGGTTGATGTTGAATGTATGAGGTGGGTGGTATACTAGTGTATGGAGGTGATGAGTATGAGAACTACACATGAGGAATAGATGTAGGTGACACATAGCCAAAGGCATAAGTGATAGATGAGGTTAGAGGTTCTTAGTAGTATGTGTAAGGAGGTGGGGTAGTCATAACAACTCTAGTGATGATTGGGGGTAAGGATTGTGGGATAAAAAGGATGAGGTTTTGGAAAGGGGTGTAAGTTTCCAACATCGAAGGTGGTTGCGAATGAATCTATACTAATAGCAGATGTCGTAGGGACAATCGATGTCACGGTGTGACCGATGACGTACATGCTATAGTTATAACGGCTATGGGATTTAGCTGAGACACCACAGGTGATAAAGTAGATGATGGTAGTGTCGAATTGGTGCTAGCTGATGTAAAAGTGGGGGTTAGAGAAGGAGGGATAGATACGAGCATGTCATATATTAACTTTCCTGAGGAATCCTGGGTGGAAGAATGAGCAAGGTAGTATTGGAGGGTAGCGGGATTTTGGTCAAGGAGTCTCATGAACTCCTCATCACCAGTAGCGATGGGGATAAGCTGAGTCGCATCCATAGGTGACAGAATGGATAGTGGTGATGGACTAGGTGGGAGTGGTTGACATCCGGCATGAAATATGAGGACGTTAGTTTGGCTATAAGTCAATACCATGTGAATTAGCGTATATCGGTGAATTGTACTTTGTAGATGACATAGGAAATAATGAAGATGGGACAAAATAGACTCTGGGAGGGAAATTTGGTAAATGTTTTGATTAAAATCAAAATAGAGTAACTGATGCTGGTCCAATTGATGATGATGGTTAAGGGTTGACCATGTTGGTTACAAGAACCGATATCGATTCTTATGAGAAAATGACAGCTTTAGCAAATGAGTCAAAAACTGATGACCGTATCGAGATAGGAAAGATGTATTGGATGACTTTTATCAGAGTACAGAGAGTACAATGATACACAGAGACTCTAAATAGAAGAAAAGACGAGATAAGTGTCTTTTGGGTAAATTAACCAAAATAATAAGGAACCGATGCCGGTTAGATAAACCAATGATGGTCGATGTAAACCGATGGTAGTCACTGGACCGGTGTCGCTACTTTGAAATCTAAAGAATGAATAAAAATAATTTTTTGTGAATTTATATTAGATGAATAATCAACCCAGAAGTCTGGGGATGATAAGATGAGGTCCTGACACACTCTAAGAAAGTCATAATACTCCAACTATGATGGCGGAGTGTGAAAGGAAAAAGAAAAATGAAGAATCGTATCCTCACACCTCAAAATGCAAGTCAAAAACAAAGCTAAGAAAAATATGTAACCCAACAAGTGAATTTAGTGTGTTTAGCTTATGCTATTTAAAATACTGACTCGTGAATTTAGAGTAGATTTTTTGGTTGGGAAGGCTTCCTACGAAGAAGGAAATTCTAAAGGTGAGGTTTCAAGTTATGTTATGGTGGGGGTGAGCCGTCCTCTAATGGGTACCTACTAGATAGAGATAACCAATTGGGTGCCCACTTTCACCCTCCGATCATGTGATCATTGACACCTTCTTCCTGGTGGGGATGTTGTTTTAAGAAGACCTATTTGAAATTTGTAGCAAAAGAGAGAGAAGAAAGAATGTGCTTTTATACGATTCAGTTATGTCAACCATCAGTTAGGCATGACTTCCAGCATATAGGTTGCCCTCATTTTAATGTGAGCTAAGATGCAGTGAATTAGAATGCTATGCAAGTATTTTAAGCCCAAATCAAAGTGTGATATTCGATGTAACAAGTAATGAATAGGAAGAGGAATGCTCTTTCAATAATGCAATACTAATGAAAGAAAAGAAGTATTCTTTTTTATAGAACCAAAAACACGATTGCATTTAGACAATAGAAAGAGAGGAAGATTCCAGATATGAAAATTAATGTGTAAGCTTTTCGAAAGGAAAAACACACACAACTTTCACCTAGGAATGAATAAAATACAAGGAACCTGGATGGGTCACACCGGTGTGCAAAATGTTTCACCACTTTCTTTAAGTTTTTAGATGAAAAAATAAGAGTGTGGTCTAAGGATGAATACTTGTTGCAATGGTCGGTTTGAAGGTCATTGCACATGTTCCGACTTCTTGGTCCAATGCTTTGATTGTGAGAAATTCCTTTTGGCTAGGAGGAACTACTTGAAATACAAAACAAGACCACAAGAAAGAGTCAAACAATATATGTCAGTGGGCTTCCTAGCATATGCTAGATCCAGGAAGTGTGATACTTCTTCGGTGATAGTCAACCCACCGTTTAATACATTTTAATGCAAGAAATGACATAAATAAATAAGGTTATACTCTAGTTGATATGATATAGGTATCTCATCCAAATATAATAAGTAAATCTAACATAACAAGCTAGGCTATGATCAGATTTGGAAATAAAGTAAATAATCAAGGTGCTGGAATAGGTCAGGGTCACTTGGGTCACTTGGAAAAGGGTTATAGGGATATGGTATTAGCAAGAAGACTACCAAATACAGAGACCAACGTCATTCCGGTATGACCAATGACGGTTTAGTAAAACTCCGGCGATTAAGGCAAGAAGATAATAACTCAATAGTTCATGGTTTTGGGGATCTATCTGAGGCAGAATCAGAGATGGTAAGGAGTTGGTTTAGGTTTGTGGAGATGTTGGGAATATTTAGATGTACTCAGGAATGGACGAAGTGATTAAAATGGTTATGAGTGATGGGAATGATTGAGTTCATAAAAAGGCAATAGTGGTGAGGTAAAAATATAAATGGTGGTAAATAAAAAAGGTGAACCCTTATAAACTAAATGGAAGTGAAATGGTGCAAGTTAGAAACAAACTTCTATCGTTGTGTAGGTTCAATGGTGGTGAACCCTTATAAACTAAATGGTGATGGTGATGGTTGATTAGTGAAATGATGATGGTGATGCCGCGATCGCAGAAAGGTGCTTCCTAGAATGCTCCCATGAATTCAAATACCTTCTAATCAATGGTCATTGTCTTTGGCTATGGTTGTTTGATGTGTGAAAGATCTTTGGTTCTTGCTTGCATGTAGATCTCCTTTGCTCCAAAACTCGAGAATGTTTCTAACCTCTCAAAAAGGTTACCAAAATGGTTATATGGTAACCAACGACGGTTTATGGTGATCGGCGTCGGTTAAGGCAGGATATCCTAGGTTACCTAAAATAGCAGATCTTGGCTATTTTTTTAGCTTTGCTAGTTAGTGTTAGGTATAGATACATGGGAATATGGTTAGAGGAAGAATAGGCATGTGCTTTTAGGGTTATACTAAGTCTTAGTTCATCAAGGTAAGTAGGGCTAAGTCTTAGTTAGTTATGGAAACATGTTATGAATAGGTCTATAGTTATGTGTCTACACGAGGTGGCTAGGTGAGGTGTGCATCCATTTAATTAAATTAATTAAATTAATAAATGGAGTGAGGGTGAGTATTGAATTAATTGTGGATAATTAAATTAATGTTAATATGGGGTGAATGTACGTACTTCCCAAAATTGTAAGGTACTTGTCACCAGTAAACAGTCAACAAGTGCCCCAATGATGATACAGTCTCCTCGCATGAGGTGTTCGGGATCCGGAAAAGCCCTCGAGCATAAGTTAACATCCCGCATGCCCCGCTTAGCCCCGCGCCCTTTGCTTTCCCCTTTTTCCTTCTTTCTTTGGCTTCTTAACCTTCATGTGAAACCGCCGCCTGGATAGGCGCGGGCGGTCTCATGACCGCCCCTTTCGCTCAGGCGGCGGTCCTGTGCGCGTTTTCCAAAACACTCTTTTGACGTGACCCGCGTGAAATATCACGATTTACCAGCTTTTCTTTGCCGACTTGAGCATGCATTAATGTTTTTGGTCCCAGAACAATGTGTTTTTCCTTTGTTTATTGTTTAGGAGTTCAATTTGGTTTTGATTCTTGGGTGTTTGAATTCCTATAAATGCATGGTTTGTGTACATGCAAATGGTCTGATTTTGGTCTGAATTTGGGCTGAGTTTTGTGAAGAATTTGAGCTGGAGTTTTGGCCACCATTTTTCCTTGTTAGAGTCTTCTGGTTTTTAGTATTTTGGGTAGCTCGCTTAGGATTGATAGCATAGTTTATTTCATACTTGGTTAGTATTGCTCAGCTGTTGGTAAGCCACAGACCCATCTTGTGCAGGCAGTGTTGTTGTTCCATCCAATCCGGTTAGAAGCTTGCCTCTGAATTCCTCTTTGCTGTAGATTTGTTTTTACTGTGACTTAGAGTTCTTAGTTCAATTCATTATATACCTGGTTAGCTTTATTCAGCTGTTGGTAAGCCACATATCCAACTTGTGCAAGCCACTTTATTTTGGAACAAAATAGCTTAGGAAGCCATTAAAGTTGCAGGTTTTGCTCTTCGTATAGGATAGTCACAGGTTCTGGTCGCTTCACGTTGCATGACTCACAGTAAAATCCCGCTAGGAATCGCATAAGCCAAGCTCTATACTCTTGCGCTATCCCTCTCCTACTCGCATTCTCGGTCTGCATTCAAGCTGTCCTTGTCCCAAAATCTACTCCTATCGGTGCTAGCATTACACGCTTTTCTGGATCCAAGTGAACACGAAAGAACGAGAAGATCATACTGAGGGGACGAGATCACATACACCATCGGATTCGCCACTGTTCTGCGGAGTCCAGGTTTTAAAATTTCAAAGTTCTAGTCAGATTTATATCAAATAGAGTAGTTAATCGCTTTATTTCATTTTCATTCTATTCTCGATATTGCCAGGGAAGCTGTGGGGATTGATAGTTTCTGAGAAACTATGATTCATTCCTCACTTCTGAGGTAGGATCGAGAATCTTGCAGGTAGATTAGACAGGCTATCTTATTTATTTAGAATAATTCTACAAATCGCACAGGCAAATAACCACACTCGGTTATCTTATGTGTTTTAAATTATTGTTTAGTTATTATTTCTAGATATGCTTAAAATAGCTTGTTTTTCTTAGAATTGTTAGAATATTTCTTAGAAGGATAAAGTTATATGCAGTTAGATTTATTTCACGTAGTTAGAATTTATTTCATTACAGTTAGATTACATTTTGTTTCGTATGACAATAACGGGACCTCAGGAGCCCAGGGAATATATATTTGAGCCAATCGTGCCTCAACCAAACCTCGCCACAGCGATAGTTGACATAGACCAAAATCTCAGGATACAAGTATTCCGAACAACCATAGATCTCCAACTGATCAGTTCACAGTTAAGAGGATTAAACATAGAAGACGACCAAGCACATGCGTTTTGGTCAAGTCAGCCAAACTACAGATTACCCTAGAAAATATCCACATGACTGTAGAAGGGCTCGAAAGAGAACAAACATTCGGGTGTGATCCTTTAGTTCCACAGCCAGACGCTGGAGACACCCTAGTAGATATAGATACCAGCTTAAGAATCCAGGTTGCGAGAACGCCTGTAAGGTATTCTGAGAAGATCGCACAACTATTGGTTCTAAACGTAGAAGCTGAAAAGGCTTACGATTACTGGATACTAGGGATTAGAACTTGATCTCACGTATGACCATAACAGGACCGCAACAACCAAGAGTCTATGGTTGTGATCCACAGATCCCATAACCCAACAAATCCACAAGTCAGTTGGATATAGACACTGGCCTACGCACACTAGTATTCCAGTCTACCCCACTTCCACCTATCATTATCCAACAATTATCCTTACTGGACACAACAGCTAACGAAGCTAGGGAATTCTGGACTAGGCCAGAAAATCATCCGTAGAGTCAATTTTATTCATCATCCACTATATGACCTTATCAGGAGATATACACGAAACAATCCCAGGTCATTTTCCACGTATTCCGCAACCCATAGATCGAATCACACCAGAGCTCGATATTGATTGGAGCCTTCGAGCAGTCATCCTCGCTGATCGATCTATCACACCAGTCCAAGTTAGAAGGGCCTTCTTTGCCTTAGATTCACAAATTCCACTAGTGCGTGTCGAAGACATTAGACTGCCTAACTAGTTTGTCTGCATATTCTACCCCCACCGGCTGTCTCGGCACGACCTCGGGAGGTCGGGTACGCGGAAGAGTCACTTGTAGATTCTCACGCTCGCTTGTCGCTTTTCCGACGTACAAAATTGGTGAACCCGACGTGAAACAAACAATTGTTTCACCTTCTCTTTGAGAAGTTTCATCTTCTCTCTTTCACCTTCGCTCTTTCCCATTATTCTGCGGGTATTCATATACCCCCCGAATATGTCGGGATTTGATGCATACGGCAGACCCCTCCTGGGTCTTGAGGCATACTACGCCCAACAGAATAGGGAATCATCACCCTCGCTCTCAGTATGGGGTGACAACTATTCAACTAATCAGTTGTCAACTCAAACCCCAAGAACCAGATATAGTTTGTCTCTTCAAACCGAGGAGTTAGACCAACTCCCTCGAACCCAACAAACAGAGCCTTCAGGTTCAAACAATATGACGTTTACCGGAGAATCTGGTTCGTCTCCTCAAATACTACTCAGACCACATATTAGTAGACAATCAGATCCATACCTGGTCTTAGATGATGGACAATCAATACCTTATCCTAGGAGTGAACAACGCTCCCGGGGTATGTACCCACCTATAGGAGGTTTACAAGTACAACCCGAGACCCCTTTTCAAGAAAATACCTCTACAGGAAATATTCTTGGAGAAAATTGGCAAGATAGCAATCAGTTCATGACAGGCTATCACATGCCTATACAACACCAGGGTATACGACAAACGCCGCTCAGGCAAAGTACCGTGACTTCACCAAATGAAGTCATTTCAACGTTAGTAGAAAGAGTGAGAGGGTTAGAACTTGCTCAAGCAAATCAAAATTCTCCGTTCATGCAAACGGGAAGTTCCAATCCTCCATACCACTCTGGCCAAGTAGATCTCCTCACAGGAGTAGGCACGTTAGGCATGCCTCCTCAATTTCCTCAACAAACGCCAACAAGGCCCACCATCTCTAACACTATTCCTCCAGGTCTAGTGTCAAACAATCCATTCCTTGACAATACCCCATCCTATTTAAACATGTACTCTAAATCCCCACAAGGAGATATGTTCTCCTCTCCCGGCATGTTTGCTCCAACGCAGGGACCTCCCTATGCCCCTGCCAATGCATATGCTGCACCGTATCAACAACCTATCCCACCATTGCTCCCTCAGCAACCACCATCAATGGTCGAAAGCTATGCAATAGGGACGTATTCAGAATATCTAAAGGAACCCTTAGATTTCACCATACGAAGCGTCATGCTTCCAAGACCTCTCCCTGATTTGCCCAAATTCAAGGGCGAGGGAGATCCAAATGCGCATATCAAAGCTTACGCTACAGCCATACGAGAATTACTCCCTTGGGATGGGGTTGTTGCTAAAATATTTCCCAAAACCTTGGAAGGCATCGCTCTCGATTGGTATTATAGAATACCTGAAGCTTCCATACATTCATTTAAACAACTCGTGTCAGAGTTCATCAAAGCCTTTGACATGAATAAACTATTGAGAACAGGAATCAGGGAATTCTTACATATCAAACAAGAACACAATGAATCATGCGCCCACTTCATCCAAAGGTGGCGTACGCTTCTTTATTCATCAAAAAGTGCTCCAAACATGGATCAGATGGAACTATGTGATTTATTCCTTCATTCTCTCAGCAGAGAAGTGAAGGAAGAAGTCCAGAAGTTCCCACTAAGGACTTATGATGAGGTACTTGAGAGCGCTCTGCGAATTGATCAAGCAAGCAATAGATAGTAGTGGTCGTAAGACTTACGGAGCAAACGGGAGGTTAATCACCTCCACTCAAAATACTACAACTACCACAAATGTCAATCAAGGACCCAAAATCCTTAACAAAAATCATGGGGTAACAACGGATGGGGTAACCGACCAGCCCAAGAGGGTAAATGTCGTTAATACTCCGTCACAAACAAACAACCAACGGAACAACAACTTTACCCCAGCAGTCAATATAGTGGATTTTAACCATCCACAACAACAACAACAACAACGGCGAAATCCCATGCAAGGGCCAAGCCAAAACTCATTTGGTTACCAAAACCAAAGTCAAAACCAAAAACAACAATTCCAAAACTTTGGTCCTAATAGGCAACAGTTTGATCGGAATTTTAGGCCACAATACACACCAAACCAACAAAACGGGAATTATAATCCCAATTCTTATTGTGGTTTCCATAAAATTCATGGTCACGACACTAGAACGTGCCGTGACTACAATAAATTTATGCAACGTTTGCCAGAAGAACAAAGACAGTTCTTCACAGACTTGTTTTTGGCAGATCCCGTCTCATCATCACCAAATACTCTCGCAGGGGCAGTTTCCCCTCAGAATGCTCCCCTCAGGATCTTTAACGATCCGCTCCCAAATCATGATAGCAATAGGCTGAATCCAACCGGAACAAACAAAGGTGCAATAACGGGAAACAATGATCATGAAGCTTCGACTTCATTAAATCCGTCAGTTGCGCCACAGTTGGGAGCTCAACCAAGACCTAAGATAGTTAGTTTGGTAGAATTAGACGCTGAACTACCTATCGAAGCTATAACAAGAACACGAGAGTATTTCTCTCAACCGAGCCCAAGTCATCTGCCAGAGACAGATAGGAGTCAACAAATAATTGAAAAACCCATCGGTGCCTATGATTTAATTAGTGACCTAACAAAGACCTTTTCACACATTTCATTTTTGGACTTGCTAAAGAACTCTCCCCCTCACAGAGCTGCTCTTTTAGAAGCATTAGGTCTAGGCCATCTAATTAACATCACTCCACCTCCTGAAACACAAGTAAATCACGTAGATTTTGACATCCACCCTCCGGGGCAGCCGGACAAGGATGTCGAATTCATTTTCGAAATAAGTAAAATGCCCACAGATCTTTTGAGATCGCACGCCGAGGTGACCCACCTTACACTTGCAAGTGTGGGTTTATAATAACTATGTAAAATGGGTAATGGTTGACGATGGGGCATAGCTAACATAGTCCCTTTCTCTTTCCTCCAAAAACTTGGATATGGAGAAACGAACTGTTCCACTACACGAAACACCTTGAGAGGCTATGATAGCCTTAAAGCCACTTCAATAGGAACTATAATACTGCCGGTCACCTTAGGGCCCAAAACCATCTTGACTGAATTTTATATTATAGATCGGGAAACTAACTATAATATGATCCTCGGCCGACCTTGGATACATCGAATGAAGGCAATCCCTTCCACGCTATTTCGAAGTAAGATTCTTGCATCCTGGAAAGGTATTTGTAGCCAAAAAGGCGACCCAAAACCTTTCGATTTGCACCTAGCTGATTTAAAGAAAAGACCAGGGGTGCACTCAGAATTCGAACTGCCAACAAATCAACTTAATAAACCCTCTGACCCAAAGCCAGAGGAAAAGTTGATACCTACGACAGATCTTGAAACTACCAACATAGCCAAAACAATTCCAAAAAGGTAAAACTAAAGAAACAAGATTATCATTAGGGACTACTGCGTTGAAGATCGTTGAGTTGATAGAACAAGATTCACCAATGTTCTTACCATTCGATTCAGTAGGCATGGGATTTTCCCTAGGTGTTGGTTCCTTGCCAGTAGAAGACCTCTGTATGGTAGAAGTAGAGTGTGCAAACGCAGCAGATGCCCCAACATCTATACTCCCGGCTAAGTATTGGACTCTCCATTTCGATGGAGCTAAATGCCGCTTATGGAGCGGGGCAGGTATAATTCTTACCTCACCCGAGGAGAAGGTCCTCCCATTCTCTTTTAAGTTAAACTTTGAATGCACAAACAACGGCGCTGAGTACGAAGCTCTCCTCCTTGGCCTTACCTTAGCCAAAAGAATTGGTATTGATAACATCAGAGTCCTCGGAGACTCGCAATTAGTAACAAACCAAGTTTCTGAAATATATGAAACTAAAGCCGAACATTTACAACTCTACAAAAACGCTGTATTAGATTTAAGCAAGGCGTTCAACTTCATATCCATTGAAGCAATCCCGAGAGAAAAAATCTTCTCGCCGATTCAATAGCAACCTCAGCATCACGTTTTACTCCAAACAATGAGCTAGAAGATACTCACTTCACAGTATCCATTCGTAACGAACCATTGATAAAAACAATGACAAATCCTCTTTCAAGCGGAAGTGAATCTACCGTCCTAGACCATGTTGGAAATGATGCGGCTACTTTGGATTACTTAAATGCCTATGCAGCACTACATCTCTCCTATCACACGCTAGATTTATCCCTGATTCCGCATTCATCTTCCTACTTCGGAAATCCCGTAACGGATCTTCCCTCACAAAGGGAACCTGGCATATACGCAATAGAAAATGGGGATGATATAGATCTACCTCCAGCACCACCTGAGTTCGAAGAGGGTAACGCCTCTTTAATCGAAGAAACAATCGATGTCAACATTGGGACAGAGAATGAACCAAGAATATTGAAACTAGGTTCTTCATTAACCCCAGAAGAAGTGGAAATACATACTCAGGTTCTCAAAGAACATCAAAAGGCATTCGCATTTAATTACAAAGAGATGACAGGAGTCGCACCCCACATTGCGGTGCACAACCTCGTCACTAGATCAGATGCAAAGCCAATTAAACAAAAATCAAGACCCATGAAGCCCAAAGTAGCTCTCATGGTAAAAGAGGAGGTAATAAAACTCCTTCAGGTAGGATTCATCAAGCCAGTTGACTACTCCCAATGGGTATCCAACATCGTTCCCGTTCTCAAGAAGAATGGAAAGATACGCATCTGCATAGATTTTCGAGATATCAACAAAGCTTGCCCTAAGGACGACTTCCCATTACCATCCATAGACGTTATTGTTGATGCAACAGCTGGTTTTGAACTCTTGTCTCTCATGGATGGATTCTCGGGATACAATCAAATCAGAATATCCGAGCAGGATCAAGCTAAAACCACCTTTATAACTCCTTGGGGAACCTATTGCTACGCTGTTATGCCATTCGGTCTCAAAAACACCTGGTGCTATGTACCAACGGGCCATGACATACATATTTCATGATTTAATTCATAAAATCGTGGAATCCTACGTAGATGACTTGTTGGCTAAGGCCAAGAAGCGTTGTGACCATCCCGAAGTACTCCGCATCATTCTTTCACGTCTAATAGAATACGGAGTCACGCTAAATCCAGAGAAATGCGTATTTGGTGTAACAGGAGGAAAGCTCCTAGGTTACATCATATCCTCATGAGGGATCGATGTTGATCCAACCAAAATTCGGCTGTCCTCGAAATGGTCCCACCTTCGAGTGAATCTGGAATCAGATCATTTCTCGGAAAGCTGGGTGCAATCCGGAGATTTATCCCGGATCTAAGCTTCGCCGTTCATCCAATCAACAATTTACTCAAGAAGGACTATAGCATTGATTGGACTGAAGATTGCAATGAAGCTTTTGATGCAGTTAAGCGTTTCCTGTTATCACCACCTACGCTAATGCCACCTAAGCTAGATCGCCCGTTAATTCTATACTCACGGGCTACCGATGTCTCGCTGGCCTGTATGTTGGCCCAAGAAGACGATGACAAGAGAGAGCGTGTGATTTATTTCATTAGCCGAACATTGCTCGACTATGAAACATGCTATACACAGGCAGAACGAGAATGCCTTGCCATAGTCTTTGCTACTAAACGTCTAAGACATTACATGCTGAATCAAGAAACAAAGGTCATGGTAAAGACGGACCATTTACGGACTTTTCTCACACAAGGGTCCTTGTCCAAAAAAGCTGGACGTTTTATAACCTTAATGGGAGAGTTTGAATTAACATTTGTAAACCAGAAGTCAGTTAAAGGACAAATCATCGCGGATTGGTTAGCTGACAACCCATTAGACGGAGGCGATCTAGTAGACTTAAACTTTCCGGATGAATGCGTATACTACATCGAAACTCGACTGCTATCTCTTAGTGCCCTTGGTACACTAATATCATTAATTATATCATGGACCATACGTACCGGGCGCGATTACACCGCAACAAAGAAGGCGGTTACGCATAATCGTATCTAAATATGTCATCATAGAGCAGGTGCTCTATCGAAAAGCATTCGATGGAATGCTCTTAAGATGTGTCGACACAGAAGAGTCCAAGAGGATTCTCCATGAATCCCACAGCGGTATATGTGGAGGCCACTTCGGTGGCCATGCCACTGCTCGAAAAATACATCGAATGGGCTATTTCTGGCCCACTCTAGAACATGACGCGATAGAGTTTGCACGCAGGTGTCATAAGTGCCAAGAATTCTCTCACGAGATCCACATGCCAGCACAAGCTCTGCAACCAATCGCTACTCCATGGCCCTTTTCTACATGGGGCCTAGACTTAATAGGGAAATTCTCTCCCTCATCCACAGACGGCCACAATTTTATAATCACGGCCACTGAGTATTTTACCAAATGGGTAGAGGCTATGCCTCTTACTACCGTACCTGGCTCGGTGATCGCTAAGTTCATTTTGAATCAAATCATTTGTAGGTACGGTATCCCGCAAATCATTATCTCTGATAATGGAACTTCTTTCAAAAATGAAGAAGTTCGCGAACTATGCGGTAAATTCAAAATAAGCCATCATACGGCTTCCTTGTATTATCCCCAAGCTAATGGACAGGCTGAAGCAACAAACAAAATGCTGAAGGCCATTCTCCTTAAAACAATAAAAGAAAACAAGCGGGATTGGCATTTGAAGTTATATCCAGCCTTGTGGGCCCACCGAACCTCAATAAGAACACCAACGGGAGCAACTCCTTTCTCGCTAGTATTTGGGGCAGAAGCAGTTCTCCCACTTGAGGTCGAAATACCTAGTCTCCGCATTTCACTACAAGGGATTCTGGATGAAGACGCTTACAGAGAAGCACGTCTTTCCCAACTAGAAAGCCTAGATGAAACTAGGTTAGATGCTGAGCAGTGGCATAGAGCTTATGCTGACCGAATGTGCCGGCAGTATAACAAGAAGGTCTATGAACGCGACATATATGAAGGTGATCTAGTTCTAAGACTAGACAGCCGGATCGACAAGAAGACCGGCGAAGGAAGGAAGTTTCGCCCAAATGGTTGGGCCCATACCGAGTCATGAAGGACTATGGGAATGGTGCTTATCTCCTATGTACGTTAGAAGGTGAGGAATTTGGCGAAACAGTCAATTCCCTGCACCTCAAGCGTTTCTACGCATAAGCAGCTAGCACTACCTATATAACTATCTACATTGCATCTTCATATAGATTTAGATCATTTTGTCCACTTGTTCTTACATAAATTGTGATCAAGGAATCTATTCTCAAAGTAATTCATTACAAACTCATGATGTTGTTGGCACAAAACTTTCTAATCATATCTCTCCATTTTCGCGATATCATCAATCATCTTGGAATCTTTTATCAAACAAAATCGGACATGACGAAGTCTTAATGGTAATCACACCAAGATCTGCAAGTTTGTTCTCACTTTGATTTCTTCTTAGGATAGGTGTCTTGCCATGGTCCTGCTTCTAGAAGCTTCATGGTGTCACATCTATCCCATATACACATCTCTTTGGAAATAAGCATATACTGACATTTTACTCAAAAAGGACAAGTCAAGAAGTGATTAAACAGAAAATTTTATTTTTACACATTTCCTTGCCCCACCAACCTTCGGTGATGAGCTTGCGTCTCTTACTAGTGACGTAGGGTTGGGAAAGGATGGAAATGCCCTTACTCGCCTATGCCTTGCCCACGGTGATAAACCCACGCTTCTTACTAGTAGCATGGGGCAAGGTGTAGGGGGTCCTCTAGACAATGCAAACGTTAAAAGGTCATAAACAAACTATTCAAACTTTGAGTCAAAAACGAATGAATCAGATATTCAAAATTCCAAGAAGAGTTAAAAATCCTAAAAACCCAGATTTTGTCTACTATGTGGCCATCTACGGGTCTAAGTCTGGATAAACCGCAAAGCAAGTTGCACCCAAAACTATGAAGTCGTTCAGGTAGAGTAAGCTTGTAGTTTTCAATTTGGTTCCACCAAAGCTTCGTCTATCTTTCATCACTATCATTTCACCATATTTCATAACTTGCGCCCTTCTTGGCTCTTGGTGATGAGCCCTCGCATCCTACTAGTTGCGTGGAGTTAGGAGTGGGGCAAGTTAATCTGTTCATCATACTGGTTATTTTCATCACTTTGCCAAAATAATCATGAGGTATCCAAATTGCTCACAGAAGCTAAGATTTAAGATCACAATATATCTACAATATCATGTATCAGCATCATGAAACACAAAAAGAAAGCAAACATTTGCATCATCTATTTTCCATTGCATACATTCTAGAAAGCATATAAAACATACATCGTAGTATACACGAGAAAGCTGGAAACAGAAAGGGAAAACACAAGTGACAAAGTTTTGATCCAAAAACGAATGCATATATATAAATAATCAATGTTTATATACAATGCCATCATGCTCTAGGCATGGTCAAAACGCTCAAAGAGCCCGTGATATACAAAAGAATCTATAGTACAAAGTACAAGGGCCAAGTCGCCTCTCAACCCCTACGCGACCCCTCCGAGGGTGCGCGCCCTCGCCTAGGACTCCGGCTACGCCGGCGCTCTGAATGCACGGAGGGCTCAGGGTCTCGAGGAGCAGCCGCGGTCTCCCCACGAGAATGGCTCCTCATAAGACGCTCGGCTGTCCTATAGCCCGCCAACTCTGTACGGAGAGTCGACACCATCCCACGCCAAAGAGCGCGGTATGCCTCACCGGCTGCTTGAGGGCTCCCCGACATCTACGGATAGCTCCGCATGGGTCTTATCCATAGGGATCATCAGAGAATCAGTGCATACCCTACGGATTAGATCCCGCCACTCGTCAACAGTCTCTGCAAAACAAAGAAGAAAAACGAATTAGAAACTAGGCAAGAGGCTAAAATATACAAGATACAAATATAAGGAGAGATAGCAGTTAAAACAAGTCCTAAATCAAACTAACACTGAAAGGGAGAGAGGATGACTTACTCGGGTCACCGGGCCTCCAAGATGGGTCACTAGGGCCAGCGCCCGCTGCAGATGCCGCTGCCGACTGAGGGGCTGCTCCTGTAGTAGGGGCAACATGACGTCCCGCAACAGACTCGTCCTCTCCACCACGGCCCTGAGAGAGTGGCTCCTCTGAAACTAGAGTCTCTCTCTCTGCACTCTGCTCCTCCCTCTCTGCCTGCATAATATCCTGAGTGTCATGCCACTCGGATCGCCGCATCATCCGTCGCTCTCCTCGACCCTCCTCTCGTGAACTCCTCGAATCGGAGTCAATATCTATAGGGTCATCGCTACTATGAGCAGGACCCGCAGTCAAGTAAAGATGCCCGAGGCGCACCGGCTCTCCTCTCGGCCCGAACAATCCCCCGGCTGCAATAGGAATACCGGGAGTGACCACTTTGTCCCAACCACGGCCTCTGGCCCCCTCAGCCTCCCGACCATCTATGGGCTGGTGCCACTGGAGGAAGCATGCCCACATATGGGAGGCCGAACTGCTGAGGAACCCTGCCGAAAGGATGTACCTCCACCCGTCCCACACGGTCAATAAGCTGCCCTGTGGTGGAGCAAGAGATCAATGTGAGAGCCTCCTCTCCCCAAATGCCGGCCATGAGCTGGTACGGTGTGGCCTCCATATCTGCTGTGGTGAGGGAAGCTACTGGCTGGTGAGGTGCTCTAAGCACCGACATGTCTGACCATCTGGCTGCCCTCACAGCCCCGGGATCTGCCACCTCCACGCCTCTGCCATAGGGAATGAAGCGCTCATACACCCAACTCATAACTAGAGTAGGGTGGCTCAAAGACTGTCCCTGTAAACGGACCACCCTGTATAAGTCGTGATAAGTGGTCCCCAAAATATCTGTGCCCCAGGCGTATATCCGACCATGCCCCTCTATCTGTGCAATGATGGGGGCCCAACAGTATAATAAGGTATCCCCTCCCTTGTCCCCGATCAGCCTCGAGGCAAGGATCCCCATGATAGCCTGTCGAAATACGGGGATGGGCAAAGAAGGAATGGATCTGACTCTCACTCCCTTCTTCGGCCCCGTGGAGATAGCTGCATCCCCCATGTAGCCTGCCCACTGTGCAATCTGTGCTCTGGACCCAGCTGTCTCCAGTGTGAGCCTCCTCCCGATGATCGGGACCCCCCGATATGGTAAACATCCTCCAAAGTAATCGTCCACTCACCGCGGACCCCTGGCAGTCGGAAAGTGTTCCGATCTACATCCCAATAAGAAAATAAGTCACAAAGGATGTGACTAGATGGCGTGACATGGGGCACGCGCGATATACGCAATATGCCAGCCCTCTGTAATGTATCCTCCTCATCCTGAGAAAGGGCATCCAACACCCCGGGCAACCAATCACACTCCCTCTCTCGACTCCATCTAATGTACTCCTCCCTCGCCTGCATACACCCAAAAACACACAAAACAGAGCAAGTTAGTATCTAATCAATGCCGAGGGAGTCATAAAAACGTATAGAAATGATAAAAATACAAGTGCAATCTCAAAAGTTAAGTTCTTTTGCATTCTGTGCAAAACCGCCGCCCTGAGCAGGGGCGGTTTTGTAACCGCCGCCTTAAAGGCGGCGGTCGTGTAACCGCCGCCCTGAATAGGGCGGCGGTCATGTAACCGCCGCCCTGGCCAGGGCGGCGGTCGCGGTCCGAAAACCCGCGCGGGTTTTTAAACCTAAAAAGCCCAAAAAATGCAAAAATTGACCATTTTGGCTAAAAACAAAGCCTACCCAGTAGGCGCCCCCCCTAGGTGGACCTTTTGAACCTAGCATTTTCAAAAATACCCCCCCCATTGCAAAGAATTTGCCATTTCAAATTTGAAGGGGGAAAAATGCAAAATTAAAGAAAACCAACCTGTGATCTCGCGGGGTGGCGTTCCGCACGTGGGGGCATGATCGCTATCTCACTCCGGACGTTTCGACTCTATTCGCGCAAGAAACCGTCACCGTGGGTCCCAGAGCTCAAAATCTATCAAATCGACTCGCGCAAATGAATAGGAAAATGGGCCCACTTTCATATATATATTGTTCTATTTCGTTTTAAAATGACTTTTTCACAGGTTCGGAGCGCTGTTGGAGGTAAGTTCCTATCCCCGCACAAATGGTACGTCCTCTTTCCCTGTTATTTTAGTGTTTGTTTTCCAAATTATTGTATCTATCTGCACTTGAGTTCTCTTTTCATTTTGCAGGTGGCGGGAATTTTGGATGGCATCATTTTGACACACGGGCGTGTAAGGTATAACTTCTAACTCCCCATTTCGGGACTGCCATACTCGGACCCACCATTTTATGCCTCTTCATGGCTAAAACGCTTCTCCGAGGGGGCAATATGTACGTACCCAAAATTGTAAGGTACTGTACCGCCAGAACAGTGCAACAAGTGCCCCAATGATGATACAGGTCTCCTCGCAAGGTGTTCGGGATCCGGAAAAGCCCTCCGAGCATGCGTTAACATCCCGCATGCCCCACTTAGCCCCCGCGCCCTTTGTTTTCCCATTTTTCCTTCTTTCTTTGGCTTCTTGACCTTCAGTGACGAAACCGCCGCCCTGCAGGGGCGCGGTCTCAGAACCGCCGCCGCTCGAACCGCCGCCCGCTCGCGCGGTCCTGTGCGCGTTTTCCAGAACGCTCTTTTGACGCGACCCGCGTGAAATATCACGATTTACCAGCTTTTCTTTGCCGACTTGAGCATGCATTAATGTTTTTGGTCCCCTGGAACAGTGTTTTTCCTTTGTTTATTGTTTAGGAGTTCAATTTGGTTTTGATTCTTGGGTGTTTGAATTCCTATAAATGCATGGTTTGTGTACATGCAAATGGTCTGATTTTGGTCTGAATTTGGGCTGAGTTTTGTGAAGAATTTGAGCTGGAGTTTTGGCCACCATTTTTCCTTGTTAGAGTCTTCTGGTTTTTAGTATTTTGGGTAGCTCACTTAGGATTGATAGCATAGTTTATTTCATACTTGGTTAGTATTGCTCAGCTGTTGGTAAGCCACAGACCCATCTTGTGCAGGCAGTGCTGTTGTTCCATTCAATCCGGTTAGAAGCTTGCCTCTGAATTCCTCTTTGCTGTAGATTTGTTTTACTGTGACTTAGAGTTCTTAGTTCAATTCATTATATACCTGGTTAGCTTTATTCAGTTGTTGGTAAGCCACATATCCAACTTGTGCAAGCAGTGTCTTTATTTTGGAACAAAATAGCTTAGGAAGCCATTAAAGTTGCAGGTTTTGCTCTTCGTATAGGATAGTCACAGGTTCTGGTCGCTTCACGTTGCATGACTCGCAGTAAAATCCCGCTAGGAATCGCATAAGCCAAGCTCTATACTCTTGCGCTATCCCTCTCCTACTCGCATTCTCGGTCTGCATTCTGAGTTGTCCTTGTCCCAAAATCTACTCCTATCGGTGCTAGCATTACACACTTTTCTGGATCCAAGTGAACACGAAAGAACGAGAAGATCATACTGAGGGGACGAGATCACATACACCATCGGATTCGCCACTATTCTGCGGAGTCCAGGTTTTAAATTTCAAAGTTCTAGTCAGATTTATATCAAATAGAGTAGTTAATCGCTTTATTTCATTTTCATTCTATTCTCGATATTGCCAGGGAAGCTGTGGGGATTGATAGTTTCTGAGAAACTATGATTCATTCCTCACTTCTGAGGTAGGATCGAGAATCTTGCAGGTAGATTAGACAGGCTATCTTATTTATTTAGAATAATTCTACAAATCGCACAGGCAAATAACCACACTCGGTTATCTTGTCTGTTTTAAATTATTGTTTAGTTATTATTTCTAGATATGCTTAAAATAGTTTGTTTTTCTTAGAATTGTTAGAATATTTCTTAGAAGGATAAAGTTATATGCAGTTAGATTTATTTCACGTAGTTAGAATTTATTTCATTACAGTTAGATTACATTTTGTTTCGTATGACAATAACGGGACCTCAGGAGCCCAGGGAATATATATTTGAGCCAATCGTGCCTCAACCAAACCTCGCCACAACGATAGTTGACATAGACCAAAATCTCAGGATACAAGTATTCCGAACAACCATAGATCTCCAATCGATTCACGGCTAAGAGGATTAAACATAGAAGACGACCAAGCACATGCGTTTTGGTCAAGTCACCAAACTACTGATTACCCTAGAAAATATCCACATGATCAGTAGAAGGGCTCGAAAGAGAACAAACATTCGGGTGTGATCCTTTAGTTCCATAGCCAGACGCTGGAGACACCCTAGTAGATATAGATACCAGCTTAAGAATCCAGGTTGCGAGAACGCCTGTAAGGTATTCTGAGAAGATCGCACAACTATTGGTTCTAAACGTAGAAGCTGAAAAGGCTTACGATTACTGGATACTAGGGATTAGAACTTGATCTCGCGTATGACCATAACAGGACCGCAACAACCAAGAGTCTATGGTTGTGATCCACAGATCCCACAGCCCAACGAATCCACAAGTCAGTTGGATATAGACACTGGCCTACGCACACTAGTATTCCAGTCTACCCCACTTCCACCTATCATTATCCAACAATTATCCTTATTGACACAACAACAACTTGAAGCTAGGGAATTCTGGACTAGGCCAGAAAATCATCCGTAGAGTCAATTTTATTCATCATCCACTATATGACCTTATCAGGAGATATACACGAAACAATCTCAGGTCATTTTCCACGTATTCTGCAACCCATAGATCGAATCACGCCAGAGCTCGATATTGATTGGAGCCTTCGAGCAGTCATCCTCGCCGATCGATCTATCACACCCAAGTTAGAAGGGCCTTCTTTGCCTTAGATTCACAAATTCCACTAGTGCGTGTCAAGAAGACATTAGATTGCCTAACTAGTTTGTCTGCATATTCTACCCCCACTGATCTGTCTCGACACGACCTCGGGAGGTCGGGTACGCAGAAGAGTCACTTGTAGATTCTCACGCTCGCCTGTCGCTTTTTCGACGTACGGTGAAAGGGGTGATAATGTTAGGTGAGTATGTTTAAGTTAGTTATTAGAAAGGGGACCAAGGGAGTGTGACCCAATTTTGGTGTCTACACCATACTCAAACGTTCGATGCACTGGTAGTGGAGATTTTGCTAGTTGATCTACTGGAACCTATCCTTTTACTAACTTTTGATGTACATACTCTATGTCAAACTCATTGAGAAAAATGATCCAATCATCCATATATCCTATGAGTACGGTCTTTAACAATAAGCATGTGAATTGATCTACTTTTAGAATAAGCTTCCCCTTATTATCGAGTAGATAGTCATGTAGTTTCTAAGTAAAAACTATGGCCAAACAATCCTTTTCGATCTATGGATAGTTGAGCTCGTAAGCTATCAATGTTCTTCTTAAGTAGTACACAACTTTTTCTCTCTAGCTCCTTGTCATACTAAGCCAACAAAGGCCCCAATTACAAAGTGTGTGGTAGAGATGTAGAGTAACAAGGGTTCACCTACCATGGGCGACATTAGAACAAGGGGTTTAGCCAAATAAATTTTGAGAAAAGTAAATGTTTTTTGTTGCTCTAGTCCCTAATGAAAACTAACATCTTTCTTGAGAAGATGTGTGAATGTATGACACTTGTCTGCAAGTTGAGATATAAACCTTTTGATGGCTTGGATCTTTCCTTGTAAGCTCCACAGTTGTCTAATATTTGTAGGAGGAGGCATTTCTGTTATAGTGGAAACATTTTCCGGATCTACTTCTATCCCTCTCCTTGAAACAATGAATCCTAGTAATTTTCTAGATAAAACACCGAAGACACATTTCTTTAGGTTTAGTCAGACCTTGTAGTCCCTTAGACGCTGAAAATTTTGTCGCAAAATCTCTGGGTGTTCTTCCTGGGTCCTATAATTTGCCAATATGTCATCTACGTAATCTTTCATGATGTCACTAATCATATCATGAAAGATAACCATCATTTCCCATTGATAGGTAGTGCCTGCATTCTTGATGCCGAAGGGCATGACTTGGTAACAAAATTTCCCCCATGGGGTTGTAAAAGATGTCTTATGTTGATCTTCCATAGAAATATTTATTTGATTATAACCTGAGAAACCATCCATGAGTGATAGCATCTCATAACCAATGGTATAATCGATGATCATGTTGATGTTGGGAAGAAGAAAGTCATCCTTGGGACAAGCTTTGTTAATATCTTTGAAATTGGTACACACTCTAATACCGAATAGAATTATCTCGAATCGGTACCACATTAGAAATCCACTTTGAGTAGTCAATAGGCCTGATGAAGCCTACTTCTAACAACCTTTCTAACTCTTCCTTAACCAACAAGGTGATGCAAGGATGCTTCTTCCGGAGATTTTTGTTATGGGCTTAGCATCCGGTGTATAACAAGATTGTGCACCACTAATGTAGGATCAAGTCCTGACATGTTTGTGTATGACCAAGCCAAGATATTTTTCAATTCTCTCAAAAGTCTTGTAAATGTTTTCTTCTCTTGAGCTGAGAGTGAAGCTCCCAACTTAACCATTCTAGGTAGTTCCTCCATGCTGATGTTAACATCTATTGTCTCCTCCACCAGTAGCTTGGATTCGTCTTCCATGCATAGGATCGAGAGGGAGATTGCAATCCTCCCCACTACAAAGTTACTTGAGGGAGATCCTCATCTTTAGGTGGGTTCACTATTTTTTCCATAGGTTGTTCCATTTTGTTTTTCCACAAGTGCCTCAAATAGGTTTTCACTATAGGAGTTGGAATTTTTCTTTCCTCAAGGATTTTCTGTAGGACTCATACAAATGGGTGCCAAGACTGGATTTACCCATTATACGATGAGGTATTGAAAGATCTTCCAATGAACCTTGTTCTTGACGATCGCAACCACATCCTTTATACCTCATAGTAATCATTATGCAATTAGGAATAACATACCTAGGTGACTTCTAACATAAATCCATTTCATCATATTGAGGAAGAAAAATAATATTGTGAAGTATCCTTTCATCTTCTAGTAAGCCACCTGAAGTGAAATTATCGAAGGGGCAGCTCATGCTGCAACTTTAAACATTGATGATACCTTGATGAAATGACTTGCATGGCATGGATCTATAGGAATTCGAGAAATATGTTAAAAGGGAGATCCAAGTCTAAGACACAAAACTTCATATCATGGTTTATGGGACCAAATTATAATGAGAAAGTGATCATTCCAGCTAATTTTTGCTCTTCATTGTCATATGCCTTTATGGTGATGACCTTTGTCTCCAAATCAGCTTTTGTGCACCCTAGTTGTCAAACTAGTTTAAGAGTACAAATATTTAGACCCGATCCACTATCCACAAGCACTCTCTTGACCTTCTTACATTTGATTATTACTTCAATGTGTAAGGGCAGGTTATGGGAGGGATTTTCCTAATACTTCCATCAAACTGAAGGTTATGTGTTCTAAAGGAGCAATTTGCACTACCATGGCATGTAAGTGTGTTGGGTCTATATCAACAGATACTCCTGATCCTTGTAAGGTTTTGCAAAGGATGTCCTTATGGACATTATAAATCTTTAGAAGGTCTAAGATTGAAATCTTAGTTGTGGTCTTCTCTAATTGATCTAATACATCATAATGACTCTCTTGAGGAGGGGGAGGAGGTTCTGAGATAACAAGGTGAGCCCGTCATGTTGCCACGATGTACTCTCTTGTTCTGATTTTGATCATGTTGATATGTTCAACAAGAAAATCAACACAACCTATTAAGGCATCAAAATGGTCTGTCTTTGATACATAATTGGTACTCTTATTTTGAGACGACTGTCCCTGATCCTGCTTTTTCTTTCCTTTGTGTTTGGGGAAAGGTTCTTTGAAAATCCCCATATTTGTGTTTGGATATTTGGTAGGGGTGGCGTAATCTATTTCTAAATCAGCACTATCAATTAAGTCCTAAATGTAATGTTTTAGTTTCAAGTAATTGTTAGTTTTGTGACCCTTAACGTGATGTAATCCACAAAACTCATTTTCCCTAAACCATGATGGCTTAGGTGCATCATCCCCGTAGGGTTGTGATTCAGGATATCGAACCATATTGACGGCCTCTAACTACTTTAATATTGACAATATTGAGTTAGATAGAGGAGTGAACACACAATGTTTATACTCCATAGGTAGAGCTCCATTTGTAAGCTTCAAAGGAGTGTGGTTTTCAATGGCTTGTACTCATTTAGAGTCTACTATTCCATCACCAACAATGTTCTTGTTCCTATTAGGGATAAACTTTGTCTTTTCATTAGTTTTGGAATCATTATGATCGTGTGAAAAGGGATTTAGGGTCCCTCTGGCTAACAACACTTTTTTGATTTGACTCCCTTTTTCGATTACCTCTTCGAACATGTTGCCATAATGCATTTGCAAGTGGAACATGATGTCAGGGTGGAGGTTGGGAAAAATATACTTATTAGTTATTTTTGGGTATAGAGCAAGGGAAGCGGCTAGCTAACCCTCTCTACCATTGTAGGAAAGCAAGAAGTTCTCATTGTTTCATTGTTTTTCATTACAGAGATCTAGCATGGTAACATCACTCTCTATATTAAAATAAAAGTGATGTACAAAATGTTCTACTAGTTCTAGCCATGTAGATATAGATCCCTTAGGGATGTGTAAAACCACTCTAGCGCCTGTCCTCCTAAACTTTGTGGGAAGAGGTGAATAAGATAGTTGTCACTATACGTAACCTCTTGACATGCCATATAAAAATATTTGATATGATCTTGGGGATAACCTTTTCCCTTGTATTTTTCAAACTTTGGACAATCAAATTTTCTTGGGAAAGGTACTTGTAACATGGATCTATTAAATAGATAAGGGCGTAATTCATCGAACTAGTATTTCTTGTTGTTATTACTAGTTTTCCCTTCTTGTAATGCAAGAAGGGCATTCTTCATAGTGGACCACTCTTGATAGAAGAGTAGGTCTTGTGTGGGTGGTGTAGGTCTATTAAAAGGGTTGAATCTAGGTGTATTCCTACCCATATTCTCTACGATAAATTCTTCATAAGGGTCTTTTCACATCTCCCATCGAGGAGTGTTTGTTTGGAACTCGTGAAACGAAGCTTTAGGTTTTTCCTTTGGTATATCTTGTTTCAAAGATTTTGGTTGTTCCTTATGTATATGTGAATCCAAACTTTCCAATTAGCGAGTGAGAGCTTGTACTTTTATTCTAACGTTACTTCTTGAGTAGGTACTTCATTACAATATTCATTAGGAGGAGGTTGCGCATGATGAGCATGTTCCTCATGGTCTTCACAATGTACTCTAACCATAGGTATACGATAGTCTCCATCATTTTCAAAAGGTATTTCCTCATTATTTTGTCATCTAGAAGTAGAGGCATGTCCTAGGTTTAATATATCATTGATAGTGCATCGAGTTCAATCTACTTCTTCTTCTCCATGAACCATTCCAACAAAGAGATAAGGGTCTATGGTAGATAGTAACTTAGCTCCTAGTTCCACAACACACATAAGAACCTCATGTTTGTTGTGAAACAAGTAATCATTAATATGGGTGGGATGATGCTCTACATCCGCACGAGGAGAATCCTCCTCTACACCATTATGGTCAATCATGACATTATCCTCTAAAAGAAGGTTGTCACCTCCAAAGAGATCGGATTCTAACTTTCATAACACCATTATTGTAGTAGGAATACTTGAAATAGGGGGTACCACGCAAAAGGTTTCCACTATGGTTTACTAAAAATGTACCCTAGTCATATTTTTGCAGCGTAACGACGTTAAGTTAGAAAAAGGGTGACTATAAAATAACCACAAATCAGATAGGTCAATATGAACCTAAGGATGTTAAATAATAAATAATGATCTACTCTAGCAAGGTACTATATGACATGTGATTTCTATGATAATACAATGACGTATAAATATCAAATCTAGTCACAACAAAATTTTACTCCCTATGAGTTTTCAAGATAGGTATAAATAGTGACAAGACAATATCACCAATTAGGTCAAGTTCTAAACAAATAGACCTAAGTGTTAAGAGAGTGTTGACATGATCCTATAATAAGGTATACTACAACCAGCTTTTATACACTAACAAAGTCTAAATCTTATAAGATGGAATATACAAATGTTAGTAGTGTAACAATGCTATTTGATACGTTAATCAAACTTTGCAAGAAATCAAGATTTTAGTATCAAAATGGCGTTATAGTGATGCTAACAAAGTAATCTCAACACTCAAAAAACTCAAGAAAATTCTAGGATGTAAAAACTATACCTAATCGTATCAAGGAATTACTATTCATGTGAGCAACAGAATAATACAACCTAGAGATTTATGCCAAGTTTCACAATGGAAACAAGACGTAAATGTCAAAATTGTATGGCTATAATGTGGACAACATAAAAACTCAAAATAATTCAAAGTGATAAAATAACCTAACTATAATGATAATAAGTCTCAATATGGGTTTGAGACAAAGGGGCTACTAGAACTTGATGACGTACCATTCACACTTTCAACACTTGCATTCTGGCATTGCAACCTAGTCATGCAAGTAGACTACAAAAGTGGTGGACATGATTATTTCTAGTAGGTATCTCAGATATTTTTATTTTCCTTTTGTCTCAAAATGAGCAACAAGAAAACAAATGAGTAGACCAAATGGTGAGGAAAATACTTCATGTAACTTTGACAGAGTTTTGTCTTGTCTTAAGACAAGTGAAAAACTAGGACAAAGTAACACTAAATAGATTTCGTGATGAAATGTCACATGGTTTCAAATTTAAGATATTCTTTCCCTTGTTAAAAACAAGAGTTTGAATCCAACAAATTTTCACTTTGTGAGAGCTCTCAAGTATAATATCTAAGACAAAATTGGCTCCAAGCCGCAAAGCTTCCTATTAGTTCTCTCACCTAGGTTGTCACAAACTACCTCTGCGAGCTCGGTTTTCCAAGGTTTCCCAAGGAGTATCCTGACTTTACTTTACCCCCTTCTAATACAATGAGAAACTAGTGTGTTCAGTTGTATTATCACTGGGGTCAGAATGGAGATAGTTTTGACTCTAAACTTTCAAGGAGTACTAGTCAATTGGGTAGTGTGGAGCACTTTCCCGTTTCGTTCACAAGGTTCCTCTTGCGTGAACTACTTTAGGGTTCTTAGGAGCATTCATCTTATTATATTAAGGCTTATGCTAAAGGAATTTTCTCCTAGTTAAGTGGATGAGCTTTTTCTCTTAACCAACCTACAAGTAAAGTGTGTTGTATAGTTGTCTATTTTGTTATCTTTTAGATTAGGAAATTTGATTTATACCATCGTTGAAACCTACAAGCACACATGAAAGTTAAAGTTTGGTTTGAAGAGAGTTCTCTTTTCTTTGGCTAGCATTAGGTCCTTCACACAAATGGTTAGTAGTTCAAAAAGATCTACAATATCATAGAAAGAGGATTGAATGTTGTTTTTGGTTCTCAAGATCATCCAAGGATGTGAGAGAAGAGCATACATAACAAATAACCCATATTGTAAATCAATTAACTACCATAATACCTTGTAAATTAAGGTTTATTCCCAATTAATCCAAGTGCTTATTAATGAAAGACTAAAAAAGTTTTTTTTTGGTTCCCAAGATCTCCCTAGGAGCAAGGGAAGAGCATACACATATTTTATCCTTGGTTATTTATCAAGTGAAAAGCTCTTAAACTAAAAGATCATATATATGCAAAAATTAAATTTTATTCCCTTAAGCATAACAATGAATGTTGATTTTTCCTACTTACTCTAAAATTAGCAAAAAGAAGGTTTAGGGGTCCTTTTGATTCTCAAGATCACACAAAGTGCAAGAGAAGAGCATACACAACCCTATTCCAAACTCATACAAAGCATGCAAGTAAAATAACTCATCAAACCCTAAGAAATAATGTTATAAAACCTACTATAAATCAATAAATCTATAGTAACAGTAATTAAAGATCCCTAGAAAATGACAAAACACTAAAAACTAGAAGTTGAAATTTTGAACTTTGAGCAAAATCTACCTAAGTTCAAATGCATATGTTTATGTAGGAGCGTGTCCTATAGAGCATGAGTGCATCCTCAAGCACAAGTGCATACATTCATGCACAGTGCATGTCAAATTTACATAGTCAATTATGAATAAGAGTGTCCAAAGAGGCTTGGGTGTATGCTTTGAAGCATAGCGCAAGTCACACAAAGAGGTGAAAAATCCAAAGATGCATAGAACGATTAGAGAGGCGTGGGTGCACACTTTTAAGCATAGGCATGTAAAGTAGAGAAAAGTTGCATCCTTTGAATCGTAGGTGCATCCCTTTCATCATAGGCACGGACCTTCCTATAGATGGTCAAAATACGAATTTTGACAAGAAAGTTTTGAAAAGATCAAATCTTTGGCCTTTTGAGGAAATTTCGACAACACTTCACCTCCTTATATCCTGCAAAGAACATGAAAATACAACATCTACTGCTAATCTAATTGAGACAACTATCTAGCTTGAAAATTGATCTACAAAAATTTGAAAATTACTCTAAAAATCTTGAAAGTAATCTAGAAAATTTAAACTAATCTAGGAAACTTGAAATTAATCTAGAAAACTTGAAACTAATCTAGAAAACTTTACGATAATCTAGAAAGCTTGAAATTAATCTAGAAAACTTGAAACTAATCTAAAAACTTTACGATAATCTAGAAAACTTGAAATTAATCTAGAAAACTTGAAACTAATCTAAAAAATTGAAGCTAATCTAGAAAGCTTGAAATCTAAAAACTTTTAAACTAAGTTAGAAATCTTAAGAATGAATGAAATGGGGTAGCTCCCACCGAGCCTACCAAATAAAGACTACTAAAAGTTCTAAGCAAAGCTAAACTAACAAGACTAACACCACATAGTATAACTAAGAAAATGCTTATTGAATCTAAGAATAATTACATCAATGATAAAAGCTTAATGGAATTCTTGAAAGAAACTAACATGAATATAATTCAAAACCTAGCTAAAGCATGCCTACTAGTATGTTCAATTACTAGCTAACATAGACCTAAATAGATTTAGGAGGAATCAAAATTGGGGTTTGTTACAAATCCAAGAAGGTGAGATGATCTATCAAACAATGATTACAAGATCATATTGATACCCATTTACTAACCCCATTGAAGACTTGAGGCAAGGATTGACCTTGGCTATTAATCATATTTCTTATATGATATGCAAATCAAAGCATGGTGTAAAGTTTAAAGGTATGCGTTTAGTCCATTTTATAGTTTTTCCTTTGAGGAAAACTTACATCTTGGTGCATGTGGTACTAAAAGTAAAAATAAGATTAAGAATTTCTAATCATGATTAAGGTTTTCTAATCATAATTAGTGAATTAACAAGTGATTAAGATGTGAGGAGCCTTAATCAACCACTTAGGGTCAATTAGGAGGCTAGGATAAGCTTTTGAAGCTTTCTGAGATGTTTTGAGGGAAGTGGGGTGATTTTGAGTGGTTGGAAGAGGGTTTTGAGTCAATAATAGGGTATATTGACCAAAACAAGGGTAAAATAGGCTTAATTAGCTCATAATTGCTAATTGTCTATTTGGAAGAGAATTTTGACTTACGATTCGTCGTAAAGTGGAATCCTAGATGTGAAAGAGGATAGGTAGTCAACAATGTGTTGTTAATTGACTGAAATGGTAGAAATGTTAGTTAATTAGTGGAAATCACTAATTATAATAGAAAAGGTAAGAATGAGAGTGATTTGTGTGCTTTTAGCAATAAGATTGCACAAACGGAATTTAGGTGTCTATAGACCCCAATCATTAGTATCATTTTCTTTACTTTCATCCTTTCCATTATCTTTCCTATAAGAGAAACCACAAGCCTCTAGTGAGGTAATTTTCAATCCAACCAATAGGGTTTGAGAGGGTATGTCCACCACCATCAATGCCACTAACTTGAGTGTTATGATTTGGGGATGAAAAAATATTCCTTATAGATACATCCTACCTATCTGCAAGGACAACTCCTCTCACATTGACCAAACCTATTATACCATAGAAGATACTACTAGCGAGGTGAGTTTAGAGGGATTCCACTAACTACACACAGTGAACCGAGCCAATGATTAATAAAACTATGTACGTGAGTCACCTCCAAATTAATCTTTTCTTCATGCACTTTTATATGAAGTTTGACATTAAAGATGACATGAATCTCATTAGCTAAAAGCATCAATATAATATGACATGATTAAATGTAGTATCATTTCTATCATTCCACAATTGAAAGATAATATCATAATGGAATATATACTAAACTTGAGTAATTTTTATGGAAATCATATATGAGTCCCCTAAAATAACTATCTTTTATGTGAAATGTATGAAAGAAATGAATGGAAAAAGGTTTAAATCCATGGTCGGGGATTATTGGTCATGTTTATAAAACCAAAAACATGCTTTAATGACTCATGATGTTTATAAATCGAGAATATAGGATGTACCACACCTAAGTACCTTATATCAGTGTTAATTGGTAATCCTTAATGAAGAATACAACAAAGGGAGTGTGTCTTTTTGGGATCAATAATAAGCAGCATTACTCTTTCATTCAATATTGTTTATTAGAGTTAACCATCAAGAATTAAGAAAATTAATTTACATATGTTGCGAGAAAGGAATTTATATCCTTATTGGGGTTTATATCAATAAAAGGGAGTCTAGAACCACCCATTATTTGGAAGGTAATTGAATGCTAACATTATAAATATGCACCTTAGGTATTGTAATAAATATTTCCAAAATTGATTCCTAATCATGTTTTTGAAGCTAGAATTCATCCATTAGAATGGGCCAAGAAACCCACTCCATGGGTTTCTTGCAAAATAGATAAAAAAATGATCCTAAATTCTTTTCTACATATCCTTATGATTTTCATCCATGGGACCAATATAAAGTAAACATTATAATAAGATAACACCATGTACTACCAAACAAAATGAAATTTTTGAAAAATCTTAAATATAAAACCACCTCTATCCAAAATAAAGTAATACATGATAAATTATGACTCCTTCTAGACCATTTTAGATTAAAACAGTCTTAATAATTTTAACTTGGAACTTTATCATTAATAAATATTGAGATTTCAAACCTTTCTAAGCTCCTTGTCCATTGAGAAACCTTTTGTGATATATTTTGTTAGTAATAATTTATCGAACCTTAAACTTCCAAGGAAAAATGATCCATTTAGTATATAAGACATGACCTTGGGTATAAATGTCAAAAATATTTAGGTCACCAAGATATTTGAGCTTATAAAAATTTCCCATGGAACTCTTTGAAAACCTCTTTTCCCTTAGAATTGGCCAAAAGGAAGTTTCTCCAAATTTTATCAAGATCAACATAGGAAGCATTATAAAGTGCCCAACAAGATGAATAGTAAACATGAGTAACAAGCAATACCTTGGAGAAAATTTGAAACTATCTTGTTAAATGGAGTGACTTGGTGATCCCATATCCATCTTATTCTCAACCCTTTGAATCAGTAACTACCCTCTATAGTAGGAACCTAACAATGGATTGGAATGTTTTCATATTCACCATCAATTATCTTGATGATACCTTCCTTCATGCCTAAAATTTTCCAAAGATGAACAAATCATGAATCGAGTAATGGATTTGTGAATATTTCTAAAACTTGATCATCTATTAGGAAAAACTTTAGGTCAACGACCTTTTGCGTATCAAATTTTTAATATAATGAATATTAATTTCAATTTTCTTTGTATGTGTGATCCATCGTGTCTCATGAGATATGGATAATACTCTTATAATCTCACTAAACTTTTGTTTATTGGGTGTGCAAAAATCCAAACTCAAAAGCATGTGTCAAATCCATATTGACTCATGTCCAATAGAAAGAATTCCACTATACTTAATTTCCATAGTAGATAAATCAAGGATAGTTTATTTTTTAGAATACCAATTCATGATACCTCCTACAAGATGGAATATGTATTTTGTAATTAAGTTATGATCATTTAAATCATCTACCCAATCGCTATTTGTGTAGCCTTCAACTATTTTTTCCCCACTAGAAAAGCAATATTTTTCTATTCCCCATCAAGTGTTTATAAATTGAGGCTTTGCGCCTAAATTATAATAAATCCTATAATTAGAAGTAATGTGTGTTGGGATGTTAATATTAAGTTGGGTCACCTTTGGTGGGCCACCACATTATTACATCCATAATATTTAAATAACATACATTATATAACTTATATTACATAAGTTTGGTTGGGTCCCCTTTCCACATGATGTGGATTTTATAAATTAAATCATTTGATTTTATTAATTAGAGTGAAACGGTGCACTCGAGTGCAACCAATCATCCACCCCGTTTATAGGGTGATATCACTATGAGATAAAGAGTGTCTTGAAAAGAATATATTTTATTAAAAATGATCGAGTTTGTGAAAAACAATCAAGTTTGTGGGACCCAAGGAGGAATGTGTTGGTGTATATGACTTATCTCATCGTCACTCGACGCCTTGTCCACCTCATGTGATTAGTCATCTCACTTAGTGAGATGATATGTCATTATGGTTAGTTAGGGTTTCATGTGTTCGGTGTTATGCACATGAGTTATACAACACTCGTATGTATGTACCTTCTTATTTTGATATATGAGAATGCTAGAAAATATTTATTTCATGCTTGATTTTCATTTGTGATTTGAGTTCTTACTTACTACTTGGATCGTTCACGTCACCATTGGAAGTGTAACCTCTTCAATGTACATGGGGTTCTCATATTGATCCTTGCAAAATAATCTTATATGGTTTAAGAGATATTGTTCGGTAAACATGCACTTGATTATTTTGGTTATTGATTACTTCATTTTTGGTTTTCGTGCTTCTCATCCAAGTTTTTCATTCATTTTTTGAATCATGTTAACATGTTTAACAATCTTTGTTTTTGGAGTTTTTGTTGGTTTTATGGTTGTGCATGTTCATTTTTCTGTGTTTTCTCGGCCATATCTAGTTAATCGCACTTAAGTTAGAGGGAAAGCTAAATTTGGAGGTAGGTTTTACATTTCTACTTTTATCAATTTTTTAATTAAAAGTGATTTTTTTAAATATGCTTGGGAATCACTTCATGCTTCCTACCCGACTGGATTGCATTTTTATAGTTTACCCATGCCTGCTTTAATAACCTCCCTATCAACTCGATTGAGCTCCCCAGAGAGCTTGGCGAGCTCCCTAGTGAGCTGCTCCTTCTTGACCAAGTTGGGTCTTCTCGGTGAGCTATTTTTAAATATGGTGAGTTATTTTCCACCTACCTTAGCTTAGTTGGCCTTTTTTACACTACTCGATGAGTTGTGATTTGAGTTAGATCTATAAATTTTTCATTTTCATTACTTTGAGTCACTGGAGATTTTTTTGTTTTTCCTCGTGAGCTATTTTTGGGGTTTGGGTTTACCCTATTTCTTTGGCGAGTGAGTTCTATGGTTTTTAGTGGTTTTTTGGCTTATGATGTGTTTAACTCGATCGACGTACGTTTGCATTGCCTTGTTGGCCTTATCTCCTCTATGTCCCGACCGAGTTACTCCTCCCAGCTCCGACTTGACTCACTTGTACGCTCATCGCTTTCCCTCAACTCTAGTAACGAGTTCCCCCTTTATGCTTGCTTCCATCGACCATGTGCTTTTTCCATGCAACTATGTGTGTGCCATTTGGCTTTTGACATACGTGCCAAACTTGTCTCTCAAGCCGTTATCTCCCCTTATGACCCACTCTCACTTCTTATCCTTGGTCTCCCGACCATTGAGTTCACCTACATGCATGTGTGTGTTGTTTCCCTCCATCCAAGCTCCACTTTCCAATCGATCCCTCGACTAGTGCACCGACTCGTGTGACTCTCCCTACAATCTGTAACCACCCAAGTATTCATCCTCATGATCTTATCCATTGGCTCATCTCGAGTATTGAGATCATATGTTGCAATCCATGACCAATTCCTCCTCATGTGTTGTGCTCCGCATTGAGCCCCGAGCTCTGTCTGCCTCCCCATGTCCCCCTTAATTTCTTTACCCACTTTTTGATTTTTTTAACATTGTTTAAATTCTTTCATAAGTGGTGGGTGTAATATTTTTAAGGGTCATTTTTTTTAATTTAAAAGGGGGTGATTTTTAAGGGTAATGTGGGTGTTTAAAAGGTAAGAGAGTTAGGCTTGTTTAGTGGCTAATTATTAAGTGGTCTTGTTTAAGACTTAATTTAAACTAGATCATAGTTTTAATTAGGCTTTGGTTAATTTTTAATCAAATATGGCTTAGATTATCAATTAGTTTTTTAATCTAATTAGATCTTTAATTAAATTTAAATTAGTGGCTTATTTATTGTTTTTAAAAGCTTATTATTGCTTTTTAACCCCTTTTAATCTTTAAATTAGGCTAATTGGGAAAACTAAAAGGTCTTTTTCTAGCGTTACTAGATGATTTTTGTTACTAATCATTTGTTGGAGTGTGCAAGACTTCTCCTAGCTATTTTCCACCTTCCGGAGCATTTTCAAGGCCATACAAGTCCTTAAGACTCATCTTGAGATCCTTTTTTGCATTGTAATCACCCTTATTATTGTTGACTGACTAATGAGTGTATTCCAAAATCTTGTAGTAAGAGGGTTTCTATTGCGACATGAGACACTTTTTCTCACACCGAACTTTGTTTTATCCCCTTGTTCCTTTGTTATACCCTTTTTTTATTATTTATGTGTTGTTCCTCTGCTTCTAATTGAGACTTCTTGTGGCCTCCACTCTTGTGCAATTAATTTCCTACTGCAAGGTGAGTGGTCAATTATCTCACATCGCACAAACACACCTTATTGTAATCAACACATTGTTTATAAAGTTCTGTAAACATGGGGTTATCATTGTTATTGGGTGTTGTATTGCATGTAGACGCATTCTCGGCTGATTTTGATGTCTTACAACCTTGTGTGTATTCTTACAACCTTCTTATCTTACATTTTTGCTTCATGTTTTTTAATGCACTATGGAGATTATTTTTACCAGACCTATGCTTCATAGGACCATTTTTACATTAAAGCCTTCATCTCTTCTTCTTAGTAGGGATAACTATGCACTGTGGGAATTCAAACATGGAATGTTTTATTATTCATGATGACCTTTATCTCTACTTGTATGGATGATTACCTACCCCCAGTGATCCTGATCATCTTGAAGATTGGATTGAAACGTGCAAAAAGCATGGTTGTTGGTCATTTGTTGACATACATTTCCAGCATCTCCACCATCATGTGGCACACACGGAGTGTCATCACACTGCTTGGAGCATTATTCAATTCTTATTTGAGACCCTTCGAGACCGGCACTATTATTTCTCCTACCGATTTAGTTGTCTCCTTTCCCTCTTCATGTGATTATAGTTTTTCTTACACATAATCACATATTTATATCCTTGATGACGAGAGTATTGATGAGGACTCTTCTTCTCCTTCTCTTGGTCACCTTTTAGAAAATGTTGACGCCCTCTTTTCCCATCATACATCAAGAAATCTTGTTCCTAGCCTCATACAATCATTACATCTACCTCATTTCCACTTCCAATGTGTGAGACCCTTTCCACTCCTCCTTCATGCATTGATGATTCATACCTATCAAACATTGCTCTTTTATTTGGTGAGCCACCCTCTTGGGATGATTATCTATAAGATATTATTCATTTCTTCACAATGCCTACTTGTGTTACCATACATGAAGTTTCTCATCCTTCTACAAGTGTTTCAGAGGAGTCCTTCATCTCCTTTTTTTGGAGTTCCCCTTTGAGACTCTTATCACTTCCACTATTTCGAAACCATCGTTGATCCAACCTTTCTTATGGATCCTCATTCTACCATTTTGTGGGTTGTTACTTTTCCTTCACTTCACTTGGGCATCCTTTTGTGGATTTTACTCTCTCTCACTCGATAGTTCTACTCCAAAGGGCATTACATCTATTTTTATCACCTTCTCATGACCTATGTCATGCTTTAGTTATGGACCAGTTTTAGATTTCTTCATATTTCTACCTTCATGTTCCTTTGTGGAGTGGGCAGAATTTTAGTACACCATTTTTATTCTTCCTAAAGCAAAAAAATTGTTCAATGCAAATGGACCTTATTCATCCTACATGCAAAAGATCACATCATTGACACTCTTAACAGAGACTTCATAGAGTTATAGACTTCATATTCAGAGAGTTATTTACCCCTTTGTTAAAGCTAAGTATCCTTACTTGTACTCTCATCTTGGGGTGAGGTCTCATTACTACTTCCACACATATACTTTGGGCCTTCTTGTCTTCCTCTCCTCTTTAAGATTCTCTTCCACCTTCAAAGACACTTCATGTTCCTCCTCCATCCACCACTAATTAAAGACTTTCAGGTCCTTCTGATTCCATGGGAGTTCATCGGAAATCATCTACCAGAGGAGCTAGCTAGTTCTCTTCTTCTCATTATCTTCTTATTGTAGAAATATTTCAATTTGTACATGGGTACCTTATCAAGCCTTTAGTTTTCGGGACCCATATGATGCATCTTTCTTAGGTTTTTTAGGTGGGTATTTGACCTCTTGTAAGTGGATTTTTTCCCTTTGGTTTTTCCTCCATTACTTAAGATCCTTATTGTACATGGTTACCTCATCAAGTCGAGTTGTCGACCCATTTCTCTTATCCTTTTCTTTTCTTCCAAGAAGATGTTGTTTGAACATGGGTAATTTATTAAGAGTTTAGTTTCGGGCCCCATTAACACATCTTTCTTAGTTGTATAGGGATTTTCCCCTATGTTCTGAATTTCTATGACCTCTACCTCAACTTCGATAAAGGGGGTGTTGGTGTAAATGATTTTTCGTGTCGTCACTCAAATGGCGCCTTGTCCACCTCATGTGGTTAGTCATCTCACTTAGTGAGATCATAGGTCATTAGGGTTAGTTAGGGTTTCATGTGTCCATGTGTCATGCATGGGAGTTACAAAACACTCCTATATATGTACCTTCTTATTTTGATCTATGAGAATGCTAGACCATGTTTCTTTCATGGTTGATTTTCATTTGTGATTCGAGTTCTTGCTTACTATTGGGAGTTTTAATGTCACCATCGGAAGTGCAACCTCTTCAATGTGCACGAGGTTCTGTATTGATCCTCGTGCATAACAATATGATATAATGAAGGTGTTGGGTTAAATTGTGTAATTTCTAAAGTAATTAATATTACAAGGAAAGTACGTTATTCATAGTGGGGTTTTTACTAATCGGTTTTCCCACTATAAAATAGTGTTTCAATTGTAATTTTATTTTCTATATTTATTTTTAAGTTATTTACTTATACTTGCAGACCTAAACTATAATCCTTGACATATTAAATACTTAGATATTTGATTAATTTAATTTATATAAATTATTATTTATCCTTGGTTTTTCTAACAATGTGAAGATACTCGCATAATGAATGTAGTTGCCCGCCATAGCTTTCCTAACTATTGTGTGATAAAATATTCACTACAAAAGAGATATCATAATGTTTATAAGGCATTCCAAACCTGTAGTAAATTTCACCAACAATGAAAAGGTGAAGAACACATGGAAAAAAAAATCACCCCATTTTGAAAAGGATTCATTCTCGACTTGCATTTTTCCATGTTGAAGCAACATTGAATATCTTGATCATATTTAAATTAAAGAATAAAAATACCTTTTCTTGGCCTATGAAATCAATAGAACAAGGAAAAAATGTAGCAAATTGATGTCATTCTTCTAAAAATCCTTTATTAGGTTTTTCATTCAAATCGTAACCCTACTTTTTAGTAACTCTTGTAATTATTAAGTTGCTAACAAAGAGGATAAGTATTAGAAGTTTCCTATATAATCTCTTGGTGTATAATGTATGGTCATAGGGACTTTGTGTAAAATCAAATTTGATTAGAAACATATTGATATTTTCATACTAAGCTCAAGGAGCTTGTTTCAAATTGTATAAGTAATTTTTCAATATACACATATAGATGGATTTATCACTACCTAATAGACCCTTGATGTTATTACCTATATATTTCTTCCTACAAGTCTCCATGCAAGAAGTAAATTTTGACATCTATTTTATGGATTTTTATTTCCTTTTTTGTAAACAATGAGAATAATAACTAGATGGAATTCATCTTAGAAAATAGAGCAATTTTTTTATGGTAATCAACACCTTTAACCTACGAACAACCTTTTTCTACAAGTTGGGATTTGTACCATTTAATGGATTCATCTATTATATACTTAGTGTAGTACACCTATTTGTACCTCACTATTTTTCTACCTTTCAAAAGTGAAACCAAATCCCATATATTGTTTTATTTTAGAGATTGAATTTCTACTACCATAGTTTCTTACAATTTAGAATGTTTTAAAGTCTTTAAATCTTGTGTCATTGCCATTTGTGTCAAATTTGCAATACCTTATGGATGGTCCGATCTCACCTTGTTCGGATATTTATCACCTTTTCCATGTTACCATCCTTAATGCATACTACACAAACCTATTTTGGTAGAGGTTATGGTGTTTGTACATGTGCATTATAAATGTCTTATTTCCAATTCCCTATAAATTTTACCATCATCTAAAGGAGAAGAACGCTTGGTAGAAAATTTGACCTCATATTGAGAAGCATTAATTTTTGATGTTAAAGCAACATATAATATCGTGAGTATATTTTGATTGATGAACAAAAATAACTTTCTAACAAATGTAACAAAGCCATGTCAATCATCTCAAAATAATTCACTAACTATGTTTTTAACTCATGAACTTTCTTTTTGAAAGCCCCCGTAATGATTAATTCATCGATATAGAGGACCACTATCACAAGTTTCCCATAAAATTTACTTATGTAGAGTATAAGGTCAAATGGACTCCATGTAAAACTAGAATTGATTAGAAACATATCGATATTTTCAAACCAAATTCGAAGAGCTTGTTTCAAGCCATACAAGTACCTTTCCAATCTACATGTATAATTTGAGTTTTTACTATTAATAGACCCTTGAGGTTGGTACCAATATATTTACTATTTCAAATCTCTATGCAAAAAGTAAATGTTTACATCCATTTAATGGGTTTCCCATCCCTATGTTGATGCTAATGAGAGTAATATCTAGATGGAATTTATGTAAACTGGAGAAAAAATTTCATAGTGATCAATACCTTCAATTAATGAAAAATCTTTTGTTACAAGTCAATATTTTCACTAATCAATGGACCCATATTATGCATACTTAGTGTTGTATACAAATTTCCACCTTGTTATTTTCCATAACTTTTAAATACGAGGAAATGTATAGATGAAAATCGACACGTGACCTTCAACTGCACTCGACTCCCCGAGGTCATGTCGAGGCAATCAATGTGAAAATATGATGGATAAATGATAGCAGAATGTGGTAGTGGAAAAAAGTGTAGATAAATGGGATGGACAAGTTGTCAATGCAAAATAGTGTCTTCAACACGCAATAATGGGATGTTCTCATCTAGTGCATGGAATGCCTCTCTAACTTGGATGGGTCGAGATAGATGGATTGGAAAGGATGACGACACTAAGACTCCATTTGATATCAAGCTCCGTGGAAATCCTTTTAAGTGGTTGTAGAATCCATGGAAAACTAATGGGGCCTCGTATATATGTCCGCATACAAGGTCATGGAACGAGCGAGCAAGGCGTGGTTTCTAGATTACATTGGTGGGGCGGTCCATAACTCGTAAGCTTTATCGACTTTAATGTTCGGGGTATTTAATTATGAGATGATATTGGGTGGTAATGGCGATGTGCGAAAACTAGGAACATAATCCCGTGTCAATGTTATTATTTTAGGCCCGTTCGGTTGTGGGACCCTAGGATTGCTACCATATGTCCTCATCTATTATGGACCTTGTATGGTCATATGTGCATTTTTACAATTTTAATCTAATCAAAACAAGTTAAAATATAACCTAAATAAGCAAAGATTACGCTATTTTTTTGGTATTTTTAGAATATGAAGGAGATAAACAAATACAAAGAAACTAATCTAATAAAATAAATATTTTTGTTCTTTTCTGGAATTAATGAGGAAATAAAATCTTCTACTCTAATTAATAAATCCTAAAACAAATAAACAACCAGATGTAGTTGTTTATCTATGCAGAAGAAATCTATTCTATTTTAAATGATGAAAGCTTCACTAAACTATGAATGCAAATCTAACCTCCTATTCTTACCTCAAAAGCATGGGAAGAAATCAAAGCTTCTTAGAATATTTTCTTCCCTACAACTTCCCTAACAAGTAAAGAAGAATTCTATTGAGGATTTCCTATTGAATTGATTTAATGTAGTAATTGAATGATTCTTATGATTGAAATGCTTTCTTTTCTACTCTATTTGTATAAAAATGTATGCGTATGATTCAGAAATAACAATGTGAAGAAATGAGGAAACCAATATCAATTCCAACCTGGAAGCATAGAGTAATGAAAATTTAGTTGTATTGTTCTTTGTCCCCTCAGCTTGTCTTTTCTTTCTCCAATGTTCACGTGAATCCAAGGGATTGGGAATGTAGTAAAGAAAAAAGAGAAGGCAATCAAGCAATGAAACTTTGATGGCAAAGTGTGGCAACAATTCAAGTGGAAGAATGATAGGATAAGTGAGTAGAGCTTGGCTATGTAATTTCCAATGAGAAAGTGCCAACTCAACAATGCAAGAATACACAAAATGATCTCCAGCCATTTTCTTGAGAACAAGCAATCAATTTATAGAAGGTTGGATGGGTTGTGCAAAACAACACTTGACAACCAAGAGGTTCCAAATCAACAATGAGGAGGCATTTTGAATAATCAATCATGATCAATTACAAATTAGAAGTGAAGAAGAGATTGCCACAAGGCAGTCATACTTGAAATCAAGTAAAATGGTTCACAAACGTGCGTTAAAAGTGAACTTAAGTAAGGCAACACACATCTTATTTTACGTTGGAACATTCGGAAAAAGTGTTTGATATATTAAGATGAACAACACAAGGTCTATTCCAGATGAAGGAATGACACACTCACATTTCCAATTGAAGTTCCCAGAGTAGGCCTAGCTAAGTGACAACTATCATCCACCTGAATGGAATTTTATTAGAGACTAAATTTGTTGTCTACAAAGTCCAAGAAAGACCTAATCGCTTTTAGTGATGTTGATAATTGAAATTTTGTTTCGGAAGGAATACTACAATGTATGCGTAATAGATTCATATAAGTCACGGATCGTGTAAAACTCAAAATTTTCATATTTCCAAGTATCATCCTGCATTTGAATCTTGATGCTTTAAATATTATCTTTTTATAAGTAGCATTGTATAAGCCTTCACTTTGAAATATTTCAATATAAGGGTTGAGAAATTAAGGTTGAGGGTTTACATAATCCAAAATTCTAAGCATGTCTACTTCCATAGGATCCCAAAGTAAAAGTAAAACCCAAATCCCATACACCAAATTGCTTAAAAGTAAAACCCATGGTATTGGTTTTACTGATGAATATCATGATATTTATGATCCTGTAATTGGCACAAAATCTTCACAACTTAGATACAAGTATGAGATGAAGATGATCAAAACTAGACGCTCGGACCAATCGAGTAAAAACATAAAGGTTGGGTAACATGGGGGTCTAGATTGGGACACGTGATGCTCCACGAGGTTTTACCCTGGCCCAATTTGTCAATATATGTTCCCAAAATTACGATGGGACAAAAAAAGTAATTGTTGCAAAGGGAAATGGAGTAGAACTTTTGTCCATTACGTATAAATCTTGGCCATGTGTTGGGGTTTGAAAGTAAATATTTAGGAACCGTCAACATAAACCTAGACAAAATTGCTAGCGATTATCATGTTGCCAGTAAAAAAGACAGAGATGATTTTTTGCAAAAATTAATAGTTTATGCAATGGTACCAAAAGGGAAGGCTCTGCATACAATTGACATGTTTAAACCATGGGTCGGATACCATTTATATGCTAGTATTTTGCATTGACTTCGATAATGATGAGAAAGTAAGTGGAAATGGTATACAATTTCCATTTCGTTACTCCACCTTGTCACATACATATTTGTTGGGTACATTGCGAGAATCTATGCATAAACAGCTTATCAACTATCAAAGAAGGCTCCAACACTAATACCTTTAGGTTCACTACCTACTTGTGTTATTTAATTCTATGATGGTTTTGTGAATGGTTTGAAAAATAAAACTTGTAATTGAGCCCTATAATGTTGATCTCCGCAAAAGCGATGCGTCTATTAATATAAAGTGGACCCCAAGATAAGGATGTATGATAATAGAAGGGACTACAATCAATTTTTGGATTATTTTTGGGCTCCAATTTATGAAGTAATTACAGAAAGTACATTGCATAGATTTTCTATGAAATGTAGAGATTGCATTCAATTAGGATTAGAAATACAGTTAGCAGACTGGTACTTCATGGAGGAATATATTGTGTTAAGGTTTTATGGATCAGGAGTACAACCTAGAAAATTTTCAATACATGTGACAAAGAGAGTTTTTTCCTTGGAATATATACGACATATGGAAAGCAAAAATAATATCTATTTTGTTACTCAAAAAAGAAGAGAATATTTCCTTCCATATTGTTCTCATGTGGAGGGTTCACATTTGAAAGAAAAGCATTCAATGTGGTACATGAAATCTTACAGATTTTTAAGTTTGATGTTGACTCTCACTTGGTTTATGACCCATGTGAGGTGGTTAAAGCAAGGGTAGTGGCGAACAAGAAATTTGCCACTAAATTCAACATGAAAGCAATCTCTTGCTAGAAAAATTGAAAATAAAGAACTCTTGGGATGAAGTAGAAATAGAAATTAATGAAATTTTTGTTGAGAAATGAATTAGTTCTCAAGAGTTGTCAAAACAAATTTTTGATTGCCTCGAGCCTCCACAAAAAAAAAAGGCAAAGGATTTTTAATCTGCCAATTTTTTTGCAAAACCCGATTAAAATTCCTCTAAAAGCGTGCCAAAGGCATTACATCAAGAATTGCAAGATAGAAATAGGACAAGGTCAAAATTTGATGTCTTTTGGTCTATGAGGCAGGACCTAGGCCATCCAAAATTTGTAGAAGACTATGATTCTATTCCAGAAGATGCATATTTCAAAAAATTGTGGAATCAAGAGAATCCTCAAGAGGCAATTAGTGATGATGATACCGCCTCTAAGGAATTACACACTCCCCCTAACACATATAAACCAAGTCTCGATAAAGGCTTGAAACAAAGATATTCTACACGAGTAGTTATTGTTGAAAAATTAGGTTTTAGTGGTGGTGGTTTGGGTTCAACAGGACAAGCCATTTGGCTTCCAGTAGAGGTACAGCTAGAAAATTTTTGATAGGTCGGGCTTGGATCTTCAACTTTGGAGAAAGGAAAACTGCATAATACAACATCTACAAGTTCTAATCTAGTGCAATTTACTCCGGAGTTAAATCCTCAACAAATAGTTCAGCCACACATTGAAAAATCTAGAGGATAAGTTGGCCATGAATCACATTATTACTAATGTTGGTAGTTCTAGTGATGATGATAGTAGTCAATAGAGTGTTGGAAACTTAAAGAGGCTAATAGAGATAGTTGAAGTTGATAGGGCTATTGTCTAATAAGGAACCGAGAAGAGGCAAAAGACATAGGTATATGTAGGTAATATTACTCTTGGCCTCAAGGCAACTATTTATAGAAGGTGGTGCCACTACCACCCCTAAAAAACTTCCATTCCATAGGGAAATTCTCCCCAAAATTCAATTTCTCCTTCTCCATTCAAGGTGGAACAATTCATTCCTACGAACACCTCATATTTTGATTACCTATATGAGTTTACCAATAAATAAAAAAGAGATAAAAGAAACAAGAAGAAAATTCTACATGCTACTGGAACTTTAGATCTAGCCACAATGAGGGTATTGCCTACATATAACCCAGACACAAATACCCTGGAATACATGTATGTTGTTCCCAAAGTTGTAAAACCAAAGAATGAAATGGTTTCCAGTGACTACGAGGTGACCTCCCTTCAAATGGATCTTAAAGAAATGAAACCTTCTAGACAAAATTAATGTATCGAAAAGGAACAATGATGTGGTTTACACAACATTACTAAAGGTAGAGAGGGAGAAAAATAATTTGAATAATAAGATGCAAAAGTTAGAGGCAGACCTAGAAAATGAGAAAGCAAAACAAAAATCATTAGTTAATAAAATAGGTGAGTTGGAGAGGAAGATAAAATCATCTGCCTCTATAACTGAAGTTGTTGTGAATGAACAAACATAGGTAGAACTAAAAGAGGTGAAAAAAAATTCTAGGAAATGAGTAAGAATGATATATTACAAAAAACATTGGGAGAATTAAAAGAGGTTGTGAATGAAGAGAAAGAAAAGGTCAAAAAATGGGAACAAAGACTAGATGATGAGAAAAAACAAAATGAAATATTGTAGCAGAATTGACAAAAGAAAAAAAAGGAAATACAGTCTTCCAACATCAAACTATCTGGATTTCATAAAAAGGAATTGATTAATATGACAGATAATGTTTGGGGGAAAATAAACCAAAAAATTGATGATTTGATTAGATTGTTTGAATTCATGACTGATCTACAGAGAATCTATGATAAGCTCTGTGAATACGTAACAGGTAGCAAAAAAGTGATGGCTTTAAGAGAGGATACAACAAAGAAAATTTTGGAAGCTATCTAAAAATTTAGTGACACAGAACTAGCATCCAAAGGAATTCAGAACCGGCCTGATTCCTCAATAAAGGTATCATCTATCATTCAGAAGTGTGTGATGTTGGGCAAAACACATGAATTTTTGAGTAAGTGTCAAATAATGTTATAGAGGGTGCATGGAAAGGTACATGATTTCAAAAATATTGGTTTTCCAATGCCTTTTGACAATACACGCCAAATCATTAAGAAGGATGCATTCCAGAAGAAGATGAAAGAAAAAATGACTCAAGAGAAGGACCGAATTCCTGAGAATCTAGATGAGAATTTTTTTTTGACTCTGTTAAACCATTGATAACCTTTTCAACAAGTTTGCATACAACAAGAGAGAAATATTCACTATCAATTATGAATTGCTAACAAAGTTAGATGTCGGTCACTTTTACTTACAACAAATTGCAATTCCAACAGATGAAGAGTAGAGCACGTTATAGAAGATGATATAATTTGTTAAATTTATGGAGCCTAATTCCAAGTTGAAGTGGTAGTTTGGTTTTTTTGTTTCTATTATTTGGGAGGAAATCATGGTCATGGATAAAAATATTAAATTGTCTTATTAATAAATTAGAGTTATCTTTATGTTTATTGTATTAATATACATGTGATATTTAGGTTGCTTGTGGTTGAAACAAATTTTAGAAAGGGGTGCACAAGTTATATATATGTGCATGGATTTACTCTTTAGTGTATTTAGATCCATTTTAAAAACTATTCCATTTGTTATAATGCAATCTTCAATTTTTTCATACAAGGCATGTCTTAAGCAAGTTGAATGAGGAATAGTGTTATTTTTAAAATTTCATTTCAATATTGATTCAAGCAAATCCACTTATTCTATCTCAGAATTAAGCACCACAACTCTTATATGCCTAAAGTATATAATAGTATAAATGCATTGTGATTTAATAGCCATCCAGCCATGGTTTATGATTTCTATAAAAGAGATCAACAACATTATATGTGATATATATTAAATACTCATTAAAACATGACTTTGTAATGTTTCTGCAATAAAAATGGAAATGTAATCAATATGATTACCTTTAGGCACATGTAAGTTTGGGGTGAGTGTTAATCCTTGTTTGAGATTCAAAACAATGTATTGAATATTTGAATATATTAATTATTATATGAACATCTATATCATGGGATATCCACAAATGGAAGCTTCCAACTTGATGGACCTAGATCATCTCTATCATTTAATTCACCAAATCTCTGAGACTGAATCTCTCTTTCTTGATAGTAAACTACTACAATCGAGTCATCTATTGTATTTGTGCAATTTTTTTCAGCCCCTTTACTTTCATTAATCGACTTCTATACTACCAGAGCCATGTCATGTAGGGAAAGTTATCCACTTCATACCATGATGTGTAAATTCTCAAACAATTTTTCAAATTTTTGTCAAGCTTGTTTCTCAATTTTGACTTTATAAAGGCCAAGGCACTAAAAATTCTCTCATCTTCAACTAAACCCAAAATCATTTTTTGACATAGAGTAGCAAATGAGAAAAAATCAGACATGGTTTGTTGTAAAATAGTACTCACCCCAACTCTTTTCAATAGTCAAAGTTATTGCTCCACACTCTAAGGTAGTATCCAAATCTTTGAATTGTTGAATCATTTTAGTGGTGAATTCATGAGATTGATAATTCATACTGTCCTTTCTTTAAATACCTAGAATATTCATTCCATTGATATCAACAAGCTTACAAAAATGTTGAATCAATGTAGTCAACCTCTTGAAGTAGTCTTCTTGCATATGTCTTTCATTTTGGATAGGATTCAAAAAGGTGGGATTTACTATAACCATTGCTTCAAGTAAAACATCCCTTCTAAATCACTCCCTTATTTCTTATAGTAGGGACACTACAATTTATCTTAACCTCACCCTTGTTGATGATACAATGTTATCAAATAGTGGCCCTGTGACTTTTACCTCCTCAACCTTATTGGCTACTACTTTAAACATGTACATCAATATCTCATATCCACGTACAAAAGCACATACTTCCCCAAACAAGTTGAGCTTCAGAAAGCTACTTGCATTTCCAATATTTATCAAATCATTCCAACCATAAAACTTTGGACCTGTAAAAGTAGTTTCATTGAGAAACAAATATTCTATTGTCATACAAACTCGTTTCCTCAAACTAGAAAAATCAACAATATAGATAGTTCTTTCTTGTGCTTGTTTAATTAAATGATGCATTTCTTCCAACATGGGAAGGAGACCACACAACATCAACAATGACTCTATATCAACAAATGATGTATCAAATCATGGGCCTTGTCCACTTCCCCTGTGATTCTCGCCACATCACTCCTAATAAGGATTGATATTCTTCATACACCCTACGAACCGGTTGGTAGAATGATATCCACATGGTGTCGACATATTTTAGTAGTTTAAGCCCATTTGTTAGTCCTTATGAAAATATTTTGAATTCCATAAACCTTTTAAGAATATGGTAGAAATAAGCATGCACCTCTCAAACAAGGTCTTCAAATTTTGCTACAGGTTTAAATTTGCCAACTATTTTGTAAGCTAGGTTCATTTGATGAGCCATATAATGAATGAAAATCATATAAGGGAAATGATATGTTTGAGTATTACACACGGTCCATTACGATGAACTTGCATTACGTATGCCCCATTTGCGTCCAAAAATACCAGCTTTGATGTAATTGCAGCAACATCCATGTCACTTATCTCCTTAAAAAAATTTATCACCAACTCACAAAGGTTTTTAGCATTGGAGTTCTCTCTCGTCTTGTGAATGGAAAGTAAGTGAGGTTGTCTCACAAAATTCTCAACAATATACACATGTATATAGACCCAAGAAATATTATCTACTATTGTAACCTCATCAATAGAAAAAGATATGTATCATGTAGACTTCAGTTTCTCTTTCAAGTCTTCTTTCTCAACCATAGCTAGGCATTTTTCCCAATCAAACACTACTTTCTGACCAGTGAGAATGAGGAAAGTGTGGGATACCAAGAAAATAAAACATCTTCTTGTGTTCAGAAAATTTGTTATAGGAAGAACTCTTTTCAAAATGTGAAAAATAGTAGCTAGTTGAATTGTTTTACCCAAAAGACTGTTTTGAATGATCTTTTTGAATTGAGAGGTAATTATCCCTCCATTCACTGCAAATATTCTTTCATTTCTCTTGTGCTCTTCAAATTATTTTTAATACCTAATATGCAAACAATCATCCACGTTTTCCATCTAGCAACATTCTTCTCAATGCCATATTCTTCTCAACGTCATCTACAATTATCTTTTCATATATCTTTCCTATAAGCTTCTCAATAGTATCCAACTTAAGTTGCATTTTCTTTTCCCTACCCAATTTCCAAACATGATTGTACATTTGCATTCTTTGGGAGGTTCAAATTTATTCTCATTTTCAACAGGTTCAATAAATGGAAATTTAGAAACCCACTCTAACATAAAACTCCTTCCTAAGTCATATTTTATTTCCTTTCTCTTTCTCCCATAAATAGGTGTCCGCTGAGTATTTACCTTTAGTCAAATTTAAATTCCGTTGACTGCCACTGCCATTGCTAGAAGTTTCACCTCCAACATTCACTTGGGCATTGACAGTGATGTAGTGTCATCTTAATTCAATTGGGGATGTGGTACAGTGTAAAACTCAACATCATTCAATGGAATGTGTTCAAGAGGAGGAATTTCATTGTTGTTTTCATTAACAACATCAAACAAATAAAAACTAAACACATGCTCATTCTGAGTTTCATTTTGAATGTAATCATTATCCCTTGATTGTGATGGTTCTACTAGAGAAGTATGGGTTTCCTTAGATGGTTTCTCAAAATAAGATGTTGTTTTTTTGAATCCCGGTACACTACTACCAGGAGGGGTTAGAATATCATTTTTTTTTGAGGCTAATCTTCCCTTTTTAGGTTCCATTTTGTTGAATCAATGAATCATGTAGAATTGAAAGAAAAAAAGACACAACATGTTAGAATAAATGATATTGATATGTGCATAGACATATCAACATGAGAAATATGTATAAAGAAAAATATTATGCATGCAAATGCATTCAAATGAATTGATTTAGGTATAAAGATAACAAAGAGAATAAACTCATCGTGAAGCATCTCAAAGGCACTCTCATTGACTGATTGCAAATGTTAGCATTGATTACAAAGAATTGATTTCAATATCCATATATCATGTTCTCAAAACACTAGATAATGAATCTCAAGATGCATCATGTAAATAATGCCTTAAATTGTTATAATGGATGTCAATCAACATTTTTCATCTTACAAGAAAATAGAAAAATATGAAATAATAAATCAAAAGAAGAGTCATCATGGAAACCTAGAAGAAGTTTAGATGTAAAAAATAAGAAATTTAAGGAGAACATAATGTAACTAATCCCAATGGAATTCTTCAAAGAGATTTGAATGCTTTTCAAGTGATTTTTGACATGGGCTATATAATATTATGTCACTTAATATGTACTACTTTTTGCAAGAGTGTTACATTAGTATAAGAAGAAATTACAAAAAAATCTACAATTTTTCATGGTTATTTGATTGACATGTTACATCAAATTGGATAAAGATTGCCTACCATTTATTCAGTTTTAATGCACTTGATTTGTGTTGGTCTGATCTACATGTTTTAGTACAAAAATCACAAGTTTTGACTCTTTTGAAATAAAGAATTGATATAGAACAAAGTGAAAAAGGAGGTGATATTTTTAGTTATCTCTCATATAACTTAGTTAGAAGGAATAAGAATATTACTACAGTCAGAATTAGAGCATACATCAAGCAAACTAAAGATGTATCAAAGGTTTGAGAAGAGAACAAGCAATTTAAATGATTTTTTGAGAAGCCAAAGACACTCTAGTGATAAGAAGTCTTTGTTGTAGCTAATCAAACATGAAATAGGTGATCTCAAGGTCTGTGCTTAGTTTGAAATCAAAGTATAGTATGTATCTTCTCATGAAGGAATTTGAGTTCATTGATTCATCCAAGGTATGATCTATCTTTAGTTGATTAATGAAGGAGTCTTGATGACCAAGCTCTGTCATAATGTATAGAGGTTTTTCTTGTTGTATAGAGGTTCTAAATGTTTTCATCAAGCCAAATAAGGTGTGCATTTGCTCATGAAGAAATTATTGATTCATCATAGGTATGAGGTCTGCCATAAGAAGATCCAATTACCAAGAGTGTTCATCATTTCAAAGGAGCTGAGACAAAATATATGGTATTCCATCTATGACTCATTATGGTATGAGACTGTGAATTCAAGGTTGAGAATGAATGCAAGGTTCTTTGGCTTGACAATGAAATGTCAATGTGTCCAACCTAGCTAAAGTATCATTATTCTTGAGAGAATCTTGAATGCTTTGATCTGATGTTTCACATATGATACATATGAAACTTGAAGGATGAAGGAATTAAAAATATCCTCGGATCTTGATGTTTTTACTTTATATTAAATATTATAGACATGTTGTCTAGACTAGAACAAGGACAAGAAAATATTTCGAAGAGTGATCCCACTTCTGCAATCTTCATGGAGGAAGAAAAGGTGGTGTAAACCCCTACATTCTTTTTTGGAAAATGCTTGTTTTGGAGAGATAGATTCCAACTTTACCTCGAAATTAATAAAAGTGAATTAGTATTACTATATAGTTTCTGATGGATTTATAACACAATTATTTTCACAGTAGTTCCGTTCAGTGAATGTGAATATAAAGAAAGCATTTTTTGCTCCTCAGATTGTTGAAGGAAATCCATGCTTGGAGTACATTCAATACATTATGTTTCCATGGTTTAAAAAGTTTGAAGTACATCATAGTGAGGAAAATGGTGGTAATAAGTAAGCATGCTTGTGACAAGATGTCTGTACTTTTCCCACAACTACTATTTTCTTTCTTTTGTTTTTCCAAATGCTAATTATTTGGTTTTTGGTTCATTGTTGTAAATTTTTTCACTTTTGCATTTCTTGAATTTTTCATTTTGGACATCTTTGTATGGTCTCTATTTCATACTTTTTTTTGTCAACATTCAGTTAACCTCCCATTCCCAACCAAATCCTCCTAATGAATGTGAACCCCGTAATGATTTGTAGTTGATAATTTTCTGGGTCCGGAGTGGGTCCCGGATCCCGGGAGGTCTATGTCATGCGTCGCCATTCCATCAATCTACCAAGGAAATGACCCTAGAGAACGTGAAACCTACAAAATGAACCACATTTTATATATCCTTTGGAGTCTCCAGTGTGTGGGATGAGCCAATGTCGGTGGATAGTGATAAATGGTCATGGTATTAGTATTAGTGTAATAAATGGAAAGTGAAACCGCAGTATATATATATATACATCCATACATATATATATATATATATATCCATATATATATATATATATATATATATATATATATATATATATATATATATATATATACTTATATATATTGCGAGAAGAGAGGACATTAACAAAAAGATTCAAACAAGATATACTATAACGTAAGGAATATATGAGTAGCGAGCTCATGGAGATGTATGAAGTGATTATATATATATATATATATATAGATAAGATAGGAAAACTAGTTATAATTCTCTCAAGTGGATGACTATTCTAGATGAAATAAAAAATCATGGTAGTTACGAGGATGAGGATGTTCGGGCTTTGTAATAACTTAAAAACGTGGAATCGTAGATAAAGTAATGCAACATGAAAGAAAATACGTCTCAAATAGATCGAGGACTCACTTGCAAAGTAAGTGCTTCTAGGATGTAAACTTCAACGCACTAAGCCGGCTCTTGGCAATACCTATATTTATTTGAAATTTTGTAAGCAAATTATAATATGTTGATTAACTAAATCCCTCTCTACTAGTTCACAAATACACAAATTGGAAAATCACGGAAAACATCACCTCTATGTATATATCGGAAAAGTTTGGGAGTGTTTTCTTGGCAAATAAGGTTCCATAGATTTCTTGGAGAAACATTAATGTTTCAAATACCAACGCATTGATTTCTTGGAGAAACATTAATATTTTCAAACCCCGTGAGTTCATTTCTTGGCTTAAACATTAATGTTTTCAAATCTCGACGATGATCACGATGATTTAATATAAAAATATACATTGGGATTAGAAATTCCTTGGTGATTCAAATGGGACAAAGTTATTGTTTATGGGATTTTTGGGAAAAACCTGGGTACTGTTGTTACGATAAAATTCACCAAAATCAAATTCTTGAAATTCTACCATTTGCCAAACTACATATATTCACCCCTAAAATTTTCCCTGTGTGATATGCAAGGTGTGCAGATGATAGGAGCAAATTTTCCCCCAAGGGGATGTGTATGAGATGAGTTTCATTTATAAATGATCCCTCAACAGTCAAGAATGGACCATAGAACAAGAGTATGTCATCATGAAATGAGTGTATTGCGTGAGATTAGATGCTAGAAAGATATATCATGAATCAAAAAGAGTGAAGTGTAGATAATGTGAGGTTCATAGATGAAGTGTGCCTCAATAGTCAAGTGTGAACCATATTACTAGAGTGCATAAACAGAAATGAAGGTATAATGTGTGTACCAAAGATGTAGGAGTGCTAAGAAAGATTAGACATAAAGTGCGGAGTGTGAAATGTAGTAGTAGACACTAGAGACAATAGATAGTGATGGAAAGGGGGGAAGTGTGGTGCCCCCAAGTATGTGAGTGATGGAGATTTATGTGATGATTTAAGAGAGCTATTGCGATGGTGAAGGAGTTTGGAATATGTCATATGTATTAGCTAGATCGTAAGAAGGAAGTTGGTGTATGATCTGAGCTTGTCGCGAGGGAATTGGTAATGTTGTAGAGGACTTGATAGGAAGAGGTGATGGGATACGTATTTTTAAAGGTGCTTGCTTAGTTGGAATTGGGAACTTTGTAGAGGGCTGGATAGGAGGAGGTGATAGGCTAAGTATTTTCAAAGGTGGTTGCTTGATTGGAATTGGTAACGTTGTAGAGGACTTGATAGGAGGAGGTAATGGGGTAAGTATTTTTAAAGGTGGTATGACACTTTGGGTTGGATAGGTGGCTCTTGACTTATCGAAGAAAGAACACTAGTAATTATGGTATGATACTCATATGAAATAAAGGGATCATATTTGGGAGCCCACTGGGATTTAGAAATTGGAGATGAGCATGTAATAGAATGTTGTGTAGAAAATGAAATAAAACCCGATGATCAAGGTGCTTAATTATTATTTTTAATTCATAGTAATCATTTTAATGATGTCCATTAAGTATGTGATAATTGCAAAATGGGATACCTTTGTATTTGGCAAGCCAATAAGGAGGGTAGTAATGAGTAGGTGGCAAGTTGATCAACTGGTGATTGAGGAGCTCAGGAAGAATATCATGTTGCTTAGAATTTAGATCAAACTTGAGAGGTGTTGGTAGTGGTAAGACTTAGGATTCACTTGTATAAGCACATGCAGTAGACATGAGATTAGAATGAGGTGAAAAGAATAATTGGCATGGGCTTGAGAAGTAGCCTTGACATGTTGGATTTCAGCTATTAGAGATGTAATCACGGTTTCCATAGCTTGAAATTTATCTTGAAATAAACGGTGTAAAGAATGAATTGACTTGGAGATAGGCTGATTGGTTGTGGTGTCACAAAGGCTAGGGTCATCGAAGAGACAGCAAAAATGGAACTTAATTATGCGGTGGTGTATTGTGAGGAGGTACATAATTTGTAGTAGGGATTTATGGAGAACCTATTTGTAAGGTGGGTGCATTTGAAGTAATTCATGCAAGGATATTTGAGGAATTTTAGGAGCCATGAAAGAAGATCTGATAGAATAGGAAAAATAAGGATCCAAGTTTTTGATCACTAGTGGGGTTCACCAAATGATTTAATATAAATAGAATTAAATCTAATAACAAAGCATTTCATGTATTGTATGATATGTAAATGCTAATGTACAATAAAGACACAAGAAAATAAGAATGTAAAAATGTGAAACCCTAAGCAAGAGAGGGAGATAGAGAGACTTAATTGATTCCCGAGTGATTTGAGTAGTTGAATAGCTGAATAGACCGAGAAGAGTTTCACAATGCTCACTAGAGGTTCTCGGGACTTGGAACAATGCAAGATAGGACTGCCCAAAAGAAGACAGGAGCACCTAGGCTCTAGTGTCCAGACAAGTGCTTAGATTTTGATATCTTCTGTGCAGGAGGAACTTTGATGTTAGTCTTTTTTTCACTTTGGATTCACTCCTAGATCACCAAAAGTAGATGTAACCTTCAAAACAAGTTTACTACATACACATGTTCACATATTTTTTTTCACATCAAATCTAATAAACAAGATGCAAAATGTGGAGTCAGACTGACCCCAGTGGTCACTCGAAGAGTGAACTTAGTACCGAGCGTTGCACTACATTTCAGACTCCATGTAGTTCTATGTGAGACTATGTGTAATGATGCCCTAGGATGCCCTTGTGTAATTTTCACTATGATAGCGAGCTAGATCTAGAATTCTTCATATGTAAATGTGTGTAATGGAATATAATAAACTTCCCCTCCTATGTTGTGTATGCATAAGTGATGCAACGCTTGTCCCTTGAATGAGTGTGCTAGATGGATGCTTTGAGATGTTCTTTGTGTCTTTGGATGCAAGATTAGGTGATAATAGATAATGTTAATGCTTGGTCCCTTATTTGAGAGCTATAACTATGTATATATATGATTCCCTTGTTTGAATTTTGTAATTGACAATTGAAAGGCTAACCCAAAATTATAAAAGATGCCTAAGAAGTAAAAGAAACCCAAAAGAGTGAGAAAGGAGATAAAGGATCATGAGCACCTGGAGGGATAGGAGTGCCTGTACTAGTGTCCTACCTGGCGCTAGTGCTCGAGGCCATAAAATAAAAATTAGTCAAATACTGACATGGTTGTAGGGTGTGCAAGATCAATAAAATTATAACAAGCAAAGCAAAAGGCCCAAAAGACATTGTCAATTACTAGTTTTCTTTCTTAGGAATCATGTATATATTAGCATGCTTTAGGACCTAGAAATGTACCCAAGTGCATAGATTTTGTGTCTACACATACTTACCACCTCCTCTCTTAGGGTGGAAAATGGTCTCCAAGAAGGCCATTGATAACTCCTATAGTCTTAATATTTTCAAAGTTAAAAACATTACGGGACAATAACTTGAGGCTTTCCCCTTTGACGCAAAGTCATTGAATGTGCCATGAGAAGTCTCATAGCCTCTCCACTATTCTTCTTTTGGTGTCCAAATTGTTGTATCATTTCTAATGATTTCCCCATCCACAACATCCCATGTACCTATTTGAGGGGCTCCAGACTTCCACTAAAATAACATCTCTGCTTCATGTTGTATCACTCAAAGAATAATTAACATTATCCTATGTTTTGAATTTTTTAAGACAATAGATCAACCTACTCCATCGATGAGAAAACATATATTTATTTCCTCGTTTAGATATCACTTATTGTGTGCATATGTTGATTTGGTGTTGTACTTATGTATCAAGTGTGATGGGTGTCATATCATTATTTCTACTTGGTATGATAGACTAAACAAATTCAAAAACCCCTTATGAAAATCATTTCATAATGGGCATTGAGGAGCGAAAATAACACCTTCACTTTTCATTCATGATTATGAACATCATGAATCATAGTTTTAGTTTCAATTTTTAGAGACCATGTTAAATATTGGGCCTACACCAAAATGAAATTTTCATTAGTGTTTGCAGGTGAAGTGTGAAATAAAAATAATTGAGAACAAAAAAGAAACTGGTGTGTACACAAGGAATACCCATTTTTATTACACGTGGCCGTGACCATGACCAAGTTTGTGCATGATGTAATTTGTAACACGATAATCACACATGTGTATGTTAAGTTGGTCATGTGGTGGTCGTAGATACATGACAACCTTAGCTTTAAGCCTTATTATCTTTAGAGGTTGTAAGTTACTCAAAGGTAGTCTTGTAGGGGTAAAACACCCTTAGTAAATAATGTTTACTTAGGTGGTAGTATGCTTATTAATTAGTAAGAACTCGCAAGGATGCAAAACTAGTACACCGTTGATGTGAGTTTTATTTTATTATTATTATTATTGTAATAATAGTGGTGTTTTTAAAACATTGGTGGGGTGACAAACACATTAATATTATTGAAATTTTATATTTATGTGAGTTGAGATGAAATATTTTTGAAGAGAAGTGTGTGTCTTCCACATTTGTGCTGATATCAAATATTTATTATCCTTCATTACTATGTAATAAGGGAATGAAAATGTGACGAAGATAGGATGGTTGTATTGACTATGTACGATTGACAATAGTCTATAGTCAACAAAACTAATAACAAATGAGTTGGTAAACTAAAAAAAAATGTGAGATGGAGGTGGTTTATGCTTTGTATTATCACGTGACTATGATTGTTATCATTGAATTTTACCACCCATTTTTCCAAAGAAATTGGTAAAATAATTTTGACCTTCTTATATTTAGTGTTAAAAAGAGTGAGCGCTATCCATTCTGCGAAATTTCCCTTGGACTCAAAACCAACCTCATTCTACTTTGAGGATTTATGCTTCATTTATTTTATCTGATACCGCATATGGTTTATACTTTAAAAGATGGAGTAATAACTATGAATTGTCATCGGTTATGACAATTAAACTATAGCTCTTTAAACTTAAATAGTAACTCTTATATAAGGTTGAATTTCTTATTAAATATACCTTTTATATAACTTTAAAATAGTAACTTTTATATAAAGTTGGATTTGCTTTTACGACTCTAAAAATCCTCATTGATTCAAAAAATTAATCTCATATCGGTGGATAGGCTTGGTCCACAACAACATATAAACCCCAACATACCATGATCCTTGTGCCAATAAGGGTGATCCCGCAATGGAAGTGAACCTCTTACTAACATAATGGTTGATTGGTTGTGGGACAAGTATGTTTTGTTTCTCGGCCTCCCCCTTTCCTCCTTGGTAGGTTCAAAATTCAAATGAAAATTATCATACAATCGCCTCTAAATATATGCCTTACTACCCCAACTTAAAGATGCCTCTTAAATGCATCTTGGAATTGATTTATTGTAGGATGTGTATCTTTGCTTTCTCAGTCTTCTCCTCTCTAACTAATGTTACAATCTGCTTAGATCCTTTCTCTTTTATAAATTGGCATTGTTGGTTTCTAATGGTAGGATTTTGTTAGCACACTCATTTTGGTATTTAGCACAATGATAAATTGTAAAACATAAGCAATTTGAAATCCCTTTTGTAAAAGTGTAATGTGTTAAATTTGTGGAATCATATGTTTCTTTAAAGATGACGAGTAAGTTCTTTTTATGTTTGAGGAGGTAAGAATGAAAAATTGTGTTCTTATGAAACAAATTACTTATATGCTCTATATGTAAAAGTGTTTTCTTTATAAGAATTCTATGGATTTTAAGTAGTTTAAATAATTGGAAAAGACTCGATCAATCATAATTTCGATAAATTGATAAAATTTGAAAATTAATCTTGTCATAAATTTTATTAAACCTAATAAATGTTGTGCATTGACGGATGAGTTCTCAATAAAAACATCATAAATACATACAAAGTTAAATTTTCTTCACTCTATCTCAATGCACATGAATTATAAAGTTCCATTTTTTCTCCTTTTCGCAACACTTCAATTTACTTACTTTTATTATCCATTTTTATTTTTTATATGCATATCTTAATATCCCTAGCGAGCGATGTCTCTGTCGTATACCTTTCAAGTGCAATTGCTAGTAACTTATTTATTTTAATTGACTAATCTTATTATGATGGAAAATCGTATAAACGATTTTGACAAGACATTAAAATTGACACCGGTCCATTTGACGGGCATGTGATATTTGGAAATGTTGCATAGTGCAGATTTCAAATTTATAGCATTAATCGTGGGTGTCAAATCTCATATATTTATATTATAATATTTATGGTATAATAAAATAGAAGATTAGATTCGTGCTGTAAAATAGAAGATCATATTCATGACATAAGAAAATCAGCTTCATGAATATGATAGAGATATTGTTATTTAGTGGAGAAATTGTTATAGAATTTATAATTACAAGTTTTTAGTTTATTAAATTTAATGATTTTATAGAAAATATCCTTGATTTTTTAATATAAGTTTTTGTTAATTTTAATATTATTGTTATTATTCATTTAATTTTTATAGATATATAGTTATTATTATTATGTCGAGATGTGTTCTTAAGAGAGTGTTTTATTCATTTTATTCTTGACATTAATTTTGATGTTCATTTGAGTGACAATTCATTCATAAATTTGACTTTTATTGACTCTCATTTAAATAATGTTGGAGAATTCAATAAAAAAATAGTAATATCTTGGCTATGTAGTAATGTTTGGGTCTTTTTTTTTCTACAATAAATATTTTTGAGACAGACACAATCACATAGCTAAAGAAGTATGTAAAAAATCGAATCTAAAAACCTTGAAATAGATATCTATTGGTGTATTTCATATAAATACATTTATTATAATATACTTTTTGATTGATATGTCTCAACTTAGATAGATTTATTTAAGATATTTATACTATTTAGTTAGTTAAACATATTTTAAATAGATTTATTTAAGATATCTATACTAGTTAGTTAGTTATACATATCAAATTTAATAATAAAAAAATTGAATTTTAAAATATAAATGTGGGATGAGTCAATTGTTATAGTATTAAATTATTTATATTTTTATTGATTATGATTGATATTGGACATTTATTAATTATTGATTAGGTTAATTAATTAATAATATATTACTGTATTTATGGGTCCATTAATTATTGAAAATATATTATAAAGCTATTCATGTATTTGTATGTTTATTAAAATTGAAAATAAATACTTAACTAATATTAAACTAAATATTGGGTAGCTTAGGAGCAAGTGCGGGTTTATTTTTAGACTATTATTAAAGTATGCAATGGTAAACCATTTTGATGTGATAAAATTGACACCGGTCAATTTGGTAGGATTGTGATATTTAGAAACGTCACATAATAAGGTTTTAAAATATATAGTGTCAATGTTAGTGTTTTATTTAATTCAGATTAAAAGGTTTATATTCAAAGAAATACCTATACCTAAGGATAATTTTAAAAAATAGATCATCTTCATGATGCACAAGTTGTAATTGTGAAAGAAAGGAGATGTTATCAATAATACCGAGAATTTATGTTTGGCTAGAATTAATGCTTATTTATAAGATCATTTGAGATAGCTTTTAAGAGGAGAAAACTTGTGTTAAAATTAATAATTTGTTTAAATTATTTTTATAATTTTAGATGTCTTCGATTTCATAATACAAATATATGATTTAATTTAACCCATATATTAGTGTTTGTTAAATGTTAAGACTAGTGTATGAGATTAGAAAGGTTATACTATAAAAGAATAAAGTGAATGCATTAGTACATTTTAATGAATATAAATGACAAAACTTAATTAAAAGTATAATTAGAAGGCACTTGTCTAGTAGATTAAAGTACTAAGATGATTACAAAGAGGAAGGTCTCACATGATAAAGATAAAAACTTATAACTCTATATAAACATTAAATTAATGCTTAAGAGAGTAAAGAAGTGTGCAATGGTGTGACGTCATGTGAGTTGTTGGGTTTTCAACATCTTGTAGGTCTACCATATAAGGTTGGAAGTTGACCACCGGGCTTCTACCTACTAATAATGTGAGACAACTGCAAGTAAGATATAATTAACATGGTATAGGCCCCTGGGGCTTAAGTTAAAATAGTAGTCGAGGAAGATCAAACATTTATCGAGAAATAAGGTTAAGTATCTCTTGTCTTTTATAAGCCATGGAGTTTTAAGAGAGCCAGGGAATCTCTAACAATGCAAAAGAATTGTACCATTAGCTTGTTGTAAGGAGAGCGCGCATCTCAAAACAAAATGGTCCTTATTCTCATACTCCAAAGAGAAAATTTGACAAATACAATGCTCTCAAGAAATATGGTGATCTATCTTAATGCGAAGATGATATGGAAACAAGTGTGCAATGGGTGTGAGGTCATGTGAGTCGTTGGGTTTTCAACATCTTGTAGGTCTACCATATAAGGTTGGAAGTTGACCATTGGGCTTCTACCTACTAATAATGTGAGACAACTACAAGTAAGATATAATTAACATGGTAAAGGCCCTTGGGGGCTTAAGTTAAAATAGTAGTCGAGGAGATCAAACATTTATCAAAGAAATAAGGTTAAGTATCTCTTGTCTTCTATAAGCCATGAAGTTTTAAGAGAGCCAAGTGAATCTCTAACAATGCAAAAGAATTGTACCATTATCTTGTTGTAAGGAGAGCACGCATCTGAAAACAAAATGGTCCTTATTCTCATACTCCAAAGAGAAAATTTGACAAATACAATGCTCTCAAGAAATATGGCTATCTATCTTAATGCGAAGATGATATGGAAACAAGTTTTGAGTTGATTGGATTTCATTGTTAATTTTATGGGATTTTTAGTTGTGTACATCAAGTCATCTCAAGTTGAGCCCCATCGATAATCATTACCCTAATGACATTTTTACTCATATATTTTTTTAAATAATAATAAGGCAAGAACTTGTGTTTATTACAAGAAATACAAAAGATTTTTTTCCTCACATCTATTGTAATAATAAAAAAGCAAGGTCTTTTATTATTACTAAAAATCTATGAGAAAAATTGTCAATAGGGTAATGAATACTCTTGTGAGTCACCTTGAGATGCCTTTGACTCACATGGTTGGTTTTTTAACCTATTCTTTCTCGAGAGATGATCACTTCCTTTTGTATTTAGTAAAGGACATACTAAATCCCTAAGTAATTTATTTACAAAAAATTACAATATGATAAAATTTCTCGTGATAGATTTGAACTACCTAATATAAGATACATGATTAGGTAATAATTGGGTAAATTCCATGTTAGTGAAAGCTTCTAAAACAAAATATAATAAAATTGTTTATGATAGATTTCAATTACCTAATATACAAATAAATGATTATATTGTAATTGAATTAAAAATCACATTGGTCAAAGAGGCTAGAGGGTAGAAGTCCAAAATGATGGATAATCTAACTCAACATTCCTCTCCCAACTAGCAAATCCTTGCCCACTTGTGTTTTAAAGGGGTTCCTTTACCTTCTAATTATTACCAAAAAAATACATAAAATAATGTCATTAATGTAAAATAATCTAAAGGAATATTGAGGTAACGTAAACACATGCAAGAAAAAATTCAAAAAATAAAATAATATAAAGAGATATTCACGAAGTATCATAAATAAAGTACCTCTAATTAAGCATTCAAAATATAACTTAAACCCACATATAAAAACAATTATAATTTTTTTAAAATGAGTTATCTTTTTTTTAAAAGTGGTGAACATGAAAAAATAAAAATAAAACAAAACTCGTTAATGAATTGCATCGCTCATTGTTTGAAGGACCATTTTATAAACCTTAATAAAATTAATGTACTACTCGCATCACACCACCATAAAGACAATAATCTTGTAGGTATTACAAGTGTAATTTAACTGTAAAAACTAAGTGATGTACTAGCTAAGTTAACTAGGTGTAGACACCTTAATATAAAAATAAAAAATTATTTTTGTTTTATTTTATGGATTTTGATGTATTTAACATTTCTTTTTATATAATTTGATTTAAATATGGTAATATTAGTTTTTTTGGCTGATTTTTATGGATTGGAAAAAAATTCCTATATTCCCTGGACACTTGTATGGAGCATTTATATGTGCTACCTTTGATAAATATGTGTTATATATTTACTTTAATCATTCATTGATTTATTAAGTATGCATGCTTGTGAGTGTTTGTCTTATGGTTTGTTTCTAATGATTATGAAGAGTACAATGTGCTTTAATAAATTATTACTCTTTTCAACCAATCATTTTGAAGTTTGTAAATGTTTCACTTCATCTTTCCAAGTTTTGCAATCCATAAAAAATATGATCTTATGGGAAAACGTCCACAACCTTTCAACTTTTCTCATTTCATTTAATATTAGCATTTTTAGATTTTGGCATTATGTGTTTTTTCATGATTATATATTTTCTCACTTTTCAATTGTTCTTCAATTTGAAGTATAATATTTTGTGTGCAAATTCTTCAATCCCTTTCAATTTTGTTCTACTTTTTATACTTCGACTATTTTCATTTTTATCTCTCTTCCTTTATCCTTCTCTATGCTTTCATAATTCCCAAAAAAATTTATTTAGTGACCTCTAAATACACATCTTCCATCTTACTTAGATAACTTGATTGAGTGATTGGATTTCTCTTGCTTCCCATATATAATTTGTATTCATTTTATTATTAGTATTTTTAGATAGTTTAACGCTTTTGACCAGAGCTTAGAACTAGGGATTCTTGGGTCCCCTCCCTTAACAATGTCCACAAACCAAATATTACAAATCCAACACAAACCAAACGATGTAAGCCAAGCCAATACCAAATTTACTGGCCACTAGCTACCGCTAAGCTAACACTATCGCCGCTAGAGAAGAGAAATCAAACTCCACCACCAACGATGAAAATACCACCACTTGCCATGGAGAAATGTCACCAAACTAAATCTAACGATGCAAACAAATCCAAGACCAGCCACCGAGCCACCAACCGCCGTTAGTCGAGTTCGCCACCACTAGAGAAGAGCACCCAATCGCAACCACCGGTGATGCAACAACCCGCCACCACCCCGAAGGGGATCGAGCCCAACAGATTTGAACTCAGGTGGATCCGGACACAACCATTCGTCTTAACCGATCTACCCAAACCCTAATGGCATGTATTGATTTTATTTTATTATTTATTTTAATTAATATTTAGTTCGTATGTGTAGATATGGATGTATTATAATATGTGCGAGATAAACACTATAATATAACTCCTTTAAAATGAATATTTTAAAAGAAATAATTTTATTCTCTATTGTAGACACCTATTTTTATATGTGACTACTTAATTTTTTTATGGTATAGTGTATTCATGCCTTTATTAATCATTGGTCCATGTTAAGTTTTTATTGACGTGTGTTTTTGGGTTAATGTTCTTTGACTTGTTTTTAGTGACATCAATCTTTTCATCAACTTTCAATTTCATTTTATTCTTATTTTGGGTATGTTTGTCTTTGTTTTTGTTTTCTTTCTATTTTGACTTTATTTTCTCTCTTTCTCTTGGTTTTCTCTCTCCTCCTCCATTTCTATTATTTTCGGGCCTTGATCAATTTTGTGGGACATTAACCATTTTGGTGCCCTTTTGACCATTGAACATGTTTTACTGATTTTTCCCTCTTTTGGTCAACTTTCTCACTCATTAAATACTTCCTTACATGTCAAAAAGATACTAATTTGAATTCAATAAGTCTATAAATACATCAGTTCATTAAAGCATTTAAGGACACATGGATGATCACATTTTTGAACAATTATTTTCACACAAGAGTGAAATTGAACCTATATCTTGAGTTGAATATATTCTATAATTCTAAAGTATCCATACACCAAAATCCTATATCAAAATTTTAGAGATTTATCCCGGTTGATACAAGTTGTTGCACACATAAAGTTAAGGGTCAAAACAAGTGCATATACATGATCTAAACTATTAGTTTGCACTAAGTATTGCTTGCACTTTTTTGAATTACAATGGATTTGATAATAATGGAGGGATAACACATGGCCCCTTTAACATCCTTATTTTAATATGTTAAAGAAGTTGATGTAGATAAGCTTTCATAAAGGAGGCTATTTTCCCAGTGATTCACAAGTGAACCAAACAAAATGAGACATGATTTCACCCAATAGGGAATGAAAAACATATTCCTCAAGTTAGGTCAAAACTTGCACATATAAAAACATTTTCACAACATGCATGTCATTTTCATCCAACACATAATTGGTCAATTTTTGATGAAAATGGTCAAGGAGGCCTAATGGTCTATTTTTCCTAGGGATGTTAGTGTTGAAGTTTGGACCTATTTTCATTAGTATTCCATTAACAATTTCCTTCATAATCCTAATTTCGTAGTCTCTCCTAGACATGCTACAATTTGCAAGAAAAAATAACTAGCTTGTAATGTAGGTGTAAGATTCATCAAACATATTTAATTCAAGATGTTAAACTTTATCCATGCCAATCAGTCATTGGTCCATTGGTGAAGTTGTTAGCCTCTCAAAGAGCCCACCATGGATCAATTCTTGTTGAGTGCAAAGGCCCAAGGTGTCTTCAAAAGGGATGAGGTTGGGATCGTGCCCCGAGTGACTTTGGCGGAATGGATACCCCTCAAATCTTGCATCTAAGCTAAAGGAAACTAAAGGAGGAATAAAATATATTAAAGCACACACACATACATACATATATACATAAACATATATATAAATTTTCAATCAAAAAAGGTAAACTAAAGGAGAAATAAAATATATTAAAGAAAATACCAAAAGACCACAATAGAGTAATAAGTATTAGGAGCCATAATGAGCATGGGAGGCAGAGGTAGAGGATCATATGAATTATCACCCCATATCTCTAGGAAGATCCAATACATTTTATAGCATTAGGTATATCACCACGAGGACTACTAAAATTCCAAGCAAAGCTAAACCAACAAGACTAACACCACATAGTCTAATTGAGCAAATGCTTATTGAATCTAAAAATAGTAAAATCAATGATAAAAGATTAATTGAATGCTTGAAAGGAACTAACATGAATATAATTCAAAACCTAGCTAAAGCATGCCTACTAGTATGTTCAATTGCTAGCTAACATAGATCTAAATAGATCTAGGAGCAATAAAATTGGGAGTTTGGTGTTACTCCAAGAAGGTGAGATGGTCTCTCCAACAATTATTACAAGATCATATTGGATACACATCTACTAACCCCATTAAAGACTTGAGGCAAGGATTGAACTTGGCTATTAATCATATTTCTTATATGATATGTAAATCAAAGCATGTTGTAATGTTTAAAGGTATGTGGTTAGTCCTTTTTATACTTTTTCCTTTGAGTAAAAATGGCATCTTGGTACATGTGAGACTAAAATTACAAAGAATATTAAGACTTACTAATCATGATTTAGGTTTACTAATCACAATTAGTGACTTAATAAGTGATTAAGATGTGAGGAACCTTAATCAACCACTTAGGGTCAATTAGGAGGCTAGGATAAGCTTTTTAAGCTTGATGAGATGTTGTGGAGGAAGTGGGGTGATTTTGAGTGGTTGGAAGAGGGGTTTGAGCCAATAATAGGGTATATTGACCAAAACAAGGGTAAAATAGGCTTAATTAGCTAATAATTGCTAATTGTCTGTTTGGAAGAGGATTTTGACTTACGATTCGTCATAAAGTGGCATCCTGAATGTGAAAGAGGATAGGTAATCAACAATGTGTTGTTAATTGACCGAAATGGTAAGAAACGTCATTTAATTATTAGAAATCACTAATTATAATGGAAATGGTAAGAATGAGAGCGATTTGTGTGATTTTAACAATAAGATTGTAAAAATGGAATTTAGGTGTCTACATTTTCCCGGTTTGAGGTGAAGTAAGTTACTTCACTTCAAATATAGTAGAAAAGCATACACAAGTAAATTTTTGAAGAAAAATTAGTAGAATGAAGGATGCCCCAAAATGAAGACCACTAAAAGTTCCAAGTAAAACTAAACTAACAAGACTAACACCACCTAGTCTAATTGAGAAAATGCTTATTGAATCTAATAATAGTTACATCAATGATAAAAGCTTAATGGAATGCTAACTAACATGAATATAATTCAAAACCTAGCTAAATCATGTCTACTAGTACATTCAATCGCTAGCTAACATAGACCTAAATAGATCTAGGAGAAATCAAATTGGGGGTTTGTTGCTACTCTAAGTAGGTGAGATGGGCTCTCCAACAATGATTACAAGATCATATTGGATACCCATATAATAACCCCATTGAAGACTTGAGAAAAGGATTGAGCTTGGCTATTAATCATATTTCTTATATGATATGCAAATCACAAGATGGTGTAAAAATTAAAAAGTATGTGGTTAGTCCTTTTTATAGTTTTCCTTTGAGGAAAATCTTCATCTTGGTGCATGTGGGACTAAAAGTACAAAGAAGATTAAGACTTGCTAATCATGATTAAGGTTTTCTAATCACAATTAGTGAATTAACAAGTGATTAAGATGTGAGGAGCCTTAATCAACCACTTAGGGTCAATTAGGAGGCTAGGATAAGCTTTTGAAGCTTGCTTTGAGATGTTATGGAGGGAAGTGAGGTGATTTTGAGTGGTTGGAAGAGGGTTTTGAGCCAATAATAGGGTATATTGACCAAAATAAGGGTAAAATAGGCTTAATTAGCTAATAATCGCTAATTGTCTGTTTAGAAGAGGATTTTGACTTATGATTCGTCATAAAGTGGCATCCTGAATGCAAAAGAGGATAGGTAATCAACAATGTGTTGTTAATTGACCAAAATGGTAAGAAACGTTAGTTAATTAGTGGAAATCACTAATTATAATGGAAATGGTAAGAATGAGAGTGATTTGTGTGCTTTTAGCAATAAGATTGCAAAAGTGGAATTTAGGTGTCTACATTTGCCCCTGTTTGAGGTGAAGTAAGTGACTTCACTTCAAATATAGTAGACAAGTATACAAAAGTAAATTTTTGAAGAAAAATTAGTAGAATGAAGGATGCCCCCTCAGTGTTGATGGGGTGATAGAAGAAGTCAATCGACGATCAAAAATATGATCGAAATGGATAGAAGAAATAAGACATGAATAAAAATGATTGTTTATTTCCCCAGTGATTTGGAAGAAAAATTAGTAGTGATAAGAAATTATAATGGAGAATATAGGACCAGCCCAATCTTTACATCCAATATTTCAATAAGAAACTTTGTTTCATCACGTTGCCCCTATGATCTACATCATCAACCTTTATTGAAATAAATAAAATTGTAAGATAACATGAAAAGCTAAATTACTAACATTTGTTCCTTGCTCAAAATACGTAACTCCATGTAACATACATAATGTAATGCAATACGAGTAAGTAAAATGATATTTAACTCCATGCAACATACATAATGTAATGCAATACGAGAAATTAAACCAACCAACCTAACGAGAAAACAAGTACAATCACACATACTCAAACAAATAATGTTCAAGACAGTTTGCACCAATATTTTTTTATCAAGCTTCAGTTCCACATGTTCGTGTTGTAACAATAAGGGTTAAAAATGGTTCCCCAAGCAAGGATATATGAAAGGGGAAGAATGGAGGACATAAGTAGTCCCATGGAAAACATTCGTACACTATGACATAGTCTCTGACAACTCAACATTACAGAGTACTTGACATAATGCAAGTAAACTTTGTTAATGGAGGTAGATCACGATGATCCACAAGTCGTTTGAGACAAAAACAAGAAAGAACCTAAGAAATATGTTTTTAGAAAAAAAATTTGATGTTCGGGGACAATGCATTTGATACGAGGATTCAACTACGTGCCTCTCATTTACCAATTTTTTATTTTTGTAATTTTTGGACTTTTAATGATTTTACCAATTTTTAGGGTTTCTAAAAAAATTTATATTGTTTTGAATTTTTAGGAAGAAAATATTGTAGAAGAAATAACGAAGTCATGGGACCTCACTAAAAGTCACCGTAAGGCAAAATATGCCCCAGTAGTAGAAAATGCCGTTGGGAAGCAAAAACATGCCCCAACGTAGGAAAAAAAATAGGCACAAAAATAATTATTTATTAAAAATAATCATCATGATGAGTGTTAGAAGAATTTAGAAAAATTACGACGGCTCCAGGGTGCCTCATGGGTGAGAAACATGTCGCGGGGGTAAAAGTGGGTATATAAACCATCGCGGCAAGTTTATTTACCACACACACTTACCTTTTACTTCTGATTGAGCTCACCTTTTAGAAGATGGCAAGGGTGTTGAACCAAAAACATCATGTGGATCACATGAGAGATTACATGAGACTCCCCAGGGATGGCCCATAGGTACACAAAGTTGAAATTTTCACCTTTGTATGTTTATAACATTTAATTTTGATTAAAACACATTTATTAGTGTAGGTTTTAGGGTTAAAAAGCCACGTGAATGCACCAGCGCATCCCTTGGGGCGCGCCTATGCTCATGGACTGTGCATGTGTGGGGAATGTATGCACTAGTTCCAAATGAAGGGCGCCTATGCAAAATGTGCATGGATGCATTGGCGTGTATTTTCCTATGGAAAGAAGAATGCGCTGACGCATTAAGGGGATTTTAATGGGAAAATATAAGTGCGCCTATGTGCGGATGGAGGCCTTGACACTGCACATTAGGGAGGCACTAGTAAACAAAAGTCATTTTTAGAATGATTTTAGAAGAAATGGAGGTTTTTAAGAAAACCTAGATGGTAGGAAGAGATGAATTATATAACAAAATAGAAGAATAACATGGTAAAAATAGAAAAATTAGATGATAGAATAGAAGAATAAGATCATAATAAATGACATGATTGGTTACTGCGGTGTGGACTTGGAGGTGTTAGAGACATGGGAGCAACATGGGTGACTCCGGGCCTACGAGGTGACGTTTAGATGACAGGACCAGATTTTCTTAGAGATCACACTAGAGGTGACCGGTTTATCTCATGTGGCTCACATGCCACGGATTACCTTAGATCATAACCTGCTCACAGCCTTAGTTGAGAGATAGCAGAGAAAGAGTTAGACCTTCCTTCTTCTAACCGATGAGATAAGTATCAATTTGGAGGATGTGTGGCGGATCTTATGAGTTCCTATTCAGGGTCACTTGATCACATATGATGGTTTCCAGACCGTATTGAGCAATGTATAGCCAAGATGTTTAGAGTGGTAGACATAGCCTCATCGGGTATGACTAACAACATTAGGAGGTGTATGGTTGATCAACGGCTGGGATGGGTACCTATATTTTTGTTAGCTCTTGTCAATGACATATTGTTTTCTCGACAGGCTTGGGTGCTTGGTTTCCTCTAGGCCTTATTAGAGTGATTCACGACTTGTTTTAGGGAGAGGTTTACTGCTGGGGTCAGTGTATACTGACTCATTTATACGTAGATTTTTATTTGATAGCTTACCATGGACAAAGGTCATGGGTCCTACCACTTTGCTACAGATATGGGCCTGGGACCATATTGCGATAGGATACCCTGCGGAGAATTGAGAGCTCTTGTTATTAGAGATCCTTTCATCATGGGATGGGTTCCAGATGGAGATGATATTCATGGCCACATGGGGGACATTGACTACTACAGGTGATCATTTGATGAGGTACAACCTCACATCATCACATGGTGGCCATATAGGTTGTACCATTGGCCTCATCCTTTGGATGCATTCAAATTAAACACTATAGATATAGAGAGATGTTTCATGAGATGGGGCCTTAGATCAGGCTAGGACGATCTCATACTATATTTTTACAAGTGGTTCCATAACCTTTGGTACAATGGGCATAGATAGTGGATCCAGGGATGACCCTAGACTATGTAGGGTGGTATGCTACAAAGTGCTTCCTTAGCGTTTGACCATTCCACATGAGGTACTAGATGCTGCAACAACATGTGGATTACAAGGCCCGAGATCCACAAGCACGGGAAGGTCCAAGGATAGGACCACGAGATAGGGTACTAGCACAATAGGTGCTAGTCCGGCAAACAAGTTTTAGAGCAGCAGCGGTAGTGGTGCAACCATAGGTATTGACACCACGAGATGCCCCTTTAGGTTCCATTATGGGCACCATTGTAGGAACCTCCATCACCCCCTCACATGATTCCACCACACAGTCCCACCAGGAGGCGGAGGAGATGGTGGGGGTGGAGAGGATATGGAGGAGGATGTATAGGTTGGTGGGCAGGTGGTTTCCTTATAACAATAGTTCTAGAAGGTTGTATCCCTATAACTTCAGAGTTACAGACTAAGAGATACCAAGCCATTACACATAAAGACCAGGAAGCTATTACGGAGAGGGAGATCAACTCATGACAGAGAGAAGATCGAACAAGAGAAAGAGAGTACAGTGCTATGACCGAGTGAGATCAGGTGATCACAAAGAGGTTACAGTTGTAGTTGGAGAGAGATCAGCGAGTGGTGAGCGGAGACTCAGTGGAGGATAGAGCATACACAGATTCATGTAGATATAACCAGAGCGACAACAAAGTGTGATGATCTACTATGGGAATCTTCATCCTCTAGGATGTCAAACATATTAGAAAATACGATGAGAGCTAGTGGAGAGGCCTCCTATGATAAGGAATTATACCACCATGTCATTCCGGAGAGGACGAGGGCTGCCCCTTTTGATCGGTTAGATGTTAGGAGTTCTAGATCTAGATCCTAAATGACCTCATGATCAGCTAGATTAGTTCAAGAGCCTATAATGCAACAAAGCGTAGTGGACTCTACAATCTTTGTCGCATTTGTAGCTCCCTCCTTAGGACCCTAGGCATGGCAGTCCCAGAGAGGGTGAGAGTCAAGGATGACTCTCTTATTGATGTATTATATATATATATATATATATATATATATATATTGGTGTATATATATTTGGTGTAACGCCTCATATGAAGACATACTTTTGTAAAAATGTATATGTATTATTTTTATCATGCCTCATGATGAAGGAACATTTTGAACCATTCCTATGATGGATTTTTGTATATGATATGTATCGAGACACATTGATTTTTACACGAGATATTTGATATTTATGGATATATGATGATTTATGGATTACATATGTATCATACTTTGTTTATGAGATATAATGCTTAATTATTTTATGTTTATGTTTGTATCACATGTTGTTAGATTTATGAGATAGCCTTAGCTAATGTTATATTTCATGTTGATGAGATACTTTGAGTGAAACATGTTTTTATTTTTGATATTGGTGTGGGGGGATATGTTTTGATCATGCACAACCCCTCTTGCCCCATTGATGATATGATGAGTAGCTTTAGCATACGTAGAGAGGTGATATACACTTAACGTTTTATTGATATGTGATGTATAAATGTGATGGTTTATTTGATATGATGATGAAATGGTAACAAAATGTTAAAGTAAAAATAACAAGCACAAGTTAAACAAATCTAATCAAAGCAACACAACTATCTACAAGTATGCAAGATAAAATGAACTCAATGTAACACACCACAGATTAAAGTAACACTCAATCTAAAAAAGCAAATGAATTCAACTTAAAACATAATATGAAAAAGAAATGCAACTAAAACCCTATAAACTAAAAACTAAAAGTAATTAAACTACAACTTTGCTTTTGTGGGACAATTTTGGGACTTTTTTCATTGTTTTTAGGTATTATCTCGAGAATATTTTCTATTGTTTTGGAGTTTTCTATGAAATGTATTTGAATGTTTTGAGATTTTCTCAAGTAACATATCTCATATGTTTTGGTATTTTCAAAAGGTTATACAAATGTTTTGATGTTTTCTAAAGAGTTTTAAGGCGAACATGCAAGGAATGGATAAACATGGATGCCTCCAACGTTAGATGGGATGTCTGAGGAATAATGCCACGTCTTTATGTGCGAAAGGCTGGTGATGTGAAGTCAACCCCAACGTGAGTGAGAATATTCAAATTCAAACTCTCTGCATTCAAAAGTAGGATTTGTTAGATCGGGGAAAGAGGGACAGAGGCTCACGAGGGACTCGCAGCGAAGGTAAAGACTAGCTTATGAAAAAGCTATCATACTCTTAGATCTGAAATGATTGTGAACAACAGACCCTCCAATGGCACCAGAAACTGGTTTTCACCAAAGAACTTGTCCAAAGTGCCACCATTGTATGGTTTTCACTATTAGACACACTTATTATTTCTCTTTTTCTTTTTTTTTTTTTATATTTTGTCATTTTTTTATTTTTAGGGACCTTGAACCTAAGAATATAACCACTTAAGATGCATTGTGTTCATGGGGTCCCGAATCTTTTGGTCATCTAAATAGGCAAGCTTATAGGCACACCGAATCGAACTTGCAACCACAAAATATGGCCCTAGCTAATTGGGCTCAAATTTTCCTTTCTTCTCTCAATCCTTATTGGTGTTCTTTTGATTCTCTTTTAACACCAAGTCTCCTACCTCAAATTGATGAGGTATTACTCTTTTATAACTTTTCCATACTCGTTCTAATACACTTTAAGGTGATTGAGGGCATGAAGTATTTTCTCTCTAATAGCTCCAACTTTGTCGGTTGATCTACTTTTAGTCCTCTTCTTTAGGTAATCCCTTAGCTCATACGCAAAGAAGGGCTATTGATCTATAGAGGTAGTATGGCTTCTTGAATACTAAGGAGTATGGTGTGGCACATGTAGGGGTGTTGATATATGTTCTAATTCCTAGAGTGTAGGGTGAATCTATAAAGGCTAGATCGATTCAACAAACTACATTGTAGGCTCGAGCGTGACCTCTACCCAGAGTTAGGCTGTCATATTAGCATCTCCTCCTGGGGCCTTAGGCATTTTCTTGAGAGGGTAGAGTCGAGGTGACTCTCTTTTGATGTATGAGATATATTTTTTGGTGTATCACCTCGGATGAAGGCATACTTTCTCTACGTCTGTATATGTATTTTTCATTTATCATGCCTCGTGATGAAGGCACATTTTTGATACATGCCTATGATGGATTTTTTATATCGATATAATTTTGAGACACATTTATTTTTACATGAACATTTGATATTTATGGATATATGATGATTGATGGATTACCATGTATCACATTTTTTTATGAGATATCATGTTTAATCTTGTATGTTTATGTTTGTATCACATGTTGTTAGATTTATGAGATAGCCTTAGCTGATGTCATATTACATGTTGATGAGATACTTTGAGTAAAACATGTTTTTATTTTTGATATTGGTGTGGGGGGATAGATTTTGATCATGCGCAACCCCTCTTGCCCCATTGATGATATGATGATGATTTTTAGCATACATGTGTGATGTAGACTTAACATTTATTGATATATGATGTATAAATGTGATGGTTTATTTGATATGATGATGAAATGGTAACAAAATGTACAAGTAAAATAACAAGCACAAGTTAAACAAATCTAATCAAAGAAACACAACTATCTACAAGTATGCAAGATAAAATGAACTCAATGTAACACACCACAGATTAAAGTAACACTCAATCTAAGGAATAAAATGAATCTAACTTAAAGCACACAATATGAATAAGTAATGCAACTAAAACCCTACAAACCAACAACTAAAAGTAAGTAAACTACTACTTTGTTTTTGTGGGACAATTTTGAGACGTTTTTTGTTATTTTTAGGTATTATCTCAAGAAAATTTTCTATTGTTTTGGAGTTTTGTACGAAATGTATTTGAATGTTTTGAGTTTTTCTCAATTAACATATCTCGTATGTTTTGGGATTTTCAAAAGGTTATACGGATATTTTTATGTTTTCTAAGGAGTGTTACGAAGCAAACGTGAAAGGAATGGAGAAACATGGATGCCCCCAATGTTGGATGGGATGTACGAGGAAGAATGTCACATGCTATGTGTAAGAAGGTGACTATGTGAAGTTGACCCCAACGTGAGCTGAGAATATTCAAATTCAAACTCTCCGCATTCAAAAGTAGGATTAGTCAGATCAGGGGAAAGAGGGACATGCTTACAAGGGACTCAGATGAAGGTAAAGACTAGCTTACGAAAAATCTATCATACTCTTACATCTAAAATGATTGTGAACAACGGACCATCCAATGGCACCGAGCTGGTTTTCACCAAAGGACTTGTCCAAAGTGCCACCATTGCATGCTTTTCACTATTGGACGCACTTATTATTTCTCTTTTTCTTTTTCTGTTTTTATATTTTTTGTCATTTTTGATTTTTAGGGACCACGCATCTAAGGATAGAACCACTTAAGATGCATTGTGTTCATGGGATCCCGAATATTTTGGTCATCTAAATAAGCAAGCTTACAAGCACTGAACCGAACTCGGCAACCACAACATATGGCCTAGCTAATTGGGCTCAAATTTTCCGTTTTCTCTTGATCCTTATTGGTGTTCTTTTGATTCTCTTTTAACACCAAGTCTCCTACCTCAAATTTACAAGGTATTACTCTTTTATTATAGATTTTTGTACTGCGTTCTATACACTCTAAAGTGATTGAGGGAGTGAAGTATTTTCTCTCTAATAGCTTCAACTTTGTCAATCGATCTAATTTTTGTCCTTTTCTTCATTTAGGTAATCCCTTCGCTCAATACGCAAAGAAGGGATATCGATCTCTAAAGGTAGTATGGCTTCCATGCTAAATAATAAGGAGTATGGTGTGGCACCTGTAGGGGTGTGGATATATGTTTTGAATCCCTAGAGGGCAAGTTGAATATGTAAATGCCATATTAGTTGAACAACCTACATTGCAGCAAAGCATAACGGCCTCTGTAGGAATGTCATATCAGTAGCTCCCTCCTTAGGGCCCTAGGCATGGCAGTCCTGGAGAAGGTGAGAATCGAGGATGAATCTCTTCTTGATGAATTATATGTATATTTTTGTGTAACGCCTCAATATGAAGGCATACTTTTGTACATATGTATATGTATTATTTTTTATCATGCCTCGTGATGAAGGAACATTTTTGATACATGCCTATGATGGATTTTTGTATCTAATATGTATCGAGACTCATTGATTTTGTACACAGACATTTGATATTTATAGATATATGATGATTGATGGATTACCAATGTATTACATTTTTATGAGATATCATGTTTAATCTTGTATGTTTATGTTTGTGTCACATGTTGTTAGATTTATGAGATAGCCTTAGCTGATGTCATATTACATGTTGATAAGATACTTTGAGTGAAACATGTTTTTATTTTCGATATTGAGGTGGGGGATAGATTTTGATCATGTGCAACCGCTCTTGCCCCATTGATGATATGATGAGTAGCTTTAGCATACATGAGTGATGTAGACTTAACATTTATTGATATATGATGTATAGATGAGATGGTTTATTTGATATGATGATGAAATGGCAACAAAATGTACAAGTAAAAATAACAAGAACAAGTTAAACAAATCTAATCAAAGTAACACAACTATCTACAAGTATGTAAGATCAAATGAACTCAATGCAATGCACCACAGTTAAGTAACACTCAATCTAAGTAATAAGATGAATCTAACTTAAAGCACACAATATGAAAAAGAAATGCAACTAAAACCCTACAAACCAACAACTAGAATTAAGTAAACTACTACTTTGTTTTTGTGGGACAGTTTTGGGACATTTTTTTGTTGTTTTTAGGTATCATCTCAAGACAATTTTCTATTGTTTTGGAGTTTTGTACGAAATGTATCTGAATGTTTTGAGTTTTTCTCAACTAACATATCTATATGTTTTGGGATTTTCAAAAGGTTATATAAATATTTTATGTTTTCTAAGGAATTTTCTGAAAGCAAACATGCAAGCGAATGGAGAAACATGGATTCCCCTAGCGTTGGATGGGATGTATGAGGGCATAATGCCATGTGCTATGTGCGAAGGTGATGATGTGAAGTTGACCCCAAGATGAGCTAAGAATATTCAAATTCAAACTCTCCATACTCAAAAGTAGGATTAGTCGGATCGGGGAAAGAGGGACAGGCTCACAAGGAAATCGGATGAAGGTAAAGACTAGCTCATGACAAAGCTATCATACTCTTAGATCTAAAATGATTGTGAACAACAGACCCTCCAATGGCACCAAAAACTAGTTTTCACTAAAAGACTTGTCAAACCGCCACCATTATGTGGTTTTCACTATTGACGCACTTATTATTTCTCTTTTTCTTTTTCTATTTTTATATTTTTGTCATTTTCTGATTTTTAGGGACCCCACAACTAAACATAATACCACTTAAGATCCATTATGTTCATGGGGTACCGAATCTTTGTCATCCCCGAATAGGTAAGTTTATAGGAACTGAACCGAGCTTAGCAACCACAACATATGGCCCTAGCTAATTGGGCTCAAATTTTCCTTTTTCTCTCAATAGTTATTGGTGTTCTTTTGATTCTCTTTTAACACCAACTCTCCTACCTCAAATTGACGAGGTATTACTCTTTTATTATAACTTTTCCATACTCGTTCCTGATACACTTTAAGGTGATTGAGGGCCTAAAGTATTTTCTCTCTAATAGCTCTAACTTTGTCAATCGTTCTACTTTTTAGTCCTCCTCTTTATTTAGGTAATCCATTAGCTCGATACACAAAGAAGGGATATCGATCTCTAGAGTTAGTATGGCTTCCGTGTTGAATACTAAGGACTATGGTGTGGCACATGTAGGGGTGTTGATATATGCTATGAATTCCCAAAGGGCGAGGTGAATCTGTAAAGGCTAGATCAATTAAACAACCTACATTGTAGCAAAGCGTAGCGGCCTTTGTAGGGACCGTCATATTAGCAGCTCCCTCCTCGGGGCTCTAGGCATGGCAGTCCTGGAGATGGTAAGAGTCGAGGCTGACTCTCTTATTGATGTATGAGATGTATATTTTTGGTATATCACCTCAATATGAAGGCATACTTTTCTATAGATGTATATGTATTATTTTTATCATGCCTATGATGGATTTTTGTATCTGATATGTATCGAGACACATTAATTTTGTACATGGACAATTATCATTTACGGAGATATAATGATTGATAGATTACCAATGTATTACATTTTTTTATGAGATATCATGTTTAATCTTGTATGTTTATATTTGTATCACATGTTGTTAGATTTATGAGATAGCCTTAGCTAATGTCATATTACATGTTGATGAGATGCTTTGATTGAAACATGTTTTTATTTTTGATATTGATGTGGGGGATAGATTTTGATCATGCACAACCCCTCTTGCCCCATTGATGATATGATGGGTAGATTTAGCATACATGAGTGATGTAGACATAATGTTTATTGATATATGATGTATAGATGAGATGGTTTATTTGATATGATGATGAAATGGTAAAAAAATGTAAAATTAAAAATAACAAGCACAAGTTAAACGAATCTAATCAAAACAACACAACTATCTACAAGTATGTAAAATAAAATGAACTCAATGCAACACGCCACATATTAAAGTAACACTCAATCTAAGAAATAAGATGAATCCAATTTAAAGCACACAATATGAAAAAGTAATGCAACTAAAACCCTACAAACCAACAACTAAAAGTAAGTAAACTACTACTTTGTTTTTGTGGGACAGTTTTGGACATTTTTCATTGTTTTTAGGTATTATCTCAAGACAATTTTCTATTGTTTTGGAGTTTTGTACGAAATGTATCTAAATGTTTTGAGTTTTCTCAACTAACATATCTGTATGTTTTGGGATTTTCAAAAAGTTATACGAATATTTTTGTTTTCTAAGGAGTTTTTGAATCAAACGTGCAAGGAATGGAGAAACATGTATGCCTCCAACGTTGGATGGGATGTACAGTGTAGAATGTCACATGATATGTGCAAGAAGGTGACGATGTAAAGTTGACCCCAATGTGAGCTGAGAATATTCAAATTCAAACTCTCCGCATTTAAAAGTAGGATTAGTTGAATCAAGGGAAAGAGGGATAGGATTACAAGGGACTCAGATGAAGGTAAAGACTAGCTTATGAAAAATCTATCATACTCTTAGATCTGAAATGATTGTGAAAAATGAACCCTCCAATGGTACTAGAAACCATTTTTCACCAAAGGACTTGTCCAAAGTGCCACCATTACGTGCTTTTCACTATTGGACGCACTTATTTATTTCTCTTTTTATTTTTCTATTTTTATATTTTTGTCATTTTCTGATTTTTTAGGGACCCCGCATCTAAGCATAGAACCACTTAAGATACATTGCGTTCATGGGATCCCGAATATTTTGGTCATCTGAATAAGAAAGCTTATAGGCACTGAACCGAACATGACAACCACAACATATGGCCCACAGCTAATTGGGCTCAAATTTTCCTTTTTCTCTCGATCCTTATTGGTGTTCTTTTGATTCTCTTTTAACACCAAGTATCCTACCTCAAATTGACGAGGTATTACTATTTTATTATATATTTTTCGTACTCATTCCTAATACACTCTAAGGTGATTGAGGGAGTGAAGTCTTTTCTCTCTAATAGCTCCAACTTTATCAATCAATCTACTTTGTTGTCCTTTTCTTCATTTAGGTGATCCCTTAGCTCGATACGAAAAGAAGTGATATCGATCTCTAGAGGTAGTATGGCTTCCATGTTGAATACTAAGGAGTATGGAGTGACACCCGTAGGGGTGTGGATATATGTTCTAAATTCCTAGAGGGCAAGTTGAATATGTAAATGCCATATTAGTTGAACAACCTACATTGCAGCAAAGCATAATGGCCTCTATAGGAATGTCATATCGGTAGCTCCCTCTTTAGGGCCCTAAGCATGGTAGTCCCGGAGAAGGTGAGAATCAAGGATGAATCTCTTATTGATGTATTATATGTATATTTTTGGTGTAATGCCTCAATATGAAGGCATACTTTTCTACATATGTATATGTATTATTTTTATCATGCCTCATGATGAAGGCACATTTTGATACATGCCTATGATGGATTTTTGTATCTAATATGTATCGAGACTCATTGATTTTGTACACGGACATTTGATATTTACAGATATATGATGATTGATGGATTACCAATGTATTACATTTTTATGAGATAGCATGTTTAATCTTGTATGTTTATGTTTGTGTCACATGTTGTTAGATTTATGAGATAGCCTTAGCTGATGTCATATTACATGTTGATGAGATATTTTGAGTGAAACATGTTTTTTTTTTTGATATTGATCATGTGCAACCGCTCTTGCCCCATTGATGATATGATGATTAGCTTTAGCATACATGTGTGATGTAGACTTAACATTTATTGATATATGATGTATAGATGTGATGGTTTATTTGATATGATGATGAAATGGTAACAAAATGTACAAGTAAAATAACAAGCACAAGTTAAACAAATCTAATCAAAGCAACACAACTATCTACAAGTATGTAAGATAAAATGAACTCAATGCAATGCACCACAGATTAAAGTAACACTCAATCTAAGTAAGAAAATGAATCCAATTTAAAGCACACAATATGAAAAAGCAATGCAACTAAAACCATACAAACCAACAACTAAAAGTAAGCAAACTACTACTTTGTTTTTGTGGGACAGTTTTGGGACATTTTTGTTGTTTTTGGGTATTATCTCAAGACAATTTTCTATTGTTTTGGAGTTTTGTCTGAAATGTATCTTAATGTTTTGATTTTTCCCAACTAACATATCTGTATGTTTTAGGATTTTCAAAAAGTTATATAAATGTTTTTATGTTTTCTAAGAATTTTTCTCAAGCAAACATGCAAGCGAATGGAGAAACATGGATGCCCCTAGCATTGGATGGGATGTACGAGGGGATAATGCATGTGTTATGTGCAAGAAGGTGACGATGTGAAGTTGACCCCGGTATGAGCCGAGAATATTCAAATTCAAACTCTCCACAATCAAAAGTAGGATTAGTCGGATCGGGGAAAGAGGGACAGGGCTCATAAGGGAATCGGATGAAGGTAAAGACTAGCTCATGAGAAAGCTATCATACTCTTAGATCTAAAATGATTGTGAACAATGGACCCTCTAATGGCGTCGGAAACTAGTTTTCACCAAGGACTTGTCCAAAGTGCCACGAGAGCGTGGTTTTCACTATTAGATGCACCTATTATTTCTTTTTTATTTTTCTACTTTTTATACATTTTTTTCATTTTCTGATTTCTTGGGACCCCACACCTAAGCATACTACCACTTAAGATACATTGTGTTCATGGGGTCCCAAATCTTTTGTCATCCGAATAGACAAGCTTATAGGATCTGAACCGAACTTGCAACCATAACATATGGCCCTGGCTTAATGGGATCAATTTTTCCTTTTTTCTCTCGATCCTTATTGGTGTTCTTTTGATTCTCTTTTAACACCAAGTGTCCTACCTCAAATTGACGAGGTGTTACTCTTTTATTGTAACTTTTCCATACTCATTCCTGATACACTTTAAGGTGATTGAGGGCGTGAAGTATTTTCTCTCTAATATCTCCAACTTTGTCAATCGATCTAATTTTTAGTCCTCCTCTTCATTTAGGTAATCCCTTAGCTTGATACACAAAGAAGGGATATCGATCTCTAGAGGTAGTATGGCTTTTGTGTTGAATACTAAGGACTATGGTGTGGCACATGTGGAGTTGTTGATATATGTTATGAATTCCCAAAGGGTGGGGTGAATTTGTAAAGGCTAGATCAGTTCAACAACCTACATTGCAGCAAAGCGTAGTGGCCTCTATAGGACCGTTATATTAGTAGCTTCCTCCTCAGGCCCTAGGCATGGAAGTTACTCAGAGGGGTAAGAGTCAAGGTTGACTCTCTTATTGATGTATGAGATGTATTTTTTAGTGTATCGCCTTAATATGAAGGCATAATTTTCTATAGATGTATATGTATTATTTTTTTATCATGCCTCGTGATGAAGGCACATTTTTGATACATGCCTATGATGGACTTTTGTATCTGATATGTATCGAGACACATTGATTTTTTACATGGACATTTGATATTTACGGATATATGATGATTGATGGATTACCAATGTATTACATTTTTTTATGAGATATCATGTTTAATCTTATATGTTTATGTTTGTATCACATGTTGTTAGATTTATGAGATAACCTTAGCTAATGTTATATTACATGTTGATGAGATACTTTGAGTTAAACATGTTTTTATTTTGATATTGGTGTGGGGGGATAGATTTTGATCATGCACAACCCCTCTTGCCCCATTGATGATACATTATTGATGAATAGCTTTAGCATACATGAGTGATGTAGACTTAACGTTTATTGATATATGATGTATATATGAGATGGTTTATTTGATACGATGATGAAATGGTAACCAAATGTACAAGTAAAAATATCAAGCACAAGTTAAACAAATCTAATCAAAGCAACACAAGTATCTAAAAGTATGTAAGATAAAATGAACTCAATGCAACACACCACAGTTAAAGTAACACTCAATCTAAGTAAGAAGATGAATCTAACTTAAATCACACAATATGAAAAAGAAATGCAACTAAAACCCTACAAACTAACAACTAAAAGTAAGTAAACTACTACTTTGTTTTTGTGGGACAGTTTTGGGACATTTTTCGTTGTTTTTAGGTATTATCTCAAGACAATTTTGTATTATTTTGGAGTTTTCTACAAAATGTATTTGAATGTTTTGATTTTTTCTCAACTAACATATCTGTATGTTTTGGGATTTTCAAAAGGTTATACGAATATTTTTGATGTTTTGTAAGGATTTTTCCAAAGCAAACGTGCAAGGGAATGGAGAAACATGGATGCCCCCAGCATTGGATGGGATGTATGGGTGTAGAATGTCATGTACTATGTGCAGAAGGTGATGATGTGACGTTGGCCCCACATTAGTTGGGAATATTCAAAGTCGGACTCTCTGCATTCAAAAGTAGGATTAGTTAGATCAGGGGAAAGAGGGACAAGATCACAAGGGACTTAGATGAAGGTAAATACTAGCTTATGAAAAATCTATCCTACTCTTAGATCTGAAATGATTGTGAACAATGAACCCTCTAATTGACCAAAAACCGAGTTTTCACCAAAAGACTTGTCCAAAGTGCCACCATTGTGTGATTTTCACTATTGGACACACCTATTATTTCTCTCTTTATTTTTCTATATTGTTTTCATTTTCTAATTTTTTAGGTTCCTAAACCCAAGCATAGAACCACTTAATATGCATTGCATTCATGGGGTCGCAAAGCTCTTGTTCAACTAAATAGGCAAGCTTATAGGCACTGAACTAAACTTGCACTTTGAATCGAACTTGGAAACCACAAAATATGGCCCTAGCTAATTGGGCTTAGATTTTCCTTTCTTTTTTATCCTTATTGGTGTTCTTTTGATTCTCTTTTAACACTAAGTCTCCTACCTAAAATTGATGAGGTATTTCTCTTTTATTGTAACTTTACCGTACTTGATCCCGATACACTTTAACGTGATTGAGGGTGTGCACTCTTTTATCTCCAATAGCTCGACCTCTATCGGTCAAGCTACTTTGTATTCCTCCTCTTCATTTAGGTAATCCCTTAGTTTGATATGTAAAGAAGGGATCTCGTTCTCTAGAAGTAGTACTTATTCCATGTTGAATACTAAGGAGTATGGTGTGGCACTTGTAGGGGTGCGGATATATGTTCTAAATTCCTAGAGGGTGGGGTGAATCTATAAATTCTAGTTACGGCATGTGGTATTAACCATCTTCTTTATAATACAAATGAGGGTTTTATTGGAAGCTTCATATTGCATATTAACTTGAAGGTAATAGGGGTTCAAAACTTGAGAGATATTTGAAAGCATTTGCAGAGTGCTTTCACAGTTTTATTTTTAAATGGCTTACCATTATTAGTGATAATAGTAGAGGGGATACCATAGCAGCAAATGATATGGTTCATTATAAATTTAGATATTTGGGTGCCTTCAACATAGGTAAGAGGAACAATCTCTACCCATTTTGTAAATTATTCAATAGCACTTATAATGAACTTATGGCCATTCGAGGAGATAGGGTTAATTTTCCTATTAGATCGAGACCCCACTTTGAGAATGGCCAGGGTGTCATGATTGGTTGTAAGGATTGCACCAGTGCATGTATCAAATTTCCATACTTCTGACAATCCAAACATTTCTTCACATGGTTACAAAGGCATGCTCCATGGTAGGCCAATAGTAACCTACTCTGAGTATTTTCCTTTGCCAATACAATCCCATTAGTATGAGCTCCACAGATTCCTTTGTGCACCTCTTTGATTGCTTGGATGGACTCATCCAAATTTAAACAATGCAACAAATTCCCGTTGTAGCCTCGATGGAAGAGGGTACCCCCAAGTATGGTATAACAGACTATATAAGAACGAGGGTTCATTTTTTGACATGGGAAATGTTTATGGGAAATGTTCCATCATGGAGGTAATTAAATATTTCATAGTACCATGGGGAAAAGGGACCAAAAACTTCACACACCAAATAGGAATCTGGTATGTCATATGATGGCGTTTGTAAGTGCTCCACAAAAAATGGCATATCATTGCTTGTAGGTGGAATACTTAACATAGATCCTATTGTAGTAATAACATCTACTTTGCTCTACTTTGGTCTCTTGGTATTTTCTCAAATGTTATCTGCTCAAAGAACTCCTTCAAATAATCAACCATTCTCTTGTATGGAAGAAGTTTCTCATCTTTTACTTTGTATTCATCATGTCGCTTGTTTTATAATCAACATGGAATCACCAATTACATTTACTCGTCTGATATCCCACTTAATAGCTAGCTTCATCCCCGTAATAAGGGACTCATACTCCACTATATTATTTTCACATGGGAACCCAATTCGAAATGCCTATGGGATCAAGTCTCCTGTAGGAGTGATAAAAAAAACTCTAATGCCTAAACCATGAAAGGTAAAGGAGTCATTAAAGTATATTTTCCATACGATGGATTCTTTGAGGTACATTGTAGATGCGTTTGGGAGCTCTAGAATCAAAGGTTCGGTACCTAGTAGTGGAGCTTTTACTAGTTGATCGGTTAGAACTGTCCTTTTACTACATTTTTATGTACATACTTTATGTCAAACTCATTTGAGAAAAATGATCCAATTAACCATCTTTCCCGTGAGTGCGGGTTTTGACAATAAGTATTTTAATGGATGTGTTATCACCGAATCACAGCACCCCTGTGTTTATACAAGTGCATATACTTGAACTCACGGTGTGATTGGATAACATGGGTACTATCTCCAAGTTGTAGGACTTGCTACTTGAGATAGACCTCCAAGAGAAAGTTGGTTCTTGCTCCTAAACTACCTGCCACAATCTACTCTAATGCAGGGAAACTAACTATTCTAATCTAAATTTCCAAGGGACCAAGGAGAGAGAATGCATAAAATGAAAGCCTACACTAAAGCGGTGATACACCAAAAAAGGAGGGTGTGAGAGTAGTCTCCAAATGCGTGAAATACAAAAGCAAAGTGCACACTAGAAGAGGTGATGACAGTTCTCCATAATCTAGCAAAATGCATTCACAACGATATTCCAAGCATACACAATGATAATGGATCCCTGCAAGAACATAATAATAGACACAATATTCTTGTAGAAAGATTAAAGGGGCAAGAAGAATGCAAGAAAACACAGTAGGGGAAGATACATCCACAAACTGATATTTTATTGCTTCATGATATGCACAGTTCAATCTATTACAAGATAAGGGCCTGGATCACCATGCAAGGAGTCCACTACAAGGGCCTATAACACATTGGCTTCACAAAGAAATTTTGACAGAGCTTTGCTATCTAAAAACTCTCCCTTTACAATGAGCCCAACACTCCAATTTATAGAAAAAATGAGAAGAGAAAGAGAAGGGAAAATGGAAATCCCAAAATCTGTCCTTCAACCACTTGTAAGAGGCATTAAATGGAGTAAAATGATTATATATTACTTGTAAAAGGCTCCCCATACTGTCCCAGGTGCTGCAGCAGAGAAAGAATGATGACCATGCCTCTTAATTGCACTCCCAACCACCAAATGAAACACTGTTATGAACCCAGCCACGTTTTCTAAAAAATATCGACCAATTTCTCATCAAATCTAGAATTTCTTGATTTTTATGCATCAGGCTTGGAGCCATGATTCCAACGGTACCAATTTTGTGTGATTTTGTTGAGAAATGCAAAAGTTATGGCCTTCTGAGTGCGGGCAGCTATTTTGGGTCTGGCAGGCGTTTTCTGTCATTTGACGGGAATGAGCATTAACTGACTGGAGCCGAATATGTTTTTCTTAATTAAATATTGGAGCTCGAGTCAAAAGTTATGGCCATTTGAAGTTTCATGGGTCAAATGTTGACTTTTCTTCTTTGTCTTTCGGCCGCTTCGGCTTTTCACGTCCCACGCGTACCTTTGTCCCGGATGTCCCAAATGAAAATCTCCTGCTTCGGCCGATTCGGGCTTCCTTGTTCCTGTTTGAGGTGAAGACACGTGGCGAGATTCCATTCACTCTCAGCTCTTTTGGCTTTTCACGTCCCTCGCATACTTTTGGCCCAACTGTCCCAGACGAAAGTCCCCTGTTTCGGCCGAATCGGCCGGTTCGCGTCCTCTGCGTACTTTTGGCCCGGATGTCCCAAATGTCTAGGACAAAAATCTCCGAACCGCCCGAAATGGACCGACTTGCGCCAAACCGGCCGATCCATGTCCCGTGCATACTTTTGGCCCGGATGTCCCAAACCACAAAACAGACTTAGGCAATTTTCTTCATTTTTTCCGGTTCGGCTTTTCGCGCCCGCGTCCCGATGTCCCAATTCATGCGCGGACCACTGGTGGCTTTTCGGCCGATTCACGCCCCGACGTCCCAACTGTCCCGCAGACCACACTGACTAGACTTAGCTGATTTTCTTCATTTTCGGCCCTAAGCTTGAGTACGACGAACCTCGATTCAACCCGAACTAAGTACAACCCGAGCCCTTGGACCGAAATGCCTCAAAAAAGTCTTGCAACCTGTTTTATATTTTTTCCATTTTTCAACCTATTGGGATTCCTTCTTGGATGGGAGAGTTAAAAAAATCCCGAGGGGACCCCGAAAAACATGATTTTGGGCCTTGAATCAATCTACTTGCTCGGGATCGAATAATCGATGCGTGTTATCAAAATTACCTTAAGGGGTGAATTTTGGATAACGGGATGCACTTTTAAAATAAGCTTGACCTTATTGTTGAGAATATAGTGACATAGTTTCTAAAGTAAAAAATATTGCCAAGAAATCCTTTTCGATTTGTGGATAGTTGATCTCATAAGCTATCAATGTTCTATTAAAGTAGTACGTAGTGTTTTCTCTCTGCTCCTTGTCATACTGGGCCAATAGTGCCCCAATTACAAAGTGTGTGGTAGAGATGTAGAGTAACAAGGGTTCACTGCCATGGGTGGCATTAGAACAAGGGGTTTAGCCAAATAGATTTTGAGAAAAGCAAATGTTTGTTGTTGCTCTAGTCCCCAGTGAAAACTAACATATTTCTTGAGAAGATGCGTGAATGTATGACACTTATCTGCAAGCTGAGATATAAACCTTCGATGGCTGGATCTTTCCTTGTAAGCTCTGTAGTTGTCTGATATTGGTAGGAGGAGGCATTTCTGTTATAGTGGAAACATTTTCTGGATCTACTTCTATCCCTCTCCTTGAAATAATGAATCCTAGTAGTTTTCTAGATAACACACCGAAGACACACTTCTTCGGTTTAGTGAAACCTTGTAGTCCCTTGGATGCTGAAAAATATGTCATAGAATCTTTGGGTTCTCTTCTTGAGTCCTAGACTTTGCCAATATGTCATCTACATAATCTTCCATGATGTCACTAATCATATCATGAAAGATAACCATCATTTCCCGTTGGTAGGTAGTTCTGCACTCTTGAGGTTAAAGGACATGAATTGGTAACAAAATTTCCCCCATGGGGTTGTAAAATTTGTCTTATGTTGATATTCCACAACAATCTTTATCTAATTATAACCGAGAAACCATCCATGAGTGATAGCATCTCATAACTAGCAAGATCTGATTGTGATGATGTTGATGTTGGGAAGAGGAAAGTCATCCTTGGGAAAATATTTGTTAATATCTCTAAAATTGGTACACACTCTAATACCGACTAGATTTTTCTAAACTGGTACCACATTATAAATCCACTATGAGTAGTCAATAGGCCTGATAAAGCCTACTTCTAATAACCTTTCTAGCTCTGCTTTAACTAACAAGGTGACGCGATGATGCATCTTCAAGAGATTTTGTTATATGGGCTTGGTGTCTGGATGTAAACCAATATTGTGCACCACTAATGCAAGATCAAGTCTTGGCATGTCTGTGTATGACCAAACAAAGATATCTATGAATTCTCTCAAAAGTCTTGTAAATGTTTTTTTCTCTTGAGTTGAGAGTAGAGCTCCCAACTTAACCATTCTAGCAATTACTCCATGCCGATGTTAACATATATTATCTTCTCCACTAGTAGCTTGGATTCATCTTCCATGCACGTAGGATCAAGAGGAGGCGAGATCCTTCTCTACCAAAGGTGCTTGAGGGAGATTGTAAGATAGAAAAGTGACATGCAAGCATGAGAATCTACAAGTAGCCCTTCTTTGTACCCAACCTCCCGAGGTTGTGCCGAGATAGCTGGTGGAAATGAAATATATGTGGGTATGGAAAAACTAGTTGGGTAATCTTATATCCTCAACACGCAATAATGGGATTTGCAAGTCTAAGGAAAATAAATCTCTCCTAACCTGAATTGGTGTAATGGATCATTCAGATATAATAGCTGCTTGGAGGCTCCAATCAATGTCGAGCTTTGCCGAGATCCTATCTATTGGCTGTTGGATGCATGGAAAGTGACATATAGGTGCTTCGTGTATATTTCCAGATAAGGTCATGGAAATGGTAGTGAGAGGTGTAGTGGATTTGTAGGAAACTATGGGTGGTTTTCTGGTCTAGCCCAGAAAATATTAGCTTGATTGGCTTCTATGTTTAATGCGGAAAATTATGTTATGATATCTGGTGGGAGTGGTGAGGATCTAAATACCAGCGTACGTAAATTGGTGTCAATGTTTAACTGACTAGCAGGCCCATTGGGTTGTGGGACCTGGGGATCACAACCATGAGTTCGTGGTTGTTGTGGACTTGTTATGGTCATGTGAAGAGTCAATCTCTTCTTCCGACTATCCAATGGTCATAAGCCTTTTCAGCTTCTATGTTTAATACCAGGAGTTGTGCAATCTTCTCATAATACCTTACGGGTGTTCTGCAACTTGTATATGTAAGCATGTGTCTATGTTGATGAGAAGGTCTCCTACGTTTGGCTATGGAACTAATGGATCACAACCAAATATTTGTTCTCTTTCGAGGTTCTTGTATGGTCATGCGGATATCCTATCAATGTAATCTATAGTTGGGTTGACTTGACCAAAATGCATATGCTTTGTCATCTTCAATGTTCAATTCTCTCAATTGTTCACTAACTGCTTGTGGGTTTATTGTCATTTGAAAGACATGAATCCTAAGGCCTTGATCTATATCCATTAATGTTGTGAAGAGATTTGGCTGAGGTACTACCGGTTTGAATACGTAATCCCTAGGCTCTCTGGGTCCCGTAATTGTCATGCAAGAGATAATCAAACTTTAACTGAAATAAGTAAACTAACTATGAAAGATATATCTACACTATGCTTATATTCCTTTTGTTTTTGTATTTTCAATGATGTGTATTTGAACGAAATTTAAAGAGAAACTATTCTAATATATTCAGATAACGAACAATTAATCTAATAACATAATTAAAACAAGCAAGTTAGCCTGATATAGCTATTTGCCTGTGCACTTGTGAATTTATCCTAAATATTTAAGTAACTAACTAATTTAATCGAAAGACCTTCAATCTTACCTCAAAAGTGAGGAATAAATCACGACTTCTCGGAAGCTATCATTCCCACATGACTTCCTAGTATTCTCAAAGCAAACTTAACTGAAATAAAATGATTTGCTACTCTATTTGATATATTGTAACTACAACTTTGATAGTTCAAACCTGGAGTTTTACAGAACAACGACAATTCCAATTGTGTCGTGACTTGTCCCCTCAATGTGATCTCTTTGTTCCTTCGTGTTCTCATGAATCCAGAAAAGTGTGAATGTGATAGTGGCAATAGAAGGAGATACTCAAACAGTGGCAACTTGGATGTAAACCGAATAGAATGCAAGTAAGAGAGGGATAGTGCAAGTGAACAGAGCTTGACTATGTAATTCCTAGCAGGATTTATTGTAGGGATACAACACAAATATACCGAGAATTCTAGGATCTATTTCTTGTGACAAAACAACAACCTACAACTCTAAGATTATCAAATGAACTCTAATCTAGAACTAAAACTATCTTATGCTAAGCTGACTATGTTGAGGATAGCAATGGAGCAAAATGAAAGTGTGAAGATCAAGTGATCTCTAAATCAGAAAGGAAGAAAGGATCCTTGAACTGAGAGGTTGAGAATTCATGCAAAATCTAAACCTATTGAAACTTATGGAAGAACTTTAAAACACACTGAATAATAATTCATAGAGGAGAGGGGCCATTTGCTTGTAAACAAGCTTGGTATTTATAGCATTTGGATTTACCAGAGGGTAAGTTTGAATTAAAATCTTCTATTATAAACAAATAGAAATTACTATTTACCAGGTGGCTAAAACTTAAATGCAAGCAAGAGTGGTTGAGAAATGTGAGCGCCACTTGATTTTTCATGTTGACAAAAGCATTAGAAAGTTCTAGAAAATGCACACAGGACCGCTGCCCTACATAGGGTGGCGATTCTGAATCGCTTCTTGCCTTGTCTTGGAGTGGTGGTCATGGGACCGATGCAAGCGGGGCGGCGGTCCCGAAACTAAAAACCAAAATACAAGAAAAGAGCGGAGCGGGGTCAAAACAAAGCATGTGGAGGCTGGATATGGCATTTTGGGATGTAGATGTATACTCATCATGATTTCTGGATTATGAACACCTTGCGAAGAGATCTGAATCATCATTGGGGTTTTTGTAACCTCTTTCTGATAGTACAATACCTATGATTTTGGGTACCTACAGAGATCCTCATCTTTAGGTGGGTACACTATCTTGTCCATAGGTTGTTCCATTTTTTTGTCCACAAGCACCTCAAAGAGGTTTTCACTATAGGACTTGGAATTTTTCTTTCTGCAAGGCTTTTCTATAGGAATTTTTCCCTTTCTTATTTTCTTACTTAAGTAACCACAAAAATCTACCTCCTCTCCAGAAGTATGTGCATGTGTTGAGCTAAATGGAGAAGCCTTTCTTGTGGTCATTTCTCATAATGTTGTCTCTAATGCCAAGGAACTCACCAATAGCCTCATCATTCTGAAATACATCGATGGGTACATGTTGTTGTTGGTCCCAATTCACGAGTGATGGGTAAATGAGGTCCAATTTTGGAATGGTAAGGGGTGTAATAGGGGTTATGGTAAGTGTGGGTCGTCAAACTTGCACCTGTGTCTTGGATCTAGAGGAAATGAGTCATTTGAGATCACAATGGAACCATCTCCAAGTTGTGGGACCTTGCACGCTTGAGATGGATCTCTGGAGAAGGTCGGTTCCTCTATCTATTTCTACTACTACTTACTCCTAGTGCTGAAAGGGAAAACTAATGCTAATGATTCCAAGGGACCAGTGATAGGAGGATAACATGAAAGGAAACTAAACTAAAAGGGCGATAACACTAGAAAAATAGGGTCGATCTCTCTCCACAGTGATGAAGGAAACCGAGAGGGTGTGGGAGAAGAGGGCAGATGACATGTGCCATAGATCAACACATGGGCTCGGCCTTCAAGTGCACGTAAAACATGAACATAGGGATCTATGAATCATAGTAGTATGCACATCATGCCAAAAACTACAAATAGAGAGGTGAGATGTAATGAAAATGAGAAAGGGAAGACAAGATTTTCACAAAACATGATTTTATTTCTTAAGGGATGCACAGTTAGTTACATTCATGGCAAGAGGTGAGAACACATTGCGAGACCATGCCAAGGTCCGAGACTTGTTGGAAGTTGGCCACCATTTTGACATGGTGTTGTTACTGATAGAGAGGGGTCCTCTTTATAAAGCACAACTCTGCTATTTTATAGAATAAGAAGGAGAGAAGATAAGGAGAAAATAAGGAAATTTGGATTTAAAAGAAGAGAAGAAGAGAAAATAAGGAGAAAAGAAGGAAGAAGGCAAGATCTGATTGAAATATGGTGGTTGAGGTTGATTAGATGTGTGCATTGATGAGTTGAGAGAATTTTCCTATTTTTTGCCTACCAAATCCCACCTAAATTTGAATTTGAATAGTCCAATGTGTAGCTTATGTCGCAGTAGCTCTCGACATGTCCAGGCATGCACCGATTAGAGCTCTGTAGAAAAAGATATGGTGGTTAGATCCGTTTGGGTATGTAAGACACATGGTGTACACGGATTTGGTCGAGGAAATTAGCCACCGTGCAAATGTTCTTGTCATTTCTACCATGTGTTACTCGTTGATTTGTTGTAAGAGATCCTAGGTGCCCTCTTGCACGCTTTAATCGGTTGCACACGACACACTCAAGCATGTCGAATGATGTGGCATGAAATGGCATAGGGAGGGTGCAATGGATATGTGCATGAAAGAAGAGGGTGTGGGAAGGTGTGCGTGTGAAGGACGGGTGAGTGAATGTAACACGCGTGGCAAGAAAGAAAGACATACTTATAGAAGGAAAGTATGGAAGTAGGGCACGAGCATTTAATTGAGGAAGGGCACACGGTGGTAGATAGAGAAGGGTGGGGGATGTGCAAACGAGCGCAAGGAAAAGAGGAAGTGCAAGGTGTGCAAGTGCGAAGGCATGCAAGGGACTTAGCCAATTTGGAAGGCAAGTCTATAGAGGTGCGCGCAAGGAGTGCGCAACAGATAGAAAAGAAAATGGGTGCGTAGGGGAAGGTGCAAAGTGAAAATGGAAGGAGATAACAGAATGCAGAGGGAGAAGTAGGAAGGAAGCAAGGCACGTGGAAGCCAAGGAAAAAACTTGAGTGCGCGCAACCTGAAATGTGAAACATCAGAGTCAGAATGAAAAATATAAGTTATCCAAATAACTAGGAGAGTTATTTGGATAACAATTTTTAGCGACTTTCAGGGCCATCTGTTTACTAGATGAAGAGATCAGTAGCCTTAGAAGTCCATTGGGCATGGATTCAAGTGCTAAACTTGAAGATCTGATTTGCAACTTTGAAGAACATCCCTGAAGTCACTTGAAGCTCTGTCTGAACTCTGAACTGAACTACTGCTCTCATGAGGATATTCTGAGTTGGACTATGAGAGTTTAAAATTACGTAGATTGTTCGAACTACCTCTAGAAAAATTGAATTTCCATCCCGAGGAAACAACAAAAGGGGCATGTAGGCCCAACAGGGAAGGAAAGGCACCAGAGGGAGTGTGTCAAAATAGAAACACAACACTATGTACAAAGCTGAAAATCCTACATATCCCAAAGGGAACATGCAGTGTGCGCGAGCACTTCATTGCTGAAATCAAACCTAACCAACCTTCTCTAACAAGAGGAAAGGGGTGCTCAAGTAAAACTTGTTACAGGCACAGAGAAGTAGCTTCCCTTCCTCACAAATTTCCACCATGTAATTGATTTGGCATTGAACATGGTTGAAAACAAGAGTGAAAATCCACCTTGCAGATGGTGTTTCACCCTCCTCAAAGTATCAAAAATAGAATATATACCTCCTAAAGTTGTTCTGCACTTGGATTTGGGAGGCACTGCTGTTGACCTTTGACATGCAAGCTCTGCCTTATGCACTTAAATGAGCATGAGCGGCGGAAACTTTGTTTGTGGCTCTAGACTGCTTGCCGATATCTAATTGGGCATGGTCTGATCCTTTTGATTTTCCCATTACTTTGAAGCTCAATCCCATAAATGGGTTTTCTTTCAAACTCTCCTTCGTAAGAGGAGTGTTTGCAAGATGAGTCGTCTTAAGTAAGGGTAGCTATATTTCTGCCTCTATAAACAACTCAATCTCCTCTAGAGCATACCCCATGGGATTAAGTGATTTTATTCTGGAATAGGTGCCCATATGATTTCCTCTTCCCAATTAGATTTGCATGAGTCATGTCATTATTCAACTATTTTGTAGTCATCAAACATGATGATGTTGGTTGGGAAAGGCACGTTGGCAAGGGGCTATTCATTTATGGTACAGTTAGACAGAGGGGACTCAAAAGAAGGTGGGAGGATGGGTGTAGAAGGCCCATAAGACATGCTCGCAAGAGTGAAAGTGAATGCAAGAGGGGTGATGACAGAGAAATTAAGGTGAGAGGATGGAGGAGGGGAATTCTCAATGGGGGTAGTGCGTAAGAAGTTTGGGAACACACGTGGCGAGTGAGATGATGTAAGTTGGCACGGAGGAGTGGGAGGGTTGTAAGATGGTAGTGCAGGGTTGCCCCATTGATGGGTTCTCACATTCTAGATTTTTGAGCCTCCATTTCTTCTGCCCACTCTATAACTTGAGGCAGCATCTCAGTGATAAAGTGCATCTTATGTTGGGCACTAAATTAGCCTAGTATAGGGCTAAACCATGGAAAAAGGACATTTTAGCCAATTTTAGTTTCCTTTATGGAGCACTTGACTCTGAGCTGCATCATGTCCATCTCCATCTTTTGCACCTTCCTCTAAAAATCAACTTCTACTATGGATTAAAACCATCATCCGCATAAACTTGTTCTTCATAAACATTTTGGCTAGAAAAAAGTGGGTTATATGCATATTCAGGATAACAGGGCTCATAAAACTGATTTGGAGGAGGATTTTGGAACTGTGGGGATGGAGGGAAATAACTCTGCTATTGTAAATGATAATTCCATGAAGGGAAAGAAGTCATGATTACACAAATTCAAAAGAGGAAGGTGGAATGATGGAAAAAGAAAAATGAATGAAAAGAGGATGGGATATTGGTTAATAAATGAGGTAATGGGTGTGTTTGGATCAGTGGATTCGCCATATACATTGAAAGATGCCTCCAAAGGTTGGATCTCAGCAATAACACATCAAACTTGTTGAGATGAAGATGTATAGCTCTTCAATCTGGTCCCACCGAGCATGCTAGAAACTGTGATCGTCAAACTTGCACCCATGTCTCAGATCAGGAGGAACTGAGTTGTTTGAAATCACAATGGAGCCATCTCCAAGTTGTGGGACCTTGCGTGCTTGAGACGGATCTCTGGAGAAGGCCAGTTCCTCTATCTATTTCTCTGCTACTCCTAAATCTTGAAAGGGAAAACTAAAGCTAATGATGCCAGGACCAAAGATTGGAGGATAACATGAAAGGAAACTACACTAAAAAGGCCACAACACCAAAAAAAGAGGGTCTATCTCTTTCCACGTGTGGCGAAGAAACAAAGAGGGTCTTTGGAGAAGAGGGAAGACGATGTCTACCACATATCAACACCCAAGCTCACCTTCTAACATGCGCAACAAATGAACACAGGGACTCGAAGCACATGATTATGTACAACATACCAAAAATGCAAATAGAGAGGTGAGATGCAATGAAAATGAGAAAGGGAAGACAAGAGTTCCACAAAACATGATTTTATTACTTAAGGGATGTATAGTTAGTTACATTCACATCAAGAGGTGAGAACACATTGCAGAGACCATGCCACATTTTTAGACTTGTGGGAAGTCGGCCACCATTTTGGCATGGTGTTGTTACAACAGAGAGGGATCCTCTTTACAAAGCAAAAAATTTATAGAAGAAGAAGGAGAGAAGAGAAGGAGAAAAGGAGGGAAACTCGGATTCAAATCTTCAACCACCAACAACAAGTGATAAATTCCTACAAAACTACTTGCAAGGATGTTAGATGTGCTTCCCCATGTCTATTTGGCATGTAGAAGAAGGAAGAAGGCAAGATCTGATTGAAATCTAGTGGTTGAGGTTGATTAGATGTGTGCATTGATGAGATGAGAGACGTTTCCCTATTTTCCACCTACCAAATCCCACCTAAATTTGAATTTGAATAGTCCAACATGTAGCTTGTGTTAGTATCTCTCACAAGTCCAAGCTTGTAACGATTAGAGCTCGTAGAAAAAGATACGGTTGTCGGTGAAATATCCCTTGTGGGATATTTCTTAAAAATGCACAAAATATAGAAAATTTGCAGTAAAAAGTAAAATACTGATTTTTAATGAAAATGTCCAGCTAGGACAATGAATGGTATTGAATTGATATCACACAAAATATTTTCCCACAATGCATGAAATTACAAGGGAAGCTTACAATAATAATAATAAACACTATGTAGACATTTTATGGGATAATATATTGCTGCCCGAGAAAACGTACAGAAAGCCCTAGGTGGCTAGACAACTTTAGAGGTCTGTGACCCTCTAAATACAAGAGAAAAATAAGGGTCTTTGAAAACAACAATGACAGATGTAGGGAATAGCACTGCCACTGCAGATTTGACCCGACCGACTGAAAACCCCCAAATAGAGGCTCAAGTTGCCACGTAAGGAATGGAGTCGGGAAATGAGGGAGGCACCTTCCACGTGTTGCCACACCCAACCTAGATGGCTGCCATGAGTCGGATCTAGAGCCCCTCTGATTGTCTTCCCCGAAAGCCCCCAAAATTCTCAAAACCCTTCCTCTGACCCTCTAGAAATATCTCTATAGCACGGCCCAGAAAATGGCTCCAAGATGACAGACTAGGGTAGATCTTTCACTACCAAAGAATGCCCTGCTAGCTAGGGATGGGTCTCTCACCACCAAGCTAGGGTCCCTGTGGGATTTGACTCCACAAGCTGTAGAAATGCAACAACAATAGCTACACGTGAAGGAGGCTAAAAATGTATATGAAAAAAGTGCCTTTTCTTCCTTCCCCGTCTCCATATATACCTTTCCTTGGAAAATGAGCCCCCATAACCCTAGCGCATTTCATTCCATGGAGGGGCCACTAACATAAAAGTATCTATAATTACTTTCTCCCTTTTTGGAGTCGTTGTGTCCAAAAGTGACCCCCAAAATGCCAAACTAGGACATTAAAACCATGGGGCCCCTTCCCACAAGCTTCCAACGTCCACATTGCCCCTTGGTCTGACCACATGTTTTGGGCCCGACTTGGCCCTTGGGCCATTTGGTGTAGGAAGAAGGGGACATTACAGAAAGGGGACATTACAGTCCTCCCTTCCCAAAATTTGCTTGTCCTCAAGAAAACACAAATTTGGATGCTGCAAAATCTACTCCCCCTCCCAAGTAGCATCCTCAAGTGGCAGTCCCTTCCATCGCACCAAATACTCAGTGATTGCTCTGCTCCTGAGCCCCCTTTTCATCTCATTTCAATAATGGCTTCCGGTTCCAGAACTAACTTCCCTTCCTCATTTAGTGGCGGTAGCTCTGTAGATGGTGCAATATGTGGTCTGAGCACCTTCTTAAGGCATGAAACATTATGGAAGACATTACATATCTTCTTGTGCTCCGATAGCTCTAGCTCATATGCCCACTTTGCCCTACTTGAAGAACTATATGGTATGAACCATAAAATTGTGGTTTCAATTTCTCTGCACCCTTCTGCTTCAGTGAGGACTACCTATATGGTTGTAAATGTAGGAACACTAGATCCACAGCCTCAAAAGACCTCTCTATCCTGTGCCGATCTGCATATACCTTCTGCTGATTTTGTGCCTTAAAGATTCTCTTTGAGAGCCTTCAGAATATCCTGGTTCTCCTGCAACCAATCTCAAGCTTTGGGAGCTCGGCTATCTGGTAATACCAAATCTACGAATGTCCTTGCGTCGTACCCATACAAGGCTCGGAAAGGGGTCATACCTATGCTCATTTGGTAGGTGGTATTGTAGCAATACTCACCCATGTGTAACCATTTGATCCATGCCCGCTGGTGTCCTGTCACATAACTCTGCAAGTAGCCTTCTATCCACTTATTGACTATCTCCGTTTACCCATCTGTCTGTGGGTGGTAGCTAGTGCTAGGAGTTAACTCTGTACTTGCTAGTCTGAAGATCTCCTACCAAAAGGCACTCATGAAGATCTTGTCCCTGTCACTGACGATATTTTTAGGCAACCCATGTAGCCGAAAAATACCGGTATAGAAGATCCAGGCCACATCCACGGCCTCGTGCCCTTTGGGTAGGGAAAAGAAATGAGCATACTTAGTTAACCGATCAACTACAACATAAATGCAGCTATGCCCATGCACCAAGGGAAGCCCTGTGATAAATTCCATAGATATGCTTTCCCATTTCTATTCGGGAATGGGGAGAGGCTGAAGTAATCCTGCTGGGAAAGAGCACTTGGATTTGGTTTGCTGGAAAACCATACATTCTCTGACATGATTTAGGACATCGTCCTTCATCCCCTTCCATGAAAATCTCTCCCTGATGAACCTGTATGTTTTGAAATACCCAAGATGTCCAGCTAGGGTGTATCATGTACTGCTCGAAGGATCTTCCCCTTCATTTTGGATCCTGGTACAAGGAAGATCCTATCCTTGTAGAAAATGAGATCATCCACTACTCTGTATCGGTCGTCCTGTATCATACCATCCATGATCCCACATGCAAACTAATTTTTGGAATACTCAACAAGTATATGAGCCTTCCAATCCGCTGAAATCTCAGACATAGAACTAAGCATAGCAGTGAGGTAAGGCCTCCTAGATAAAGCATCAACAACAATATTATTCTTACCTCGAGTGTACTCAATGTCAAAGTCATATGTTTACACCTTGTTCACCCATCTCTGCTGGTGATCATTGAGCTCTTTCTGTCCCAAGAAGAATCTCAAACTGTTGTGATCCGTACGAACCATGAATTTGCTGCCCACAAGGTACTGTCTGAATTTGGCCAAGGCATGCATAATGGCCAACATCTCCTTGTCATAGATTGAATACCCTCTCTCCACGGGTTTCATTTCGACTCTCATAGGTGATGGGATGCGATCCTGCATGAGAACTGCCCCAACACCCTCTCTTGAAGCATCACACTCAAGGATGAATGGGCGGGAGAAGTCTGGTAATGTGAGGATGGGACATGAACTCATTACCTCCTTGAGGTGGTCAAAAACCTGTTGAGCAACGTCTGACCAAGAAAAATCCCCCTTCTTGGTCAAATTGGTCAATGGAGCAGTCAACCGAGAGAAATTCTTCACAAACCTCTGGTAGTATGTGCACAACCCCACAAATCCTCTCAATTGTGTCAATGTTCTAGGTGGGGGCCAATCCAGGATTTCCCGTATCTTCTCTCTGTCCACCTTCACTGTACCCCCGCCAATTACATATCCCAAGTACAGAAGTTTGGTCATGCCGAACTCACACTTAGAAGCTTTCACATATAATGAATTAGCTTCTAATATCCCCAATATCTCACCCAGTGCCTGATATGGTCCTCCCAGTCTGCTTTGTAGACTAAAATATCATCGAAGAAAACCAACACAAACTTCCGCAAGTGGCGGTTGAACACATGATTCATGCAATACTGGAATGTAGCTGGAGCATTAGACAATCTAAAAGGCATCACCAAGAATTCAAAGTGACCGTAGTGGCATCTGAATGCTATCTTATGCACATCTTGCTCCCTGACTTTGATCTGATGATATCCAGTGCAAATCTATTTTCAAAAATAGATTGCACCATGTAGCTCATCCAGTAACTCATCAATGCGTGGTATGGGATACTTGTTCTTTATTGTCTTCTTATTTAAGGCCCGATAGTCCATACACATCCACAGGGTCCCATCCTTCTTCTTCACCAAAACCAATGAAGAAGAAAAAGGGCTGGAACTCGGTCTAATATGCCCCATATCCATGAGCTCCTGTATAGTCTTCTCGATCTCATCCTTAAACTGCTTGGGGTGGTGGTAAGGAGAAGTGACCACTGGTCTAGCATCCTCGAGCTCAATCACATGCTCAAATCCCCTATCTGGAGGTATGCCTAGAGGTATGTCACCAAACATGGCACTATGTTTGTCCAATAGGCCCTGTATATCCACATGGTACTGTTGTTGTCCCTCCTCTGATTTCTTGGTTGAAACCAAGTAGTGTACTGCCCAATCCACCTCGTCATGCCTATAGATCCTCTCGATCCTCTTGGCCGTAACAACTCAGGGGTGCCCCCGAGGATAAACCCCTCAAGATCACATTCCTCCCTTCGGACTTAAACTTCAGCTCCATCATCTGGAAGTTAGTTCAAAATTCACCAAGGGAATGGAGCCACTTGTACCCAAGCACTATGTTGGTCTCTCCAATTCCAACAATATAGAAATCATTGGTAACTGTATAGTTACCCATCGCGATGCTCAATTAGGGAACCCATCTTGTGCATCTCATAGACTCTCCATTGGCTACAACCACGTTGAAGCCCTTAAATTTCTCTATATGTAACCCCCACCTCTCCACTAATGAGGAATCAATAAATTTTTGGGTTACCCCACTATCAATGAGTACCACCACTCATTTTCCTTGAAAAACTCCCCCAACTCTGAATGCTTTGTACCTTAGGGTACTAGCCAATGTGGCGATAGTCTCTTGGGGAAAGTATCACTATCTTGCTCCACACCCACACCATCTGATGCCTCATCATCCTCATCCTCTAATGGTTGTGTGTTCAACTCTTCATCACCATCACTCTCCTCGAAGACCTCTATGTATTGGGCCCTCCCTCTGCCCTTGCAATTGTGTCCTAGGACCCAAGGTGTGTGGCAATCAAACATAGTTTCTTTCGCCTCAATTCCTCCCTGTCCTCACTAGCTCTGAATGGTCTCTAGGTTGTATCCTTCCTAGGTGGAGGTACCTTTGGCTGTGAACCCCGGTTCTTGAAGGGAAACCCTTAGGCTACACTCGAGGTGGAAACCTCGACTTAGGAGTGGATAGCTCTAGGTCACGAGCTCTCCTAATAGCCTCATGCAATGAAGAAGGCTCAAATGCCCTCACAAATCCAGCGAGAGCATCTATCAAACCTATTGTGAATAGGGAAATCAGCCTCATCTCTGTAATATCAGGTACCATGACCGATAGTCTCTGAAAATCAGTGATATATTGATCCATGGAACCGGTCTATCTCAGATGAGTCAACTCTCTAAAATACCCATCGGGGTCCCTCTTATCAAATCTACTCACTAGCCTCTTTGTGAACTCTGCATAAGTTGTGATGTATATGTGTCCTTATGTAATCAACCCATAATGCCACCAATCATGAGCGTCTCCCTCTAGATGTAGGATTGCAAACTTAATTGCATCTTCCTCCCGCATTGGATTCAGGTCGAAGTATGTCTTCAACTTCACACCCAAGACTATGCAATACACTTCTTAGAACCGTCGAAATGTGGAACATAAATCTGTCCCAACCTCCTTTGCATCTCTGGTACTTGTGCTTGGTAATCTCTCCTAGGTCTGCTGCCACTATTCATTTTGCAATATTCCTGGAATGGCATGTTGTGACGAAAGTAATCACTTAAAGTCTGGTTTCTTTCCCAACAAGACTCCTCATCTACAACATCCCCAGTACTGTGAAACTTCTGGATCCTTCAAGAAAGAAGGTTCGTGAGACCCCAGAGGCCTGGTAGAAGAATGGGGGGATCGTTGTCCTAAATTTCCACCCTCACCTCTTTGACCATATTGTCCCCTATTGCTATTCTCTCCTCTTTCCACATGAGTATCAGACCTGTCCTGTGTTAATCTCCCAGTGAGCTGGCTCAAATAGAGATTGGTAGTCTCCTGTTGCTTTACCATGTTGGTGAACAATTGTTTCATCAACTCCACCCCTATATCCTCACTGTCTCTGTCCCCCATCTTTCAATCCCAATAGGCTGGAGAAACAACTGCTCTGATACCACTAAAATATCCCTTGTGGGATATTTCTTAAAAATGCACAAAATATAGAAAAATTGCAGCAAAGTAAAATACTTGATTTTTAATGAAAATGTCTAGCTAGGACAATGAATGGTATTGAATTGATATCACACAAAATATTTTCCCACAGTGCATGAAATTACAAGGGAAGCTTGCAATAATAATAATAAACACTATGCAAACATTTTATGGGATAATATATTGTTGTCAGAAAATGTACAGAAAGCCTTAGGTGGCTAGATAATTTTAGATGTTCGTGACCCTCTAAATACAAGAGCAAAATAAGGGTCTTTGAAAACAACAATGGTAGATGTAGGGAATAGCACTGCCACCTGCAGATCTGACCCGGCCGACTGGAAAACCCCCAAATAGAGGTTGTGAGTCGCCACACAAGGAATGGAGTCAGAAGTGAGGGAGGCACCTTCCACATGTGCTGCCATACCTAGCCTAGATGGCTGCATGAGTCAGATCTAGAGCCCCTCTGATTATCTTTCCCAAAGCCCCAAAAATCCTCAAAACCCTTCCTCTAACCCTCTAGAAATATCTCTATAGCATAGGCCCAGAAAATGACTCCAAGATGACAGACTAGGGTAGATATTTCACTACCGAAGAATGCCTGCTAGCTAGGGATGGGTCTCTCACCACCGAAGCTAGGGTCCCTATGGGATTTGACTCCACAAGCTGTAGAAATGCAACAACAATAGCTACACATGAAGGTGGCTAAAAATGTATATGACAAAAAGTGCCTTTTCTTCCTTCCTCGTCTCCATATATACCTTTCCTTAGAAAACAAGCCCCCACAACCCTAGCGCATTTCATTCCATGGAGGGGCCACTAACATAAAAGTATCTATAATTACTTTCTCCCTTTTTGGAGTTGTCGTGTCCAAAAGTGACCCCCAAATGCCAAACTAGGACATTAAAACCACGAGGCCCCTTCCCACAAGCTTCCAGCATCCACAGCCCCCTTGGGTCTGACCATGTTTTGGGCCCGACTTGGCCCTTGGGCCATTTGGCATAGGAAGAAGGGGACATTACAGAAAGGGGACATTACGGTCAAAAGATATCAAGCCATCTGGGTATGTAATACATGTGCACACGCAGATTTGATTGAGGAATTCAGCCAACTGTGCAAATGTTCTTGGCATTTACGCCACATGTTACTCATTGATTTGTTAGATGGATCTAGTGCCCTATTAGTGCACTTTAATTGGTTGTGTGCGGCACACTCTCGGTATGTCATAATGATGTGGCATGAAGTGGTGCGGGGAGGGCACAAAGGATATGCGCATAAGAAGAAGGGGCATGGAAAGGTGTGCTCATGAAGGACAAACACGTGAAAACAATACCCATGGTAGGAAAGAAGGCATACTTGCGAGACGTAAGTATGGAAGCAAATTGTGCCAAAGGAACAAAATTGAGTGCGTGCAACCTGAAATGTGAAACATTAGAGTTAGAATGAAAAATATAAGTTATCTAAATTACTAAGAGAGTTATTTGGATAACGATAAGGATAGCCAAGTTAGAGAATAGGTTTGTGGAGGTGAGCTCTTCGTAAAAACTACACTGGGAATCTGTTTCACTTTCATTTTTGGAAAAACTACCCTCACACTTAGAAGAGGCATACTCATCATTTGAAGGGTGAGACTCATACAAATGGGTGTCAAGACCGGATTTACCCATTATACAACAAGGTATTAAAAGAGCTTCCAATGAACCATTTTCTTTACGGCCGTAACCACATCCTTTATACCTCATAGTAAGCACTATGTGGTTGGTAATAACATACCTAGGTGACTTGTAGCATAAATCCATTTCATCATATTGAGGATGAAAAACAATATCGTGAAGTATCCTTTCATCTTCTAGTAAGCCACCTGAAGTGAAATTATCAAAGGAGCACTTCTCCCTTGATCTCTAGAATTTATAGCACGGTCTACCACATGCTTGGGCTGATAGCGGAATGTTTTGAGCCATATGGTCTTGCTGCAGATCATACTCTCCACAACCACTTTGGATAACCTTCATCTCCCATGCAGCGAAAGGAGTTTCTGAGGTGGAAACACCATTTTCATTGGTAGACAAGGTATCTGGAACCACTCTTGAAGCGAGGGCTTTCGAATGATCAAGAATAATGATATTCGTAGAGGGACACTCGTAAATGATAGGAAAATACCCTGATAATTCTTGAAAATGAGAAAATGGTTGGGGATCTCCTTATATAGTAAGTTTATGTCCTTCATGCTACAACTTTAAACAATGATGATATGTTGATAGCACAACTTGCATGACATGGATCCACGAGCGGACGAGTAAGATGTTATAAGGGAGTTCCAAGTCTAAGACATGGAACTTCATATTATGGTTTATGGGACCAACTTCTAATGAGAAAGTGATGATTCCAGCTGATTGTCACTCTTCATTTTCATATGCCTTTATGGTGATGACCTTTATCTCCAAATCAACTTCTGTGCACCCTAGTTTTTGAACTAGTCTAAGAGTACAAATATTTAGACTGGATCCGCTATCCATAAGCAATCACTTGATCTTCTTACATTTGATCATTACTTGAATGTGTAAGGGTAAGTTACGGGAGGGATTTTCTCGCTAAGAATTCCGTTAGACTGAAGAAAGTCATGTGTTCAAGGAGCTATATGCGCTACCATGGCTTGTAAGTGTGTTGGCTCTATATCAACAGATAATCTTGATCCTGTAAGTTTTTACAAAGTATGTCCTTATGAACGTTAGAAATCTTTAGAAGGTCTAAGATTGAAATCTTAGATGTGGTCTTCTCTAATTGATCTAATACATCATAATGACTCTCTTGAGGAGGAGGGGAGGAGGTTCTAAGATAACAAGGTGAGCCTATCGTGTTTCCATAACACACTCTCTTGTTCTAATTTTGATCGTGTTGATATGTTCAACAAGTGAATCAACACAACCTATCAAGGCATCAAAATGTAATGGCTTTGATTTGGTACTCTTATTTTGAGACGATTGTCCTTGATCCTTTTTTCTTTCCTTCATGTTTGGGGAAAGGTTCTTTGAAAATCCCCATATTTGTGTTTAGAGATTGATAGGGGTGAAAAAATCTATTTCTACATCACCACTGTCAATCAATTGTTGAATGTAATGTTTTAGTTTTAAGCACTTGTTAGTTTTGTGACCTTTAACGCGGTGGAATCTACAAAAATCATTTTCCCTAAGCCATCATAGCTTAGGTGCATCATCCCCATAGGGTTGTGATTCATGATACCAAACCATGTTGACGGCCTCTAACTACTTTAATATTGATGATATTGAGTCAAATAGAGGAGTGAACACACAATGTTTATACTCCATAGGCAGAGATCCCTTTGTAAGCTTCAAAGGAGTGTGGTTTTGAATTTCTTGTACTCATTTAGAGTCTACTATTCAATCACCAACAATGTTCATGTTCCTATTAGGGAAAAAATTTGTCTTTTCATTAGTTTTGGAATCATTATGATCGTGTGAAAAGGGCTTTAGGGTCCCTCTAGCTAACAACACTTTTTTATTTTACCCCCTTTTTCGACATCTTGTTATGTTAGAAAAGTAGCACCTTGGGATTTATACATTATAAAACCCTACTTTTGACTAACATGGGATTGTCTCAAGGTGTGGGACCTTTGTGATTGAGACAAACCTCTAGAGAAGGTTGGTTTCGACTTATTCCAATGTTGATCTACTCCTAAACTACCAATTCCAAGGGACCAAAGGAAGAGAAATACATAAATGTAAATCCTAAACTAAGGGAGGTGATAGCACCAAAACAAGACTAGAGAGATTCCTAGTGAGTGAAAGTGGAGGGAAATGGGGAAGAAGAGGGTAAATAAAATTCCACAGTCCCAAAACACATTCAAACCTCCAATCTCATGGAGCACAACAAATTTAAGCCCTGCAAAGGAACACAATATGCACAATATACCTACAAAATATAATAGAAGGAAGAAATGTAATATAAATCAAGCTAGGGAAAGAAAAGCCACAAAACACTAATTTTATTGCTTAAAATGATGCACAATCCATTACAGTATAGGCACAAGGCAAGAATCCTTCAAAAATGCATAAATTTGAGGCCTGTAGCTCACAAAAGTCTTTGGAACAATTTTGGCAGAGTTCCTTTACAATTTCAAAATCCCTCCCTCTTTTCAAATGAGGGGAATTTACATATATATAGAGAAAAGGATCTACCAACCAAAATCCTTCATTAAATTCATGTATGTAGGTATGGGTAACCATGATGGTTCACTTTTTAATGGTACTTTTCTTGCACAGTGAATAGGGGTGCCATACCTCATTAAACCGGTTATTGAGCTACCTTATACGGTGTCATTAATGTTTGGCCATATCTAAAACTCTTTGTTTTCACCCGATGGAAACCACTAGCTAACGTATGACAAGAAGAGAAGAGTCATCGCCAAAGAGGAAAAGACTTGTCACACGATAAGAAGAAATTTTATCGCACTACAATGAGGGGAAGTTGACGTGCAACAACAAAAGGAGGTGATGTTGGCCTTGACAACAAGAGGTCGGAAGCGATGGGGAATAGAATGACATGCAAGGAGGGGATCTTCTCACACGACAAGAAGATATGTTTTCACACATTAATAAGAAATGGTTGATGCACAATAGGAGGATGTGGTTGACACGTGTGAACAAGGTGTGGTTGACGCGCAACATGAGGAAGTGGTTGTCGTGCATCAATAAAGTGTGATTGACACATAACAAGAGGAAGTGGTTAACGCACGTCAACAAGGTGTGGTTAATGTATGACAAGGAGGAAGCGGTTGACATGCATCAACAAGGTGTGGTTGATGTGTGACAGGAGGAAGTGGTTGATGCATGTCAACAAGGTGTGGTTGACACGCGACAATTCATAAATTTTTCCAGTTTGACCATTAATGTAAATCCTGCTCCAAACCTTTGCCTAAACTACTCCCATTAAATATCAATTCCCAGACCTGTAGGTTGATCCATTTTGCAAGGGGATGCAAAAATGGATAACAATTACCTCTTATAATGTGTTTCCATAATGCATTTACAAGTGGAACATGATGTCAGGGTGGAGGTTGGGAAAAAATATACTTATTAGCTATTTTTAGGGTATGGAGCAAGGGAAGTGGCTAGCTAACCCTCTCTACCATTGTAGGAAAGCAACGAAGTTATCATTGTTTCGTTGTTTTTCATTACAGAGATCTGTCATGGTAACATCATTCTCTATATTAAAAGAAAATTGACATACAAAATGTTTCGCTAGTTCGGCCATGTAGATATAGATCCCTTGGGATGTGTAAAAACCACTCTAGCACATGTCCTCCTAAACTCCATGGGAAGAGGAAAATAAGATAGTTGTCGTTATACACAACTTCTTAAAATGCCATATAAAAATATTTGATATGATCTTGGGGATCACCTTTTCCCTTGTATTTATCAAACTTCGGACAATCAAAATGTCATGGGAAAGGTACTTGTAACATGGATCTATCAAATGGATAAGGGCACAATTCATCAAACTGGTATTTCTTGTTGTTATTACTAGTTTTTCCTTCTTGCAATGCTAGAAGGGCATTCTTCATAGTGGACCACTCTTGATTGAAGAGTTGGTCTTGTGTGGGTGGCGTAGGTCTATATGAAGGGTTAAATCTAGGTGTATTCCCACCCCTATTCTCTATGAGAAATTCTTCATAAGGGTCTTTTCATGTCTCCCATCGAGGAGTGTTTGTTTGGAACTCGTGAAACAAAGCTTTAGGTTTTGCCTTTGGTCCAAAGCTTTTAGTTGTTCCTTATGTATATGTGAATCCAAACTTTCCAATTGGTGAGTGAGAGCTTGTACTTGTTCTAATGTTACTTCTCAAGTAGGTATTTCGTTATGATCTTCGTTAGGAGGAGGTTGTGCATGATGAGAATGTTCCTCGTGGTCTTCATAGAGTACTCTAATTGTAGTTATAAGATAGTCTCTATCATTTTCAAAAGGTACTTCATCATTATTCTATCGTCTAGAAGTAGAGGCATGTCCTGAGTTTAATATATCATTAACAGTGTGACAGGTCGGTCTACTTCTCTTCTCCATGAACCATTCAGCAATGAGATAAGGGTCTATGGTAGATGGTAACTTAGCTCCTAGTTCCACAACATGCATAAGAACCTCATGCTTTTTGTGAAACAATTAATCGTTAAAATGGGTGGGATGAAGCTCTACATCCACACAACGAGAATCATGCTCTCCACCACTATGGTCAATCATGACATTATCCTCTAAAAGAGGGTTGTCACCTCTAAAGAGATCGGCTTCTAACTTTCATGACCCCATTCTTGTAGTAGGCATACTTGAAACAAGGGGTACAATGTGAAAGGTTTCCACTAAGGTTTACTAAAAATGGACCTTAGTAAAACATTTGCAGCATAACGATGTTAAGTTGGAAAAAGGGTGACTATAAAATAGACATGAATCCGATAGGTAAATATGAACCTAAGGATGCTAAATAATAAAGAATGATCTACTCTAGCAAGGTAATATATGACACGAGATTTCTATGATAATATAATGACATATAAATCTCAAATCTAGATCAACAAAAGGTTACTCCCTATGATTTTTCGATATAGGTTTGAAACAAATAGTAACAACACAATATCACCAGTTAGGTCAAGTTTGAAACAAACAAGACCTAAATTCTAAGAGAGTTTTGACGTGATCCTCTAACAAGGTATACTACAACCAGTTTCTAGACACTAACAAAGTCTAACTCGTGTAAGATGGTAGATACAAGTGTGAGCATCGTAACAACGCTATTTGGATACGTTAATCAAACTTTGCAAGAAAGAAAGATTTTAGTATCAAAATGGTGTTATAGAGATGCAAACAAAGTAACCTAAACACTCACAAAACTCAAGACAAGGGTAGGATGTAAAAACTATACCTAATTATATCAAGGAATTACTATGCGTGTGAGCAACGTAACAATACAATCTAGAGATTTAGGCCAAGTTTCACAATGGAAACAAGACATAAATGTCACAATTGTATGGTTATAATTCGGGAAGCATAACAACTCAAAAGAATTCAAAGGTGATAAGACAACCTAACTACAATGAAAATAAGTCTCAATATGGTTTTGAGATATAGGGGCTACTAGAACTTGATGAAGTACCATTCAAACTTTCAACACTTCCTTTTTGGCATTGAACCTAGTCATGAAAGTAGACTACAAAAGTGGTGGAAATGATTATTTCTAGTAGGTATCTGTATATGTTTGTTCTTCTTTTGTCTAAAAATGAGAAACAAGAAAACAAAGGACTAGACCAAGTGGTGAGGAAAATACTTGGTGTAACTTTGGCAAAAGTTTCACCTTGTCTTAGACAAGTGAAAAACTAGGAGAAATTAACACTAAATATATTTTTGATGAAATGTCACACGGTTTCAAATTTAATAGATTCTTTCCCTTTTTTGAAAAACAAGGGTTTGAATCCAACAAATTTGTCACTTTGTGAGAGCTCTCAAGTATAATATCAAAGAACAAATTGGCTCCAAGCCATCAAGATTCCTACTAGTTCTCTCACCTAGGTTGTCACAAACCTACCTTTGCGAGCTTGGTTTTCCAAGTTTTCCCAAGAGAATACCCCGCTTTACTTTACCCCTTCTAATACAATGAGCAACTAGTGCATTAAGTTGTATTATCACTGGGGACACAATGGAGATAGTTTTGACTCTAAACTTTCAAGGAGTACTAGTCAATTTGGTGGTGTGGAGCAATTTCCCATTTCGTTCACAAGATTCCGCCTTATGTGAACTACTTTGGGGTTCCTAGGAACATTAATTTTGTAATCTTAAGGCTTAGGCCAAAGGAATTTTCTCCTAGTTAAGTAAAGTGTGTTGTATAGTGGTGTATTTTCTTATCTTTTAGATTAGGAAATTTGGTTTAGACCATCGTTGGTAACCTACAAGAACACATGAAAGTTAAATTTTGGTTTGAAGAGTTATCTTTTCTTTGGCTAGCATTAGGTCCTTCACACAAATGGTTAGTAGTTTAAAAAAATCTACAATATCATAGAAAGAGGATTGAATGTCATTTTTGGTTCTCAAGATCGTTCAAAGACGTGAGATAAGAGCATACACAACAAATAACCAAGATTGTAAATCAATTAGCTACCAAAATACCTTACAAATTAAGGTTTATTCCAAATTAATCCAATTTCTTCTTAATGAAAGACTAAAAATTGTTTTTGGCTCCCAAGATCACATTAGGTGCGAGGGAAGAGCATACACAAATTTTAGCCTTGGTTATTTATCAAGTGAAAAATCTCTTAAACTAAAAGATCATATACAGGCCAAAATGAAATTTTATTCCCTTAAGCATAACAATGAATGATGATTTTTCCTACTTAATCTAAAATTAGCAAAAAGAAGGTTTATGGGTTCTTTTGATTCTCAAGATCACACAAAGTGCAAGAGAAGAGCATACACAACCCTATTCCAAACTCATACAAAGCATGAAAGTAAAATAACTCATCAAACCCTAAGAAATAATATTAGAAAACCTACTATAAATTAGTAAATCTATAGCAAAGTAGCAATTAAAGACCCCTGGAAAATGAAAAAAACACTAAAAACCGGAAGTTGAAATTTTGAACTTTGAGCAAAATGTACCTAAGTGCGTTAACGTGTATCTTTATGTAGAGTGCGTCCTATAGATTATGAGCACATATCTTGAAGAAAAGGTACATATAGCCATACACAAGGCGTGGCCATGTGAAATTTACATAGTAAGTTATGCACATGAGTATCCAGAGAGGCGTGGGCGTAAACTTTAAAGCACATGTGCAAGTCACACAAAGAGGTGAAAAATACAGTGATGCATAGGTGTGACTAGTGAGGCGTGGCCACACACTTTGAAGCATAGCTGCATCCAGTAGAGCACAGGTGCATCCTTTGAAGCGTAGGCACAGACCTTCCTGTAGGTGGTAAAAATACAACTTTTGACAAGAAATTTTTGAAAAAGATCAAATCTTTGTCCTTTTGAGGAAATTTCGACAGTAGTTCACCTCCTTATATCCTACAAAGAACATGAAAATACAACATTTGCTACTAATCTAGTTGAAACAACTATCTAACTTGAAAATTGATCTACAAAACTTTGAAATTTACTCTAAAAATCTTCAAGCTAGATAGTTGTTTCAACTAGATTAGTAACATATGTTGGTTACACCATGCTTAGACTATGTGGTGTAAAGTTTAAAGGTATGTGGTTAGTCCTTTTTATAGTTTTTCCTTTGAGGAAAACTTTCATCTTAGTGCAATGTATGACCAAAAGTACAAATAATATTAAGACTTTTTAATCATGATTAAGGTTTGTTAATCACAATTAGTGAATTAACAAGTGATTAAGATGTGAGGAGCCTTAATCAACCACTTAGGGTCAATTAGGAGGTTAGTATAAGATTTTGAATCTTGCTTTGAGATGTTGTGAGGGAATCGGGGTGATTTTGAGAGGTTGAAAGAGGGGTTTGAGCCAATAATAGGGTATATTGACCAAAATAAGGGTAAAATAGGTTTAATTAGCTAATAATCGCTAATTGTCTGTTTGGAAGAGAATTTTGACTTGTGATTCATCATAAAGTGGTATCCTAAATACGAAAGAGGATAAGTAATTAGCGATGTGTTGTTAATTGATTGAAATGGTAAGAAACATTAGTTAATTAGTGGAAATCACTAATTATAGCAGAAATGGTAAGAATGAGAGTGATTTGTGTGCTTTTAGCAATAAGATTGCAAAAGAGGAATTTAGGTGTCTATAGACCCCAATCATTAGTTTCATTTTTGTTAGTTTCATTCTTTCCATTATATTTCCTATTAGAGAAACCAAAAGCCTCTAGTGACGTGATTTTCCTTGTTGAGGTGTCATCCAACCAATAGGGTTTGAGAGGGTATGTTCACCACCACCAATGCCACTAACTTGAGTGTTGTGATAAGGGATGAAAAATTATTCCTTATAGATCCAATGCTACATATTGCAAGGAAAACGTCTCTCACATTGACCAAACCTATTATCACATAGAGGATCTTTGCGGCGAGGCGAGTTTAGAGGGATTCCACTAACTACACATAGAACCCGACCCAATGGTTAATAAAACTATGTAGGTGAGTCACCTCCAAATTAATCTTCTCTTCTTGCACTTTTATATGAAGTGTGACATTAAAGATGAAATGAATCTCATTAGCTAAAAGCATCAATATAAGATGACATGATTAAATATAGTATCATTTCTATCATTCCACAATTGAAAGATAATATCATAATGGAATATATACTAAACTTGAGTAAATTCTTGTGGAAATCGTATCGAGTCCCTTAAAATAAGTATCTTTCATGTGAAATTTCGAAAGAAATGAATGGAAATTTTTTTAAATCCATGGTCGAGGTTTATTGGTCATGTTTATAAAACCAAAAAACACGCTTTAATGACTCTTGGTGGTTATAAATTGAGAATATAGGATGTACCATATCTAAGGACCTTATATCAATGTTAATTGGTAATCCTTAATGAAGAATACAACAAAGGAAGTGTGTCTTTTGGGCTCAATAATAAAGCAGTACCCAATCTTTCATTCAATCTTGTTTATTAGAGTTAACCATTAAGTATTAAGAAAATGAATTTACATACATTGGGGAGAAAGTAATTTATATCCTTATTGGGGTTTATATCAATAAAAGGGAGTCTAAAACCTCCCATGATTTGGAAGGTAAGTGAATGCTAATATTATAAAGATGCACCTTGGGTATCACAATCAATATTTCCAAAATTGATTCCTAATAATTTTTCTGAAGCTAAAATTCATCCATTAGAAAGGACCATACACCCACTCGATGAGTTGCTTTGCAAAAATAGATCAGAAGTGAACTTGAATCCTTTTCTACATATCCTTATGATTTTCATCCATGGGACCAATTTAAATTAAACATTATAATAAGATAACACCATGTACTACCAAAAAAATGGTTTTTTTGAAAAATCCCAAATCTAAAGCCACCTCTATCCAAAATAAAGTAACATATGATAAATTATGACTCCTTCTGACCATTTTAGATTTAAAAGTCTTAACAATTTTAACATGGACCTTTGTGATTAATAAATATTGATATTTCAAACCTTTATAAGCTCCTTGTCCATTGATAAACCTTTTGTGATATATTTTTTAGTAATAATTTATAGAAACCTTGAACTTCCAAGGAAAAATGATCCATTTAACATATAAGACATGACCTTGGGTTTGAATGTCAATAATATTTAGGTCACCGAGATATTTTAGCTTATGAAATTTTTGATGGAACTCTTTGAAAACCTCTTTTTCTCTTAGAATTGGCCAAAAGAAGTTTCTCCGAATTTTATCAAGATCAACATAGGAAGCATTATAAAGTGCCCAACAAGATGAATAGTAAACATGAGTAACAACCAATACCTTGGAGAAAATTTGAAACCATCCTACTAAATGGAGTGACTTGGTGATCCCATATCCAATCTTATTCTCAACCCTTTGAACTGTAACTACCCTCTATAGTGGGAACCAAACAATGGGTTGGAATGTTTTCATAATAGTCACCATCAATTATCTTGATGATACCTTCCTTCATGCCTAAAATTTTCCAAAGATGAAAAAATCATGAATTGAGTAATGGATTTGTGAATATTTCTATAACTTGATCATCTATTAGGAAAAACTTTAGGTCAACGACCTTTTTGTGTATCATTTTTTTAATATAATGAATATTAATTTCAATGTTCTTTGTATGTGTGATCCATCGGTCTCATGAGATGTGGATAATACTCTTATGGTCTCACCAAAGTGTTGTGGATTGGGTGTGAAAAAATCCAAACTCAAAAAGCATGTGTCAAATCTATATTGACTCATGTCTAATAGAAATAATTCCACTATACTTAGTTTCCATAGTTGATAAATCAAGGATAGTTTGTTTTTTAAAATACCAATTCATGATACCTCCTACAAGATGGAATATGTATTTTGCAATCGAGTTATGATCATTTGAATAACTTACCCAATCACTATTTGTGTAGCCTTCAACTATTGTTTTCCCACTAAGAAGCAATATTTTTTCTATTCCCGTTGAAGTGTTAATATAAATTGAGGCTTTGGCACCTAAATAATACTAAATCCTATAATTAGAAGTAATGTGTGTTGGGATGTTAATTTTAAGTAGGGTCACCTTTGGTGGGCCACCACACTATTACATCCATAATATTTAAATAACATTAATTAAATAACTTATATTACATAAGTTTGGTTGGGTCCCCTTTCGCATGATGTGGATTTTATAAATTAAATCATTTGATTTTATTAATTAGAGTGAAACAAAGGCACTCGAGAGCGAACGAATCATCCACCCTATTTATAGGATGATATCACTATGAGATAAACAGTGTGTTAAAAAGAATATATTGTATTTAAAATGATCGATTTTATGAAAAATAATCAATTTGGTGGGACCCAAGGAGGAATGTGTTGGTGTATATGACTTGTCTCATCATCACTCGACGTCTTTTCCACCTCATGTGATTAGTCATCTCACTTAGTGAGATCATAGGTCATTAGGGTTAGTTAGGGTTTCATGTGTCCATGTGTCATGCACAAGAGTTACACAACACTCCTATATATGTACCTTCTTATTTTGATCTATGAGAATGCTAGACCATGTTTCTTTCATGCTTGATTTTCATTTGTGATTTGAGTTCTTGCTTACTACTTGGATCGTTCATGTCACCATTGGAAGTGAAACCTCTTTGATGTGCACAGGTTCCATATTGATCCTTGAATAACAATCTGATATGGTATAAGAGCTATTGTTCGGTAAACATGCACTTGATTATTTTGGTTGTTCATTACTAAAGTTTGGAGGGAAAGCTAAATCTGGAGGTATGTTTTGCATTTATAGTTTTATCATTTTTTTAATTAAAATTGATTTTTTTAAAATCTACTTGGGAAAAACTTCCGCTTCCTACCCTACCCGGATTGAATTTTTATAGTTTACCCATGCCTAATTTGACAACCTCCCTACCAGCTCGGTTGAGCTCTTGTAGACTCGGTGAGCTCCCTGGTGAGATGTTCCTTCTTGCCAAGTTGGGTCTTCCCAAGAAAGTTGTTTCTAAATAAGTGAGTTATTTTTCCCTACCTTAGCGGAGTTGGATTTTTGCACTACCGACGAGTTGTGATTTGAGTTGATCTTTGCATTTTGCATTGTCTTTACTTCGAGTTTTGGTGATTTGTTTGTTTGTCCCTCGCGAGTTATTTTTTAGGTTTGGTTTTACCTTGCTTTTTAATGAGTGAATTCTATGGTTTTTGGCTTATGCATGTGTTTAACTCAATTCGACCTATGTTTGCATTACCCTTTTTTCCTTGTCTCCTCTCTGTCCCGACCGGGTTACTCCTCCTAGCTCTAACTTGGACTCACCCATGCACTCCTCGCATTTCCCTCGGCTCAAGTAACTCGTTCCCCTCATGCATGCTTCCATCAACCATGTGCTTTTTCCAAGCAATTGTGTGTGTGCCATTTGAATTTTTACTTACGTGCCAAACCTATCTCTCTAGCCGTTATCTCCCCTTAAGACTCACTCTCACTTCTTATCCTGGTCTCCCAATCATTGAGTTTGCCTATGTGCATGTGCATGTTATTTCCCACCATCCAAGCTCCATTGTCTAATCGATCCCTTTACTAGTGCACCGACTCATGTGACTCTCTCTACAATATACAACCACCCAAGTCCTCATCCTCATGAGATTATTTTTTGGCTTGTCTCAAGTATCGAGATCATCTGTTGTAATCCTTGACCAAGTCTTCCTTGTGTGTTGTGCCCGCATTAATCCCCAAGCTCTATTTGGACTCCCATGTCCTCCCTTAATTTCTTCACCCGGCTTTTTGATTTTTTTTAACATTGTTTAAATTCTTTCATAAGTGGTGAGTGTAATATTTTTAAGGGTTACTTTTTTTAAATTTAAAAGGGGCTATTTTTTAAGGGTAACGTGGGTGTTTAAAAGGTAAGAGGGTTAGGCTTGTTTAGTGGTTAATTATTAAGTGGTCTTGTTTATACTTAATTTAAAGTAGATCATAGTTTTAATTAGGGTTTGGTTAATTTTAATAAAATATGGCGTAGACTCTCAATTAGTTTTTAAATCTAATTAGCTCTTTAATTAAATTTCAATTAGTGGCTTATTTATTGTTTTTAAAAGGTTATTATCACTTTTTTACCCCTTTTAATCTTTAAATTAGGCTAAATGGGCAAACTAAAAGTGTTATTTTCTAGCGTTACTAGATGATTTCTACTACCAATAATTTCTTATTGTGTGTAACACCCCTCCTAGCTATTTTCCACCTTCTCGGGAGCATTTTCGGCGTCCCTACAGGTCCCCGAGACTCATTTTGAGCTCGTTTTTGCATATCAGAATCACCCTTATTATTGTTTGCGACTAGTGAGTGTGTCTTCCAAAATATTGCAGCAAGATGGTTTCTACTATGACGTGAGAAAAATTTTCTCACACAAAACTTTGTTTTATCCCCTTGCTCCTTTCTTACGCCCATTTTTTTTAATTTTTTGTGTTGCTCCTCTACTTCCGAATGAGACTTCTTGTGGCCTCCACTCTTGCGCAATTCGTTTCCTACTACAAGGTGAGTGGTTTATTATCTCACGTCGCATGAACACACCTTATTCTAATCAATAGACTATTTAAAAAGTGCCACAAAAGGGGGTTATCATTGTTATTGGGTGTGGTATTGCATATAAACACATTTTCAGCTGATTTCGACGTCTTGCAACCTTGTGTGTATTCTTGCAACCTTCTTTTCTTGAATTTTTGCTTCTTGTTTTGTATGCACCATGGAGATTAGTTTTCCCATACCTATGCTTCATAGGACCATTTCTACATTACAACCTCTCGTATCTTATTCTTGGTATAGCTAACTATGCACCGTGTGGCATTCGAGCATGGAATGTTTTATTATTTAAGATGACCTTTATCTCTACTAATATGGATGATTACCTACCCCTAGTGATCCTGATCATCTTGAAGACTATCTTGAAACTTGTAGCATGATTGTTGGTCATTTGTTGACATACATTTCCAGGAATATCCACCATCATGTGGCACACACAGAGTGTCCTCACACTATTTGGAGCATTATTCGGTCCTTATTTAGAGACCCTTCATAGACTCTAGCTATTGTTTCTCCTACTAATACATTGTCTCCTCTCCCTCTTCATGTGATGATAGTTCTACCGACACAAACTCACATATTTCTATCCCTAATTACAAGTATTTTTCTTCTAGTTTTGATGACGAGAGTATTGATGAGGACTCTTCTCCTCCTTCTCTTGGCCACCTTTTAGAGAATGTTGACACCCCTCTTTTCCCATCAGACATCGGGCATTATTGTTCCCAACCTCATACTTTCATTACATCTACCTCCTTTCCACTTCCAATGTGTGAGGCCCTTTCCACTCCTCCTCCTTCATGCATTGATGATTCATACCTATCAAACATTGCTCTTTTGTTTGTTGAGCCACCCTCTTGGGATGAGTATCTATCAAAACTTATTTGTCTCTTCGCAGTGCATACCTGTGTTACCATACAAGAAGTTTCTCATCCTTCTACAGTGTTTCAGAGGATTCCTTCATCTCCTTTGTTGGGAGTTCCCCCTTTGAGACTCTTATCAATTCCACTATTTCAGAGACCATCGTTGATCTAACCTTTCTTGTGGATCCTCATTCTACCATTTTGTGGGTTGTTACTTTTCCTTTACTTCACTTGGGCATCCTTTTGGTGGATGTTACTCTCTCTCACTCTTACGATTCTACTCCAAAGGAATTATCTTCTATTTTTAGAACCTTCTTGTTAGAAATATGTCATGCTTCATTGTGGACTAGCTTGAGATTTCTTCATATTGCTACCTTTATGTTCCTTTATGGAGTGGGTGGAATTTCAGTACACCATTTCTATTATTCCTAATGTAAAAACATTGTTTGATACGAGATGAACCTTATTCATCCTACATGCAAAAGACCACATCATCAACAGTCTTCTAAGAGACTTTATAGAGTTACAAACTTCATATTCAGTAGTAGAATTATTTACTTAACCCTTCTCTAAAGATAAGTATCCTTAATTGTACTTTCATCTTGGGGTGAGGTTCGCTACTACTTCCACACATCTACTTTACACCTTCTTGTCTTCCTCTCCTCTTCAAGATTCTCTTCCACCTTCAAAGACACTTCATGTTCCTCCTCCCTCCACCACTAATTACAGACTTTTAGGTCCTTCAGATTCTATGGGAGTTCATCAGAAATCATCTTCCGGAGGAGTCTGGCTAGTTCTTTTCTTCTCATCATCTTCTTATTATAGAAAGATTATAGTTTTTACATGGGTACGCTATCGGGCCTTTAGTTTTCGGGACCTATATAATGCATCTTTCTTATGTTTTTAGGTGGGTATTTTACCTCTTGTAAGTGGATTTTTTTCCCTTGGGTTTTCCTCCATTACTTGAGATCCTTATTGTACATGGGTACCTCATCAAGTTGAGTTTTTGGGGCCCATTTCTCTTACCCTCTTCTTTTCTTCCAAGAAGATGTTGTTTATACATGGGTAACTTAGCAAACATTTAGTTTTGGGCCCCATTGACACATCTTTCTTAGTTATATAGGGAATTTTTCTTTATGTTCTAATTTTCTATGACCTCTACCTCAACTTCAATGAAGGGGGTATTGGTGTATATGACTTTTCTCATCGTCACTTAGTGTCGTGTCCACCTCATGTGGTTAGTCATCTCACTTAGTGAGATCATAGGTCATTAGGGTTATTTAGGGTTTCATGTATCCACGTGTCATGCATAGGAATTAGACAATACTCCTATATATGTACCTTCTTATTTTGATCTATTATAATGCTAGACCATGTTTCTTTTATGCTTGATTTTCATTTATGATTCAATTTCTTGCTTACTACTTGGAGTTTTCACATCACCATTGGAAGTGCAACCTCTTCGACGTGCATGAGGTTCCATATTGATCCTTGTAGAACAATATGATAGAATGACGGTGTTGGGTTAAATTGTGTAATTTCTCAAGTAATTACTATTACAAGGAAAGTACTTTATTCATAGTGAGATTTTTACCTACGGGTTTTCCCAATCGTAAAATATTATTTCAATTGTAATTTTACTTTCTATATTTATTTTTAAGTTATTTACTTATACTTACAGACCTAAACTATAATCCTCGGCCTATTAAATACTTGGATGTTTGATTAATTTAATTTATATAAATTATTATTTATCCTTGGTTTTTCTAACAATGTGAAGATACTACATAATGAATCTAGTTTCCCACCAATAGCTTTCCTAACTATTGTGTGATAAAAATTCACTACAAAAGAGATATCGGAATGTTTATAAGTCATTCCAGGACTTGTAGTAAATTTCACCAACATAAAAGGTGAAGAACACTTGGCAAAAAATTCACCCCATATTAAAAAGGATTCATTATGGGATTGTATTTTTCCATGTTGAAGCAACATTGAATATCTTGATCATATATAAATTTATGAATAAAAATACCTTTTCTTAGACTATGAAATCCATAGAACAAGTAAAAAATGTAGCAAATTGATGTCATTCTTCTAAAAATCCTTTATTAGGTTTTTGTTCAAATTGTAACTTTGCTTTTTAGTAACTCTTGTAATGATTAAGTTGCCAACAAAGAGGATAAGTATTAGAAGTTTCCTATATAATTTCTTGGTGTATAATGTATGGTCATAGGGACTTTGTGTAAAATCAAATTTGATTAGAAACATGTTGATATTTTCATACTAAGCTCAATGATCTTGTTTCAAATTGTATAAGTAATTTTTCAATATACACATATAGATGGATTTATCACTACCTAATAGACCCTTGAGGTTATTACCTGTATATTTCTTCCTACAAGTATCCATATTTTATGGATTTTTATGTCCCTTTTTGTAAACAATGAGAATAATAACCAGATGGAATTCATATAAGAAAATAGAGAAATTGTTTTATGGTAATCAACACCTTTAAACTAGGAACAACATTTTTCTACAAGTTGGGATTTGTACCATTCAATGGACCCATCTATTGTATGCTTAGTGTAGTACACATGTTTGTACCTCACTATTTTTTTACCTTTCAAAATTTGAACCAAATCCCATATGTTGTTCTATTTCAAAGATTGAATTTCTTCTACCATTGTTTCCTACCATTTAGAATGTTTTGAAGCTTGATTATAAGTCTTTAAATATTGTGTCAAATTTACAATACCATATGGATGTTCCGATCTCGTCTTATTTGGAACTTTGGGACCCTTTCCATGTCACCATCCTTAGTGCATACTACACAAACCTATTTTGGTATAGGTTATGGTGTTTGTACATGTGCATTCTAAATGTCTTATTTCCAATTGCCTATAAATTTTACCGTCATCTAAAGGAGAAGAACACTTAGTTGAAATTTTGACCTCATATTGAAAAGCATTAATTTTGGACATGTATTTTTGATGTTAAAACAACATATAATATCTTAAGTATATTTTGATTGATGAACAAAAATAACTTTCTAAAAAATGTAACAAAACCATGTCATTCATATCAAAATAATTCATTAACTATGTTTTTAACTCATGAATTTTATTTCTAAAGCCCTATAATGATTAATTCATCGACATAGAGGACCACTATCACAAGTTTCCCATAAAATTTACTTATGTAGAGTATGAGGTCAAATGGACTCCATGTAAAACTAGAATTGATTAGAAACATGTCGATATTTTGAAACCAAGCTCAAAGAGCTTGTTTCAAGCCATACACACACCTTTCCAATCTACATGTATAATTTGAGTTTTTACTATTAATAGACCTTTGAGGTTTGTGCCAATATATTTATTCTTTCAAATCTCTATGCAAAAAGTAAATGTTTACATCCATTTAATGGGTTTCCCATACCTATGTTGATGCCAATGAGAGTAATATCTAGATGGAATTTATGTAAACTGGAGAAACGTTTTCATAGTGATCAATACCTCCAATCGACGAAAAACATTTTGTTACAAGTCAAGAATTTCACTAATCAATAGACCCATATTATGAATACTTAGTTTTGTATACCCATTTCCACCTTGTTATTTTCTCACGTAACTTTTAAATAAGAGGAAATTTATCGATGAAAATCGACACGCGACTCGCGCGATCCGTACTCTCGACTCACGGAGGTCATGTCAAGGTAGCCAATGTGGAAATATGGATGGCTGAATGATTAAAAAATTTGGTAGTGGCTGAAAGTGTGCATAAATGGGATGGACAAGTTGTCAATGCAAAACAATATCTTTAACACGTAATAATGGGATTTAGTTGTCTAGTGCATGGAATGCCTCTCTAACTTGGACGGGTCAAATAGATGGATAGGAAAGGATGGTGAAATGCAGACTCCGGTAGATATTAAGCTTCACGAAAATCCTTTCTATTGGTTACGAATCCATGGAAAACTAATGAGGGCCTCGTAAATATGTCTAGACAAGGTCATGGAATGAACAAGTGAGGCATGGTTTCTAGATTCGGTTGGTGGGGGCGGTCCATAACTCGTAAGCTTTATCGGCTTTGATGTTCAGGGTGTTTAATTGTGAGATGATATTGGGTGGTAATGGTGATGTGCAGAAAACTAGGGAATGCAATCATGTGTCATGTTAGTGAGTATTTCAAGCCCATTTGGTTGTGGGACCCTAGGATCACTACCATATGTCCTCAGCTGTTATGGACCTTGTATGGTCATATGTGCATTTATGCGGTTTTACTCTAATCAAAACAAGTTAAAATATAATCTAAATAAGAAAAAAATTATGTTATGTTTTTGGTATTTTTGAAATATGAAGGAGATAAACAAATACAAAGTGACTAATCTAATAAAATAAATGTTTTTGTTCTTTTCTGGAATTAATGAGGAAATTAAAGCTTGTACTCTAATTAATAAATAGTAAAACAAATAAACAACCGGATGTAGTTGTTTATCTGTGCAGTAGAAATCTATTTTATTTTAAATGACGATAGCTTCACTAAACTATGAATGAAAATCTAACCTCTTATTCTTGCCTTAAAAGCATGGGAAGAAATCAAAGCTTCTCAGAAGCTTTTCTTCCCTATGAACTTCCCGACAAGTAAAGAAAAATTCTATTGAGGATTTTCTATTAAATTGGTTTACTATAGTAATTGAATGATTGTTATGATTGAAATGATTTCTTTTCTACTCTATTTGTATGAAAATGTATGCATACGATTCAGAAATAAAAATGTGAAGAAATGAGGAAACCAATATCAATTCCAACCTGGAAGCATAGAGTAATGGAAAAACTAGTTTTATTGTTCTTTTTCCCTCAACTTGTCTTTTCTTTTCTCATGTGTTCACGTGAGTCCAAGGGATTGCAATGTAGTAAAGAAGAAGAGAGAAGGCACTAGAGAAATGACAGACTTGATTGAGCGTGGCGTGCAGCAATTCGTGGAAGAATGATAGCATAAGTGAATAGAGCTTGGTTATGCAATTTCCAATGAGAAAATGGCAACTCAACAATGCAAGAATACACAAAATGAGCTCCAGTCATTTGTTTGAGAACAAGCGATCAATTTATAGAAGGTTGGTTGGGTTTTGTACAACAACACTTAGTAGCTGGGCAAGAGGTGTCGGATCAACAATGAAGAGGCAATTTGAACAATCAATCACAATCAATTACAAATTAGATGTGAAGAAGAGATTGCCACAAGGTAGTCAGGCTTGAAATCGTGGTAAAAGGTTCACAAATGTTCATTAAAAGTGAACTTAAGTAAGGCAACACACATCTTATTTGATGTTGGAACATTCTTGAAAAATCTCACAAGACCGCCGCCTCTATGTAGGGCGGCGCGCGATTCAAAGACCGCCACCTTGCACGGGAAGGCAGTGGTTACAAAACCATCATCCTACCCGGGTGGCAGTTATAGGACCACCACCCAGGAAGGGCGTCGGTTTTGTAACCAATAGCCAAAACACTAGAAAAACAATGCAGGGAATCTAAGGAAAAGCATGCAAAGGCTAAGTAAGGCATACTAGGCTACAAATATAAACTGCAAGGAGGTTTAGGAGCTCGAACACCTTTGGAAAAGACATGAATCATCATTAGGGACCTTTTATAACCATTTTATGACAATGTAGCACGTAAAAATTTGGGTGCATACATATTGCCCCCTCGGAGAAGCATTTTAGCCATGAAGAGGCATAAAATATAGAGTCTACGTATGGCATTCTCGAAATAGGGAGTTAAAAGTTGTACAGACATGATCATGGTCATGTGCTGAAATGTAGTCATCTAAGATCCCACTACCTGCAAGATGAAAGGAAAACTCAAGTGCAGATAGATAAAATATTGAAAAAATAAATGCTAAATCAAAATGACAAGAGGACTTACCATTTGTGTGGGGGTAGGAATATACCGCTCCAATGCTCCACCTTGTGAACACATATACTCAAAAATGAAGCTAAAACACAACATATATATACTTTCTAATTCATTTGCACATATCCTATTGGTGATTTTTGAGCTCTAGGCCCATGGTGACCATTTCGAATGAGAGTGTAGTCAAAACAACCAGTGTGACAAGGTGATCATGGCCCCGAGACTAAGAAACCCAGTGATGTGGAAAAATGTTAGTTTTTCTTAGTTATTTGTTTTGAAACCTAAAATGTAAAATATTGAAAATCTAAGCCTAGGGGGATATTTTTGAAATTTCTTGTTTTAAAATGATTCCAAGGGGTGCATGTGGGTCACTTTTGTTTTACTAGAAATGGTCTATTTTTGCAATTTTTTTGTTTTTTGGCTAAAGGGACAGCTCGTCGATTTTGGATAGGACCACCACCCTTCACAGGTGGCAATTATAGGATTGACGCCTGCTAGTGGCAGCGGTTTTGTCATTTTTGGGGCAAAGAGTACACTTGACCCGTTTAGCCTAATTTTTTGGATTTTATGTTGTTTTGCAATGTTTTTGATGAGCTTTCCTATGTTACTGACTCACTCTTTTATTGTTTTATGAATGTAGAAGGAGGAGTACGTGATTGACGCCGCTTATCCTTGATCGAGTTGACACAAGCTAAGAGAGACCTATTACACCAAGTGGGATATGGAGGATCACACAGGTGCCACACATTACACCTCCTAGTCATATTTTGTGTGACCTCTTCTCTTATTGGGATGCGGACCAAAACACTTTCTAGTTTCCAGGTGTTAGAGGAGAGTGGACCATCACTCTCGAGGATGTATACATGATACTCGAAGTTCCTATACTTAGGAGACATTTGACTCTTGAGACCGCAAGGTCTACGAGATAGAGCTAGGCATTGGGCCACTTACATGGGAGATGATGGGGTGTCATCAGGCACCAAGCAGGTATGAGGCTCCTTTCTATATCCACCGCTCCTATCCCTACACTCCACAAGGCCATCATGGGTATTTTGGCTTCACGGTTGATAGGGGATAAGGGTGGGGATAAGTTATTATATTGTTGGGCCCTAATTTATATGCGAGATTAAGCGATGGGAGGAATTACGCCTAGGGGGAAAATATCTTGGGCACCATGTACCATGATTTATACCGAGTGGTGAGGTTATAGGGATAGTCACTGATTCATCCCACACTCATGATGATTTGGGTATATGAGAGGATCATGCCCTATCATAGGGGAGTAGGGTACAAGACCTAGGGGCCATCGGGGCCGTGAGATGGAATGAGATGTCATTACTTAGGGTACCACATCAAAGGTGGCTTACCTTCACCACAATTGAATTTGTTGTTACACACTACCGAGAATATGGCGGGAGTATGGGGATAGGATGGGACCATAGTGGCGCTTTGCCACTACCGATCGGTTAGTAGACAAATCATCAAGGGTGAAGACTCACCCATTTGACAAAGTTCCCAGTAGTTCGGGCTACCATTTATTGATATCCTTCCTCCCATTCCATTTTTTTACAGGAGTATTAGGTAGTCTCGAGGCAGCCCTATAGGTGATCATGGTTAGACAATTGTGACTCAGGGAGTTCCTATTACAGTGATACACGTCATTTGTGCTCGATGAGCACCTCGGCCCACACCAAACCTTTTGATTGATGTCGTACCCACTCAAAATGGGGAGGAGGAGCAGGAGATACCTATTGATGTAGATACTCGAGGCCGAGGTGGAAATGGAGGAGATTGGTGATGAGACCGGAGAGGAGAATCACATGGAGGGAGGTGGTGATAACGAGGAGGATAGTGACACTGAGTGACATGATACTCAAGAGATATCCATGGTTGAGAGAGAGGAAGTGGAGGTAGAGATGGAGACATTGGTTTTGAGGAACCATTGCCTCATAAGGGAGGTGGAGAGGTGGATTATGTCATGGGGAAACATGTTTCCTCGGGAGAGGGGGCACAACAGTACCTACGGTGGCAAAGCACCAGCTGCACCAATCGATCCTACATAGATTCTGGAGATCTAAGTGTGTGAACACTCTTTTCTCTACTTTGTTATCTATAAATGTTAGTCACTACATTTTGTTTCTTTTCTTTGGTTTGTATGGTTTTTAACTCATTATTTTTTTATTTTTTTTTGCAACCATTGCTCAAAAATGTGGAAATATCTTATTCGTCAGTCTACATGGATACTTTGTTGATCCCTTTGGGAAGACCTAGGTAGAGTTGACCAAGGGCTTAAGACAACCACTTGTGGGTGGCTAACATAATGATGTGTTTGTGCCCATTTCAAGAGTGGAAAATATCATGACTACTTAGAATGCACATATTATCGCATATGAAGTGGCGCCAAGAGATTGATGAGGTGGATCCATTCATGTAGTGAGGCCATGGCTATTGGTCATTCTCATGACCAATCTCACCATTCGGTGCATTCACAACATTGGAGTCAGAAGCAGAGTCCTGAGACACGGCCGTTCACCATCTTAGGGATCACATAGAGATTGATAGTCCATTTGAGCCTTTATTGCTTTGTTGCCATTTTTTGAGGCACATATATGATTTTTTTGTATTTTCATACTCATTGCAGTATTTTGACCACACCTAGTGTGTGATGACATTAGACTCAAACTTGACTTATTATCTTCACACTAGGGTTGACTTCATTTGTGGTTTACTTCGCATGTGTACTCTAGATGTTTAGAATTTCCAATTTTGTATGCTTTTCAGAATGTATACAATGGATGATGTACGCTAATAGAATGATTTCTTTTCTTTATTATTTTTAATGTTAATATATGATGATTATACGAGACACATTTTAATGTTGAACTTTACCTTTTCAAATAATGTTTAATACTTCTCTTTGTTTTGGCAATGTGTGATGAAAAATGATATGATAATAAAATGAATTCGCTCCACCCCTAACCCCATGCAACCAGTAAGATGCGAGGGCTCAACACTGAGAGCTAGGAGAGACGTAAAGCGTATGGTTTTGATAGAGATTGAAATGGTGAGAGAGACAATATTTTGACATAAACCCAATTAGGAACCTTCAACTTAACTCTGCATACGGTTTACTACATAGCCTATAATTTGATTGCTTGCAAGTTTATCTTAGATCCATTTATGGCCTTTTGATTGTCGAGAGATCTAGTTTTAAGGTTTTAACTCTCTTTTGGAACATGCACATTTGATTCATTTTTCTTGGGATTTTAATATTTTCAAAGCACTTTTATTGAATGAAATTTCTTTAACTTATTAATTTATTTGGAGAGACCCCTACACCTTTCCCGATGCTATCAGTAGGAAGCATGGGCTCATCACCAAGGAAAAGGCATAAGTGAGTAAGGAAACTTCCCTCCTTTCTCAATCTCGTGACACTTGTAAGAGCCGTGTGGGCTCAACATCGAAGGTTGGTGGGGAAAGGAAGTGTGTAAATTAAAATTTTGATTGATTTTGATTTGAAATATATATATTTTTGGACTTAAATTTTTGCTTTTGGGAAGGAAAACTTTCCCATAGCCTCAACCCCATGTAACCAGTAAGATGTGAGGGCTCAACACCAAAGGTTGAGATAGGTGAACAAGTGTCCCAGGGAGAAAATGTTTAGAATGTTTTTGTACCAAAGAGGTTTTTCTAGGGAAAGATATGACATCACGAAGCTTCTAGAACTAATATGGGAAAAGACAACTATGCTAGAAGAAAGCTATAGGTAGAACCAAGTATGTAGGCCTTGGTAGGATTAGTGTCAAAATTTCATCTTGTCTTGTTGAACCAATGAAGTGATAAGAAATGTTGATGTATGTTTGAAGAGATATGATTTGAATAATTTCCAATGTTTTGTAGAATTTTTGAGAGTTACTTGAAAATAAGTTCCTTGATTACAAATTTCACAGAATGAGCTAACAGATGATAATGTAATGAGAATGCAATAGTATACATATGGAAATGTTGATGGATCATGCGTAGTATCTCTTTAGGTGAAGAGAGTTGACAAATTCACCAAATTCCTCACCTTCTAGTGTACACAAGTGATATGCCCCATTTTTATAGTCCTCTATGACTCAATATGGGCCCAACCATTTGGACCTAAACTTCCTTCCCTCACCGTATTTTTGTCTATTTGGTTGTCTAGTCTTAATACCAGATCTCCCTCACATATTACATGTTTGTAGATTTTCTTATTATACTTCCGACACATTCGGTCAACGTAAACTCTATGTTGTTTCTCATCATTAAGCCGAGATTCATCGAGGCTATCCAACCGAGAGAGATGTGCCTCTCGATGGCCTTCTTCTCCAAAAATTCCTTGGAGTGAGATACAAAGACTAGGTAATTCAACTTCAAGTGTAAAAACCACTTCTGAACCGAATACCAAAGAGTAGGGGTTTCCCAGTCAGTGTTTTACCAATGTTTAATAGGCCCACAAGGCTAGAAATAGATTTAAGTGTCGGTCTCGTTTGTTCTCCTTGATAGTTTTAAGGAGAATGGACTTTAGCATCTTGTTTGTTTCCCTAGCCTATTCATTGGCCTTAGGAGAGAAGCCATGTGGTGATTTATGTTGAAATTTTCACACATCTCACGCACTTCCTCATTTTTGAAAGACGTGTCATTATCAAAGATAATGACTTGTGGGACCTATACCTATAGATTATTTGGTTCAAAATAAACTTATTGATTACACATCCTGGTACAGTGGTAAGAGGCATGGCCTCAACCCACTTTGTGAAGTATTTCATGGCCATGATTATGAAGTTATGGTCATCTGTTGATGAGGGAGAGAACTTCCTATCAAATCTAGGCCCCATGTGGAAAAGGGTCATGGTGTTGTAATTGGTTGCAGAGCCTATACAGGTATATGGATCTCATGAGATAATTCTTGGCACTTATGACACTTACACACATACTCTACTATGTCATGTTCTAATGTAGGCCAGAAATAGCCCATCGGATGTATCTTTTAAGCGGTGGCGTGAACTCCAAAGTGACCTCCACATACTCCGCCATGGGATTCATAGAGAATCTTCTCAAATTATTACTCATTGATGCATCTCAAAGAACATTCCATCGAAGGCTCTGCGATAGAGAACTTGTTCTATGATTACGTATTTAGTGGCTATGATGTGTAGCCATCTTCTTTTTTGCGATGTTTCCCCTTTAGGGTATGCCTGGTCTACAATGAAATTAATAATATCAATATAATATAGGCATGCGAAATGGAGGGCTTGGTTTTGACGTAGTATATGCATTCGACAGGGAAATCCAAGTTAACTAAACCACCTCCATCTAATGGAATGTCGATTAACCGGTTTGCGATGATTTGTCCTTTGACATACTTTTGGTTAACAAACATTAATTTGAACTCACCCATAAAATTCATTTAACATCTAGATTTCTTGGATAACGAACCCTTTGTTAGAAATGTTCATAAGTGATCTGTCTTGAAAATGACTCTCATTTCTTGGTTAAGCATATAGTATCTTAATCACTTTGTTGTGAAAACTATAGCAAGGAATTATTTCTCTAATCATGTATAACATGTCTCATAGTTGAGAAACGTATGAATGATGAAGTAGAGTACACGTTCTCATTTTTCATCATCTTTTTGAGCTAGTGTGTAGGCTAATTGTTGGGGTTAAACCATATAACAGTGTTGCATAGATCTATAATTAGATAAAGCATACAAGTAATGAATGCAAAAATAACTAGAAGATGAAATAAAACAAGAGAAAGATAACACCAAATTTAACGTGGTTCACCCAGTGTGGGCTATGTCCACCAAGAAATGATAAATTTTATTATTCAGTGCTTTTCAGAGGAAATACAATGAAGATCTACTATCTTCCAACACCTCACAAGATGTTCAATTCTTTTCCCTCACTCAACTACTCTTTCTTGCTCACCAAGAAAACTAACATGCAAAACAATTTCTATTTTCTTCTCTCATACCCACATATAATGCATACATGCATATATATCTATTATGGGAAACTAACTATGCTTTTACAATCAATAAATCATATTTAAAGAAAAAGATTTATTCTAATTCTCATTTAAAGAACAAAGCATTGTCGCACAAGTGACCGATGTCATTTCGTGCTTGACTAATGTCTGTCACTTCTTAACCGATGTCAATTACCTTCTAACTGATGTTAGTTTCCTCCTAACTGATGTCGGTCACTTTCAAAACCATAAACATGTAAAAGCAAGCTTCCTGTGAAGAAATTAAGCTCCACACTCAATAATCTCCCACTTAGAGATATATTGTTGAATTGTCTATGCATCACCATCCTTGGTTCCTTTCCTTGGCTCGTTTCTTCCTCTTCAAGTCTTAAACTTGAAGACCAATAGAAATGGAGTTGTTGGTGCTCAAAATAGTTTTGACCCATTTTGCCATTGAAAATCCATCAACTTACGGCCTCTTCCATAAATTATCCCCTCATGTCGTGCCTGAGAAGTCCATGTATTCCTTTTGTTTCCGTAATCAATTTGTTCATGGGTCGAGGGTCACGTATGGATCCATGGTTGTTTCCTTGTTTCTCTATTTGTCTGGAAAAGGTCTATATTTGGGTGTAAAACTCGGGTTATCCCATGTTTTCCATTTTCCACAATGGTGTTTGTTGTCCTTTTCATTTTCCCCTAAATACTTGAGGAAAATGAATGGATGTAGTTTGGAGGAATGTATTTGAGCCTTGTAACATTTCTAAATTCTCTGTCCTTGGAGAAAATTTCATCTCCAGGCTCGAATGGTCGTTCTTCTACATTTTACGAGTTTGATAGGCATTTCTCCTAGTCAAATTTACATCCTTGCATCAACAGGAAATGTGGCTTCTTTTGGTTGGCAAGGGACGATGGGTAAATGCTTTAACTTGTCACTTTTTTCCTTTTTGGCAAAAGGGAAAATTTGGTCCCGTAGCTCCGCTCAATTCTGATTGGTTCTTTTGGTGCTTATGTGGCTTCTTTTGATTGAATGGGGCGCAACGGGTTTGTTTTTGAACTTTTTCTTTTTGGCTACTTTGGCAAAAAGGTTTGAACCCACCCCGCGGCCCCACCAGTTTTGATTAAAGAAAATTTTCAGTGGCAGGGAAAAAGTCTTACTTTGACCCCACAGAAGGACACGTGCCAGGTTAAAGACGGAGATACAGGATTTTAGAGGCAAGTTAAATGTTTTTCCCTTCGGGAAAAATGGAGTAAAATTCTAAAATGGAAGCGTGCCCCCACCGAGTCATTTTGAAGCCTTGAGGTCTTTGAATTTGTGCCATAACGACACGTGGAGGTCTCCACCGGGTCTTCTTGCCTTAGCCTTTTTAGAAACTTCTTCTCGGGGCTGAGACATGTTGTGAGCCCATGCTCATTCAAGGTCTCAAATTTTGGGGATCATCTCAAGATGCACCATTGTGACGCGTGGCAGTTTGAAAAGTCAAGAGGCGGGAGGTGGACCATCCAAGCAACTTGGATTTTTACCTCTTGTCACCAAAAGTTGAAGCATAAAAATGGCCTATAAAGCTGGACAAAGAATAGTCAAAATTTTGCCCACCAATGGCGGAGGTGCGGAATTTCGGGGAAATTTGGAAATTTTTCCTTTTGTGGAGAAAAGAGTTAAAAAGTGTAAAATGAAGTGTGGTTCCACTGGAACCCACATCGAGAGCTAGAAGAGGAAGAGTGGAGCTATGGGGGAAACTTAGAAAATTTAATTTTTACAAAAAGAGGTGAAATAGTAGGATATGGCCGTGGTTCCTCTAGGACCCACCTTAGGACACGTGTTAGGCTCATTTCTTAAAGGTAGAGGTGCGGAGAAAAATGTGAAATTTTTTCATTTTTCTAAAAGTTGTAAAAGGAAAAAAGGAACTCGTAGGCCCATTTTAAAATGGATCTCCCACGTGGATGATCCAAATTCAAAATAGAAATCAACGGCAGTTGTGCATCTATATCTGATTTTTCTACCATTTTCACTCCAGAGCTCCTGGAGATGCGATTCTTCATGATTTCTTGATATTTCTTGCATGCCAAATAGGAAAGGGGAGTAAATTTGATATCTAAGTTTGGTGAGGAAGATCTGGGGATGTCTTTTTCCATTAAGATGAGATATGACCTCTAGGATCGATCTACTCTTCCATTTTTTCTTCTCGAGCACGTAAAAACCAAATTTGACATATTAGGGGTGGAAGTGGTTGGTGAGTAGAGGGAAAAGTGATCTACCAGAAGGAGTTGAATGCGGGAGATATTCGAAGAGATTCACCCCTTGAGCACCTAACAAATTTTACATATCTGATTCTGGGAATCATGGCGAGCACTGGTGTATTTAATGTTTGGATTTTTTGGGGGAAAAAATATGTTGCAAAATGTTATAAATGGCATGATTTTTGCCATGAAAAGGGTTGGAGATTGGAAGGTTGGAGTGTTAGAGGTCAGAACTGATTTTCTAAGAAAAGTCTTGATAGAACCCATCTTTCTGAGAAACGATCTGAAGAAACCTGTTTATCTCTTTTTGTTAAATTTGATCATGTCAAGGTGGTTGTGAGTGTACTGCCATTGACAATCTCTGAGATTGTTCAATAAAATTTCCCCTACTGATAAATTTAATCAAACTTGAGTTATCATGTGTTATTTTTTGGGAAAATTTTTGTGTTTGCTTTGTTTTTGAATGTATAAAAGTAGTTTTTCTTGTTCCCATTGCATTCTTACATTGAAATATGTGTGAATCACACAAGATCTTATCCTTGTGATAGTTTGGTGGCATTTGTAATTTCACTCATCATAAGAGCTTTCATTTTATAGTGAAATAAACAATTTTAAAATCACATCACTCCTATCATGACTATAAGATTGTTTGTTATCCTTTGAGGGTATCCTAAGTGTGAAGAAACAAAGATTGATAATGTTTAGTTAAGTTTTACAATTTGAGCCTTCATTTTGGATCCTTGAAGTTTGTGTTAAAAGTGATGATCTATGGGCCTCCATTGAAGCACATATTCTGGTTAAAGGAACATCCTAACTAATCAAGCATTCTATTGTTCGAGCTCTTCATTTTTGTAAAAGTTCTCAAAGATTTGCTATAATCAACTTTATCCCGCTTCACCTCCCACCCAAAATCATTCAAAACAATTGATGCTACCCATACTACCCCTATTTGTCTTGTGTGTATACATATGCACAATTTCTATTACCAAAACATGCGAAACACTCGTGTTTTTTGTCTTTAGTGTCATGAACCTTGTTTAGAAGATATCTCCATTATCTAGAGTGACAACTTATGAGAGTTAGGTTTTTTTGTATTGATCATATTTTCTTCTTCAAGGTCTTAATAAGTATTTCACAAGGAAGGAAATCCCCATCTCCTCCATAAACAACATGCTACAAAAGGGTCCTCTCACCCTGGTTGAAAGGCACAACCATAAAGTAGTGAGGATAGATCAAATCCTCTTTAGGGTGCTATCCATTTCTCCACATCTGAGTGATAGAGGGCTAGTTAGATCCCATCCCGGATAAAAATGACTCACTATGATCTATATGTCTCTAAGCTTCCTACCAAACATGTGATGTTGCTTAGACTTTGAAGGAGAATCAATTTGGGTACCAACACCTTACTGGCACCGTTGTTGGGGACATAGTTATTGCAGTCCATATTCAGACCCTGGTAAACACTTCTTGCATGCTCAAAGTGCTAATACATCTTTTCAAGCATCATCTTATGTTTAGGCATGTGAGAAGTTTCAAAGTTACAAGTGCTATGTGCAATTTTCCATTTTCTACGCTTATTGTACTAAGTTTCATTGATAAATGCAGGTAAATAAAAGTCAAATCTTTCCATTTCTAGTTACTATTATCGATGACATTTGTCAGATCATATTTTAGTGCATTTGCACAACTAAGGTGGAAATCCTTAGTGGCAACTCCCTCTTGACCTTCTTCTTGATGAGTACCAGTGTCTTAACCTATGTTAAATGAGTTTTGTTACTAATATTTGCAAAGCTAGAAGGAAGAAGATCTTTCTTTGCTACGAATCTTTAGCTAGGACACTTTCTCTAGAGCTAGTAAAAACAAATTCATAAGGAAGAAAATCCGGAGAGTTGTTGTATATCGAAAACAAGAAAAGGGATCTCCTGTCGACACTAAAATTTTCCTCCGTAATTTCTATTTCATTAATGTATGTATTAGGAATATGATGTTGTTAAGTATAATTAGTAGTAGCGTCGATAGAAGATAACGACGCCACGAGATGCGGTGCTACCAATAATGTGGAGTACGGTAATAGTCAAAGTACAATAGGAATGTTGTAAAAGTAAATATTTGTCGTAAGTGGTCCAAAGAATGTTAAAATGTCAAGTTTGGGTAATTAGAGAAGTAGGGTCTACATGATTAGGAATTAGAAATATTATATTGGTAATAAGGACAAGGAGTGAGGTCATAAATATTTTGTGTATTTTATTTGTAAAAAGTCTAAAAATGTGGAACCCATGTAAAATGATAAGGTCTATCTTATCTTAAAAGATAAGCTTACATGTACGAGATAAGAGTTAAGGTATGGAATATGATTCGTCGAGTGGATTTCTTATCCTATCTTAGAGATAAGATAGATAAGCCCGGAAGTTCTATAAATAGAGAGCCACCCCCTCATTTAGCATAGAAGGAAGTAGTGAGAAATATTGTAGGAAGTGTGTGAAGGAAGCCATCGGTTTAAAGGTGTGTTAAAGAAGCCATTAAGAGGTGTAATTGTAAAGTTTCTCCCATAGTCTTGGTGAAAGAAAGGCAAGTGAAGTCAATAACACTTGAAGTACCTCATGGGTGAGATTGTAACAATTTCATGTTAATATTATAATTTACTTTGATATTTCAGATTTGTCATCATTCCGTCTTATCATAGTCGATGGTATTCTTGTGTTATGTTGTTGTTTTGTTTCCAGATTACATCCACCAAACTAAAGGCTGTGCATTAGTAAATAATCATAGCACGAGGAGTTCCCAGTGAAGACTTATCATAGTGCCGGATTGGTGATGACATTTTGGTTCCGTTGCCGGGACCATTCCTCGTTGGTGGATTTTCTGGAGAGATATTCCCATGTAGTCAAAAATCAATTGAGGGTAACCTTTTTTTATGTGCATAGTAGTTACCATGGTATAGTCATTTTTGCCATGAATAGTAGTTACCATGGTAAAGTCATTTTTGTGAGAATAGTATTTACTTGCAGAAAGTCACTTTTTACCATGAATAGTATTTACCGCAGTAACTTCACTTTTTACCGTGAATAGTGTTTACCACAGTAAAGTCATTTTTTACCGTAGTAAATCAAGTTTTACCATAGTTTACCGTGGTCATTTCTATTATAGTGATTTCAATTATTTGTGCACATAAGTCTTGTTAATTGTACTTGTGGGTTGATATTTCATGGTGGTTACTTTTGAAAATGGGAAAGATTCTGTTTTTCAGCTCAATCTAATGAAGATGCTTCTTCTTTCATTCAAGAGTTTAAACGACCTTGTATTTGTAATGGCCTCATAAGAAGGGAACAATGGACTGAATTTTTCCTACCTTTTTGGATGTTTCAACACTTAGGTGGTTTGAAACACTAGGTGATAATGTGAAAAATTCATGGGATTTATTAATCAAAGTTTTCTTGAAGAATTTGGTGAACAACAAAATATGCGAGATCTCATGATCGAGATCACAAAGCTATCCCAAGGAGAGAAGGAGAAGATAAGGGATTATCATGCTCATGTTCTAGAACTAAGGAGGAAGCTTAATGCCCGGATCCGAAGGAAGGATTAGTGGATGGGTTGATGAACGGCGTGGATAATATCCTATGTAAGCACTTCATTCTTGGGATGAAGCCGAGAGATCGACAACGAGTGAAGTATGACCGCCTTAGCTACCATTGAACAAGCAAAGGACATTGCGTAAGAAGGAAAGAAGAAAGCATGGAAGAGGAGCCCAAAGAAATTGTTGCTAAAGTAGAGCCTACACTAGCACCTTTGGTCCGAGAATCCACCACTCCCGGTGAGCACAAATATTTCTCCTAGTACATCTACCGAGTATGAAGATCTCGCTTAGGAAGATGGGCGCTTAACTATTAATCTTCTTCAGGAAAGGAATTTAGTTCTCGGGGAGGAGATAGAGGTCCAAAAAGAAATATTTATGAAGTTGTTTGTTATGGTTGTTATAAAAAGGGTCATTATAAGTATAATTGTCCAGATAGAGCTTCTACATCTGGTACAAGAGATAATGATAAAGGAAAAGTCCCTGTGAATTCTTTTGATGTAGTAGATAAGAGCAGAAATAATGAAGTAGATGTGTTTGTAACAAAAAGAAAGAAAGAAAAAGATAATCAAGATGGAAATGATCCTAAGAAGATGAAAGAAGAAACTAGTAAGAAACATAGGAGGAGAAAGCTAGGTGTGCGGATTTTCCGATTTCACATGGGCAAGGACCATACTCCATCTTGGAAGATCTATCCAAAAGGCCTGTAAATATTACATATGGTCAACTCTTGACTATGTCTTCGAGAGGAGGCGGGAGTTGCGAGGTGGACTCAATGCTCGAAGAAGGAAGGAGGTTGAGGTCCCTCTTTTTGAGGCAGAGGCGGATCCTATGCTCCACAAGTGAGATATTATGTAATGGTATTTCAATTCATGATGTCTTAGTTGATAGAGGTGCTGCGATTAATGTAATGACCGAGTCTGTAATGAATATTTTGGGTTTAAAAATTGATCGCCCTTCAACACTTATGTTAAGGTCATTAAATAAAGGAAAAACTAAACTAGAAGGTGTAGTTTCAAATGTGGCAATATCTGTTATGGGTGTTGTATATGTGGTAGACTTTTAGGTGATGAAAAATGGTACTGTTGTGTACCCAATGCTGCTGGGAAGACCATGGCTAAGGAGAGTTCATGCAAGAAACTACTGGAATGAAGGTTTCATGACACTTAGACATGGTAGAGAGAGGTGAAGATAAACGTGATCCTCGCCATCATAAGGCGTAACCTGTCGATTCAAGTGATGAAACCGATGATTGGACATCCTCTCGATTACTCTAGTACCAAAGTGAAGTGGACACTTTGAAGATGAAGAAAGTGAGGTTGATGTTTTAGTCATAGATATCCTTCCAGTCACACCAACTCATGACCCCATAAAATTATCTTAAGAAGAAGTTGATGATCGTCTCCAACAAATAAAGATTGGTGATGTTGTGATGGAGAGTGAGAAGGAATCCTACCTCCAGCTCTTTCGAAGGTACATACACCTATTCACTTTTGATTACAAGGAACTCCGTCAAGTAAGTTGGGTAGAACATTCTATTGAGCTAGTAGATGGTGCTAAGCCCATAAAGCAAATGCCATATAGAATGAATCCTAATTTTTCCAAGATTGTAAAAGAAGAAATAGATAAGTGCTTGATGCATGATTCATATTTCTTTGTGGAGAATTCGAATGGGTTTCTCCCATTGTGATCTCAATAAAAAAGAATGGGAAGCTACGCATTTGTGTTGATTACAGCTAACTCAATAAGGCAACAAAGAAGGATCATTACCCTCTTCCATTTTCGATCGATCGGATCTTGGGCCAAGTAGGCTGGTCGAGTGCTATAGTTTTGCTTGATGGATATAGCGGCTACAACCAAGTTCGTATAGCGAGAAAGATCGGTTGAAGACCACATTCACCACTCCTTGGGAACGCGTTTGCTTATAGAGTTATGCCTTTTGGGTTGTGTAATGCTCCAAAGAACATTCCAGCGTTTGATGAATAGGGTGTTCGAACCCTACATTGGGACCTTCATCGAGTATTTCTCGGATGATTTTTGCATCTATGGGAGCAAGTTGGACCACCTCGCACCAAATGGTGACAACATTTCAAAGGTTAGATGAAGCACAAGCCTCACTAAACCCTACAAAGTGTGTCTTTGGATGTTCTAAAGGCGTTTTGTTAGGGCATGTTGTATCCAGAGATGGTATTAGTAATGCGATCCCGATAAAGTTTCAAAAATCAAAGATTTACCATTTCCTATGAATAGAAGTAAGTTGAGATCATTTTTAGGCCATGTGGGTTACTATAGAAGGTTCATCAAGAATTTCTCAAAGATTGCGCATGACCACTAACCCAGCTTCTTGAAGAAGGATGTTACTTATGAACCGGAAATAAGGCACATGAAGCTTTTGGACAATCGAAGGAAGCCCCCGGTGTCTTCACTGTTTTAAAGAATCCAGTTGGAGTAAGCCATTCATTGTGTACACTGCGATGCCTCGAGATGCAGCACTAGGAAGTACTTTGAGCCAAAAGGATGAAAATGGGAATGAACATCCAATTTACTTTGGGAGCAGAAAAATGAGCATCTCTTGAGGTAAATTATCTTGAATCGAAAAAGAGGCTCTAGCTATCATTTTTGTTGTAAATAAGTTTAGAAATCACTTGCTATGGTGGAAATTTATAGTTGTAATAGATCAAGGAAGCCACTTCATTAATGAGGTGGTAGAAGCCTAGTCAATAAGTTTTCTATTAAGCACGGGAAGGCAACAACATACAAGCCAAGCATAAATGGACAGGGTGGAATGAACAAATTTTGTGTTGTGTCAAATTCTAGCAAAAGATGCACCTTGCATTTACATAAGTGGGATAAAATGATTCATGCAGCATTGTGGGCATATAGGGCAATATCAAAGTTAGCAACATGATACTCCCCATTTCGGTTGGCTTATGGCATTGATCTAGTTCTTCCTATTGAGTTTGATATTCCCCATCAGAGAGTAATGAAAAATGAAAGAATGGATGAAAGTGATTCAATAAAAGAAAGGTTGGTACATCTTCATTTGTTAGAGGAAATGACGGAAATAGCTAAGGATACAAGCTATAAGAAGAAAATGAAGCGAAGGAATACTTTGATCAAAAGATCTGGTGGTCTTCATTTCATGTGAATGACTTGTTCTAGTATATAATTCCAATACAAAAAAAAAAAACAGAGAAAATTTCTTCCAAAATGGATGGGGCCCTACAAAATAGCAATTGTGCATGAAAATGGTACGTATCGATTTGGAGGAATTGGATGGCACTCCCATTACGAAATGGGTCAACCACGACAAGTTGAAGATTTTCCAAGCACTGAATAGTTTACTCAGGAGACGGAGTAGAAGCTAGGAAGGGGGAAGATGTCGACACTAAAATTTTCATCCGTAATTTCTATTTCATTAATGTATGTATTAGGAATATGATGTTGTTAAGTATAATTAGTAGTAGCGTCGATAGAAGATAATGGCGCCGTCAAGATCAAAGTCTGCCGCCAATAATGTGGAGTACGGTAAGTCAAAAGTACAATAGAATGTTGTAAAAAGTAAATATTTGTCGTAAGTGGTCCAAAGTAATGTTAAAATGTCAAAGTTTGGGTAATTAGAGAAGTAGGGTCTACATGATTAGGAATTAGAAATATTATATTGGTAATAAGGACAAGGAGTGAGGTCATAAATATTTTGTGTATTTTATTTGTAAAAATCTAAAAATGTGGAACCCATGTAAAATGATAAGGTCTATCTTATCTTAAAAGATAAGCTTACATGTACATGATAAGAGTTAAGGTATGGAATATGATTTGTCGAGTGGATTTCTTATCCTATCTTAGAGATAAGATGGATAAGCCTAGAAGTTTATAAATAGAGAGAGGCCACCCCCTCATTTAGCATAGAAGGAAGTAGTGAGAAATATTGTAGGAAGTGTGCGAAGGAAGCCATCAGTTTAAAGGTGTGTTGAAGAAGCCATTAAGAGGTGTAATTGTAAATTTTCTCCCATAGTCTTGGTGAAAGGCAAGTGAAGTCAATAACACTTGAAGTACCTCATGGGTGAGATTGTAACAATTTCATGTTAATATTATAATTTACTTTGATATTTCAGATTTGTCATCATTCCGTCTTATCATAGTCGATGGTATTCTTGTGTTATGTTGTTGTTTTGTTTCCAGATTACATCCACCAAACTAAAGGCTATGCATTAGTAAATAATCATAGCACGAGGAGTTCCCGGTGAAGAATTATCATAGTGCCGGATTGGTGATGACACTCCATTGATGAAAGTGATCAGCTTATCATTGAAGACTGCTATTCAAGTGATTCTCAATCGGGTAGTCTTTTTGTGGAATTAAATTCTCCATCTGGAGAGGGGGCCTTCTTTTGATTTTGAAAATTTTTCTTCTCATTCTGCTCCTATCTTTTCAAAATTTGATAAGGATTTCAAATATCCAAGGCCTTTAGGGGATATCCATTTTGGAGGTTATACTCCCGTGTTTTAAAGACCCTCTGCCCTTTATCAATTTGTCTCCCCTCCAAGGTCATATCCTTAAAACAACATGGCCCCGCCCCACCCATACCTCCTTTTGTTGTAAACACTTTGGTCCTATAAATTTTATAGGATAGCTAGTTATCCAAATACGGTTCCCGGGATGTAAGAAATAGATTACCAAAGTTCCAAGGAAAGAAGGTTATAACAAGTGATCAACATTTAAATCTTTTTATCAATGTGATGGAAGACTTTGAGATTGAACATGAAGATTTATATATCAAATTGTTTATCCACACACTAGAAGATGATGTAAGGGACTGTATAAAGCTTTGCCGAAATTTTCTATAATTCTTGGGCAGAGAGACGAACAATGCATTTATCTTCATGCAGTATGGTGATAGAACCCGACCCTAGGTTTCTTCTATCGAATTTGAAATTATCAAGAATAATCATAATGAGTCATACATGATTCCAACAAAGGGTTTGATTAGACCTTCGAAGATCTCCGTAAGCTTACGGCCATGTGATGAATCATGTTTGATCAAATATTTAGATGCATTTGATAAAAAAATTTCTTACTACTTGAGGGACAAAAACCCTACTAATTTAAGGCGAGTCTTTCAAGTATGGTTCTGCAAATTGAAAACAACATCAAAGCAATTGGGAAGCCTCCAAAAGGAAGGGTGTAAAAATAATTAACCCGTGAAAAGCCCCAGACAATAAAGGATGTTGATTTGGAGGAAGTTATGAAAACTTTGACCGGAGATGTCAAAGAAATATCATACAAATTAGCCCGAGCTTGAGCAGAAGGGGTGGGCAAAGTTCACAAGGTCAACACAAGCAATAAGGCCAAGACAGGTTTACAAATCACCAAAGATCTTATGACATAAGGACCTCTTGAATTTGGAAATAGACATTCCCAAGCTAGGGAAAATAGAATGGTACTTGATCCTTTAGCTTCCGAGTTTCTTGTTGTGGAGGAGACAGATGTCATTGAGTGGTGTGGCGGATGTTTCATGCCCCATGCTCCATGTGAGGAAGATCAATAAGAAGAAAAAGAAGATGATAATCATAATGATGATGATTTATGCATGGTGGGTTGTTCCATGAGCTCACAATAAGGGGAAACTTCAACTGAAGTGATAAGTGCTAGAACTGCTACTGATTTTTAGGACTGCATCCACCGGGTACCTATTCTTCCTCCCTCTCATACTTTAGAAGTTGATATTGTACAAGATTTTGAACTGCCCAATAATGACTTTGAATATATAAGAACTTTAATGATAAAGAAGTATGATGGAGAAATCCCATCTGAGGAGGACATGAAGTTATTGATGAATGTTGTTGTGGCTCAAGAAAAGGAACATAACACAAGGAGTAGGGTTATCAAAGGTACATGGCCTCATGCTAAGCCAAAAACTCCATTTCTTTTAAATATTCCTAAAGATGCTCCTAAGAAAGATGCATCTGCCAAAGACCTTGTTGTCCTAAACAAATCTCATACCCCTCCTCATGCCTAAGATGTCAAAAGTCCTATGCCATCTAACGAGTGTGTCGGGTTTCGTTCCAATTTTGCCTTGCCAAAGTCTTCTTCTTATGATATTGCCCAAGTCTTGAGTCAAATCAAGATCTTAGTTCCAATTGTTGAGTTTCTTAGGATTCCTTAGCACAAGAAGAGGGCTTTTGAATATTTGGGGCTGAAAGAGAAGAAGAATGCTTTAGGTAGAAATATAAACATTGTGGAAACTCCCCCATTCATTGAAGAGTTAGAAACACCACTAGTGCCGGAGGAACTAGGTGAACCACCTGAGGTTCATTTGGGGACATCCTTGGTGGAATCTCAACTAAATGTGGATCCATTCTTCACCACTCTAATCATTAAGGACAGACTCCTACACAACTGCATGTTTGACTCAGAAGCATCATGCAATGGCATGCCTTTAGAAGTGATGAATGAGCTAAATATTAAGGTTACAAAAATATATGGGAAGTGTACTACTATGGACTCTAGAGAGGTGCCATTGGTGGGATGTGTGAAAGGTCTGGTGGTATAATTTGCACCCTATCCAGGTACGGACCTGAAGCTTGATGCAATTATTGTTGACTACCCAGCCAAGTGGGGTATGTTATTGTCTAGAAAATGGGCTAAAAGTGTTGGTGGAAGTGTTCAAATGGATATGTCCTATGCCACTATCCCAATTGAGGGCAGCTTTGTCAAGTTGTATGGGGAAAAGAAGATGTTGCACCTTATTGAGGATCCCAACAATGCATCCTATGAGGTATTGTACACAAGTGTTGATGCTTATAACTTCATAGGATATGCTTTGATGGAAAAAGAGCACAAAATTGAAGAATGCAAGTATCTTGAAAGGGCGGGCTCTCCTTGGACTTTATTGTTTTATGGAGGCTCCGGGTTTGGAAATGGTGCTGGTGTTGTTCGATCTCTCCGTGCCAGAAAAGTTTGTCTTTTCTTTCAAACTCAACACTCGAGTGTACTCTGTTATCCCATAAAATTGGCAAGGGAAATTTTACGGGTAACCCATGAAAATTTTGTTTTGGTCCCTCGTCAGGGACCCCTCTGCGTTCGGAGCATTGCAAAATCCTTTCCCGGAAATCTAGTTTTCCAAACTTAGCCATTTTTGGTCTTTTTTGGTTGGGTACACCTTTTGTCTGTGCAACACAGGGATAAATCTTGCCCCCTTCATTTCCTTTGGCGCACCCTTTGGCGTGTCGACACACATTTTGGTGCGCCTCACCATGTTGCGCCTTTCTTGCATGCGCCAAGGTGCATACGCCTTCATGTCACCAATATTTTTGTTGCGCCGCATTTTGGTGCACCAAGGGTGCACGTATTTCCATGTTGACATCACTTTTGGCGTGCTAAAGGCGCACATAACTTCATGTTAACATGCGTTTGATGTGCACCACAGGGCGCAAGCTTTACAATTTCGACAGGTGTTTTGATGCGCCACTTCAAAAAGTGGTTGGCACATTTATTACACCTTTGCCTATATATAGGCGCATCCGCCCTGTCACTTTCACAATTGAAACACGTGATTGATCTTTTTCCTCTGCACTGTCGGCATGTGTCACGTTCGTGGACCCGCCATTTCATCTCGGCATTCTATATATTCCGGGTAAGTGGTCCTTGTTTTTCTCATGTTTTGGTTTTGTTGTTGATTGTCTGTTTGAGTGGTAGGATAGAATAGATCTGAGAACCATGAAGCTCCTCCTGCTTTTCTATTTTTCCCTCCCAAAGCCGTTTCCATCCTTTTTCCAGATCTGCTGGTTAGGATGACTCGCCCTGAAAGAAAAATCCAAAACCTCCTTACTACCCCCTTCACCACTTGAAGCAATGTGGAGTTAAGCCTAAAAATCGTGATCTGTCAGAGAGGGAAGAAAAATCATTTTCCAAAGCTACGTTTTCCCTTGGCGCACGTGCAACCCTTGTAACAAGAAGCACAGTCGCACCTATGGCGCACCGGCTTTAATTGCAGCACATGAGCTCTCTGCGCTTTGCGAAAACTAGTCTCCATATAGACGCAGCGCTTTCCTTATCACAACAACAAAAATGTCATGTGCTACACGTAATAAATCTGCACCCTTGGCGCACCCAACTCCCATGTCGCATGTCAAATACCCTTTAAACGGCGTAGCGCATCCCCAACTACAGAAGCACAATGTCATGCAATCCTTCCCTGCGCCGCGCCAAGTTCCCTTTTGCGCACATAAAGCATATGTTACACACACCATATATGCGCCCTTCGGCGCACCAAAGTTCCATGTAACATAAAAATTATATGCGCCACTGGCACATCCTGTCCCCATGTAACATGAAAATTATCCGCGCCCGATATAAAACGCGTATAAGTGGCGCAGGTGCACTTCCGCTTGCAACAACAAAATGCAACGTGCAGTATCCATGCGCCTTGCGCCCTTTGGCGCTGATTTGTCCCTTGTAACACCATTTTTCTGTGTGCCATACTATTTAGCCCTACAGCCTGCAGTGTTCATGCGCCCTGCGCCCTGATGCCTTAAAATTGCTAACTCTTCCTTCTGTCAATGCTTTAATGGGAGATCAAAAAGCTAACATGACTCTTCTACGTTGGGTTTCACTTCTTCTTCTTGCAGATCAACAACTGAGTTCAGAACTACATATGTCTACATCAAGCAAGAGACCTACCAAGTCTAAGGGCAAAGCCAAGCTTACAGAGGAAGAAATGAAGTACAAATATCAGAGGGTCAGGATGCCCGAATCCTAGGCAGAATGTGACCTGGATATAAGAGACTCAGAACTTGGTCATATCGATATGGAAGATTTCTGGGCTAGAACTAGAAGGGTCATAGGAGTCCGTGGATGGACAAGGCGATAGCAAAGGCCTACATTTTCTTTGGAGGGATCCCGGTCAATGCGGTGAATAACGATTTCATGATGGTAGTTGCCCATCACACAACAAAGACACAAGGTGTGTCTAGAATGAGAAAGGCGAGGTCGTGATTAACCTCACTACCCGGCACTTCGAAATAATGCTTGGCATTCCTCACCGCCGGCACTTTGTGGCCGTAAGCCAAGAAGATTGCACCAAGGCTTGAGAAGATAATGAAGATCGGTGTATTCAATTAATGAATGAGGTATACTTGAAAAACAAAAAGGTGGTGACCGGATGGCCACAAGGCATTCATCACAACGCGATTTCTCGGAGGAACTAAGTGATACCATCACGTTCCTAAGCAGAGTATTTGGGCTTCCTGATGCCCACTACTTTCATAAATGGATGCTTAGATACCTGGAGACAATGAACAAGAATGTGCCAGATCAACGCTTTAAGTGGGTGGAGATCATAAGCAGCACTATATCCGAGCATCTCCAACAACTCACCACAACGGGGAGGTTCTACATGAACTCCTACGTATTTTATGCTTTGTAGCCTCGAAAGAGATTATCCAAAGGTGTTGATGCGGTGCGAGGTTTGGCCCCAAGTAAAAATATATGAATATTATCCAGAGCTGAAGCTGGAAAATAGTATTTCTCAGTTTACAAAGATTAACGATGCCTTCTTCCACGGCATCGTCTGCCTTTTGAGGCCAAACATGACTCACGGTCGTACGACCAAGAGCATTGTTGCAGCAATAGAGAAGTGGGGGCCTTATTCATGCAATTCCCCACCTTCACTTATCTAAGGGCAGCCAACTTCTTAGGGGAACCAACCAAATTGCCAAGATATGTCGGCCCCAAGCTAATCCTGTTGGAGCTGTCAAGACAGCTCATAACCTATCACGAGAAGTGCTTGAAGAGAAAGAAGGGTGGAACTCCTTTCCCCCTCACAGTGGGTAGGTACACTTGTCTTTCTCACCACAAAGCACGGAGATGTTTACAGAGCTGGAGCTGCTAAATCTAAAGCACAACTTCCCAGCAAGGCCCACTTTCGACCCAAGGAATTGCTTGCCTAGGGCCAAACTCGATCCAATCCACATTCCACAGATCGAGGATATTTATATCGACCTGTATCATGAGGTCGAGCTCAGAAGGAAAGACCATTCCCACTTGGCCTTGGCTGAAATCATCCAGTACGACATAGCCATCGTCCCAAAAGGTTATCAAACTGCTGATCAAGAAGTTGATCAGGTATATCTTGACACGGGTGGGGACGACTGGCATTCACTGTAATTGATAGAACTAAAGCACCTCAAACGATAGAAGAAAGGGTCAAAGAAACTCTGCGGAGAACAGAGCACTGGTGTAGGATGAATGGTCTCATCTACCTCGAGTTGATTTCACCACATCTCCATTGGGCAACGCACCTTCCAGACTAAAACATCTGCCAAAGAGAAAAGGTAAAGACAAGGAGGGTGAGTCAAGCTCTGCCCAAGAAGAGACTCCTGAGAGTCCCCCTTCCGCCGTGCAAGAACAAGTTATAACTCTAGCTTCTCCAGAGAAAGAAGTGGCCGAAGATGTTCCGATGGGCACATCCACTCAGGATGTTACCACTACTACAACTGTTGAGGTCCCTTCTATCCCTTCTCCCTCTCCTCCTTCCCCTCCTCACGTGACCCAAGCAACCATTCCTTTGGTCGTATCCTCTCCCCCATCTTCTATTGTTCCCCCTTCCTCATCGTCCATCTTCTCTTCTCTCACGGAGCTATCCCCCACCATTTCTTCCCTCATCTCTCAGCTCCCTTCCATTCCCATGTCTACCTCCCCTGCAGTATCTCTTCCTCCCGTGAGCACTTCCTCGGCCTCCCTCTCAATGCCGCCTCCAAGTGTCTCCACGCATTTTCCTTCTACTACTGTAGCTGCTCCCTTTTCTATTTCCGGCCCCTCTCCCATAAGTCTAGCATGGATCTCTCAGCACCTGAGCCAACAAAAGAGGAAAGTTCCCATCACACCGATGGACTTCTCCATCATCCCATCAAAGGGGGCTAAGAAGCAAAAGCCTATAACCCGCTTCTCTCAAAGTGCATCAGGAGAGAGAGTAATGGAGATAGCTTACCCCAATCCTTTAAAGGATAAAAAGGATCTGTCTTCAACAGATTATACAGTGACCCAAGTCATAATGATGACATCTTGAAAGCCTTCAAGGAGAGGCCCTATCTGCAGTTGATGCCCTTTGCAAGAAGCTCCAAGAAGCAAAGGAAGAAAAGAGGCTATTAAAGGAGCAAAATAAACATCTTCTCCATGCCTTGCAGAAAATGGGCAGTGCACCTCCTACAACTGCCGCCGAAACTCCTGAGCCTCTGATCCAAGACAATATTAATGAATACACCAAAATCGGCGAAAGCGGGTATGGCGGTTTCCACCTCGAGGAGCCAAATCCTCAAAGAAAGTGAGGGATTGATTGCCAAGTTCACCGAATTATATCAGAATATCAGTCGGGTGAACAAAGAGCTCCAGGCTATAGCAGGACCCATCTCCGAAGAGCTAGACCATGCCAGGATGTAGCATGAGACCTTTCAGAAAATGCTTGACTGTTCAGTCGAAGATCTAGTCAAGTTCGGCATCTTTGGGCACCCTAGAGCCCTCAACAAAATCCTTTCTACTCTAGATTACCGGGTCGATCAGCTGGAGTTTGTCTTGGAGAAGATTGACAAAATCAAGGAGGAAGCCCTAGATGCAATACATCAAATGGAGCAAATTGTCCTGAGAATGTCTCCGGCTTGCTCACTCCTTCTTTCGCCATAAGAAAGGTGGATGAAACTATTCGGATCTTCAAGGAGATCGTTTCACAAGGGCTGGGACCAGAAGTCACTTTTGACGCCGAATCCATCAACAACCTGCTAGCTTGTCGTGACTTTATTGGGTACCTGATAGACGTGGAAAATGAATATTCCAAGCTCCCAGAAAATCTCACAGATGAGCGGGAGACTTGCAAGGCTATCAGTGATCGACACAAGGATCCTTCCTAGGATCAACTTCAACCCATGATCACCAAGCTCATGGAATACTGTACCCAGTTCCACATCTCGTCACCTGAGCAGCAGCAAAAGTAGGATCCCCCCTTTCAGCTGCAGGACGATGATGAATACTTTCATTCTTCCCGACTTTCTCCTTGTAATTATCTAAAGTATGTTGACATAAATGATGACATCATCCATGTTGCACCATGGGATCATGTCATCCACAAAGTTGTCAAAATTCAACAAATGACTTTAGAATCTCTTGTAAGATATATAGAATCTCTCCTTCTATATATACTTGAATACTTGTTGTATTAAAGGGTGGATATTTTTCAAATGAGAAATAAAAGTAGGAAGAAAAGATTTTGAACTTTTTGTAATAGAAACGAATATTAATACAATATTTAGACTTTGTGCTGAATACATGTGTTTTACATCAGACCTTTCTTATGTTAGATCTGTGTGATTGTTCTGTTGAATCTACTTCTACTTTGTTGTCATTTATTCATCAATATTGCTTTATTCGTCTATGCAAAGTAGGTTCGGCTCTGTATACTACCAACCCAAATCATAGACCTTCTGACCTTTCTGCTTTGGAATTCATTTCTTTTCTCCCTTCAGATCTTTCCTATCTCCCCACCTCGTTTCTTTCCGTTCTTTTACGCTTAGAAATACCTCTCCGGGATGAGATCCCAACTCCTGAAGGTAGAATATTGTGATACTTGCACAAGATTCCTACTGTTAGAATAGCAATAAACCGCTTTCACTTTCTTTGACTCAAAGAGGGGCTATGCCTGCGCACACCGTTGGCTCATCTGTCCATCGATCTATTCACCCGAACAGATTTTCAAACCAACATACTCATAACATTGATGAGTATGAGGAATTGTTGTTAGGTCTCGAGGATTGCTTGGAAATATGGTGTTAAAGACATCATTGTATGCCACAAAAATCAAGCAAGTCGAAAATTGTATGCCACAAAAATCAGCGAATTTAAAACAATACAAGCATGTTGTTTTGGATTTCATTGAGATGTTTGATTCATTCAACATTGTGCATCATGATAGGAGGTTCAATGATTTGGAAACAAGCTCGCTATGTTGGGATCTTTGTTTGATAATTGTGCGTGTCCCCATACAGTGAATATGATGTTGAAGTATTGACAAGGCCATCTATCCTTGACAACATTAAGCATTGCGGTTTTGATGATAATTCTCATGTCGTAATATTTCTACAAATTAAAGGAGAGTTTACCGATCAAAATATTGATTAGGAGCCAATGGTGTGCGTAGCAGAGGGTAAAGAAACCTTGTTTGGTAAAGGCATCATCCAACTAGAGACTAATACCATTCCTAGATGGATGGTTGCTCTTGAATCCATCTTTGATAATGCTAATCGCATTATTAATAGAAGCATAGCAGCCTCAAGGGATATTGAGGAACATAACCTTGGCACAAAGGAGAAACCAAGGAAGATCTAGTTAGGAAGCAATCTCAACAAGGAGGAAAAACAATCCTATGTCCAATTACTGAAAAAGTATCAAGATTGCATGGCTTGGACTTATTTTGAACTAAAGGCATATAGAGAGGATTTATTTCAACATGAGATTCCCTTGGAATCTAATGCAAAACCATTCAGAAGAAATAGATACCAATCAATCCGCTCCTATCTCTCAAAATGCAAGAAGAAATGAAGAAACTAAGAGATGGAGGGATTATTCATCCCACAAGATATTCTTCTTGGGTTGCAAATCTAGTACCAGTCAGAAAGAAGAATGGTGACATCAGGCATGTGTGTGGATTTCAGAAATTTGAATAGAGCATCAATGAAGGATAATTATCCTTTACCAAACATGGAAAACATGTTGCAACTAGTGACTAGTTCTGAGTTACTTTCTACCTTGGATGGTTTCTCTGGTTATAACCAAGTTGTTGTGAAGGAGTCAGAAAGAATTAAAACATCATTTACTACTCCTTGGGGACTTATGTGTATGTCAGGATGCTCTTTGGTCTGATGAATGTTGGAGCAACCTTTCAAAGAGAAATGGATGTTGCTTTTTCCAGTTACATTAATGATTTTATTGATGTCTATCAAGATGATGTGACTGTGTTCTCTAGAAAGTGAGGTGATCACTTGCTGCACTTAGAGAAGATGCTGATGAGATGTAGAGAGTATGGCATTTCACTCAATCCAAAGAAGTGCCATTTTGGAGTGCAGAAGGAAAAGTTGCTTGGTCACATTGTGTCACAAGATGGGGTAATGATTGATCCAGAAAGGGTAGAGGCCATTAGCAAGGTCCCAATTCCAAGAATCAAGAAATTAATCCAGTCTTTCTTTGGGTAGATAAAATTCATCAGAATGTTCATATCAAACTTTTTGAGTTGACCATTCCAATTACTTCCATGCTAAAAAAGGACCAGGTTATTAAATGGGAGGAGGATGTCATTTAAGCTTTCAATGGGATCAAGGAGGCATTAAATCATGCCCCTTTTCTAATAGCTCTAGATTATAAGAATCATTTCCAACTATTTTCCTTTGCTTCAGAAAACACTATTGCATCTGTCATGTTGCATAAGGATGATGAAGGGGCTGAGAGGCCAATTGCCTTTTTCAATAAGGCATTGCAGGGGGCTAAGCTAAAATACACTATTATGGAGAAACATGCATTTGCCTTGGTGAAAGCAACAAAGGTTTTCAGGCCTTACATTCTCGAGTTCCAAAATGGTTTCTTATGTTCCCACACCATGGTCAAAGACATCTTATCATAGATGGAGGTCTCAAGAAAAAGATGCGAGATGGGTGAACAAATTGCAAGAATATGACACCGACATCCAAACCATGAAGTTGGTGAGAGGTTTGGGCTTGCTAAGCTTATGGCTAAGAGAAACTTCCAAAATGTTGAGGTGAATGAGGTTGAAGAAAGAAGGGTAGATGTTCTTGAAAAAGCGATGAGTTCTCGAATGGTACAAGGATGTGATTTTTCTCTCGAGACATTTATACTTACGCCCGAGTATTTGAGTAAGAACCAGAAAAGGGCCCTTAAGTTGGCTTCCCAGAAATATTTCATTACTAATTATGGGTTAGCTTGGAAGAACCCTGAGGGAGTCCTCTTAAGGTGCATCACTGAAGATGAAGCCCCCAAGATAATTGTTGATCTCCATGGAGGATTTTGTGGGGGGATTTTGCTGGAAAAGTCATAGCACACAAGATCATGAGGGCTAGTTATTGGTGGCCAACTCTCTTCAAGGATGTAACTATTTTGGTTAGAAGATGTGAGAGTTGCCAACGCTTCTCTGGAAGACTAAAAGCTTCAAGCTCCCTTCCTTTGCAACTTGTATCAATTGAAGCCCCATTCAAGAAATGGGGAATGGATTTCATTAGTGAGATTTTAGATCCTTCAAGTGTTGGCCATAATTAGATTCTTGTAGCCACTGATTACTTCACCAAGTGGGTGGAGGTAATCCCCACCAAGAGAGAAACACACCAAATTGTCATGGACTTCATGTTGAACCATATCATCTGCAGGTTTGGGGTGCCAGTCAAAATTGTTGCTTGACAATGCCATGAGCTTTAGAGCTAAACCCTTGGTGGTAATGTGCAGAGAATATGGGGAAACAATTGACATATGCCTCTAATTATAATCCCCAAGGAAATGGACAAGTTGAGTCTAGTAATAAAAATTTGCTAAAGATTATCAGAAGAACCTTGGAGCTTAACAAGAGAAAATGGGGTGAGCAGTTGAAATTTTTGTCTAGGCTGACCGAATTACTATTAAAAGAACCACTGGGAAGAGTCCATTTGAGTTGGTGTATAGAACTCAGCCCTGCTGTCCCTACATATGCAAATTATCCTCATATCGATTCATGCAACAACCGTTGTAAGATCAAGAAGTAAGTCCATATGATTCCCGCATTAACTGGATTGTTGAACTTGATGAAGAAAGGAGGGCATCCCACCAAAGGCATGTAAGGTTCAAAGAAAAGCTAAAGAATTTGTTCGACAAGAAGGTCACTCCCAGCTTTCAATGTTGGAGATCTTGTGCTACTATGGGATAGTAGGCATGAAGATAAGGGCAAGCATGGAAAATTTGACGCATTATGGATGGGCCCTTATTCCATTGATATTAGAATTGGTGAACATACCTTCTTCCTGAAGGACTTAGATGGGGAATTGCTTGAATTTCCTATTAATGGTAGGCACTTGAAGCATTTCTTGGATTGATTCCCCAAAATCAAGATGAGCATCATTTATACAATGTATAGTTTGTTGGTTTGTTTTCTGTATTTGTGTTTTTGTGTTTTTACTCGTTCTAGTCCTTGGTGACCTATTTTTACTAGTTTCTCTATTCATTTTTTGGGAGATGGCTCAGTTTCTCTGCTCTGCAAGATGACTCCTTTGCCCAATGGATATTTCTGGCACTTCGTCTACCTTTGTTCTTATGGCACTCGCAGGGAGTGCCCATCCCCAGTCGGGGCCAATTGCTGCTCAAAATAGTTTCGCCTCGTTTTTCCATTGAAAATCTATCAACTTATGACCTCTGCCATAAATTATCCCCTCATGTCATGCCTGAGAAGTCCCTGCATTCCTTTTTTTTATGTAATCAATCCGTTTATGGTCGAGGGTCATGTATGGATTCATGGTTGTTTCCTTATTTCTCTATTTGTCTGGAAAAGGTTTGTATTTGGGTGTAAAACTCGAGGTTGTCCCGTGTTTTCCATTTTCCATAGCCGGGATTTGTTGTCCTTGTCATTTTTCCCTAAATACTTGAGGAAAAATGAATGGATGTAGTTCAAAGGAATGTATTTGAGCCTTGTAACATTTCTAAATTCTCTGTCCTTGGAGAAAATTTCATCTCCAATCTCGAATGGTCATTCTTTTGCATTTTACGTTTGACGGGTGTTTCTCCCAGTCAAATTTACATCCTTGCATCAACAGGAAACGTGGCTTCTTTTGGTTGGCCAGGGGACGGTGGGTAAATGCTTTAACTTGTCACTTTTTGCCTTTTTGGCAAAAGGGCAAATTTGGTCTTGTAGCTCCGCTCAATTCTAATTGGTTCTTTTGGTGCTTATGTGGCTTCTTCTGATTGAATGGGGCATGATGGGTTTGTTTTTGAACTTGTTATTTTTGGCTACTTTGGAAAAAGGTTTGAACCCACCCCGCGGCCCCGCCAGATTTGATTAAAGAAAAATTTCAATGGCGGGAAAATTCTTACTTTGACCCCGCAGAAGGACACGTGGCAAGGTTAAAGGTGGAGATGCGGGCCTTTGGAGGAAAGTTGGATGTTTTTCCCTTCTAGAAAAATGGAGTAAAATTCTAAAATGGAAGCGCGCCCCCGTGAGTCATTTTGAAGCCTTGAGGTCTTTGAAGTTGCACCATAACGACACGTGGAGGTCTCCACCGGGTCTTCTTGCCTTAGACTTTTCAACAACTTCTTAAAGGGGCCGAGACACGTGGTGAGCCCATGCTCATTCAAGGTCTCAAATTTTGGGACCATCTCAAGATGTGCCATTGTGACACGTGGCAGTTTGAAAAGTCAAAAGGTGGGGAGGTGGACCATCGGAGGAAACTTGGATTTTTTTCCTCTTGTCACCAAAAGGATTAAAGCATCAAAATGGCCCGTAGAACCAACAGAGAATAGTCAAAATTTTGTCCCGGTCAATAGCAGACGTGCGGACTTTCGGGGGAATTTTGGAAAATTTTCCTTTGTGGAGAAAAGAGTTAAAAAGTGTAAAATGAAGCGTGGTTCCACTTGGGACCCACATTAGAGGCTAGAAGCGGAAGGGCGGAGCTGCGGGGAAACTTGAAAATTTATCCTTTTTCCAAAAAAAGAGGTCAAATAGTAGGATTTGGCCACGGTTCCTCTGGGACCCACCTTAGGACACGTGTCAAGATCATTTCTCAAAGGCGGAGGTGTGGAGAAAAATGTGAAAATTTTACATTTTCCAAAAGTTGTAAAAGGAAAAAAGGAACCCACAGCCCATTTTAAAGTGGATCTCCCACGTGGATGGTCCAAATTAAAAATAAAAATCAATGGCAAATTGTGCATCTATATCTAATTTTTCTACCATTTTCACTCCAGAGCTCCTAGAGATACGAGCCTTCTTGATTTCTTGATATTTCTTGCACGCCAAATAGGAAAGGGGAGTAAATTTTATATCTAAGTTTGGTGAGGAAGATCTAGGGACGTCTTTTTCCATTAAGATGAGATCTGACCTTTGGGCTCGATCTAATCTTCTATTTTTTCTTTCCAAGCACGCAAAGAACCAGCTTTTGACATATTAGGGGAGGAAGTGGTTGGCGAGAGAAGAAGGAAAAGTGATCTACCAGAAGAAGGAGTTGAATGTGGGAGATATTTAAAGAGATTCACCCCTTGAGCACCTAATAACTTTTACAAATCTAATTCTGGGAATCACGATCGGAATCATGGCGAGCACTAGTGCATTAAATGTTTGGATTTTTGGGGAAAAAACTTTGTTATAAAATGTTATAAATGGCATGCTTTTTTCCGTGAAAAGGGTTAGAGGTTGGAAGGTTGGAGTTTTAGAGGTCAGAATTGATTTTTTAAGAAAAGGCTTGATAGAACCCATCTTTCTGAGAAACTATCTGAAGAAACCTGTTTATCTCTTTTATGTTAAATTTGATCATGTCAAGGTGGTTGAAGTGCACAACCATTGACAAGCTCGATATTATTCAAGAAACTTTCCCTACTAATAAATTTAATCAAACTTGAGTTAATTTGTTTATTTTTGGGCAAAATTTGTGTTTTCTTTGTTTCTGAATGTCTAAAAGTAGTTTTTCTTGTTCCCATTGCATTCTTACATTAAAATATGTGTGAATCACATAAGATCTTATCCTTGTGATAGTTTGGTGGAATTTGCAATTTCACTTGTCATAAGATCTTTCATTTGATAGTGAAATAAACAAATTTAAAATAACCGTGACTCCTAACATGGCTATAAGATTTTTGTTAGCCTTTGAGGGTATCTTAGGCGTGAAGAAACAAAGATTGATGATGTTTAGTTACGTTTTCCAATTTGAGCCTTCATTTTGGATCCTTGAATTTTGTGTGAAAAGTGTTGATCTGGGCCTCCATTGAAGCACATCTTTTGGTTAAAGGAACATCCTAACTACTTTGAAGCATTCTATTGTTTGAGCTCTCCATTTTTGTAAAATTTCTCAAAGATTTGGTATAATCAACTTTATCCTGCTTCATCTCCCACCCAAAATCATTCAAAAACAATTGATCCTACCCAGATTAACCATGTTTGTCCTGTGTATATACATATGCACAATTTCTATTACCAAAACATGTAGAAACACTCATGTTTTCATTGTCTTTAGTGGCCTAAACCTTGCTTAGAAGATATCTCCATTATCTAGAGTGACAACTCGTGAGAGTTAGGTTTTGTTGTATTGATCATATTTTCTTCAAGGTCTTCTTAAACATTTCACAAGGAAGGAAATCCCCATCTCCTCCATAAACAACAGGCTACAAAAGGGTCCTCTCACCCTAGTTGAAAGGCACAACCATAAAGTAGTGAGGATAGATCAAATCCTCTTCAGGGTGCTATCCATTTCTCCACATCTGAGTGACAGAGGGCCAGTTAGATCCCATCCCCAGCTACAAAATGACTCACTATGATCTATTTGTCTCTAAGCTTCCTTCCAAACCTGTGATACTACTCAGAATTTGAAGGAGAAAAAAATTTGGGTACCAACACCTTCATCAAGCGCTATTGCTGGGGACATAATGATTGCAATCCATATTCAAACCCTGTAAACACTTCTTGCATGCTCAAAGTGCTAATACATCTTTTCAGGCATCATCTTGTGTTTAGGCTTGTGAGAAGTTTCAAAGTTACAAGTGTTATGTGCAATATTTCCATTTTCTACAGTTATTGCACTAAGTTTCATTGATAAATATGGGTAAATAAAAGTTAGATCTTTCCATTTCTAGTTTCTAGTATTGACAGACATTTGACAAATCATATTTTAGTGCATTTGCACAACTAAGGTGGAAATCCTTAGTGATGACTCCCTGTTGATCTGCTTCTTGATGAGTACTAGTATCTTAACCTCTGTCAAGTGAGTTTTGTTACTAATCTTTGCAAAGCTGAAGGAAGAAGATCTTTCTTTGCTAGAGATCCCGCTTTAGGACATTATTTCCGAGCTAGTAAAAACAAAGTCGAAAGGAAGAAAAGTCTAGAGCATTGTTGGAGATTAGCAGACAAGAAAAGGGATCTCCATTGATGAAAGTGATCGGCCTATCATTGAAGACTATTATTCAAGTGATTATGAATCACGTAGTCTTTTGTGGAATTAAATTCTCCATCTAGAGAGGGGCCTTCATTTGATTTTGAAAAGTTTTCTTCTCATTTTTCTCCTTTCTTTTCAAAATTTGATAGGGATTTCCAAGAACCGAGGCCTTTAGGGGATATCCATTTTGAAGGTTATACTCCTGTGTTTCAAAGACCCTCTATCCCTTATCAATTTGTCTCCCCTCCAGGATCACCTCCTCAAAACAACATGGCCCTACCCCAACCCAGACCTCCTTTTGTTGTAAACACCTTTGGTCTTATAAATTTTATAGGGATAGCTGGTTATCCAAATGCAGTTCCCTAGGATGTAAGAAATAGATTACCAAATTTCCAAGAAAACAACGCTATAACCGGTAATCAACATTTAAAGCTTTTTATCTATATGATGGAATACTTTGAGATTGAACATGGAGATGTATATATCAAATTGTTTATCCACACTCTAGAAGAGGATGCAAGGGACTGGTATAAAGCTTTGCCAGATAATTCCATTGATTCTTGGACAAAGATGAACAATGCATTTAGATTGTAGTATGGTGATAGAACTGACCCTAGGTTTCTTCTATCAGAATTTGAAAATATCAAGAAGAATCCTAATGAGTTAGTACATTATTTCAACACAAGGTTTAACAAGACCTTGAGAAGATTGCCTGTTAGCTTAAGGCCATGTGATGAATCATGTTTGATCAAATATTTAGATGCATTTGATAAAAAATTTGCTTACTACTTGAGGGACAAAAACCCTACTAATTTGAGGCGGTCTTTCACTATGGCTCTACAAATTGAAAACAACATCAAAGCAATTGGGAAGCCTAAAAAAAAGGGAGCGTGTAAAACTAATTAACCTAGAAAATCCCTAGACAAGGAAGGTTTCTGATTTGGAGGAAGTTGTGAACACCGACGGCGGGGTTGTCAAAGAAATATCATACAAATTAGCCTAGGCAGAGAAGGGAATGGGGCGAGTTCACAAGGTCAACACAAGCAACAAGGCCAAGACAAGTTTACAAATCACCAAAGATCTTATGACAAAGGAAAAGGACTTGTTGGATTTGGAAATGACAGTCCCCAAGCCGGGAAAAAGAATGGTACTTGATCCTTTGGATACTAGAGTTGTTGTTGTGGAGGAGCCGAGATGTCATTGAGTGGTGTGACAAATGTTTCATGCCCCATGATCCATGTGAGGAAGATCGAGAAAGAAGAAGAAGAATTTGATAATGATAATGATGATGATGTCTCGCACGAGCTCACAACAAGGGGAAACTTCAATCAAGTGATAAGTGCTAGAACTCTTTGTTGATTTTTAGGACTATGTCCACCGTACCTATTCCTCCTCCCTCTCATACTTTAGAAGTTGATATTGTACAAGATATTGAACTGCGCCAATAATGACTTTGAATATATAAGAAATTTAATGATAAAGAAGTATGATGGAGAAATCCCATCCGAGGAGGACATGCAGATTATTGATGAATGTTGTTGTGGCTCAAGAAAAGGAACACAACACAAGGAGTAGGGTTATCAAAGGTACATGGCCTCAGGCTAAGCCAAAACTCCATTGCTTTTAAATATTCCTAAAGATGCTCCTAAGAAAGATGCGTCTGCAAAGGCCTTGTTGTCCTAAACAAAGCTCATACCCCTCCTCATGCCCAAGATGTCAAAAGTTCTATGCCATCTAATGAGTGTGTCAGCTTTCATTCCAATTTTGCCTTGCCAAAGTCTTCTTCTTATGATATTGCCTAAGTCTTGAGTCGATCAAGATCTTAGTTCCAATTGTTGAGTTGCTTAGGATTCCTTAGCACAAGAAGAGGGCTTTTGAATATTTGGGGCTGAAAAGAGGAGAAGGATGCCTTAGGTAGAAATATAAACATTGTGAAACTCCCCACTCATTAAGAGTTAGAAACACCACTAGTGCCGGAGGACCTAGGTGAACCACCTGAGGTTTATTTGGGGACATCCTTGGTGTACTCTTAGCTAAATGTGGATCCATTCTTCACCACTCTAATCATTAAGGACAGATTGTTGCACAACTACATGTTTGACTTAGGAGCATCATGAAATGTCATGCCTTTGGAAGTCATGAATGAGCTAAATATTAAGGTTACAACAGCATATGGGAAGTGTACTACTATGGAATCCAGAGAGGTGTCAGTGGTGGGATGTGTGAAAGGTCTGGTGGTACAACTTGCAGCCTATTCAGGATGGGACCTGAAGCTTAATGTAGTTATTGTTGATTTCACAGGCAAGTGGGGTATGGTGTTGTCTAGAAATGGGCTGCAAGTGTTGGTGGGAGTGTTCAAATGGATATGTCTTATGCCACTATCCCAATTGAGGGAAGCCTTGTCAAGTTGTATGGGGAAAAGAAGATGTTGCACCTTATTGAGGATCCCAACAATGCATCCTATGAGGTATTGTACACAAGTGTTGATGCTTATAACTTCATAGGATATGTTGATGGAAAAGAGCACAAAATTGAAGAATGCAAGTATCTTGAAAGGGCAGGCTCTCCTTGGACTTTATTGTTTGATGGAGCTTGCTTCATATTTAGAAATGGTGTTAGTGTTGTTTTGATCTCTCTAGGCCATGAAAAGTTTATTTTTTCCTTCAAACTCAACTTTGAGTGTAATAATAACATTGTTGAGTATGAGGCACTCTTGTTAGGTCTAAGGATTTCTTAGAAATATGGTGTTAAAGACATCATTGTCAAAGGAGATTCAAAATTAATTGTCAAGCAAGTCAAAAAACTGTATGCCACAAAAATCAATGAATGAAACAATACAAGTATGCAGTTTTGGATTTCATTGAGATTTTTGATTTATTCAACATTATGCATCATGATAGGAGGTTCAATGATTTGGCAGAAAAGATGGCTATGTTGGGATCTTGGTTTGATAATTGTGCAGTGTCCCCATATTGTGAATATGATGTTGAAGTATTGACAAGGCCATCTGTCCCTCACAACATTAAGCATTGGTAGGTTTTTGATGATGATGCTCAGTCCAGAAAATTCTGCAAAATAAAGGAGAGTTTTCTGATCAAAATGTTGATTGGGAACCAATGGTGTGCATAGCAAAGGGTAAAGAAACCTTGTTTGGAAAAGGCATCATCCAACTAAAGACTAATACCATTCCTAGAGGGTTGGTTGCTCTTGAATCTAACTTTGATAATGTTGATCGTATTATTAACAGAAATATAACATCCTTAAGGGATATTGAGGAGCATGACCTTGGCACAAAGTAGAAACCAAGGAAGATCTGGTTAGAAACAATCTCATCAAGGAGGAAAAATAGTCCTATGTCCAATTGATGAAAAAGTATCAAGATTACATGGCTTGGACTTATTCTGAACTAAAGGCATACAGAGAGGATATGTTTCAACATGATATTCCCTTGAATCTAATGCAAAACCATTCAGCAAAAACAAAGACTAATCAATCCACTCCTATCTCTCAAAATACAAGAAGAACTGAAGAAACTTATAGATAGAGGGATTATTCATCCCACAAGATATTCTTCATGGGTTACAAATCTAGTACTAGTCGAAATAATAATGTGACATCATGCTATGTGTGGATTTCAAAATTTGAATAGAGCATCAATGAAGGATAATTATCCTTTACCAAACATGGAAAACATGTTGCAGCTAGTGACTGGTTCTGAGTTACTTTCTAACCTGGATGGTTTCTCTGGTTATAACCAAGTTGTGGTGAAGGAGTCAAAAAGAATTAAAACAACCTTTACCACTCCTTGGGGGACTTATGTGTATGTCAGGATGCCCTTTGATCTGATGAATGCTGGAGCAACATTTCAAAGAGTAATGGATGTTACTTTTGTCAGTTACATTAATGATTTTATTGATGTCTATCAAGATGATGTGACTGTGTTCTCCAGAAAGTGAGGTGATCACTTGCTGCACTTAGAGAAGATGTTGATGATATGTAGAGAGTATGACATTTCACTCAATCCAAAGAAGTGCCATTTTGGAGTGCGATGAAAAGTCGCTTGGTCACATTGTGTCAAAAGAAGGGGTAATGATTGATCCAGAAAGGGTAGAGGCCATTAGCAAGGTCCCAATTCCAAGAACCAAGAAAGGAATTCAGTCTTTCTTTGGGAAGATAAAATTCATCGAATGTTTATATCAAATTTTGCTTGAGTTAACCATTCCAATTACTTCCATGCTAAAAAAGGATTAGGTTATTAAATGTGAGGAGGATGTCATTCAAGATTTCAATGGGATCAAGGAGGAATTAAAGCATGCCCCTATTTTAACAGACTCTCCAGATTATAAGAAGCCTTTCCAATCTGTTTTCCTTTGCTTGAAAAACACTATTGCATTTTTCCCGTTGCATAAGGATGATGAAGGGGCCGAGAGGCCAATTGCCTTTTTCAAGAAGGCATTGCAGGGGGTTGAGCTGAAATACACTATTATGGAGAAACATGCATTTGCCTTGGTGAAAGCAACAAAGGTTTTCAAGCCTTACATTATGAGTTCCAAAATGGTTGCTTATGTTCCCCACACCATGGTCAAAGACATCTTATCATAGATGGAGGTCTTAGGAAAAAGATGCGATGGGTGAAAAAATTGAAAGAATATGACATGGACATCCAAACCAAAAGTTGGTAAGAGGTTTGGGCTTGGCTAAGCCTATGGCTAAGAGCAACTTGCAAAATGTTGAGGTGAATGAGGTAGAAGAAAGAAGGGTAGATGTTTTGGAAAAACTGATGAGTTCTAAGTGGTACAGGGATGTGATTTTTATCTCGGACATTTATACTACCCTGAGTATTTGAGTAAGAACCAGAAAAGGGCCCTTAAGTTGGCTTCCCAGAAATATTTCATTACTGATTATGGGTTATCTTGGAATAACCCTGAGGGAGTCCTCTTAAGGTGCGTCATTAAGGATGAAGCCCCCAAGATGATTGCTGATCTTCATGGAGGAGTTTGTCGGGGCATTTTGCTGGAAAAGTCATAGCACACGAAATCCTGAGGGTTGGTTATTGGTGGCCAACTCTCTTCAAGGATGTAACTCTTTTGATTAGAAGATGTGAGAGTTGTTATCACTTCTCTGGAAGACTAAAAGCTTCAGGCTCCCTTTCTTTCCATCTTGTATCAATTGAAGCCCCATTCAAGAAATGGGGAATGGATTTCATTGGTGAGATTTCATATCCTTCAAGCGCTGCCCATAAATGGATTCTTGTAGCCACTGATTACTTCACCAAGTGGGTGGAGAAAATCCCCACCAAGAGAGAAACCCACCAAATTGTCATGGACTTCATGCCGTGAATGTAACCATGCATCCAAATTCACCTAGTTGCCTTGCGAGATATTATATTTCTCTTAAGGCTTGGTACATGCCTCACAACCTTCAATACCCATGGATTTCCATTATGTAATTTTAGATGAACATCAACTTTACTAGTAATATTGCATGTCTCATCATCTCCTAAATAAACTTGTCCAAAATCACCTTGAACATAATTACTAAAATAACCCTTATTAGGGGTAGCATGGAAAGAAGCTCCAAAATATAAAACCCAAGATTCTAATTTATTGTCTAAGGAGAGAATAAGGGCATCTTGCTTTACCTCACTTGTAATGTTTGCCTCTTTACCTTTGTCTAATGTATTCTCTTTGTTTTCCTTAGACCAACACTCCTTTATGTGTCCTCTCTTTCCAAAATTGCAAAAAGTAAATCTTTGTACCTGGATCTAGATCTGCGATGTCTTGACTTTGACCTCCCATTCTTCTTTCTCTTAGATGATATCTCCTTAGATCTTCCTCTGTTTTCTACATTTAAAGTGTTTCTAGATGATGCTTCTCCTGAGATTTTCCTACATATTTCCTCATTAAGGATTACACTAACCACATCATCAAATTTCAAACCTTTAGAAGCAGATGTTGTATTACTTACAACCATTACCAAGTTATCCCAACTATCTGGCAAAGAGCATAAGAATAAAAGTGATTTCACATCATCATTAAACAGAATTTCCACTTATTTTAATTGATTTACAACAGATGAAATCATTAAAATGATTAGATACAGATCCACCTTCTTGCATCTTAGAATTATTTTTTTTTCATCAAATAAACCTTATTCAAAGTACTAGGAGTTTGATAAAAAATTCTAAATATTTCATCAAATCTACCCTAGTTTTTGCATCTCAGAAAATTTGAAGCCACCAATGTTGTCGCTCAATATTATAGATCTCGTTGTCTCCCGAAAACCAATTTTCATTTTCCAAGTTAATTTCAAAATTTCAAGCTCTCACCCTCCTAAAGTATTTAAGCCAAGTTGAAAGTTCGATGAAGTTAGCAAAATCCGTGCCCTAGTGTTGTTTAAATCTCTGTTTTGCTCATTTTGAGAAATTCTCCATCTCCCGGTCTGTGCACGTAATATCCTTTTACAATCTCCTTTTTTGATCAAAATTGTTCGCTTGTTATATGGGTTAGATCATCAAATCATTGTTTTGCCTCCATGTCTCTGGCTCGTGAAGAAAACTCAAAAATTGGACTCAAAATGATGAAGTTCCCTTCCTCTGTGTATTTTTCCCAAAGTTGGGAATGATGGGCATTTTCTTCCCCATCAAATTTTGGCCCCATCATCCACGCAGTGCGTGGACATACCTAATTAGAAGTAGGTCGATAGAGAAATTTATGTTTTTGATCCTCTTTATCAAAAAGGTGAAAATTTAAAAAGTGACCCGAACCCTAATCAAAGTATATAGGTAAAAGTCAAATTTTGAGCTCGCGAGAAAAAATTCAAAGTTGAAGCCCATAGGGAAAATTCAAAGTTGAATCCCGTAGGGAAACAGTCAAAGGTGAATCCCGCCGTTGAAAATTCAAAGCGGACAGTGGGCCATTGGGGCACTTTTGGAAATTTAACCAAATTCCCAAAAGTGAAGTAAAAGTTCTAGAATGCTCCACGGCTCCACCAAGATCTCAAGCCCACCATTGAAAAGTCAAAGTAGGAGATCGGAATGGCGGATAAATTTGAGTTTTTTAGCCTTTTTCCAAAAAGGTTAAAATGTTGAGAAAAGGGTTGTGACCCCATTTCCAATGAAAATGTGCCACATGCCTAAGTTAAAAAGTAGAAGCGGGGGTGTAGGCCAATTTGTTCCAAATTGCCAAATCTCTAAAAAATCACAAAACACAAAGGGATTTCCCCTGTACCCACTCCAATCTCTTCCTACCATGTGGACAGCCTGATTTCAAAGTTATAGGAGAAAATCAAACGGTCTACATTCAAACAGGAAAATCGAATGTAACGTTCATGTTGCAAGATTTGGTTTTTAACCTCATATCGCATTTTCTTCGCAATGGAGGAATTTGAAGAGGCATAAATTATTTGTAAAGTTGTAACCATTTTTGCATGAGATATAATGGCTCCTCAAATCCATTCCAAGGGCTGGCTATTGATTTCAAAAAAGACCAGAGTGCTTTGTACCTGGAAAAGACAAAAATACCATACTTCTTCTATTTTCCCTTTTCCTTAGAATTTTCTCTATTCTCAAAGCTCTGTACAAACTCTGCTTTAGCTTCAATAATAAAAGAAGGAATTTTCACCTTTTTGATTGAGGGATTGATTGGCACCTTGCGACCAATGAATTTTATTCGGTCTTGTAGCTTCTCATGTGGATTTTTTTTCTTCTAACTATAAATGCATGTAAATGAAATTTATAATTAATGTGTGTGGGAATCTGATATTCTACTCACAACATTAGTTTTCTCCTACCTCCATTTCCACTCCCCTTCCCCTTTCCAAGACAAATTTTCTTCTCTAGTGAGACATTGCTAGCTTTGCCACAGGGTCAGTGGAGTGCCCCTGTTGGATCTTTGGTCAAAAGGCCACCATTGAAATCCACCTTTTATGCATGCACCTATGGAAGCTACACCGTTCAAGTAGAGGGACTTAGATTCCCATAGCATTGGCTTAAAACCCACCAATTTGTCCACAAGACAAATTTTCTCACCAACAGTTTTGGCACCCACCGTGGGGCAGATTTTGCAGCATCTACACCTAAAAACAATCTCAGGGTCATAAAATACAAAAAAAATATTCTAGAGGAAAAGTTTCGGAAATTGAATAATCACACAAACTATATGGATGTAAATCATGACTATTATGGGAAATCCTCCAAATGAGAGACATGATTTAATCTTTCACATCCAAGAAGACATTGCTTCTAATATGACGAAGCTATTTGGCATAATAGACAAAGTGTCAATCATTACTTCATTGTCATAAGGATTACGGACTGGAAGAGGAACATGTTGTCGAATTGGAAAGGAAAAGACAAATTCTAGCACCCTAAAGAAGGGCATAGATTTTCAAGTCAAGGATAGAAGATTCACCCAAAGAACAGAGACAAGGAAGACAAACCGATCCCATTTTTGAGGAACTTCAAAGGAGATAAGAGCTACTCGAAATCCGCAGAGGCTTCCTTTTCAAGCAACCGATCACGTTGGGAACCTAAGTGTTGTCAATACTTTGGATAGTGGATTTTCATATATAAACAAGAACCTTGTAGACTTCATTAATGTGAAGATTGAAGAAGAAGCTAGAGAAAGAGAAGTAAGACCCGACGAAGAAATAATATCTCAACTTGAAGAAATCGAGAGACTTCAAGCTAAGGTAGATGAAAGAGCAACAACAAAAAGTTGAGCCTTAGCAAGGCTGGAAGATAGAAATAGACATAGAATGGGGGATCGGGATCATGAGCATGAATGGGATCATGAAGCCCGTAGGCCTAATGTACCATGGGGAGGAAACACCAGTCCACTAGCTCTTGCTCAACCACTCCATGAGCTACCGAGAGGCTCGAGAAAAAACTTCCCAAAATTTAGAGGGGATGGTTCTCAGCTCCTCAAGAACATGTAGCAGCATTCATCACTGCTTGTGGAGTGTTGGGAGTTGAAAATGAAGATGTTTCAGTTAGGCTCTTTATGGATTCACTCCAAGAAAGAGTTGTTGAATGGTTCTACATGTTTCCCCCAAGATCTGACACATCTTTGGGAATATATAATAAGTGCATTTGAACATAGGTTCAAGAGCACAAAAGATTGTTAGGATCTGCTGGTCCAATTGGTTCAGATGAAGAAGGAGACCTCCGAATCAATGAGATATTTTGTAGCAAGGTATGATAGGTTGACAAGAAGGATCCCAGAAGATGTGGTACCCCCTGAAAACAACTTGAAAAGGTTCTTCATAAGTTTTTTCCATCGAATTTGGTTTCTTCCTCGGAAGAGCCCAACTAAGAACATTAAGGGAAGTTCAAGACTTTACAATTAAGACTGATGATGATCTAAGACTTTCTCTGAAAAGTTAAAGGACCAAATGGGAAGCAAAAATTTCAGATTTCAAATTAAGTCACCACCGATCCAATGTTCCAAAAAAATGGCAAATGACCTAGTTTCTTTGAAGAAGCAACATCACAAATCATAGTGAGGAATGCTCCAAGGAGACCAAATCCTCCTATAGACCAATAATTTCTCCACCTCCTCGTAGGCTTTCCTTGAAGCACCACTAGTCAATGACATCTATGACAATAGGGAATCGGAGGAAGGAGCAGACATTGAGGAAACTGAAGAAGAAATCATGGATGACTATGAAAACTATCTTGAAATTGAAGAGGTTGGCATGCACAATGGCCTAATTGAATACGTTGATGAGGAGGAGGAAGGTGATGAAGAAGCTCCAATTTTTTCATATGTTTTTTCACTGCACAATCCAAGAATTGTGTTTCATCCTCATCAGAATTAACTAAGAATAGGAAGAACAAAGAAGATAGTTCTTTAAAGCCTCCACTAAAAATATCATCGCTAGGATCACCATTACCACCTTCCATGAAATCAACTAGAGAGAAATCAGATTCACCAGTTGTCAAGGATCACACTGTTGTTGTGCCAAGTAAGTTATCTGATTCTTCTCCCAACTTAAAATTTGTTAAGAGAAATTCTCCTCTAAATGTTAGTTCTGCAAGAACATCTAAATTTTAATCAAAGGCTACCCCCGCATCTCCTTCCAAGCTAATTGCTACATTTGAAAAGGAGAACCCAACACCAAAATTAATGACACATCTGCCATTTAAGTCCTCATCCACTGCTCGAACCTCTTCCTCATCTACCATAAATTTCATTTGACTTTGTAGAGCATGCTAGCAAAACCAAAGTCCATCTCTCTAAAATTGAATACCTACAAACACATCCTACCCAATTTGACAGATTCATCAAGGCAGTACGGGGTGGTAACTCTACATCCCCAATCTCTAATTCTAAAGGCTTAATTCCCACACCATCCCAACCATCTTCTCAAAACATACTAGCCCTCAGTGCCTCCACCACCAATAGAGTTGAGCCTTTTTACCTGTCACTTCTCATCAAAGGTTTCCAACTAAACAATTGCATTATAGATTCTGAAGCCTCATATAATGTGATGCCAAAAAAAGTTACAAATGCTCTTGGCCTCACTTTGACCCGGGTAAATGACACATGCTACTTAATGGAATCCAAACAAGTTACATTGGTAGGAAGGATTAAGGATGCTCATGTTGCACTAACTGATTACCCTGACAAGAAGATACTCCTGACCATTTTGGTGGTAGACATCCCAACATCTTTTGGTATGTTGTTAAGAAGAAGTTTTTACAGAGATCTCGGTGGAGAAATAAAAATGGATTGGTCATCAGCATCTATCCCAGTGAAATGAGAAATGAAGAAGTTGTTGTCAGTCAGAAAAATGAAGTTCACAGTAAGGAAGTATGATGATCCAAGAGCTGATATCCTTTTTAAGATTGTGGGCTTGAAATTACCTCCTTACATCACGAAGTAAGAGGACTTTCCACTTCTCATGGAGGGAGAAGAAGATGGAATCTAGACAATAGAGTTTGATGGCAGTCATTCCAGAGCATGTTCAGGAGCTGGTGTAGTATTATACTCTCCCTCCAATGAGGTATATCCTTTTGCCTACACGATGCAATTTGACAATACAAATAATATAGCAGTATGAAGCATTATTCTTAGGAAACAAAATCCCCAAAGGCCTAGTTTCTTTGGAAGATCTCTTTGACAAGCATGACAGGTTCATCCAAGAGAAATAAAAATAGTCTTTTCAATGTCCATTTGATTTTGATCAAGAAAAAATTGGCACTTAAGAGAATCCAAGGATGGTTAACATTGGTAAATGTTGATCACCAGAAGAGAAGAGAAATTTTGTTTCTCTGATAAGAAAGTACTCAGATGTCCTGGCCTATTCCTATGATGAACTCAAATCTTTTCAGCCAAAGGAAATGCATCACTCCATTCCTTTGAAGCAAGGAGCTAAGCCCTTCAAGCAAAAACAAAGGCCCTACAATCCAAATATTGACGATGTTATCAAAGAAGAGGTGAAAAAGATGCTCAATGCTAGAATCATCTTCCCCATCCACCATTCAACATGGGTGGCTAACATTATGCCAGTAAGGAAAAAGAATGGGGAAATAAGGATTTGTGTAGACTTTCAAAATCTGAATCAGGCATCTCTCAAGGACAAATACCCTCTTCCAATCATGGATCATGTTTTGCAAGCATTCACTGGATCTGAAATGCTCTCTTTGCTTGATGGATTCTCAAGGTACAACCAAATCAAGGTGGCATAAGAGGATTGCAACAAAACAACCTTCACAACACCTTGGGGCACTTTTTCCTACAGCAGAATGCCTTTTGGCTTGATCAATGTTGAAGCCACTTTCCAGAGAGCAATGGAATTGGCCTTCAAAGATTTGAAACATTGCATTGTCATTTACATTAATTACCTCACGTTTTTTCAAAGAGGAGGGAGATCATATCTATCATTTGGAGCAAGTCCTTACAAGGTGTAGGAAACATGACATTTCTCTAAATCCAAAGAAGTGTATTTTGGAGTCACAGAAGGTAAGTTGTTGGGACACATTGTGAACAAACATGGAGCACACATTGATCCTGAGAGGATCAAAGCTATCCAAGCACTAGCCTTACCAACCAACAAGAAGGGATTTCATTCATTCTTTGGAAAGGTAAACTTCCTTCGTCATTTTGTGCCTGAGTTTTCTGAACTGACTAAGCATATAACTTCCATGATGAAGCCTCAAGTAGATTTCAAGTGGAATAAAGAAGGAAAAGCAACATTTGAGGAGATCAAGAAATCCATTGCCAAAGCTCCAACTCTTGTATCTCTAGATTTCAACAAGGAGTTCATCATGTATTGCTATGCATTAGAACATACACTCTCTTTTGTCCTTGTTTAGAAAAATGTTACAGTTTAGAAGCACCCATTGCTTTCATGAGTTGTCCTTTGAAAAATCATGAGCTAAAGTACAGCCAATTAGAGAAAATGCTTACGTAGTGGTCAAAGTTGTTAAAAGTTTCAGATACTACATTCTCAATTCCCATACAATGGTGATGGTCCCTAGAAGTGCAATCAAGTCCATTTTGACTCAACATGATCCTGGGGATAAGAGAGGAAGTTGGATTGCAAATACCCAAGAGTATGACTTGGAGATTAGACCCTCTAATCTGGTAAGAGGAAATGGTTTGTGTCAGGCAACCGATTGTTGAATATGAAGCTCTCAGGGCTCAACAGGAGAAAAAGATGGTGTTTTCTCAACATGTTCAGGAAACAGTCCACAGAGCTCTTTGTCACCACTACTGATGAGTGGTATGCTGACATTGCTTACTACCTCACTTATGGAGAATGCCCTCCTCATCTTGATTACAAACAAAGAAGGACACTCAAGCTAAAGGAAACCAAGTTTGTGATCTAGAATCATGCACTTTACAAGAGAGGCCTAGATGGTTGTTTCCTTAGGTGTGTAGATAAGGAGCAACAAGAAAAGTTACTCAGGGCATATCATGATCAAGCTTGTGGTGGACATTTCTCAGCAATGGTCACCACACATAAGATCCTCAAAGGGAGATATTATTGGCCCTCCATCTTTGCAGACACTCAAGATTGGGTTTCCAAATGCAAAGCATGTCAACAATTTTTGGAAAGCCACAACTAGTTGCATTGTCACTCAAGCCTGTGGTGATTGAAGAACCATTTCACCAATGGGGACTAGACTTTATTGGTGTTCGAATCCTCATTCTAGTACAAGTCATAATTATGTACTCACTACAACCGATTACTTCACTAAATGGGTGGAAGCCATCCCAACCAAGCAATCCACTCCAAATAGTCTGCGCAACTTCATCAAGGAGAATATCATTGTTCGTTTTGGAATAACACAGAAAATTGTTGTAGACAATGCCACTTATTTCTCTTCCAAGGAGCTCATAGAGTTTTTTTGTGGATTTGGAATCTCCCTATCTCACTCTTCTAACTACGACCCACAAGGAAATGGGCAATCTGAGTCAAGAAATAAGAACATTGTGACCATTGTTCACAAGTTGGTAGATGAGAATCAAAGGAGCTGGCACAAGAAGTTATATGATGCATTGTGGGCCGATAGGATCACTCCTAAGAAGGTAATAGGTATGTCACCTTTCCAAATGTTGTATGGATTTGAGGCAAAGATTCCCCTCACAATTGAGATGCCAGCTCTCAAGTTGTAAGAAATAGAAGATGGTCAATACAAAGACTCCATTGACAAGAGGATCCTCTTCCTGGAGAAGCTGGAGGAAAGTAGATGCCAAGTGGTGGATAGAATTAAAGAACACCAATTGAAAGTGAAGAAGATCTTTGACAAGAGGGAAAAGGCAAGAGAATTCAAGGTTGGAGACTTTGTCCTGCTATGGGACAAGAGAAGAGAACCAAAGGGCAGCCATGGAAAGTTTGATTCATTATGGCTCGGCCCATTCCAAATTCATGGAGCTTATGGTGAGAATGTTTTTCTCCTCTCATACTTGGATGGAACGCCATTGGAATTGCCTCGAAGTGGGCAATACTTGAAATCTGTATCATCAGTGAAAGTGGGTTGTCCCCTGCCTTGTACCATAGGTGATTTCCTAGTGTGTTTCCCTTTCCATTGTGTGGTTTTGTTTCCCCTTATGTTGTGTGCCGTGTGTTTCCTTCCTTTTGTGAGCTTGTGTGTTTCCTTCTTCTAATCTTTCTTTCTCATAATTATACATGACTCTACAAGGCCCAATGGATAAGGCACTGGTCAATGTTATACGGTTTAAAAATTGAGATTCTGGATCCTCATACCATGTCTTCGTCATGCTCATTCCATGCCATGTCCCCAAGCTAGAACCAATTGTTGTCTCTTGAAAACCGCTTTTAATTTTCCAAGTTAATTTTAAATTTTCAAGCTCTCGCCCTCCTAAAGTATTTAATCCAAGTTGAAAGTTCGATGAAGTTAGAAAAATCCATGCCCTAGTCTTTGTTTAAATCTCTGTTTTTCTCATTTTGAGAAATTCTCCATCTCCCGGTCTGATGCACGTAATATCCTCTTTACAATCTCCTTTTTGATCGAAATTGTTCACTTGTTCTATGGCATGGATCATCAAATCATTTTTTTCCTCCATGTCTCTGGCTTCGTGAAGGAAATTCAAAAATTGGACTCAAAATGATGAAGTTCTCTTCCTCTGTATTTTTCCCACAGTTGGGAATGATGGGCATTTTCTTCCCCATCAAATTTTGGCCCCATCATCCACGGGTACATGGACATACCTAATTGGAAGCGGGTCGGTGGAGAAATTTGTGTTTTTGAGCCTCTTTGTAAAAAAGGTGAAAATTTAAAAAGTGACCCGTAGCCTCGATCAGGCTATAAAGGTAAAAGTCAAATTTTGAGCCCGGAGAAAAATTCAAAGTTAAAGCCCGCAGGGAAAAAGTCAAAGTTGAAGCCCACAGGGAAAAAGTCAAAGGTGAAGCCCACGTATTGAAAAGTCAAAGCGGACAAGCAAGCCATCGGGGCACTTTTGGAAATTTAACCAAATTCCCAAAAGTGAAGTAAAAGTTCTAGAATGCTCCGCGGCTCCACCAAGGTCTCGGGCCCACTTGTTGAAAATTCAAAGCGGAGAGTGGAATGGTAAAGAACTTTGAGTTTTTGAGCCTTTTCCAAAAATGTTAAATGTTGAGAAAAGGGCCATGACCCCATTTCTAATGAAAACGTGCCACGTGCCTAAGTTAAAAAGTAGAAGCGAGGTGCGGGCCAATTTGTTCCAAATTGCCAAATCTCTAAAAAATCACAAAATGCAAAGGGATTTCCCCATACCCGCTCCAATCTCTTCCTACCACGTGGACGGCCTGATTTCAAAGTTATAAGAGAAAATCAAATGATTTGTATTCAAACTGCAAATCAAATGTAACGTTCGCGTTGTAAGATCTAGTTTTTAACCCACCATGAGTGTTTTCTTCGCAATGGAGGAATTTGAAGAGGCATAAATGATTTGTAAAGTTGTAACCATTTTGGCATGAGATATAATGGCTCCTCAAAGCCATTCTAGGGGCTAGCGATTGATTTCAAAAAAGACCAGAGTGCTTTGTACCTGGAAAAGACAAAAATGCCATACTTCTTCTATTTTCCCTTCTCCTTAGAATTTCCTCTATTCTCAAAGCTCTGTACAAACTCTGCTTTAGCTTCAATAATAAAAGAAGGAATTTTCACCTTTTTGATTGAGGGATTGATTGGTACCTTGCGACCAATGAATTTTATTCGGTCTTGTAGCTTCTCCTGTGGATTTGTTTTTCTTCTAACTATAAATGCATGTAAATGAAATTTCTAATTAATGTGTGGGCATCTGATATTCTACTCACAACATTAGTTTTCTCCTACCTCCATTTCCACTCCCCTTCCCCTTTCCAAGACAAATTTTCTTCTCTAGTGAGACATTGCTAGCTTTGCCACAAGGTCAGTGGAGTGCCCCTGTTGGATCTCTAGTCGAAAGGCCACCATTGAAATCCACCTTTTATGCATGCACCTATGGAAGCTGCACCGTTCAAGTAGAGGGACTTAGATTCCCATAGCGTTGGCTTGAAACCCACCAATTTGTCCACAAGACAAATTTTCTTGCCAACAATATCCCAGAGCCTTTATGTCAAGAAATTTTCATTCTTCATTGGTCATCATGTCCGGGTTGTGCATGCTCATCCAACTATAAGTATAGATCCTTCGATATAAATAATCCTCCACCCGGATCTTCCATAGTTGATAATTAAGACCATCAAATTTATCTACTCAGTATTTACTATCTTCTTTCATTGCTCTGTTCCCACTAAATCAGAAAACACTCTGTGAGTAAATCCTGTCAACACACAAAACCTCCAAACAAAGATTTGATACCAGTTGTTGGGGTTAAACTGTATAACAATGTTACACAGATCTACAATAAGATAAAGCATACAAGGAATGAATGCAGAAATAACTAGAAGATGAAATAAAACAAGAGAAATATAACACCAGATTTAACGTGGTTCACCCAAAGGTGTGTCTACGTCCACCAAGAAATGACCAATTTTACTACTTAGTTCTTTTCAAAGGAAATACAATGAAGATCTGTTGTCTTCTAACACATCACAAGATGGTCAATGTGTTTCCCTCACTCAGCTACTCTTTCTTTCTCACCAAGAAAACTAACATGCAAAACAATTGCTATTTTCTTCTCTCATACCCTCATACAATGCATACATGCATATATATCTATTCTGGGCAACTAACTATGCTTTTACAATCAATAAATCATCTTTAAAGCAAGATATTTATTCTAATTCTCATTTAAAGAACAAAGCACCATCGCACAGGTGACCGATGTCGCCTACTTGTGCAGATGTCGATCATTTCTTAACCGATGTTGGTTACCTTTTGACCGATGTCAATTTCCTCCTAACCGATGTCGGTCACTTTGTCAAAACCAGCAACATGTAAAAGTAAGCTTCATGTGAAGCAATTAAGATCTATAATCAACACTAATGAGACATCCACAACTTGTGAATAGAAAATAAGATGATGATATGATTTAGGAGGCATGAGCATGAAATCCGACACTAGGAATCATTTAACGGACTCAAATGACTTATGATAATCTTCCATCCAAATGTTGCAGCAATCATTTTTCAATAAATTGTTTATTGGATGAATGGCGAAGGTCAAATCAGGAATGAACCTTCAGATTACACCGAGCTTTCCAAGAAAGGACCTAATGCCCAACTCATTTAATGGTGGAATCATTTCTAGAACTACTCGATTTTGGTTGGATCTACATCAATCCCTCGTGAAGAGATGATGTATCCCAGTAACTCCCCTCTCGTTACACTCGAACACACTTTTATGGATTGAGTGTAACACCATATTCGATTAGATGAGAGAGGATGATGTGAAGAACCTCACGGTGATCATAGAGATTTATGGCCTTAGCTAGAAGGTCATCAATGTAAGATTCCACAATCTTATGAATGAGATCATGGAATATGTAAGTCATTTCCCATTAGTAAGTGGCACTAGCGTTCTTGAGATCAAACGACATGACTGCGTAATAGTAGGTTCCCCAAGGATTGATAAATGTAGTCTTTATCTGATCTTCCTTAGAGATCTGATTTGATTATACCCAAAAAATCCATCCATAAGGGATAACAACTCATAACTAGCTATTGTGTCAACGATGACATTGATGGATGGCAATGGGAAATCATCCTTGGGACATGCTTTGTTGATATCCCGAAATTCAATGCAGATACAAATTTTTTCGGTCTTTTGAGAATGGGAATGATGTTGGATACCCACATTGAGTAATCAATAGGTTTAATGAACCCCACCTGTAGGATTTTCATAACTTCCTCTTTGACCATTAGCACCACCTTTGGTTTCATTGGTCTAGATTTTTTCTTAATGGGCTTAGTGTCAGGATTGGTCACTAGGTTGTGAAATGCCACGTGGGGATAAATTATTGTCATTTCTTTGTAGTTAAACGTAAAGAATTTAGAATGCTCCTTAAGGATTTCCGTGTGTATCTCTACTTCTTCAGGAGTTAGTGAAGAGCCTAACTTCAAAAAAATTAGGTCATCCTTCGTCCCAATGTTAATGTTGATTGTCCCTTCGATCAAAGAGGCATTACCCTCTTCAAACTCAAGGCAAGGCCGAAGGTAATTCTAATTCTCCTTCCTCTTCTATCTCACAAACTTCAAGGCCTTCCAAGGAGGAAGGGTCCATCGTGTGATCTCTGAAATAGGAGGAAGAGTGAGGAATGAGAGAAAATCCTCTCTTATGATGCGCAAGATGTAAATCCGTGTAAGCATTAAGGTATCCTAAGATAGCCTCATAATTTTCCACATAATCTAGAGTGGCGGGTTTTCTCGGCCTCAACATACGCCAAGATTGGGCTTGTTGGCACTTTGTGTACTAAGGGTTCTGCATGAACTGAAACTATGAAGTTGGTTTCTTCTAACTCTTTGCTTGGACAGAAGTGAGAAGAAGAGGTAGCTATGGAATTTGTGAGAAGGTTTTGTTCTCATGGAATGGCTTCGATTGAGATGAAGTCAAAACCTTTTGTCAAATTAAACATCGTAGTTTTATAGAGTTACATGTGTTTTGCCCTAGTCTCATATACTTCTGAAATTTGATTGAGGAACAACGGTGAATCACCCAGCATTCTAACATTACAAGCATCAATCCTTTTGGATACTATGAGACCAAGAAAGAGAGCCTCGTATTCTGCTCCATTGTTTGTGCATTCAAAATCTAGTTTGAAGGTAAAAGGCATGACCTTCCCTTCCAGAGAAGTGAGAATCACATCTTCCCTATTTCCAAAGCGGCACTATGCTCCATTGAAGTGAAGAGTCCAAAAATTTCTTGGGAAGATTAACATTAGATCATTCTTTGTATCTTCTTCCTTTGCTTCTAAGACTTCTACCATGCATATCTCATTAGGCGGCAAAGAGTTGAGTCCTAGGGCATGTCCTATGTCCATGGAATCAAATGGAAGGAGAATAAGAAAATCATTCTCCAACAACTCGACTAAATTTTTGGTGTGGTTTTTGTTGACATTGTCTCTATGACATTAGTTTTGTCCTTGATCGCAAGAATCCCCTTGATCAAGCCGGTAGTTTCTAATTTTGTTGTAGGAAATAGTTTTGTTTCAGGTGTTGAACTAGTTGGTTTGTTTAATTGGTTTGTAGGGAGCTCAAACTCGAATACACCCCTAGTTTCTTTTCGCGTTAGCTAGGTGTATGTTAAAGCGCTTCTAGACACCATGTGCAACAAGACCTTCCCAAATTGTAGGAATCTTACTTCTTGAAACAAAGTGGATGGTATTGCTCTAAGGATGATAGAGAATCATATTATAGTTGGTTTCCCGAGTCTATAATATAAAACTCTATGAGGACCGTCTTGGGTCATAGGGTGACTGGAAGCACTATGGTTCCAATTAAAGTTTCCTTAAGGCTATCATAACCTCTCAATGTGTTTCTCATTGAAGAAGTTAGTTTCTCCATAACCTAACTTCTAGAGAAAAGAAAAGGGGACAATGTTGATTGCTTCCTATCATCAATCATCACACACTTTACATAGTTATTACAAATCCAAACCTATAGATACAGGGATGGATCACCTCTATGTGTTATTTCAGCATCTGTGGGCATCTTACTGATAATAAAAATCTGACATCTCTTTCTGGCTTCCCGGGAGGATAGACATCAAAGTCTATATGGTTTATCTGCACCTCTAGAGGAGGAGTGACATTGATCAAATGTCCAAGACCCAATGCTTCCAATAAAGCAACTCTATGAGCAAGGGATTTCTTTAACAAGTCCAAGAAGGAGATGTGAGAAAAGGTCTTTGTTAGGTCATTGATCAAGTCATAAGCCCCTATTGGCTTTGCAAGCATCTCACGAATATCATCCAATATAGATGGGTAAATTGGAATAGAATACAAAGAGTAGTCTCTAATTCTACTATCAACATTTATCTTGGGCTCAATCTCTAGCTCTACAAGACCCACTATCTTAGTTTGTTGATGGCCATCCAAAATAGGAGCCACTGATGGGAATGATGAAGTCGAAGCTTCATGATCATTGCTTCCCACCGGATACCCTTGTTTGAGCCATTGGGGTCCAGCTTACCATTTTTGGAATGCGTTGGGAGGGGATCACTAAAGATCTTGAGTGGTGTATTTTGGGGGACATAGGCCCCATGAAATTATTTTGATTTGGCATCATAGGATTTTCCAAAAACATGTCAACAAAGATTTGTCTTTGGTCTTTGGGTAAGCATTGTAAGAACTTGTTACAATCCCAAAAAGTTCTGGCGTCGTGCCCTCGGACCCTATGGAAACCATAATATAGGTTGGGATCATAATCCTAAGGTCTTTGGTTTGTGTTTTGTTGTGGTCCAAAGTTCTGATTATTATTCAATTGTTGGTTATTGTAGTTGAAATTTAGAGGCCGTTGCCCTTGATTTGGATATTGGTTTGGGTACCCACTTGGGTATTGGTTGGGGCTTTGAGCCCGAGTTTTTTTTGTTGTTTACGGGATGGAGGATAATTTAAGTCCACTTTGTATTGATCATGGGAGAAAAATTGTTACTCCTTTGATTGTTACCGTTATTATTGTTGTTAGCGTTATTTGTACTCAAGGTATTAACAATGTTGGGCTTCTTCATTTGATCGAGTAATGCCATCGATTGTCACACCATAGTTTTTTTAGGACCTTAGGTCCTTGGTTTTTATTTATATTATTAGGGTAACTTGAATTACCCTAATTGGGAGTGATCAATCTCCCATTAGAGCCATAGGTCTTGCGACCATTGTCTATTGTTTTCTTGATCTATACGAAGAGCACCCTCTAGCACCTCTTCATAGCTCCTAAGTGGGAACTTCTAGACCTCCTCCTTTGTTTCTTGGTTAAGAGAATGGAGGAATAGGTCACAGAGATCCATCTTATCCATGTTAGGAGCACTTGCTGAAGAATAGAGGACTTGCTGCCATCTTTGGATGAAATGTGCAAAAGACTCGTTGTGCTCTTGTTTTATGTGCAAGAATTCCTTAATTCCTGTCCTTAGAAATTTATTCATGTCAAAATCTTTAATAAACTCAAACATGAGTTACTTGAAAGAGTGTATCAAATCCTTAGGTATCCTATAATACCAATTGAGAGCAATACCTTCTAAAGTATTAGGGAATATTTTTACAATGAATGTATCTCATGGGAGTAGCTCTCGAATGGCGATTCACGTACGCCTTGATGTGTGTGTTTGGATCTCCCTCCCCTTTAAACTTGGGAAGGTCTAGTAGAGGCCTTGGGAACATAACACTATATATTGTGAAGTCTAGGGGATCCTTGAGATATTTATAGTAGGTTCCTACTATGTAAGACTTGACCATTGATGATCCTTGTTGGGGAGGTGGAGGTAGAATTGGTTATTGATATGGTGTAGCATATACGTTTGTTGGGGCATAAGGAATCCCCTGTGGCTGACCATATGGGCTAGGGTAAGAGTACATGTCCCCTGTGGTGACTTAGAATACATGTGTATGTAGGGGAACATTACTTTGGTATGAATTTAGAGGCACAAAGCCAAGGAACGTTGCATTTCCATTTAGTATGGTGTTTTAGAAAGCACTTCCAGGATGGTTCTTGTCATGGATATCTCAGTATGTATCGTGGGGGAATACCCAAGGTTCTTGACCTAGTGAGAAGATCCTCGGGGCTAGGAATGCCCATGTAAACTGGAGGATTTTGTGTAGTATACATTTGGCCATAGTTACGTGAATGGTGGATAATCTTCCCTTTCTCGATGCAGAGATGAAGCATGAGTAGCTTGGGCAAGTTCTAGTTCTCTAACCTTGTCCACCAATGTTGAGATTACCTCACCTAATGATGGCATGGTGTTTTGTTTTGGTGTATGTTATTGAACCTAAGGAGTGTGATATCCTGCTATAAATTGTTCGTTATTTTTCCACCCCTCATTAGAAATATTTTCTGTTGTGGGAGGGGTAGAGGTGTTATTTTGAAGTAAGACATCAACATGTCCTTGCACCCTATCTAAAGGTTGACTCATGTTTTGGAATTGTTTCTCACTTTTGGCATAACGCTAAGTACTCCTCATCTAAAAATGGGATTTGATCAGATTGCATATTGATTGGTTTTCTAAACAAAACTGAGAAGATAATCCCGACTCTCCAAAGAGAAGTCATATTATTGGAGCTTAAAAGTTCGAGACTATTTTGTTTGTGTAATTTGATGGATTTCCTCGATCATGACCGAGGAACCATTGTGGGTCCCTTGAGGAGGAGGAGCTTGAAAGGCATAAATATGGGTTGAGTATTTGTCTTCCCACCCAGATAGTGAGGGCGATTGTTGTTGTCTACCCATTTTATAGTAGTATGCCTCTAGACCTCGGATGGGTCAATCGTACCCATCATATCCTGACATATTCGGGGTTATATGAATACCCGCATAATAATGGGAGAGAGGGAAGATGGATGAAAGAAACATGGAAATGAAAAGAGACTAGCTCTTCACGTCGGGTTTGCCAATTTATACAGATGAAAATTGACATGTGACTTTCAACTAGACTCGAACTCCCGAGGTTGTGCCAAGGCATCCGATGTGGAAATATGGATGGCTAAATGATAGTGAAATGTGGTAGTGGACGAAAGTGTGCATAAATGGGATGGACAAGTTGTCAAGGAAAAACAATGTCTTCGACACACAATAATGGGATCTTCTTATCTAGTGCATGGAATAAATCTCTAACTTGGATGGGTCGAGATAGATGGATCGGAAAGGATGGCGACACGAAGACTCTAATAAATATTAATCTCCATGAATTTTTTTCCAGGTGGTTGTGGAATCCATGGAAAACTAATGGGGCCTTGTAAATATGTCTAGACAAGGTCATGGAATGAGCGAGTGAAATGTGGCTTTTAGATTTGGTTGGCGGGGTGGTCGAGAACTCGTAAGCTTTATCAACTTCGATGTTCGGGTGTTTAATTGTGAGATGATATTGGGTGGTAATGGCGAAGTGTAGAAAACAAGGGAATGCTATCCCATGTCAATGTTAGTGATTATTTAAGGCCCATTTGGTTGTAGGATGCTAGGATCGCTCTTTGTATGTCCTCATTGTTGTGGAAATTGTATGGTAATATGTGTATTTATGCGGTTTTAATCTAATCAAAACAAGTTACAATCTAATCTAAATAAGAAAATAGTATGCTATGTTTTTGGTATTTTGAAATATGAAGGAGATAAACAAATACAAAGCGACTAATCTAATAAAATAAATATTTTTGTTCTTTTTTGGAATTAATGAGGAAATAAAAGCTTCTACTCTAATTAATAAATCCTAAAACAAATAAACAACAGATGTAGTTGTTTATCTATGCAAGAGAAATATATTCTATTATAAATGACAAAAACTTCACTAAACAATGAATGTAAATCTAACCTCTTATTCTTTCCTCGAAGCATGGGAATAAATCAAATCTTCTCGAAGTTTTCTTCCCTGCAACTTCCTCGACAAGTAAAGAAGACTTCTATTGAGGATTTCCTATTGAATTGATTTATTGTAGCTATTGAATGATTGAAACAATGAAAGTACTTCTTTTCTACTCTATTTGTATAAAAATGTATGTGTATGATTCAGAAATAACAATGTGAAGAAATGAGGAAACCAATATCAATTCCAACACAGGCATAGAGTAATGGAAAATCCAGTTGTATTGTTCTTTGTCCCCTCATCTTGTCTTTTCTTTCTCATGTGTTCACGTGAGTCCAAGGGATTAGGGAGTAGTAAAGTAGTAGAGATAAGGCACTAGAGCAATGACAACTTGATTACGGTGTGACAACAATGTAAGTGGAAGAGAGATAACATAAGTGAACAGAGCTTGGCTATGTAATTTCTAGCAAGAAAGTGACAACTCAACAATGCAAGAATACACAAAATGATCTTCACCATTTTCTTGAGAACAAGTGATCAATTTATAGAAGGTTGGTTGGGTTGTGCACAACAACACTTGGCAGCCAAGAGGTGCCACATCAACAATGAAGAGGCATTTTGAACAATCAATCATGATCAATTACAAATTATAAGTGAAGAAGATATTACCACAAGGCGGTCAAACTTGAAATCAAGTAAAATGGTTCACAAATGTTGCATTAAAAGTGAACTTAAATAAGGCAACACATGTCTTATTTGATGTTGGAACATTATAGAAAAATCACACAATACCACCTCCTGTGCGGGGTGGTGGTTATAGGATCACCACCCTGTATAGGGCGGCGATTACAAACCGTCGTCCTACTAAGTGGTAGCATCTGGATGCCACCTAAGCGGGGCATTGGTTTTGCACCAATAGCCAAAACACTAGAAAAAATGTGGGAAGCTAAGGAAAAACATGCAAAGGCTAAGCAAGGAATGCTAGGCTATAAATATAAACTGCAAGGAGGTTTAGGAGCTTGAAAACCTTTGGAAAAGACATGAATCATCATTGAGGACCTTTTGTAACCATTTTTCGACAATTTAGCACGTGTAAATTTGGGTGCGTATAGGAACCAAATCCTTTCCATCATTATTTTTCGAAGATGAAGTTATTTTTCCATAGTTTCTTACCATTTAGGATGTTTAGAAGCTTGATGATAACTTTTTGGATCTCGTGTCACTATCATCCATGTCAAATGTGCAATACCATATAGATGATGCAATGTCATCAAATTTTGATATTTGAAATCCCTTTCCATGTCACCAATATAATGTATATTGTGAAAATCCACTTTGGTAGAGGTTGTGGTGGTTCTTTAGGTGCATTCTTAATATCTTCTTAATTTGACAATGGAGGATTAACAATAACATCATCATCAAGAAGTTTGGAACCCTCAAGATCTAAAAAATGAGCATAAGTTTTTGATGAAGGTGAAGACTATGGAGGGGTGAAATTATAATCAAACTACACATCATGTCGAAAGAGAACATCATCTATGATAGGGTTAAATAGTCAATAAGTCTTCACATACTCATAGTTGACAATAAAAATGAGTAGTTTGCTCATATTTTTTATGGATTCACTTTCATTATCGGGAATAAATGCTTAAACCTCACTACGAAAAAATCGAATGTGAAACATTAGTTTTTGTGTTGGATTGGGCATTTTGGTGTCATGTTTTTAACTACTTTATGTGGTATGTAGTTTTGAATGTAGGTGGAAAAACTAACTACTTCATTCCATAATGCAAATTCTATGTTCTTGAAATGGATCATAGAATTATGCATTTCTTATATTTTCTTTCAATAATATTATTTACGTCCCTAAGGAATACTTAAAATTTTCAAATGCATATGGGAGTGAGTTATAATGATCACTTCCTTGAGCAATTAAAACCTCTACTTTCTACAAATATTTGTTCAAAACATTATAAGGAGAGAAATCCATAATCTTTCAACTTCTAGAATGAAAATTTTGATAAATGGAAAAATTATTGTTCGATATCTTAGTAGTCAAAAGTACATCATTGATGGACTCATATCCCATATTAATAGAGTCTAAACATGAAATAGATATATTTGGAAAACCCCTAACCGTTATATGTGAAGTGTTCTCATTTTTCTTTGAAGTGAGATGCTCATGTGTCTTGTGATTTGTAGCACTTGAATCTAGAATCCAGTTGTCTGTGGATGCAATCAAAGCATGAACCTAAAAGTTCCCATTTTTTCCTTAGAAGAAGAAGAAGGAAGGAACTATTATGTTGTTCTATTTCAATGTTTCATGTAATGATTTCATCCCATGTCAACACTCTCTTTGTAAATGACCTATTCTACCATAAAAGATAGACTTCTCACCACACTCTCTATTTCGTATAGGTTCAATCTTTTAGATTCAATGGACACATATTTGGTGGATTTAGATATGGACTCGGAATAAGGTTGAGTTATTTTCATGTTATTGGGTTTTTTCTTACCTTTTCTCTTAGGCGTTTTGACCACTAATGGATTTAAACTAGGAAGGACATTAAGTTGAGAAATATTTTATTTTTCCCTAATGAGTTCACAAAAGGTCTCAAAAGGAAACCTTGCGAGAGATCACCCAAGGCATGCATGGTTGAATGAAAGGTAGAAGAATATAATTGGTATGGACCCTTTAACTTAAACAAAAGAGAAAAATACACTTGTCATCCTTCTTGTATTTACCACAAGCTACTAATTGTAATGAGAATGAACTTAAAATTCACAATAAAGTCTTGATAAATATAAATTATGTAGGTGAAAAGGAGGACAACAATGCATGTAATATATAATTTCAAATATTTGAATTCATTGATTTTCCCGAGAAATGTGTCAAAATTTATCCACGTGTATTTTTTAAAATCCATGATGTGAAATAACAAACTATCCCCAAAAATGCATACTAATGATCCCCATAGCTTCATATTGTTTTTTATCATGCACAAATTTTTCATTTTACTTTTGAAAGATGATATGTGTTTCTTTCAACGTATGCCACAAACCATCATATTGCAATGATTAAGGAATATTTTTTTCCATGTGTGATAGTTTTGTGGAGTTAAGATATGATTAAACCTAGGTTCAACTAATGTGTGGTTTAGAAACTCGTGGTAGGTCAAAAAATAGCCCAAAAAATTATGCGGAGAAAATTTGGTCTAGAAAAACACTTATGAAGAAGTACCTTAAAATGATTATCTCGATAAGGGGGTCATAGTGGTGTAGGTTCCGGATGGGATTTTTTTCCAAAAAAATACTTTTGGAGTTGTACCTTAAAATGATTATCTCGATAAGAGGATCACAATGGGATAATTTTCTCAATAACTTTAAAACACATTTCCCATGTTTTTTAAAATTGACTCCAAAACTATTTTATTATATTATTGGATCAAAATTTATTCATAACCATTAAATTACTTGAGAAAATTGACCCCTTAATTTTGTGCTCTACTAACATGCCTTGCGGTACACTACCTGTTGTTGCTCTGAACTATAGAAAAATACGCTTTCTCAATTGCACCTAGAATGAGGTTACCATTTGAAAATAAATATTTGTATGTACTTGATTAATATTTTGACCTAAAAATAAAACAAAGATCTATGTTGTATAGTATCAATATTTCGAACCTAAAAATGAATAAAAAAGTATACTATTATCACATTATATAGTTATAAGTGAAATTGGCAAAAATATGAAACATATATACCCTAGGCATTTCTATGTTAGGTTGTGTTTATTCTGAAGGCTCTCTAATATACTTATTTCATTCATAAATAGTGAATGGGAGCAATGTTCCAAACCAATGACTATGGAGGATTCCACCATTTGACACTATTTTTCTCCGAGATACATAAAGGGTAATTTCTAGGGTTAACCACTTACTAGTGCACCACGAAATAAAACAAATGAAAGGATTTCTATTAAAAATGTAGGCACTTTTATATACTATGAGTCATGTGGAAGATAAAATCTCTACACATTGCTTTGTAATGGCTTGAGCATTCGGTAGTACCCATCACACCAAAAATTAGGTAAAACTGATTATCTTTTTACCCAGAATGATAGTTATTGAGTTTTTTTACATCCAATACAACATGTTTCATACCTAAGGGAGATCTAAAAATACAAATATAAAACCTTAGTACCCCATCAATTTCACCAATTTCTAATCAACTAAAGTCCCATTAAGAACAAGATGAGAGTACATGATTGTTAATTATAATATGTCATATATCTATATAGAAATTATAAAAATGCTATTGATCTAAATACCTATATAAAATATATGAAAAATTGAATATCAAATATAAATACATGTACAAAAAAGCTAAAAACTACATATAGCTAATTTTACCTTTCATGTAAATTGAGGTGAAACTTCTTTGTTTTGGTACCATATTATGTTTTTACTATTCTCTAGAATTGGTGTTAACAACTATACGAAATTCATCCATGTACATGCATATACTATAAATCAATGAAATCTTAAAATAACGACATAACCTAAATTTATAATTGAAGAAATATTACCACCTCTTTTAATTAAAATATATACCTTAATTTTTCTAGTATACCAATAACTCTTTTCACAATCATTACCTTAAACACAAGCTCTCTATACTTTTTATAAAAACAAGTAGAGACTATTATTAGGGTTTGAAGAGTAGTTATCTTGTAGAGAAAACTTTTCTTTAATCTATTGATAATAGAAGTCAATCAAGTCAATAATTTAAATGATCCTCTTACATATGAATAAATTAAGCATTAATTAAATATTATAAGCGCAACTTAATTGCATATAAAGTGTATGGTAAATTATAATATACAAATAGAAATATAATGCTTGAATAATATTTTCCAAACCTCATTTCCTTCCATAGCTCTTGTTATCCACTAAACACAAAGAACATTTCTTTGGCAATAGATGTTCCTATGCCTCCTTTTTCTTACAAGCACTGAAAAATATCCCAAGTCACTCTATGAAAATCTTGTGCTTACTTGGCATTAGCCCATAAAAGTTCTCTTAATAATTTAGACACTTTATCACATGAGGACTTAAAAGGGAGCTCAACAAGATGAATACTAAATGTGGGTGACAAAAATAATTTTGACCTGTATAATAAAATATTTCAAATGAGAAAAAGATTCTTGAAAATAAAGAAAGATTTTTTTCCACATGATCAAATGCATATTGCCTTAAATAAGAGGAGAGACATCAAAATAAAAAAGCTATAATTAGAAACTTGAACTACTCCCTAATATATTCCAATTTTATTGAAATTCTTTAAGCCGAGTCTTACATGGGCATCACACTTTTCATATAACATTACATCTTGGTATATTGCAAATTTGAGCATAATCTTTATGAAAAATGTATCTAAGCAATGTACAACTTCATTAAAAGAGGCTTCCTAATCAAAAAGGGTGAGGAAGAAATCATTAAAAATTTGTGAAGTTTGATCGGGGAGGAAAATTGCCCTAATCGGTCCCCTTTAAGCATGTTGAGAAAGCATGTACTAAAAGGATTTTATCACGAGAACTTACAGTAATGAGCGGTCTAGGAACCCTTGTCGAGATATGATGAAAGAGTGTAAAGCTCCCAAACTTATTATCATTGATCATTAAACATGGTGAGGCCTCTAAAAGAGGGTTTAAGTCACGAAGTGAAAAAAATCTCCAAACCAAAGAACTTTTAGCATACAATCTAAGAAATGGGCATTGATGTAGTCATAAGCTTTCTTGAAATCCAGGTTTGAGGAAGATAGTTCTCTAGCTGGAGACATGGGCCCATTCCATGTCTTTCTAAACTTCAATGATAATGTCTAGCTTTATTCATTCTAATATGATGATTGTAGGTAGGACATATGAAAAGACAAAGGGACAACGATTTGAAATGATCTTAGAAGATACATTCACAAGAGTAATTGATCTTGAACTAGTAACGAACTATGGATCTCTAGTTTGAGGGTGAGCTTAATAGTACTTTGTTGATTGTATTCCTTAATGTTTCGTTATTAAGAGCTTCTCTTTAAACATGAATCAAGTATAGCCCAATGTATTCCTGAGTGGCCTTGTATAGCTCACAAGGAAAACCTTTGAGAATAGATGTTTTATCATTAGCCATGCTTTGAACAACAACATACAACTCCTCAAGAATTAGAGGGTCACCACAACATTTTTTTAGCGAAGGGCTCACTTCGTGAGGCGCACATCAAGGCATTATTTTATCTCTTGGATTCTCTCAATCATATAATCTTGGTCTATGAAACCAATTTGTAATGTTCTAGAAAATGTGATGAAATTTCAGGAACTTGATGAGACAAGAATAAGTAGTTTAGATGTTCTAAATTTTCTCCTTGGCTCACTTGAGTTTAATGGATTTAATTTTATTTTGAAGGCACACAATCTTCGACTTTGAGGTAATGTATACAAAATCAAATTAAAGAGTTGTTCGGACAACATGAAGTTCTACAAGCTTGAATTTATGTTTGAGTTGAGCAATTGTAGAATGAAAAAGCATATCAAAGGGATAATACACAAGATGGGATGAGACTTTCTAGTATTTTGATGTCATTATAAAGTTAAATTAGCTTCATCTCATTGACCAAAAATATTGTGCCATCCCTTGATTGATGTGCCATGCTCATTAGGCTCATATAAAAGATAGACACTCTCAACATGGAAAAATAAACTTATCCTAATCTTTTGAGAACTTGAAAAGAAACAAGAAGGTCACAAAGTATGAGTAGTCACCTTGCCTAATTGACACGAAGAAGTAGCAATTGTATTGTGAATTGAAATGATTGGTGGACGGGAAAATTAATCTTTACCCTCAAAAGAATAAACTTAACCAATTCAATTTGGAAAAAAAAATGAGAGCATGGCCTAGTGCTAGTGTGAAAGGTGGGGGATAAACCAATCATATAGTCGGTAAATCATATTTATAGACAAATATATAATCTATTGTGTAGGCCACATGAAATTAAAATTATTGATTTTAATTAATTAATATTAAATTACCTCATGATAAAAATGATATAATAATTATTAATATCAATTAAGGCATTCTTGAATGCAAATTACTATTTTTTAAATATAGATTGATATAATGAGTATATAATTTTTATATAAAAATAATTAAAACGAATATTCTATAATAAAGTGTAAAGGAATATTCTATCTCTTTTGAGTCTTGTATATCATTTCAAAACTTTTCACCTATAAAATTGATTTAATAATTATTAATATAAATTAAGGTGCTATTAAAGAGAATTACTATTTTTAAAAATATAGATTGATATGATTAGTATATATTTTTTGTATAAAAATAATTAAAACGAATATTCTATAATAAAGTATAAAGGAATATTCTATCTCTTTTGAGTCCCATATATCATTTCAAACCTTTTTGATATTTCAATTTAGGAAATTAATTGACCTGCATGAATAGTATAGTAACTAAATGACTAATAAGTTAAAGAATGAAATAGAGTTGAGAATCGGCGCGAGAAGGTATCGAGATTCCCCTAACAAGCCCCTGAGATTTGGCCCGGGCCAGTAAGTATCCAAATCCTTCGACAACGAGCATATAAAGTGCGGAAACCAAAACACGGCCTTAGCGAATAGCTGATAGTAATCTGAGTTAAAAATTATCTTGTATCGTATTGAATTAATATTATATAAGATCTTTTCATAAAAAAAAATGAAATAGATTTTTTTTTTTTTAAATGAGAAAAAGAGGAGGAGGAGAAAAATCCCACACGGAATTCATTAATACGATTAAATCTAAATCACCAGCTAATTCATTCTCCTTCGGGTCACTTCTGTTGCATTATTTGAAATATGACCCTTACAAACTCTGAAAGCCGCCTTTGTTTATTTTATTTTATCGATATTATAACGGAATTACTCCCGTACAATTTGAAGGGCAATACAGAAAAATGCCCTGTCACGCTGTCACCAAAGAACATGATTGACATGAAACGAGAACCGTCAAATTAAACCCCTTGTCACAAGCGTGCCCGACAATCACGCAACCTGTTCCCTTCGCCGCTGTACACTTGGCACCTTGCCAGCTGACAATGTTCCCCAACAACAAACGTGGCAAAAGAAGCATGATGCAACCGCGAACACTTTCGCAGCCGCAACGGTCGCTTTCCGTGCAACAGTATACAACTGCATTATTGCATATTCACACGTGACAAAATGATTCGCCTCCAAAGATTCAACGTCATGATGGGGACGTCTAATAAATGATTGAGACGAAAGCGACGGTTTTTGCAACTTGCACCCAAAAAAATAATACTTTAGAAAAAGACCTGCACCCATTGGTGCAGAAATGCAATGTTCCAAATTATAATAATTTACGCTTTATGCTTTTCCCTATTTTATATCATTCTAAATTATAATAATGTCTTCTTCCTAGTCCCCTTTCCCATTATGGAGAATCTATTCACTGTAGTATGCAATGTCTTATCTTCCTACAAGACGGCAGTGTTAATAATGCCCACGAGCGACATGGTGACATCAGCAAGCAAAGGTGCAATAGCGATTGCCTTTAATTTTTTTGATTGATAAGGAGACCTAACATGTACCACCGCTCTTGAAACACTACATTACAAATTTATATTGACTTTAATGGCTCAATTTAGGCTTGTCAATCTATTATTGGATTTTTATTGGACTAATTTGTTTCTCATATTTCTCCCCTTTTCTTTATTTGAAAAGCTTCTTCTCATTCATATATTGATATAAATAGAATATATATTGAGTGGATGAGTCATACTTATATCAGATCGATCAGGGAGACGGAACTAATCATTGGACAGTTTAAACAAGTTTTTCAATAAAAAATAGAGAGAAAACTAAGGAAAGAAAACATTAACTCATTGGAACAATGACTAATAAAGGTGTTTATCCCCCTTCCCACCCCTTTTCTTTAATTGAAAATCTTTTTCTCATTCATATATTGATATAAATAGAATATATATTGAGTGGATGAGTCATACTTTGCATGTCGGATCGATCATGTGAATGGAGCTAATCATTGGACAATTTAAACAAGTTTTTCAATAAAAAATAGAGAGAAAACTAAGAAAAGAAAATATTAACTCATTGGATCAATGACTAGTAAATGCAAATGTGAAAGAGGATCGTCATGCTTATCCCCCTTCCCACCCCTTTTCTTTAATTGAAAATCTTTTTCTCATTCATATATTGATATAAATAGAATATATATTGAGTGGATGAGTCATACTTCGCATGTCGGATCGATCAGTGAACGGAGCTAATCATTGGGCCAGGTTTAAACAAGTTTTTATTAAAAAATAGAGAGAAAACTAAGGAAGAAAACATTAACTCATTGGGACAATGACTAATAAAGGCAAATGTGAAAGAGGATCGTCATGCTTATCCCCCTTCCCGCCCCTTCCGATACCAAGTGGGTTAGTAGCATCTAAATGGGTCCACATGTCATATTTATTGTTATCTTCTTCTTCATCTTTAGTGACGGGGTGGCGAGAAGGAGAAAGGGGCGGAGCCAATTGAGGAAATTCCCCTTGCAAAGGCGCTACCCAACCAAAAGAGCTCTTTCTAATCGGGCCATCACCACCAATTCTCTGTCCGAGGGCCATAACTAGGAGAGGGATACCATCTTCCCAAAGAGACATCGGTGTTTCTTTGTGAGAATGAGGTCTTACATGTTGACCATTGTAACCACGACCATGAGGGGAACGATGGCGAGGTGAGTCTGAAAGAGCTCTACTAACAACATAAGGTGTATTGGCACAATGATTGAGAAGGCTGCTAGAGATGCACCACCTCAGTAGAATTTCTCCACTTGCACATGTATTTGGAGATTGACATCAATTGGAGAGCACACTAATTCTATTAGCCACAGATAAAACAACTTCTATACAATTTTGATTGAAATTAGATTCATTTCTATCTTTCCATAGTTGATAAAGAATTTTTAAATGAAAATATGCCAAATTTCTACGTATTTTGTAGGGAGCATGGTTGAGTCCCCAAAAAGTACCATTTTCCACGTGAACATTTCATGGTTAAAAGGTTAAAAATAGTGTGTGAATCCACTACCAAGTGGATTAAGCATGCTTGCGAGAACTAAAAGACGTGCTTAATAGACTCTAGGTGATTATAACAAGAACACACGGGATGTAAACATGTACCTTGCACGTTTTGTAATGTAGAAAATAATGAATAAAGTTTTTTTCCTGGAATAAACAACGTAAATTTGTTTTTGTCTAATGTTTTAGATCTTACTTTGTTGGATCCATCTTCATAGAAATCAAATATTGGAAATGGTTGATATTCCTAAAAATAGATTCAACAATGAGATCTAATTTAATGATATATTTCGTGTTAGGTTGTGGAGCCTGTTTTCATGTGTGAAAGTGTTGAAGACTGTACACTAAGAGTACTGTACACTTTTCATGTATCCTCGCCGGGGTTCGGGGCCGGGCCGAGCCCGGGTGAGGGTCCGAGGGCGCACCCTCGAAAAAAAAAAAAAAAAAATTAGGCATAAAATTTTTGGCCTCGAAAAATGCACCCGACATATCGGAAACGTGCTTTTCTCATATGGGCGAGTTTTTTGACCCATAGGTTTATGGGACGGGTTTTGCCCATGGTTTTGATACCCACGGTTTTGTAAAACTGCTTAAGCAGTTGTCTATTTATATGGTCTTATGCATATGATAGATGTACAAGCAAATGTATTGCAGATGTGTTTTGAATTCGGCTGTGAATTCTGTAGAGTTTGTTGAGCATAGCTCCAAACGGATCTGGGTATTGTATTGAGAGAGCGGTGGCTTGTAATAAAATCTGAGCAAGTGATTCTTGGTGGACGTAGCCCAAATTGGGTGAACCACGTTAAATACTATCTCTTTGTGTTGTGTTATTTTATTCTACAATTTTATTTGAGATCTGTAATAATTTCTGCATATTAGTTTCTACTGTTGCGATTCTGTGAGGGATTATTTCGCATATTTTATCCCTTATTTCCTAACAATTGGTATCGAGCCTGGTTTGGTTTCTGAAGTGTTGAATCGCAGGGAAAGTTTTTAGCTTGAGTGGGAGCTATGGCAGATGAAGGAAGATCTAGGGTTGATAAATTCAACGGGCGAAATTTCGATCTTTGGAAGATGCGGATGGAAGATTACCTTTATCGAAGGATCTTTATACTCCATTATCGAGAAGGTGAACAAACCCTCGAGTATGACAGATGCGAAATGGGATTTGTTGGATCGGAAGGCACTTGGAACGATCTGGCTGAGTCTTGCATCTTCGGTATTATTTAATGTTTCAAAGGAAAAGACTACAAAAGATCTAATGGATGCATTAGGGAAGTTGTATGAAAAACCCTCTGCCTCTAACAAGATATTTTTAATGAAAAAGTTGTTTAATATGAAGATGTCTGAGAATAGTTCAGTAGCAGATCATTTAAATGATTTCAATACGGTAGTGAATATGCTAGCTTCGATTCTGATAGAATTTGATGAAGAAGTTAGGGCTTTATTAATTCTGTGCTCTTTACACGAGAGTTGGAATAGCACAGTAATGGCGGTAAGTAACTCGGTTCAGGCTAACTCGAAGTTGAAGTTTGAGGATGTTGTAGGGGTGATTCTAGCGAGGAAATGCGAAAAAAAAGCTCTGGGAATCTTCTACTTCAGGAATGCTTTGTGATGGAAACTAGAGGAGACGAGAAGAATAGAGGAAACCGTGGAAAATCAAGAGATTGGGAAAGGTCAAAATCCAAGAACAAGATTGTATCTTTGGAATTGTGGAAAGCACAGGCATGCAAAGAAGGACTGTTGGGAGCTTCGGGATAAGAAGAAACAACAGGAAGAAAACAAGGAGGTAAATGTGGCAACGGGTAATGTATGTCAGGATGCTTTGATTCTTTCTTTGCACAATATTATTGAATCTTGGGTTTTAGATTCAGGGGCTTCTTTCCATGCTTCTCCACATAGGCATTATTTTGTTGATTATGTTTAAGGAGATTTTGGGCATGTTTTTCTTGGTGATGATGAGCCTTGCAGCATAGTTGGAAAAGGTTATATTCAGGTTAAGATGCAGAATGGGAATACTTGGCTATTGAAGGATGTCAGACATGTGCCTACATTAAGATGAAATCGATATCGGCGGGGCGGTTGGGAAGTGATGGTTATACTTGTGATAGTTCTGATAGACTCTTGGAAGGTTACCAGGGTGCTCTTGTGGTGGCAAGAGGTAAGAAGGTTGGAACCTTGTATTTAACCACCGATAGTACTAATGATTGTAATCTTGTGGCTTGGATGCGAGATACATTATGGCACTATAGGCTCGGTCATATGAGCCATAAGGGTATGAACATCATAAAGAAGAATTTGCTGGATATACGAAACATGTTTGGATTTACGTGAGAACTGCATATATGGGAAACAGTGAGTAAGGTTTCTCAAGGTTGGACCTACTGAAGAAAGAGAGTAAGTTAGAGCTGGTGCATTCTGATGTGTGGGGGCTAGGTCAGGTATCATCTCTTGGGGGTTCAAGTTATTATGTTACTTTTATTGATGATGCAACAAGGAAAGTTTGGGTTTATTGTATTAGAAACAAATCTGATGTATTTGACACTTTTGTTAAATGGAAAGCCTTGGTAGAGAATGAAACAGGTCTTAAGCTAAAATGTCTTAGGTCAGATAATGGAGGGGAGTATTGCAGCAATGAATTTAATGATTATTGTTCTAAGAATGGAATCCACAGGTAAAAGACGGTTCCAAGAACTCCACAATAGAATGGGGTATCAGAAAGGATGAATAGAACAATAATGGAACATCTTTAGCTAGAGCATAAGGTTACATGCGGGATCGCCTCTTTCTTTTTGGGCAGAAGCGGTGAGCACAGCTGTGTACTTGATAAACAGAGGACCCTCAAGTGCCTTAGATGGAGGCATACCTGAGGAGGCATGGTATGGTAAGAAAGTTGATTATTCATTTCTTAGAGTCTTTGGATGTGAAGTGTTTGTTCATATAGACAAGGATGATAGGACCAAGCTAGAAGCTAAATCAGAAAAATGTACTTTCATTGGTTATGGTGGTGATGACTTTGGGTTTAAATGTTGGAGTATTAAGGACAAGAAAATCATTCGATCTAGGGATGTGGTCTTTAATGAGAAAGTCGTGTATAAGCAACAGTTGCGGGAAAATAGGAAGAATCCAAGAAAGAATATGCGGTGGTAGAGGATCTTCCGAATGGGAAAGTGACCCATGAATCGGTTCGAAACCTACTCAGCAAGAACCCCAAACTCCTACGGTGAGGAGGTCTTCTAGGGTAAGAAAAGAACACGAGCGGTTTTCTCCTTCTCTTTATTATTTATTACTCACTGATAGTGGAGAGCCAGAGAGCTTTGATGAAGCAATGTAGGTAGATGCCAGTAAGAAGTGGGAGTAAGCCATGGATGAGGAGCATAAGTCTCTCATGGAGAACCAGACTTGGGATTTGGTGAAGCTATCGGAAGGCAAAAGAGCATTGCAGAACAAGTGGGTGTACAAAGTTAAAAATGAAGAAGGAGGAAAGAAAAGATATAAGGCCCGGTTGGTGGTCAAGGGGTTTGCACAGAAACAAGGTATAGATTTTGATGAGATTTTTTCTCCTGTAGTAAAAATGACTTCTATCAAAACTGTTCTTGGAATAGTGGCAGCAAAAGACTTGCACTTAGAACAGTTAGATGTAAAGACTGCATTTCTCCATGGTGATTTGGAGGAGGAGCTATATATGCAGTAGCTAGAAGGATATGAAGTCAAAGGTAAAGAGGAGATGGTGTGCAAACTGAAGAAGAGCTTGTATGGCCTGAAACAAGCTCCACGTCAATGGTATAAGAAGTTTGATAGCTTCATGATGGAGTAAGGTTATATTAGATGTCATTTTAACCATTGTGTGTATACAAAGAAATTTGAGGATGGAAGTTATATTATCCTGTGTTTGTATGTTGATGACATGTTGGTTGCAGGTAAAAACATGCAGGAAATAAAAGTACTCAAGAAACAACTAAGTGAATCCTTTGATATGAAGGATTTGGGGGCAGCCAGACAAATCCTTGGTATGAGGATAACTCGGGATAGGAAGGAACGGAAGTTGACTTTATCTCAGGAAGAGTACATTAAGAAGGTATTAGACAGGTTTAACATGCAGGATGCTAAACCGGTTGGGACTCCTTTGGCAGGCCATTTCAAGTTATCAAAGGAGTAGTGTCCCATGATAGAGCGGAAAGAAACCGGATGTCCAGGTACCTTACTCATCGGTAGTTGGCGGTTTGATGTATCTTTATGGTATGCACTAGGCACTGATATTGCCCATGCGATGGGAGCTATGAGTAGATTTATGAGTGATCTAGGTAAAGAGCATTGTGCAAAGCAAAAGTGGATCCTTTGGTATTTGAGAGGACCATGGGGACAGGTTTTGTGCTACAGATGGATCAAACACCACTTTACATGGTTATGTAGATTCGATATGGCTGGAGATGTAGACGCGGGAGGAGCATGACAGATATATTTACTACACCGTAGGTGGGACAACGGTGAGTGGATTTCAAGACTACGAAGGTGGTGGCTTTGTCGACCACGGAGGCTTTGAGTATGTTGCTTGCCACGAGAGGCAAGCAAAGAGATGATTTGGTTACAACAATTGCTTGAGGAGTTGGGGCATAAGCGGGAGGAATGTAAGTTGCATAGTGATAGTCGGAGTGCTTTATACACCTAGCTAAGAACTCTGCTTTCCACTCTAGGGCGAAGCATATACGGTTAAGGTACCATTTCATCGGGACACTTTGGAGGAAGAGAAGTTGAAGTTGGAGAAGATTCATACTAGTCGAATCCTACGGACATGATGACCAAGGTGGTCACAAGGGGAAAAACTAAAGTTGTGTTCACTTTGATTGGTCTTCACGAAACTAGTGAAGGGTTGAGAAGCTTGCTCGAGGAAAACTAGTCTCAGTGGGAGATTGTTAGGTTGTGGAGCTGTTTTCATGTGTGAAAGTGTTGAGACTGTACACTAAGAGTCTTGTACACTTTTCATGTATCCTTGTCGGGGAGTTTGGGGCGGGACGGGGCGTAGCCCCATTTTTTTTTTTTTTTTTTAGGTGTAAAATTTTTTGGCCTCAAAAATGCACCCAACATATCGGGAAACGTGCTTTTCTCATATGGGCGAGTTTTTTGACCCATAGGTTTATGGGACGGATTTTGCCCATGGTTTTGATACCCACGGTTTTGTAAAAGCTGCAAGCAGCTGATTGTATACATTTATATGGTCTTATGCATATGATAGATGTACAAGCAAATGTATTGCAGATGTGTTTTGAATTCGGCTGTGAATTCTGTAGAGTTTGTTGAGCATAGCTCCAAACGGATCTGGGTATTGTATTGAGAGAGCGGTGGCTTGTAATAAAATCTGAGTAAGTGATTCTTGGTGGACGTAGCCCAAATTGGGTGAACCACATTAAATACTATCTCTTAGTGTTGTGTTATTTTATTACTGCAATTTTATTTGAGATCTGTAATAATTTACGCATATTAGTTTCTCTTTTTGCGATTACGTGAGGGATTATTTCGCATATTTTATCCCTTATTTCCTAACATTTCACTAAAGTTAGATGCAAACTGAAATTCTAAATAGGTCAAATAAAAAACAAATTTATGTTGTTGATTCTAGAAGAATTATATGCATTAGTATAATGTGAATCAATTAACTCAAAACAAATAAACTTTAATTAATCATGAGAGAATGCCACAATGGTGAATTATAAGCCATTACCTACTTAGAAAACTACCAATTATAAAATATGTTAGAAGGTGAGAAGGGTAGATTATATTCAATGTTCTTCACCTTGAATTATAATTATTACCAAAAGTAAATGAAGAAACTTATAACACATTTTATCCACAAGTCCTTGTCAAAGAAAATATTATCATCTAAATATCACTTTAATGTTTTTCATGAGGCTTGGGATGTGTACAAGTTGTTTGTAAACAAAAATCTATATGTGCAATGCCTATTAAAGGTTTACGGTAGTACAAGTACTTCTTATTGATCAATTTATGATCAATCATCTAAAGTATCCTATTTGCTTGCTAATTTGAGGCATAAAAGTCTATTTGCATATCCTTCCAGGGGGTTTCTCTATAGTCGATCAATTTTGAACTAAAAATTTACAATTAGCCTTAATTGTTAAACGATAAGAAATGTTGTTTAGAACCTTCTAATGAGTGGAGAACCTTATAAATCATAACATTCAAACAAAATCAACAACTAAGATGAAATTTTGTATCCCACCATATACATAAATTTTCAAAAATTTATAAAATTTATAATCTATAACATACAATTTTTTTAAAAAAAAAATCATTTAACATCTTACTATACACATAAATTATTTAACGACTTTAAAAAGACAAAAACCATACACACATATATATACCATATAACTTACATGTTTTTCAAAGCTTTACACTTGATATTATTAAAATACTAACTAAATTTTAATTATTGAATAATAGAGATGTATCAATTTTGTATTGGAACTAAAGCATAAACCAAGCTTTATTTTAGGTGGGAAAAATACGAAATGTTTTAAATAATAGAAGTTCATGTAACTTTTGTATCATGTGTCCATTTTATCTTATTTTAAAAAGTAACATTTAATTGAAAATTTAATAAAATTTGAAGTATTTCATGGATGAAATTAATCCTAGTCCACCTCTTGTGAATACAAATATCCCATCAAAAATCATGTCCCGTCAATGATAATTGTTTTGTTAATATTCCATTCATTTCCCATTTGCATTTAGATTATGACTAATAACCCACTTATTAGTATGCATTCTTCCACCTCTATGAGGGACAACTTACGAATGGATTCCTTAAAAATATAAAATATTACGGGAATCTTACATGACATGTATTACATATATATAAATAGTGATGGGAAGTAAGAATATAAGAAATGGAATAATATTTAGATTAATATGTTCATTTGATTAGTTATTTTTAAAAGATACAAAAATATTTTTAATTAAATGATAAATATTTGCTATCAAAATGATTCTTATATGTGGTAGATGTGGAAAGCGATTTTACATTAATAATGTATTACGATTAATTGAATTTATTTATATATTTAATTTAATTGTAAAAATAAATATATTACGTTACAATTAAATATATTTTGAATATAGGAAAATTTAAATAATTAAAAGTGTTAGAAGAAATAAGATTTTAGAGTGATACAAACTTTGTCATAATTTAAGAGATGATAATAAGAAATAGATAGTGCAGAACATACATCCAAACACTAACGTGAAGTAAACCTAAAAAAATAGTAGAAATGAGGAACCTTGAAAAGAACCATCTTTGCTTCTTTAGTAACAAGAATAGAATCACATTGATACAATTTTGGAAACAATGAAATAGGGTGAAAATAGGGTGAGTATGCTCTATGGTTTTGGGCTTTGGAAACCTTGTTTGCCTTCCTAGGATTCACCATGAGTCGTTGGGAATCACTCTCCTTCCTTGAAACACAGCTAATATGCTCATGACACCTTTTATGTAATCCAAGAATGATCCATGGGAATCCTCTAAAACAAGATAAGGTAGAAGACCATTCAAATCCAAAATACACATATTTTTCATCCACAAAATAGTTCAAAGCTATATACTAATAATTGTGTGTGTATGGGGTTATAAAGGAGCTAAAGCTGAAAACTACATTTAATCACTAAAGATATTCAATTGTAAGCCTTTACTAGATTTGGGGTTACCCATAGAAAAAAACAAGAGCTAAGAGGTAAGAAAGTGCCTTTCAACGGATAAGCGTTATATAATCTAAGGGTGCCTCTAGGAAAAATCCAGAGATGCAAAATAAAGACTATAATCTACAAGATACAAATATACCACACTATCCTATCTAGTATATGATCTGACTAAACAAATTTCAACTATACAAAGGGAGATATAATAGGGTTAGAGATACTTACATGTGATCGATTTGATGACATATTGAAATCTCCCTCTTTGGCTTCCCCCTCATAAGAGATATTCATAAGTGAAGTTCAATGCCGATAGGAAAACATCTAAGTAAACCTAAAGTTAGGGACTCCAAAGAGTGAGGTAGACTGACTAGTTCAAATCCTATTCTTAGTATTCTTGATCAATCCTTGATGCTGAACTTGTTTTTGTTAATGTAAGATCCTCTAAACCCTAAGACCTTTTCTCCTTCTAAAGAAGATTTGTAAATGAAAGCACAATGGACTATTCAATGATATATTGAAAAATAACAAATGAGAACTTTATATAGAGATACTTATACCCTAGAAGTCATAAACCATTTATATCCCACATAACGATTAATACGAGAAAAGTAGAGTGGATTGTTCGATGATATGTTGAGAAATGAAAATATGGGAACCTTATACATAAGGACTTTTACCATAAGAGTAATAACTTATTCAAAACCAATGACATCTTCTTAACTTATGATGTCAGATGAAACAAGGGATTTTCATGATGTCATATGTAAGGTTGATGATGCTAGCTATATATATTCGAAGGTTGATGGATGTGCATGAAGCTAAGGAAGGACGACTAAAGATGATGACGGATTCTTTATGAATGTGGTATCTAAGTGGTGGTAGGTGTGGAACTATTGGTGTAATATTATACTTGCACTAATATTAAGTTGACTTAGGTTAGCTTAACTATACAAGATTTTATTCGTGCACATCTTGTAGAATTAGAATAGGATAAGTGGTATCATTAATCACTCGCCACAATTTCCCAAATGTTTCCATCACTTCATGTACATGTTTAAGTTACTTAGTCAAAAGTAGAGTTGGCTCACAACTCTTTATTTACTTAGTCAAAAGAAAAGTTAGAACCAAACTCTTGCTTTTGCTAATATTGACCACCTCTATTTGAGTATGGCCAGGCTAATTGTGATAACAATTTAATATTCACATTCTTTCTTCCTATGTATTTTCTTCAACATATTATCAATTCATCCATGTATGGTGTGAGTCCACGTTGATGAGTTTCTTAGGTTTCAACAATTCTTACATGGTACTAGAGTCTTTCTCCATCAAATGACAATTTTGGATTTATGAAGAATTATTGCTCCTTCTATCTTCCTATATATTTATCTACTCATCATCCATGTATTTAGGGAAACCAACATTTAGGGTTGCCAAAAAAATCATTTGTTTTTATTTTGCTAAAAACATAATTTTTATGTATTTTTCCCGAGTTTTTACATTTATGAAAAATTATAATTTTATGATTTTCTACATATTTTTATTGTAAAGTACACCAAAAATAAAAATAAAAAATGTTTTTAGCTTCACATGATTTTTTGAAAAAATTTCAAGTTCTAGATTTGCATGCAAATAAGGAGCAACGACACACATAACAAGAATTTTATTTATTTTTACATATTGAAGAATCAAATTTTCATTTTCACAGTTTTCTCTTTGAGAGCTTTCATAAAGTCTTGTTTTGCAAAAATAAATATTATGAGCACCCATGTCATTTAGTTAAAGTTCCGGTTTCTAGGAAAAGACAAGGCGAGATGGTGTATAACGTCGTTTTTACAAACTAAGATATCATGATATAATTTTATGGATTTTCCTCTTCACAAGATTTCTAGAGAGTCTAAATTTTTGAAATTTAGACTTATGGTGCTCCTACGATTCAATTTAAAGTTTGCAAATGCATTACATGCTCTTGATAGGTAAAGGCTCAAACATAAATGATTGAATAAAATTTATTTATTCACATTAATTACAATGTTTATTTCTTGGTGCATTGACTCTAAGTGCATGTGTAAGGCACTTGGTTGTAATAAGTATCAAGGTCAAATTCATTAGATATTTTTCTTTTATAAAAATTGTAGACACTAAATCACACACTTGGGTACATTTCTAGGTCCCCAAAGCATACTAGCATTTATATGATTCATAAGAATGAAAACTAATGGTTGAAAACTATCTTTGGCCTCTTTCCTTTGTCTCTTGTTTTCTATGTGGTCTTACAAACCCTAAATCCTACCCATAACTTTACTGATTTATTTTTTTATAACTTCATACACTAACGCCTAACTAGGAAAACAACACCCAAGTGCCCATGTCCCCTTTACGTACCCCTAACCCTTTTCTACCTTACTCGCTCTTTTTGGTCTCTTTTATCTTTTGGGCATCTTTTTCGCTTATTGGTTGGCCTTCCAGTTGTCAATTATGAAATTCAAACAAGGGAATCATATAAATGCATAGTTATGTGTTCAAAATTAAGGACCAAACACTAAGCATTACTATCATCACCTAAGATTGCATTCAAAAGGCACCTAAAGCACTCCAAGGCATCCATCTAGCATCCATTCAAGGGACAAGGGTTGCAACTCTACATACACAATATAGGAAGGGTAAGTTCATTTTATTACATCCATACATTTTATTACATTGCTACATTATAGCTACAATTTGGCTATTAAGTGCAACTTACACAAGGTCATCCTATGACACAATTTCCACACACACACACACACACAATAACTACATGGATTCTGAGATGTAGTGCAACGCTTGTTGCAAATTCACCGTAGGGAACTTGGAGGCGAGGGGGCTAAATCGATGTATCGTAAATTTTACATACATTTCCATTTCCTTATCCTTCTTTATGAAAAACACATAAAACCATATATAAACAGATAACAAGAAAGTATATATAGAGACACAAAATTTAATGTGGGAAACCCAAATGGGAAAAAATCCACTGAAACCAAGTACTATGCTTAGGACTAGATTGTCCTATATCTGATTACATTGATTTCATGGTTGAGCTTCAACTCAACCTGGAGCTACAACTCCAAAATTTGACAAAATAGCCACTTAGTCTTTGACAAGCTTCAACATGTCTGAAAGCTTCAACTCCCAAGTTTGTTTTAGCAAAAGCCGACCTTTAGTGAGCTTAAACTTACAGGGAAGCTACCACTCCCCACTTGCTAAGTTGCAACTTAGACTTAATCCAATATTTTTGTCACAATGAACTTGTTTTCTCATACAAATGATAGTGACAACTAGATTAGCACACTTTTACGCTCAAATCTGCATCTCAACCGACCTCTAATCTTTCTCTGTCCCCGATCACCAAAACAAATGCAAGGCACAAATTCATCAGTTTTATTCCATTCATATCATGTTATTTCTTATTTCTTCTCAATTCTTCTTCCGATACTCCCTTTTTCTAAATCCTCTAAATAGCAACCAAGTTATGCAATTTCTACTCTTGACTTCATTCAACTTTTGGTCAATCTCGGTTTACCTTCATGTATAAGTCGATATAGGGGTTTGAAAAATGACTATACATTCATTATACATTCATCCTCAAAGCCTCTGTCTTAGCAATATCTTCAAGTACATTCCTTGTACTCAAACATGATTTTACAAGCTTGACTCACACTTTCTTATTTCTCTTCTTTAGTTAATTGTTCCTTAGCTATAATTCTCTAATCTCCATTCTAGATCACTTATTCATCTACTTGAACTCTCTAACTATTGTTCACTCATTTTACAACAACCTAATTTACGAGTCTTATCTTTGGTGTATTAAAAAAATCCATAATGTTAGCCTTTGATGTTCCACACCACTAGTTCACCGTTTTCTCGGTTTATTCAATCCCCATCTAACAATTTCTTCACGCACTTGTTTAATCATCCATTCAGCATACTCACTCTTTTTATCAACTCTAACCATTTTATCTTTGGTCTAAATTTTTTTCATTTATAAGCTCGATTATTCACTATTTAACCAAATATTTTACATAATCGGTATGTTCATATATATCTGTAAAGTGTATCTTTGTTCTTTCTATTTCTAGTATGTTTCAAACATCCTCCTTCCTTGATTCAACCAAAACAGTAAATTTTTGCTTGTTTTAACAAAAGCTGGTCAAGTATACTAAATTTTCATCTTCACGTGTCTTTTACTCTTCACATTTTCTTTCTTTTCACATTCTAAATCATATAAGGAAATGCAAACATCTTCACATGTTGTCCCATCGAGTTATAATTGAACTGACATTGACTTGTCTAAACCTGAAATGTAATAGTTTCCATGACTTTTAGTCTTCCTTTCAATGTACAAGAGTGTAACTATCCTTTTCGAAGCAAAAAAATGTTACAAAGTCTTCAAATATTTTGCACAACATTCCTTACCATTATATGCATCATCATAGTTCTCCTAACTTGTTTTTCAATGCAATTGCTTGGTGAGGGTTTCTAGATAAAATTCTAGCTTCTATTTTGAAATATTAAGTCACCTGGTTCTTCATTTTCTATCACATTAAGAGTGTAGCCATTTTACCAGAGATCCCAACTGCATACCACATGTCTTATTTTGCATTTATTTGAGAAGGATCATCATAGTTCAAGGATGAAAATATAGTCCTTCATGACTATAACAAACAAGCAAAATATAATCCTTCATAAGTGAGTTGATTTGTATAGAGAATACATTATTTTAACATTCTGAGATGTCATTCAGAGAGAGTTACTTCCTTTGTAATCCTTTCCATACTAGAAGACACACCAACTTGAAGGATTTCCACACAAGAATCACACATATCACAGTTTCTAGAGGTAGAAACTGCAAGACATAATCTAGAGACTTCTTATTGGAAAAATAAAACTTTACTTACATTTTCATGCATAATTTGTAACCTTCTTGGAGAACATGTACATCACTTTTACATTAAGAACTTGATTTGCAAAGGTAAACCCACGATATCAACTTAGAAAATAACCTTCTTATCAAATCCAATCCAAGACTTGTTGAAGAAAAGAAGACAATGTCAATATATCACTTCATAAGTTATTTTTGAGCACCCAATACATATTTATGATGTGTAGAGAATGTTTATATCCATTTCTTAGCTCATTGGTTCACCTTGGAGTCCTCAAAACCAGACTGGATATGCAAGACTTGCAAAATTAGAGTAATTCCATACAACATAACTGTTGATTGTGAATCACAACACCCTAAATGTCTCGCAACTCGATAGGTTGAGACTCTCAGTGTGATTGCATAACATGGAGCTTTTCCCAAGTGTGGGACCTTGCGAAATCAGAAAAGCTCTCCGATGAAGGATGGTTCCTATTCCTCTGTTCAGATGCACACATAAAAATGCAGAGGGTTTACTCAAAAACCTAATATAACTTGCCAAGGAGACAGGGTAAGAAGATGCATAAAAATAAACCTATACTAACAAAGGTGATGCACCAAGGAATGAAGAAACATCTATTTTGCCAATAAACACAAACCATTAAAATGTAATGCAAGATCATGCACAGATAACTAGATTTGTAGTGAAAGATCAGGAGGATGCAAATGAACACAAAGAGGGTTGAGAATCATCCACAGACATGCATTATTTGCTCCAAATATTGATGCAATGCACTACAAAATGCCAAGAGGCAAAGTTGCATTACATTTTTAAATGGGAGGTTTGAACTCCACAAATTCACCTGCCAAAGAGAAGAAGGGAGGGGCAAAACAAGAATGTTCAACCTATAGAAAGAAGCCCCTCCTTACAATTTATAGGAAGAATGAGAGAGAAAAGAGAGAGGAAATCCAAATCTACCCCAACCACCTCCAGGTTACATTTAATTCATCTCATTATGGTGGTAGGTGAGAACCCTAGCAAACCCAAAAAGTGGCGAACTGTATTTTGCATTTTTAAGAATTTTTTCTCACCTAATTAAAGATATCTAGTCGTATTTGGACATGGGACCTCATAAGATTTCCGAAAAGTCTAGCCTTGCGTGAATCTGAGCTCCTGTGAAAAGTTATGGCCATTTGAATATCTGGGTCAGGGTCTGCTTCCTGTCAGCACTCAAAATGTTGCGCCTCCTGAAGATGTGCCTTGGCGCATCCATCTTCATGTCAACATACCCTTACGTGTGCCAAGGCATGAATTTTTTCATGTCGACACTCTGTGTCATGTGCCCTTTACCTGCGCCAAGGTGTGAATTTTGTCATGTCAACACTCTGTGTCATGCGCCCTTTACCTGCGCCAAGGCGCGAATTTCTTCATGTCGACACCTTATGTCGTGCGCCCTTTACCTGTGCCAAGGCACAAATTTTGTCATGTTGATACTTTGTGTCATGCACCCTTTACCTGCGCCAAGGCGTGAATTTTTTCATGTCGACACTCTGTGTCATGCGCCCTTTACCTGCGCCAAGGCATGAATTTCTTCATGTCGACACCTTATGTCATGTGCCCTTTACCTACGCCAAGGTGCGAATTTCTTCATGTCGACACCTTATGTCATGCACCCTTTACCTACGCCAAGGTGTGAATTTCTTCATGTCGACACCTTATGTCGTGCACCCTTTACCTACGCTAAGGCACGAATTTCTTCATGTCGACACTCTTATGTCATGCGCCCTTTACTTGCGCCAAGGCGCGAATTTCTTCATGTCGACACCTTATGTCGTGCGCCCTTTACCTGCACCAAGGCGCAAATTTCTTCATGTCGACACTCTGTGTCATGCGCCCTTTACCTGTGCCAAGGTGTGAATTTTGTCATGTCGACACTTTATGTCGTGCGCCCTTTACTGCGCTTAAGGCGCGAATTTCTTATTCCCATATCTACCCGAGGGGGAAGACATATACAACAATTTGGTGACTCAACGGGGTCACTGCCTGCTTCTTAGAGAAGATCGGTGGCCTTTTAGCAATCCATTGGGCATGGAGTCATAAGCAATTACCCAGAAACCAACTTGATCTCGATCCCGGCTTGATACCGCAACTCCTTCTCCGAGAGCATCTTGAATTGTAGAAATTCAACTTGAGAGCAAAAAAACACGTGTCGGAGCACTTAGGAAATTGAAACCTAACTACAACAAGACAATGTGCATCCGCTCTTAGAGGAATTGAAAACTAATCTAATATTTACAAAGGAAAACCTTTTCCTTTTAGTAGCGATGTTTAAGGTAGATTCCGTTAACCGGAATTGAGAGTTCTTCTCCATCCAATGTAGACAAATGGAAGGCATTACTACTTTTACATCCCATGACCATGTAGGGGCCACTCCAAATGGCATTAAACTTGGAATGCCTTCTGGTTTTGCCCGATCTGCATCCCATTTCGAACTAGGTCCCCTTCTGGAAGGTCTTTGCCCTTGCCTTCTTATCAAACCATCTTTTACTAAAGCACGATCTTTCTCAATCATTTGAACCTGCATGCTCTCTGATTTCTTCCAATTCCATCAACTTTGCATACCTGGCCTCCATTGGTTTGAACTCAGCCAACTCTAACTGTTTCATGAGCTCCAATGCAGGAAATTCTAATGATATAGGCAATACTGCTTCTTTCCCATAGACCAACTTGTAAGGGGAATTACACAGACCTCTTTGGTGTTATTACAGTCACCCATAATGCTGATTTTAGCACAGTATGCCATGTTATTTGATTTTCATCCGAGTTCTTGATGATTCTTAGTAAATTCTTGTTCGTGGACTCCGCTTGTCCATTACCATGTGGGTAATAATTTGAAGAGGTGTTCAAATAGATTCCATTCTTAACAGCCCATTCTGTAATCTTGGAACCTATGAATGCCAATGCATTGTCTGATATGATAGTGGCTGGCACACCGAACCTGGTCATTATTCCCTCATAAAATTCTAGTATGTTAGACTCATTTGCTTCTTTGAGCGCTCTTTGCTTCGGTCCACTTGGTGAAATAGTCATTTGCCGTGAGAATCCACTTGTGGCCTTGGCTTGAGTTTGGGTTGATGAGCCCGATGAAGTCCATCCCCATTGCATAAATGGTTGATCAACCAAAATTGGGTGCAATGGAAGTGTTGCTAGTCTTTCTTTTCCTGTGAAGAGTGCACATTTCTTGCACTTTCTTATCCATGTATAGTAATCACTAAACAATGTGGGCCAATAATACCCTGCCTTCATTATCTTGAGAGCTGTTACTCATGGGGCGAAATGTCCTCCAGAATCTCCATCGTGAAAATCTCGTAACACCCTCTCAATTTGACCTATCCCAATGCACCTCAATAGAACTCCATTGATGTCTTTTTTAAACAAAACACCATCAACAAGCACATATGGAATGGCTTGTAATCTGAAGTATCTCCTTTTTGCTTTGCTCAATTCTGGAGGGCATAGGCCTGCCTGTAGGAAGTGTATCATATTCTGAGTCCAACAAGGAGAGGGCACATTATCATTTTCTGTTCTTGACCATCCTGTAGTACCAAGACAGTCTCTTTTTCATCACTCTGCTTCAACTTTCTGACTCAAAGCTAGTTGTTCACATAGTCCTTTTCCACGTACTAGCTTAGTGACCTTAATTTCGATGTCATATTCCATGACACGAGTGATCCATCCTGCACGTTTCTCATTCAGATCCTTGTTTAGAAGGAAGTCCTTGACTCCCGCATGAGAGACCAATAATTGGATCTTATTGTTTGAGACTAGGTGCTTGAATTTCTTTAAACTCCTGATCACTGCAAGGACATGCTTTTCAATGAAAGAGTACCTAGTTTCGTATTCCTCCAAGCCTTGACTGAAGAAAGCAACTGGTTGTTCTAATCCTTCTTTGTTTTGTTGTGCCAGGATTACAGAAATTGTGTCTCCACCACCAAAGGCATATAGCATGAAATCCTTGGAGAAGTTTGGATTGGAGAGTCGAGCTTGAGATATAGCCTCTTTTATTGCCTCAAAACTTGCCTTGCCTTCGATGTCCACTTAAATGCCATGCTCTTCTTGAACATCGGTGTTATTGGCTTTACGAGAGCCAAAGTTTAGAACAAACTGCGGACAAAATTGATCCTTCCTAAGAAGCTTTGAAGAGCCTTCTTATGACTTGGTAATGGCAATGCTCGAATCGCTTCAACTCTCTCTGGGTCGATCGTCAACCCCTCCTTTGAAACAATATGGCCTAGAAGTTTTCCCTTGTGAGCCAAGAATATGCATTTTTTGGGATTCAATGATACCCCAAATCTTCTACACCTCTGAAATACCTGCCTCAAATGAAAAAGGTGATCCGCTGCATTTTTGGAGAATACAGTGATGTCATCAAGATATATCAGAACTATTTTATTTATCAACCCCTTGAATGCCATATTCATTGCCTTTTGGAAAGTGGCTCCAGCATTTGATAGCCTAAATGGCATCTTCTTGTAGGCATATGTGCCCCATTTGGTGGTGAAATCCATCTTGAACTGGTCATCTTATTTCACCATTATCTGATTATACCCTGAGTAGCCATCTAGGAGAGAGAATCTCTCTCAACCGCAGACACTACTTGCAAAATTTGTTCCATTGAAGGAAGTGGGTAATGGTCTTTGAGAGATGCCACTGTTGAGGTCTCGAAATTCCACACACAACCTGATTTCTCCGCTCTTCTTCCTAACCGAACTAAGTTTGCAACCCAGCTTGAGTGCTTGATCGTGAATATAATGCTTGCCTCTATTAGCTTGTTTGGCTCTTTCTTCATTAGGGGCTCAATGTGAGGGTTGACTGGTCTCTACTTCTGCCTGATGAGCTTAGCATCTGGATCCAATTCTATGGTATGTTGTGCCAACTTCGGATTGAATCCTCTCAATTTTTCATAGCTCCAAGCGAAGACATCTGGAAATTCTTGGCAAAGCTATATGAAATTTGATTTCTCCCTGCTCAAAGGCCACTTTACTAGTTTGAAGTGTTTTGCCTTCCCCAACCAGAATTGGCTCTGAATCTTCTCTCTTGACCTGTATGTTAGCCTTTTCCTTACGGAACTGGTCGTTAGGGTTGAAGATAGACTCCAATGTTACTAAACCCTTAGGAATCTTGTTTGTCCGTAGCTGCACTACTTGATCCCCATACTGCTGCTCTAGTCTGTCCTGATTCCTAGCTGAGAATTCAGCCTCTTCTTGTAAAAAATTGACGATCTGTTGATCATTCTCAAACACCTACTAGCTTGTGTTATTATCTGGAACTGTTGGCCTCACAATCACATGCATATGTGGTTGTGTTTTTCCCTTCTGATGTTGTCAACCACATCAAACATTGCTCCAACTACTGCGAGCCTATCTGCGGCTTCATTTTTCTTCCTGGGTATGGACACGATGTTGAAAGCTTTGAAATCCTCAATGAGGTCCCATACCCTGTTCTTGTAGTTCTTCAGCAGGTCATTCTTTGTAGCATGTTGTCCCCTGACTTGGTTGACAATTAGCTCGCTATCCCCGAACACCTGCAAGTTCTTTATGCCCTTTTTCCTGGCCTAATGAAGTCCATGAATCAAGGCCTCATATTCAACTGTGTTGTTTGAACAGGAAAACTGGAAACGGAAAGCTGAATAATATTTGATGCCTTGAGGTGAAACAAGCATAACTCCTCCTCTTACACCTTGCCTACTCCTTGATCCATCAAAAATAACTGCCATGCCTCATTGTCATCCTTATGGTCTGGTTTGGTGATGCTAGGAATAGACTAGATTTCTTCATGTATGCAATAGACTCCTAGCTCAGATTCTTCTACTTCTTGGTAGGGATCAAAAGCATGTACCTTGCTTGCCCATTCATCAAGAGTCAAATCTGGGATGCTTCCAACTTTGGTGTCAGCTTCATCTATGTTTGGATAATCTTCTTGGTCAAATGCTGAACAGTTGGCATTGATTTGGCTTGGAGTATGAGGCTCAATATGAAAGTTTGCAATTGGTTCGAGATCTAACCGTGACCTTAGTACCATATCTTGTTCTGAACAACATGTGTGACCAATCAGCAGATAAGTAGCCTCCAATTCTAGTTGTGAAATCCCTTGATAAGCATAGGGCAAAGAGTGGTGGAAAATCTATCACTGACACATCTTGCAAAATGGTAACGTTGGGGCATGCATGCAAGGTAAGATTCAAACCTTTAATCACTCCCACCGTTTCCACTGTTGTCCCATCCAATTGCACTACCCCTTTGATATGACTTCATATTGGAGGCCCAACTGATCAGCTATTTGCTTGGGCATGACAAAACTACTTGCCCCAGAATCAATCATGCAATTGTGTACTAGTTTATCCCCAATGATTAATGAAACATAGAATGGAGGGGGTTTCAAAACTTTACCTTGTTGTCCTCCATGATTCCCTTCAGGATGAGCAACATTTGTGAGGGCATTCTCTTGCATATGGACCTGCTGGTTCGAAGTTGACCAATTCTTCATGGCAGCTTGTAGAAGATCTCTTTGTCCTGGGATGGATAAAGATTCCCACATTGATATATTCACATTTTTCTTCTTCATTTGATCAATGATGCTAAATGGGGATGAAAGATCTCTTTGTTGTCCTTTAGCCTATACATTCCTTTCTTGTGCATGGGCAGCAACAACTAGCATTTGAGTTGGTTTAGAAGGTGGTTTGGGTTGTCCTTGCATGTTTGGAGTTGTATTTTGCTTACCAACACCTTGTGGAGTGATGGAAGGTTGTAGATCACTTGGAGCCAATGACTGCCCTTCAATAATATTCCTCTTCTTTGATCTTGTGTTAGCTACTACACTCTGAGAAATTATTTGATTCATGCCACAAAAATGCTCAGCTTGTCAATTCACAAGTGCGGTATCATTTGGAGGTGTGTTTTGCTTTGAGATGTCCCTTGTTGTTGATTTGTTTATTGACTCACTTCACCCTCTACGCTAGTAGTTGTCACCATCAAGGCTTGGTTCAAAGCACCATTGAAGCACGAGAGAGATTGGTTGTGAGGTTCATTGCATGGAAACACCAATCATAATCTTGAGCTATGTTGTTTTGCACTCGACACTAATGCTTTAGAAGCAGAGATCTGCAACATTGGGGTTATAGGGCTGAAATGATCTATTAGCGGGGTCTTACTTGGCTTTGATTTGCGGTTGTATTGGGTGGCCTATTGGGCTAGTATGGTTGCTATTAGGTTGAGCTTGAGGCTGATAAGAAGGTCTAAAGCTTTGGGCTTGCTGCCTCTTGAGTGTAACCAGCTCATTTCCCAAATTTTGTAATTGTTTCATGACCTCTTGGAGTTCATTTGAAGCACTAAAGGATGAAGTAGAAGTTTCATTTGAACTTTTATTTCTAGGAGTGGGAATAGGAGCCAAAGTGGGTGCTTGACTAGTTCTTGGATTTTCTAAGTTTGCATACAAGGGCATGGGAGGCCTAGGATCCAGCTTACCAGCTTGAATAAGACAGGTTTTCAGCTCTAATGGCAATGTTATAAGCAGCGAGTAAGGTTGTGCCTCCCATAGATTGAATTAACATAGAAATATCGAAATTGAAGCTTTAAGATAATATAGAAAAGCACCTTCAGCTGTTGGCCTAATGACCACTGGAATCCTATCCCAAGACCTTTGAAATCTGAAGTTGAAGTCGGTTAGTGCTCATTGGGAGCTCTCTTGATAGTTGTCAATTGTTCAAGCAGAGACAAATTGTCTCCCTTTTCTCCAAACTCTCATGGAGAACTATGCAAAACCCGATTCCAATTTTGGATAGAACCAGTACTGTGAAGGCTCTTAAACCATTGCAATTCCTTCCCTTTGAACAAAGATGCCAACAATTTGACAGCAACATCCATTTCATTTATCTCATGGATTGCACAAACGTTAGCAATGTCTTTGACATGATCACCAGGAGTGGTATGATTTTCTCCAGTGAAAAATGGAATGTTCTTCAATGCTACAATTGGAACTAGATTTTGTGCATTGAGGGCAAGTGGGCTGCTACCAGTGAAATTGACAAAGGGATTCGGTGGTAGATGTGCCATTATGATTGGCCTAAGAACTCTGGTTGATGCGAGAAAAGGTCTACTAGGTGGAGGTGTAGACAAAGTCCAGTTAGGTGGAGATGGTGATCTTCGTGGTCCTCTTCCTCTCCTTCCTCTGCCTAGTGATAGCTGTAAGTGGACAAATAACCCCTCTTCTCAAGTATCAGACCTGGTTCGAATTCTTCTCATGTACCTGGGCAACTTGTGCTGCTATACCACTGAATTCTATCCCTTCGGAGTCGCCAGATGTGTTATATAATGAGCCTCAAAAGGATGGATTTTGCCAAGTTACACACCAAACCCTTTTGAAGATTATCCCCCGATCTATCAACTGGTGAAATTTTGACTTGTTTTGAGCAAGTTAATTCCTTGAAAATCGATTTCAAAGTTCAGCCTGGAAGGTGAAAAATCTGAAATTGTAAAACCTGTAATTTTTTAGTCCAAATTTCTTGAAAATTCCTTCAAATCTTGTGGAATGACCTCTTTGTCCCACCGAGATCGGCATGCCAAAACTACTTGATTGCGAATCACATCACCCTAAATTTCTGCACTCGATAGGTTGAGACTCTCGAGTGTGATTGCATAACATGGAGCTTTTCCCAAGTGTGGGACCTTGAGAAATTGGAAAAACTCTCCGGATGAAGGCCGGTTCCTATTCCTCTGTTCGAGATGCACACATAAAAATGCAAAGGGTTTACTCAAAACCTAATATAACTTGCACAAGGAGACAGGGTAAGAACATGCATAAAAATAAACCTATACTAACAAAGGTGATGCACCGAGGAATGAAGGAACATTCTTGTTTTGCCCCTCCCTTCTTCTCTTTAGTAGGTGAATTTGTGGAGTTCAAACCTCCCATTTAAAACTGTAATGCAACTTTTCCTCTTGGCATTTTGTAGTGTATTGCATCAATCTTTGGAGCAAATAATGCATGTCTGTGGATGATTCTCAACCCTCTCTATGTTCATTTGCATCCTCCTGATCTTTCACTGCAAATTTGGTTATCTGTGCATGATCTTGCATTACATTTTAATGGTTTGTGTTTATTGGAAAAACAGATGTTTCTTCATTCCTCGGTGCATCACCTTTGTTAGTATAGGTTTATTTTTATGCATCTTCTTACCCTGTCTCCTTGGCAAGTTATATTAGGTTTTTGAGTAAACCCTCTACATTTTTATGTGTGCATCTAAACAGAGGAATAGGAATCGGCCTTCATCCGGAGAGCTTTTCGATTTCACAAGGTCCCACACTTGGGAAAAGCTCCATGTTATGCAATCACATTGAGAGTCTCAACCTATCAAGTTGCAGACATTTAGGGTCTTTGTGATTCGCAATCAACAATAACCATGTCCGGATTTCACACATACAACCATTTTTTTCCCAAGGAGAGAATTTTAAACTTTTGAGGAGTTTTCCAAATTGCCTAAGTCATTTGGATTCATAACTGTTAATTTTTGCCTACCGCTTCAAGAAGTAGTCCTAAAGAGAGAAAAAATAGGTTACAAAAGTGTTCATAACTTCTTTGTTTCTCAACCAATTTACTTAAAAATTTTGGCAAAAATTCAAAATTGGAATTCTCTTCAAAAATACCTTCTATGATTTATTTTAATAATTCTTGAATGTTTTTTTGGGTGCTAAGAAGACAAAGTTCTCAATTTGCATTCCTTAGGAATGTTGTTTTAGAAAAACTTGCATAAATTTCACAATATTATTCAAAACTTGATGAAACTTGGCATGAAGCACTAAAACACACCCCTATATACTCTTCATAGCTTGGTTAGAAATATATTTTCATGTGTAGCGTAGACCTATCTCATTTACCTCATCATACACCTCAATCCTCAAAGAAAATATTGGTGAACTTGCCTCCAAGAGCTAGAATAAGCCTCATTTTTGCTCATAAATTCCCAATAAAACATCCCTAGGCTCCTCTAATGCTTACATAGTATTTTCATGACATGCATTAAGATTTCACACCTCATTAGGCTCTAGAACTAGGCCTAAATGAGCTAGTTACAACTGTGACTCTTATCATATAGCACATTTACTCATTCTGAAATCTCTTGCAAATGCTAGAAAAATCATGTATGACATGTAAAACATATTTACCAAGTTTACAAACCATGTACGTGCCTCTAGTGGACTCCTACCTCATTGACCAAGCCTGCATAAAAATGAAACCATCTTGAAACCATCATGATAAGGCACTACCAATCAACCTTCATGCCTCTAACTAAGCTTCACTTCACCATTCACTCCTTTGCCATCAATGCCACTTGAAATCAATGAAAACACCAATGACTAGGGTTCAACAATCTCCCCTTTTTCATTAATGGCAACATACTCATAAAATTTGATGAAAATAAACACACAAGGAGCTTCAAATCACCATTCCTAGTTTCTGACAACATTCTCTCCCCCTTTAACATCTATGACAAAGGGTTCTTGGCCACTTGACATGAAACAATGACAACTAAAGACAATGATGCATGAGAAAACAAACTTACTTGTCCACAAGCTCCCTTAGGATTGCATTTTCTCTTTTCTGAGATCCTATACCAACCTTGAGTGACCTCTACTTGACTAAACCAAGCTCCCTATGAACACAAGCACTCTTACTTTGAAGGAAATTGACCTATCTCACCACCTTAACTTGAATAAATTATTGATTTCTAATCATATCCTCTTGGTCTCAAAAATGGAGCTACCCCTCAAGCATCTTTTCAAAGTGCATATTTGACAAAAATAATCATATTCTAGGGTTCCTTATACCTCATGAAAACTCTTCTCTTCACTCCCCCTAGGCTTATACAATCAAACTTTAACTGAGAATGCAAAATTTTAATCACTTGTTCACTTTATTTTGAGAGGTGACAAACACTTAATCGCTTATCCAAAACTTATATTTCAGTGTATATTGTCTTCTTATCATGCTTTTACACTAATAAGATTTTACAATATATATTGAGATATTGATATATATATATATATATATATATATATATATATATATATATATATATATATATATATATATATATATATATATATATATATATATATATATATATATATATATTTCAGAAGTGAATCTAAACTTGATAGAATAGATAGGACCTTCACACAACAAAATTTACTTGTTCTACCCCGAGCACCACCAAAGACACTCGTGAAACCAACAAGGAAAACTTACAATTTCCAAGATAACATCTACATGCCTATAGGATGCATTATGGGCCGAGAAGATATTTAATAGTTCATAAGACATATTTCATCCTTATTTTGAGGCCACATATACAATTTAGATCTCAAGCACAAGTTGAGGGTTGTTGAACTTACCAAATGTAGGCTTGATAAACATTTTTTGGGTGAAATAACCATGCTTTACCATTTTGGGTTTTCCACCGCACTTTTTGTAGCTTATATTTTTGCATGAGTTCAAAATAGAGCAAAAAAATTTTATTCATGCCCGTGAATATATTACTGTTCCTTAAGGCTTTTATACCTTTTCACAAATTCACATTCACTTTTCTAGAGCCTCAAACCCACCACAAAACTAATGCGGACCAAATCCTATCTCTCAGTAGATTCTTAAAAATAAGCTTCTAAGCATGATTAGTTTTGTAGTATTCACAACTTCCCTTTACTTGCCTTCAAGCATCTAATTAACCCATCCATGTCCTTGGTCATGCATTAGATCTCCTCATAGAGCATCATTATGATCCTTATCTTACTTTCACTCTACCAGGTTGAGTGCACAAACTACAAGTTCTAAGTAGGGATGAAATTACACCATCGGACCTTGAAGTCTTCGTAAATAATTTCAAAAGAATTCTCAAGTACTTCTTGCTATGCCCTTAACCTATTGCTTGTATTAGGATATGAGTAGCCAACTTGTGGTTTACCATATCATTTTATTATATCATTTATACTTTCTCATGCTTAATAGGTCGGCCTTGGTGATGGCCATAGCATATGAATAGTATATATAGGGGATTATAGGTAGTATTTCATTATCATTTGAGCATTTGAGTCTTATTATATGGTTTGGAGGTTGCCCCCTCGAAGTGGCGAAGCTATTCTAATTGCATATTGAGATCATTATTCTAAAATATTGTGTTATTTTGTGTTCTATTATTTCTCTTAATCTGAATTATACAAGTAATTTCATTACAAGTGGTATTAGAGCTGCGATCTGGGCTGAAATTAGGGTAAAAACCCTAATTTTTTGTTTCCACCACATATTGCAAACCAGAGCGAATTGGTGGGAGATATTTTTACCAGAGTTGCGAAGCATTTCAAGTAAGGTTCCCTGAAAATTTTAGACTTTTTTGATTTATTTTGCAAAAATTATTACAAATTTAGATTTATTAATAAAATCACTCCCTAAGGTGCAAATTGTGGAAAATTTTCAAGTTCTTTACATTTTCGGAAAGCTCTCAAAAAAATAGTATTAGTATATTCTTTGTGTTTTTTCCTGTTTGGCAAAATTGTATCGAAACCCTAAACCCTAAGGTTTGACATCATGGCGGGGCCTTCCACAAGAGCAAAAAAGAATCCGGTTATTCCGGGTAAAACCCTAGATAAAGATGGGGTAATGATTGAAGAGATGGAGTCAGAAAGGGTAAATAAATATTCCTCAACACTAAGGCTTACCTCAATTGATCATAAGGTGATCCAAATTGAGTATGAGTTGCGAAATGTACAATCTGAGATGGCCTCTAAAGGAGACATAGCCCAAATCAATCATCGATTCGAGTATATCATGCAACATGTAAAGGGTGACCAAGTATGGCCCAAATCTAGCCCATATCAACCAAGTAGGACCTTCAGTTCAAAATCATGGACAAACTAACCGTATTGGATCACTTTTCCAGGTCCCATTAGAATCAAACTTATTCGTAACACGGAACATGATGCTTTGAAAGTGGATATGCGCAAATTTGATGGTAAGGATCCCCTGAATTGGATAAATCAAATGGAGAACTTCTTTGAGTTACATCAAACACCATCAGGAAAAAAGGTGACATTGGCATCCCTATATCTTGAACCCAACCAATTTGTTTGGTATCGTTGGTTATGTGCTCGAGAGGTAGAAGGATGGTCCGGTGTCACTTTGACAGTTTTTACCGAGGAGTTACAATTGCACTATAGTTCCAGCGTTTCAGAGAACTACTTTAGTCAATTAGCAAAGTTATGGAAAATAGGATCAGTCAAAGATTATGTGCATCAATTCCAAAACCTATCCTTAAGGGTGGAGAATATTCCAGAAGATAATCTGAATGACTTGTTTCTTGGGGGTCTTAAGGACCACATCGAGCATGAGGTATATATGTTTAATCCAATCAAGCTTTCTGATTCTATTATCATGGCACGTCATGTAGAGGAAAAAGTTCTTTGTTGTAAGAGGCCACCTTTCATTAACACCAGAGACTGTAGTATCTCTTCCCCTTCATTTGCTAGGCCAATTAAACTGACTCCTCAACAAATGGAAGAAAATAGAGCAAAAGGATTCTATTTTAGCTATGATAACAAATATGGACCAGGACATAAATGTGTTGAGAAGAAGTTGTTCTATATTGATGGAGGTAATGAGGATGATGAGGAAGCTGAAATTATAGGAGAGGCCGAGGAACCAATAGATAATGAAGTAGAGGATCACCAACCTACAATTTCTTTCCATGCATTGGTGTATTAGTACTCCTCAAACACTCAAGGTTATTGGCTATCTCAAAAATAGAAGGTGATGGTGTTGATTGACTCGGGGAGTACTCATAACTTCATAAATAGTAAGTTAGTTGCCCACCTCAATTGTTTTATTTACCCACTCCCGTAAATTCAAGTTATGATTGCGGATGGTGGGACAAATAAGTGCACAAAAAGTACCATAGTATCAAGTTTTCCATGGAGACTACATGTTAGACTCACCTCTGTTTGATATTTCTATGGGAGGGGTAGATATTGTTTTGGGGTCCAATGGCTCACAACCTTAGGTACTATAGAGATGAATTTCCAAGAATTGTTCATGCAATTTCATTCAGATGGAAGGACAATACAATTGAATGGGATGGTAGCTAAGTCTCCATAGATTATTAGCTCTCATTAGATGCAGAAGGTTCTCAGAAAAGGAGTGGATGGATTTATAGCAAAGCTATTTTCCATAGAAGTACAAAATACAGAGTCTTCAATGCCACCCGATCTTTAGAAGATTGTGGATGCTCACTCATCTGTTTTTGATGCAATTCCAAAGGGACTACCACCAGTTAGGGATCATGATCATGCCATTTAGTTGATTCCAAGGAGCCAAACACCTAACATTAGACCATACAAATACCCATATTCCTATAAAAGTGAGATCGAGAAAATGGTGCAGGAAATGTTGAAGGCAGGTATCATCAGGCACAACAGAGTGCATATTCTTCACCAGTGTTCAAGGTACGTAAGAAGGATGAAACATGGAGGATGTGTCTAGATTACCGAGAACTCAACAAGTACACCATCAAAGATAAGTTCCCTATTCTAGTGATTGATGATTTACTTGATGAATTGCATGGTGCTGTTTATTTCACAAAATTAGATCTTCGTTTGAGGTACCATCAAATTAGGATAAAAGAGGAAGATGTTCATAAAACAACTTTCAGGACTCATGAGGGCCATTATGAGTTTTTGGTTATGCCTTTTGGTCTTACAAATGCGCCCTCAACCTTTCAAAGCTTGATGAACACTATTTTTAGGTTGTTTTTAAGGAAATTTGTATTAGTTTTCTTTGATGACATATTGATTTACAGTAAGACATGGGAAGAACACTTACAACATGTAAATAACATGTTGGAAGTTTTGGAGAAACATACTCTATATGCAAAGCCATCCAAATTTTCTTTTGGTGTATAAGAGGTAGAGTACTTGGGTCATATTGTATCCCATGAAGGCGTCAAAGTTGATCCTCAGAAGATCAAAGCTATGGTGGAATGGCCAAGGCCCAAAAATCTCAAAAATCTTCATGGGTTCTTAGGACTAACAGTGGTACTACTGAAGATTTTTATGGGGATATGGTAGAATAGCAACCCCACTCACTGCATTGCTAAAGAAGGATGCCCTCCATTGGACATGATGTAGCCACTAAATCCTTTGAGCAGCTGAAGGAAGCCATGTGCAACACCCCAGTTTTGGCTACTCCCAACTTCTCAAAAACCTTCATTGTTGAATGTGACACTTCATGATCAGGATTGGGAGCAGTTCTAATGCAGGAAGGAAGACCAAATGCATTTGAGAGTCACCAATTCAAAGGAAAATATCTGCTCAAAATTGTCTATGAGAAAGAAATAATGGCTATTCTTCATGCGGTCAAGCAATGGAGGCCCTATCTCATGGGTAGACACTTCAAGGTAAAAACTGATCATGATAGTCTCAAATACTTTTTGGAGCAAAGGTTATCATCTGAGGAACAACAAAAGTGGGTAACAAAAATGTTGGGTTATGATTTTGAAATAATATACAAAAAGGGTAAAGAAAATGTAGTAGTTGATGCATTATCCCGAAGGGATACATCTGCAGATGCCTTACTATGTGGAATGTCCATGTTGACAGTTGATTGGGTGGATGAAGCAAGATTGGAATGGAATCAAGATAAGGATACACAATCTCTAATATAGAATATCAAACAAGGATCTATGACATCTAAAAAATTTGAGTGGAAAGGTAATGCCCTACTGTACAAGGATAGGTTATACTTGAGTAAAGATTCGAGTTGAAGCATAGATTCTTTCGAGCTACATGCCTCACCTGTTGGAGGAAACTCTGGGTTTTTGAAGACATATCATAGAATAAAAAGAGAATTATTTTGGGAAGGACTCAAGGGGGATGTACAAAATTTTGTATCAGAGTGTTTAGTGTGCCAACAGAACAAAGGGGAAACAATTAAGACACCAGGTCTATTGCAACCCTTACCAATTCCTAGCCAGAGATGGGAGGAGGTCTCCATGGATTTCATCACTGGATTGCCTTGTTTAGAGGGTAAGAATGTTATTTTCGTGATTGTGGATAGGCTCACAAAATATGCCCATTTTTGTGCCCTATCACATCCATTTACAGCTAGTACAGTCGCAACTATTTTTTTGGAGACAATTCAAAGGCTACATGGAACCCCAAAGATAATTGTAAGTGATCGTGATCCTATTTTCACAAGTAATTTTTGGATGGAATTATTTTCATGTTTGGGTACTTAGCTAGCTCATAGTTCATCTTATCATCCTCAAACTGATGGGCAAACAAGTGGTCAACAAATGCTTAGAGGGGTATTTACGTTGTTTTGTATCAGATAAGCAGGAAAGGTGGATTAAATGGCTACCACTGCAAAATGGTGGTATAACACATCTTTTCATACCTCTTCTCAAATGACCCCATTTTTAGCATTATATGGTTACCATCCACCTTCTATCACTTCCTCCTTGAGGGTGCAAACTAAGGTCAGAGATGTTGAGGAACACATTCAACATCAACAACAGTTTTGGCTAGTTTGAAGGAGAATTTAGCATTAACATGAACATGATGAAACAACAAGTAGATCAACACCATAGTGAAAGACATTTTGAAATTGGTGACTGGGTTTTGTAAGTCTCCAACCTTACAAACAGATGTCCCTAAAGCAATAGAAAAAGGAAAACAAACTTGCTCCTAAATATTATGGCCCTTATCAGGTTCTCCAGAAAATTGGTAGTGTTGCTTATAAACTAGAGTTGCCTCCATCTTCACACATACACCCAAAGATTCCATGTTTCATGTCCAAGAAGGTTATTGGACAGAAAATTGAAGCCCATATAGAGTTACTGTAGAACTTGACGAGAAGGAAGAATCATTTTGGAGCCGAGAGAAGATTCTACAAACACGTACTTTCAAGAGGTCAGAGAACTAGAGACATTAAGGAATATCTCGATCAAGTGGAAGATTCTCGAGCATAGAAGACGCCACTTGGGAGGATGAAGGTTTTTTCCAAAGAACATCCTGGATTATTCAATGTTGAGAACAATGTTGGTTTGAAGGGGAAGGGAATTCTATGCCGTTAACCTATTTCTTGTATTAGGATATGAGTAGCCGACTTGTGGCTTATCATATCATTTTATTATATCATTTATACTTTCTCATGCTTAATAGGTCGGCCTTGGTGATGGCCATAGAATATGAATAGTATATATAGGGGATTATAGGTAGTATTTCATTATCATTTGAGCATTTGAGTCTTATTATATGGTTTGGAGGTTGCCCCCTCGAAGTGGCGAAGCTATTCTAATTATATATTGAGATCATTATTATGAAATATTGTGTTATTTGGTGTTCTATTGTTTCTCTTAATCTGAATTATACAAGTAATTTCATTACACTTTTACTCATGTATATGTCATCATCATGAAGCTAAAGGTAAAAATTTTACAATAAGCCAATTCCCATACTCGCTTCTAGCACAATGTTCAATAATATGGCTAGTCATTTGCACATGGAACCATAAGTGAACCAACCAATCTTGATATCAACAACTTTACACAACTCGAACCTCATAAATCCTTTATACACATGCATGTCCTAATTCATGAAGCTTGGACACATCAAATATAATGCACATTAACACCCAAACTTGTAGATGTAATTTAGTCCTCTCGAGGCTTCTTTTCAAGATGTGAATCATACCTTCTCGTGATTTCATGATAAATTGGAACAAGCTTTTCAACATATTTGCACTTTACACATTTCAAAATCGTCCATATCCTCTTTGACATGATTTGATGACAGCCTTGCACTTTGACACATGGGACTATGTGGACTTAACTTACAACACCGACCATACACCTTTACTTTTGCATGACATAAACTAAGAACCACCTTCAATCATTTGAATCTTGTTTTAGGAAGAATTACCTCTTACTCAACTAGGATTACAAACTTCATCCACTTATACTTTGTCTTGTAGAAATCCTTGAGATTCATTTGGCTTACTTTACAATCTTAAAGTAATTTGAGTTCCTTTAGTCACTCACACAACTTTGTGAACAAACTTTACGAGAGAATGGCCTTCAATTTGGGAAGAGAGGCTTGTCAAACATCACAATCTCTTCCATACCTAGTTAAGGTACTTCGTAGCCCTCTCCAAAGATGCAAATGGAGTTCAATCCTTCTCGGACATTATACAACTTAGAAAGTTCTCAACAATCAACTGAAATGAGTTTAGAAGTATCATTTTGTACTCAAATGGGGTTTTTGACATCAAACCCTAGGAAACTTGAAGGCATTAGTTTTAGCCACATGTAGCATGCTCCACTTGATTATACACTTATTGTGGCATTTATGTAGCTATGAGTCTTCACTTGGAGCCATAATTTGTTAGCAAATGACTCGAATTAACTTCATTGACCCTAATTTCAGTTCTTCAACTCTTCAACTTATTTCAAGATGCAATAGTTACTTCAAACATATTCATAAGGTCTTGCTCAATGTTTTGAAAGCATGTGATACCTGCAACTATAGATGACAGTGTTCCTTCATTCTCAAAAATTCACTTGGAAATGTACAATCAAATATTATTTCCTTGGCTAATAATCTCCATGCCCAGCTTTTCTCAGGATGCACCTCTTGCTCGTATCACTAGCTATGCTTCACCTTGATATAATATTCAAAGGATTTCACCACCAAAACTGTGTTTACTCATTTGACATCTTTTCATAAGCTTGGTACAACCACCATAGTCTTTATACCTCAGAAAATTTCATCAACCAAGACTATAGGACTTCATTTGGGCTTGATAGTCATTGTACCTCTTCTATTTCTCCATTTCTCATACTTGAGATTCAAATGTTCTTGTCGACTTACACAACCCCATACAATGATACTTAAAATCTTGAAAATTTTGATTAGAGTTCCAAGGACTTATGATACACACTTCAAGGTATGAACAACCACAATGTGACCATTATTTGAGTCTATATTTATAGACCAAAGAGTACACTTTGACTACTTGATAGAATTATACTCACTTTTACAGACCCATGACTTGACCATAATGAATGCTAAGGTTTGACAGTCCTTGCTGATGAGAATTCTAGCATTTGAAACCTAAATAGACTTGATCAAGGCTTCTGGGATTGGTTAAAGACACATAAATGCACTTCATATAACAAGAACAACCATTTTGACTCAAATGCACTCATAGTAGACATTGACTAACTAAGTCCACTCCTTTCATGATCCAATGCTTTAAAGAATAAGGTAGACATTATGATAGATAGAACTTATAAAAATCATACTTTTAAGTACTTAAACACAATTTAAGCATACCAAACAAACTTTAGGAGAAGGATAGACAAAGCATACCTTTTCATTTGTGATATATTTGCAACATAAGCACCTATTGATGGCGATTATTCTCGTGTACACTCCAATGCTTCTTTCAACTAGTTCATGTCTCCTATAATCCTAAAGGAGATATACCATCTTGTCATGTCACATCGTAACACGAGAAAGTCATCAACACAACATGATGACTCAATTCTTTCCTTCATTGTCCTTGTTTTCTTGTTAATCTTCGTAAATGCTTCCTTGGTGTGACCACCATATCATTTGAGCTCTCATATTCTCGCTGAGTGCTAGATAAGCATACATGTTGTAATTCATACATCTACTCTAACACTTCTTGAGGAAGAAGTTACTCATTCTTTGTACTAGAATTGTTTTCCTTCTTCTTGCCTTTGTTAGCACTTTCTATTGTATTTTTGTGCTTGATTCTCCTATGACTATATTATATTGATGTGTCTCTTAAGCATCTCCGCCCATGCTATCTTCTTCTTATCATCCTTTGTTATTTCAACTTCGACTTTGCTTCCTTGACCTTGTATATCCATTTTATTTTCTTCTTTCTAGTATCTTTCTCAACCATGGTTGGTTTGGTCTCACTCTTAGATTCTGTCTTTCCTTTGAATCTCCTTTTGTCTTTCCTCTTGAATGCATTCAACTTATAGCTATATCTATTTGATTCATAAAAATTTCTGGCAAAATGCCCTTGCTCATGACAATTGAAGCATACACTTTGGTTTCTTGCCTCTTGAGTCCTCTTCTTCCCTTAAAGTTTCTTCTAATCATTACTTAGCTATGTGTCATTTTTATTTGCAATTGAAACATACCATGTTATTTTAGTATTTAGTCCTACAATCCCTCTATGGATTTTCTTCATCTACTCTTCCTACAGTCTCTAGCTTTATGCCCAAAAACATTGCATGAAAAGTAAATTCCATGAAACTTACCTGATAGTATTCCTACATTTGGCTTCCTAATGGTCTTCTTGTGTTTTTGTATTCTTCTTGGTCTCTGAACATCCTTGACAAGATACATGGCTTGAATCATCCTTCAATTCCCTTTTCCTTGCTTGTTCTATTTCCTCTCTTAGAGTTTTTAATTTTGCATTTAGTTTCTCACATTCTTCACTCTTGACTTGAATAGTTTCTTGAAATATCTCATGCTCTACTTCACCAGAATGTATTTGTTTTCTTTGCAAGCCATCAAGCTGGTTAGTAACTTGTTCCAACTCAATCTTCAGGGTCCTTAGTTCCTCTTCAAATTTAAGGCAAGCATTTTCTTTGTCTCTCAAATACTTTGACACTTTCTCAACAAATGAAGCCATCTCATTTAGTTCTTGACCACGATTAACTTCCTTGAGCTTGATTTTTGTCTTTAATTAATTTATGAGATCTTTATAAATTTCATACTTCATTTTCAACATTGATTCCACTAATGTACTCATGTTTGTGTCTTCAGGATCACCTCCAAGATTTTAGGCTTAATCCAGGAGAACCATGCTTTGATACCAATTTTTGGAAACTTGGACACTAAGAGGGGGTGAATTAGTGTCTAATTAAAATTTTACATATATTTCCATTTTCTTATACATGCTATGAAGAACAAATAAAACCATATACAAGAAGATAACAATAAAGTGTACGCAAAGACACAAAATTTAATGTGGGAAACTCGAACAGGAAAAAAACCACCAAACCAAGTACTATGCTTAGGACTAGATTTTCCTATATATGTTACATTGATTTCAAGGTTGAGCTTCAACTCAACTTGGAGCTATAACTCCATAATTTGACCAAGCATTCACTCAATATTTGACAAGCTTTAACTTGTCTGGAAGTTACAACTCCCAAGTTTGGTTCAACAACAACTAACCTTTAGTGAGATTAAAATCATAGGGAAGGTACCACTCCCCACTTTCTAGGCTACAACTTAGACTTAATCCAATATTTTTATCACACTAAACTTGGTGTCTCATACAACTGATAGTGGCAGCTAGATTAGCACACTTTTATGCTCAACTCGCTTCTCAATTGACCTATAGGATCTTTCTCTGTCCCGATCACCAAAAAAAATGCAAGGCACAACTTCATCAATATTATTTCATTCATATAACGTTATTTCTTATTTATTCTCAATTCTTCTCCCGATAATCCCTTTTTCTAAATCTTTTAAATAATAACCAAGTTATGCAATTTCTACTCTTGACTTCCTTCAACTTTTGGTTAAGCTCGGTTTAACTTCATACGTAAGTCCGATATAGGGGTTTCAAACCCGACCTGTATTCATTATACATTCATCCTCAAATCCTCTATCTCAACAATATCTTCAAGTACATTCCCTATGCTCCAACAAGATTTTACAAGCTTCAACTCATACTTTCTATTTCTCTTCTTTAGTTAATTGTTCATTTGATGTAATGCTCTAATCACCATTCTAGATTGCCTATTCATCTATTGAACTCTCTAACTATTGTTCACTCATTTTACAACAACCTGATTTACGCTTTATCTCCTGTATTAAAAAAATCCATGGTGTTATCTTTTCAATGTTCCACACCATTAATTCACCATTTTCTCAGGTTGTTCAATCCTTATCTTGCAATTTCTTCACACACTTTGCTTTAATCATCCATTCGACATGCTCACTCTTTTTCTCAACTCTAACCATTTTATACGGGTTTGAATTTGGTCATTTATAAGCTCATATTATTCACTATTCAACCAAACATTTTACCTAATCGGTATGTTCATATATATCTCTGTTTTTATAGTTCCAGTCTATTTCAAACATCCTCCTTCCTTCAGCTTCAACCATAACACTAAAGTTTTTCTTGTTTTAACAAAACTAGTCGAAGTCTACTGAATTTTCAACTTCACATGTCTTTTACTCTTCACATTTTATTTATTTTCACATTCTAAATCATATAAGGAAATGTAAAAGTCTTCACATGTTGCCCCATCGAGTTATAACTGAACTTACATTGACTTGTCTAAACCTATAATGTAACGGTTTCCATGACCTGTAGTCTTCCTTTCAACATAAAAGAGTGTAATAGTCCTATTTTCAGAAGTAAAAAAATGTTACAAAGGCTTCAAAGAGTTCTCACAACATTCCTTACCATTATATGCTTTGTCATAGTTCTCCTAACTTGTTTATCAATGTAATTTCTCAGTGAGGGTTTCATAGATCAAACCCTAGCTTGTGTTTTGAAAGCTTAAGTTACCTAGTTCTTCATTTTTCTATCACATTAAGAGTGTAGCCATTTTATCATATATACTTGGTGCATACCATAGGTATTATTTCACATTCATTTGAGAAGGAGCATCATGGTTCAAGGATGAAAATATAGCCCTTCATGACTATAACAAACAAGAAAAATACAATCCTTCATAAGTGAGTTGATTTGTATAGATAATACCTTGTTTTAACATTACGAGATGTCCTTAAGAGAGATTTATTTCCTTTGTAGTCATTTCCATACTAGAAGACACATCAACTTGAAGGATTTCCACATGGGAATCACACATATCATAGTTTCTCTGAGGTAGCAATCTGCAAGACACAATCTAGAGAATTCTTACTAGAAAAAGAAAACTCTATTTACATTTCCATGCATAATTTATATACTTCTTGGAGAACCCGTACATCACTTTTATAGCTTAAGAACTTGATTTGTAAAGGTAAACCCACGACGATATAACTCGAAAAACAACCTTCTTATGAAGTCTAATCCAATACTTGTTGGAGCAATGAAGACTATGTCAATATATCACTTCAAAATTTTAGTTATGAGCATCAAGTACTTATTTATGATCTGTAGAGAATGTTTATATCCATTTCTTGGCCTAGTGGTTCACCTTGAATCCCCAAAACTAGACTGGATATGCAAGACTTATAAAATTAGAGTAATTTTGTACAACATAACCATGCTTGGATTTCACACATACAACCATTTTGGCATGAGGAGAGAATATTATACTTCTAAAGATTTTTTCAACTTTCGCAAGTCATTTGGAGTCAAAATTGTTAATTTTGTGCCTACAACTTCAAGAAGCAGTCCTGGAGAGAGAAAAAACATGTTAGAAAAAATTTCATAACTTCTTTGTTTCTCAACCAATTTCCTTCAATTTTTTTGAAAATTTTTAGGATTGGAATGTTCTTCAAAAATTAATTTTATAATTTATTTGAAGAAGGCTTGAAAATTTTGTTTTGGTGCTAAGAAGATAGAGTGCTCAATTTGCATTCCTTAAGAATGTAATTTTAGAAAAACTTGCATACCTTTCACAATATTATTCAAAACTTGATGAAACTTGGCATGAAGCACTAAAACACACCCATATACACTCTCTATAGGTTGGTTAGCCATATATTTTCATGTGCAACTTAGTCCTATCTCATTTACGTCAACATACACTATCACCCTCAAACATAGTTTTGGTGAACTTTTGAAACTTGCCTCCAGAAGCTAGAGTAAGCCTTGATGTTGTTCATACATGACTGAGATAGTATCCCTATGATCCTCCCATGCTTATATAGTATTTTCATGACTTGCATTAAGATTTCACAATCATTATGCTCTAGAACTAGGCCTAAATGAGCCAGTTACAATTGTGACTCTTATCATGTAACCCGTTACTCATTCCAAAATCTCTTGCACATGATAGAAACATCATTTATGACCTATAGAATACATATAGAATACCTATAATGAGTTTACCAACCATGTCCATACCTGCAGTGGACTCCTACCTCATTGAATAGGTCTCCGTAACACTCAAACCATCCTGATAAGGCATTACCAATCAACCTTCATGCCTCTCACCGAGCTTCACTTTACCATTCAATCCTTTGCCATAAATGTAGCTTAACATCAATGACACCAAAATGACCCATTTTTAACATCTTAGGGTGATCGTCAAGTTAGTCCGACTTCCCATTCTATATTTTCCTTTTTAGATTTGATTTGTTTTGTGGGCTTGTATGGGTGAAATTATATTTTGAAAGTTACATGTATCATTAGAAATCATAATAGTAACATTGGGTAATCAATAAGGAATAATTGCAACACCCATGCATCACAACAAAAACTAGATCCGGAGATTTTACACAATCATGGGTGCCCAAATATAGTCATCATCACCCAAGTGCCCGTGTCTGTCATGCGGGTGCCCCTATTCAACCTCGCTCTTGAACTCTAGGATTTATAGAGATTGTTGGCCATTGTGTCTTAGTGTTTTCATTGATTTCAAATACATTGATGGCAAAGGGTGTGTAGGTTTCATATGAGTCCCCATGAGGTGTTAGTCAAATTCAAACATGATGTATTGCATTGATGAGAGGTTCTTGGGTGAAGTAACATTGCATTCATGTGTGTTTTGTGCATGGTATAGTGTGCATGGTCATTGTATGAGTCTTCCTAAGTTGGTTGAAGGTTTTTATGAGGTATGACATGGTCTATATGACGTGTCAAGGGTGTACAAGTGTCTACATATAGTCATCAAGCTCGAATTGCACCTTATGATGCTCACCTCGAATTGTGTGCTTTCATGGGACCTTGTAACTTTCGGGGTTGTTTCTATATTGAACTAATAAGGTTTTCAAAAATGAATGAGGTTATTTCATCACCATATTTTTATGAATGAATTCTAAGAAGGTAAACAAATTTTTTTTTGCTTGAAACCCTAACGTGAAAGCGATAGGAGAGATTTGCTTCATAAGTGCCTAGAATTGATTGGTTGTAATAGTATGATGATTTGATTATGTAGATTAATCCTATAGGTTTCCCAAAAGGATGGTAAAGCATGTGGTGATGAGTGGACCCCACTCAAATAGGAAAGTTTATGAAGAAGTTTAGTTTGGGACAAGGTTGTCCAAAGGAGTTGTAAAATAAATTGACATTGTTTTTAGTATGGGAGTTTTTCTTGATGTACATGATGGTTTAAGATCATGGTGATTCTTATAAATGGAAAAGTGTGCCCTATTTATGATGACTAGTCATAAGGTAGTTTTGGGGCAGTTTCAAGTAGTTTTCAGAGATGGTCTTGGTTGAAGGCCTTCCACTTGGAGTTGGAAGGAAATATAATATGTTATGGAAAGAGGATTCAGAGGTATTTCCATTGGTATAAGGTTTGTCTCATGATGATGAGACTTGATGGGTCATCTAAGTCAGTTTTTGAGGAATTGATTAAGCTAAATATGAAATATAAATGCCTAATCTAATGTTATAGTATCATTAAATGAATGTAATAATGAAATACGAAATATACCAAAGTAAACTAAGCAATAAATAATGAAACCCTAATATGCAAAGAAGGGTAATATGCCTTAGCTGATTCACCGAGTTCTGGAAAGTGCATAGAGCTGGAAGATATAGAAATGTGAAGCACTAACTACCACAAAGTGGAGCTTAGAAAATTGCATAACTGGAGGAATAGTTTAGACAGGGGTTCCTGGAGAGGGACAAGGGTGCCCACAGGCACCTGGGTCTTGATTCTAGGCACTTGGGTATGCGGAAATGCTCAGAAACATGAATTATTAGGGTTACAAGATGTTCGTTTATGCTCACCTTTTTTCACTATGGATTCACACAATTATCGTCGAGGTTGCAATAAACCTACAAATAAGTATAGACATGTCAAACCCTAAAATAGACATTGAATCCCAAAAAATAAAGATGTAGAATGAGGGGTTGGACTGTCCTCAGTTGCCACAATGGTGGACTTATAACTGAACATTGCACTATATCTCAGACCCAATGTAGTTCTTTGTGTGTGTGTGTGGATTCATGCCTTAGGTTGCTCTTGTGTCAATCGCACTTGGATAGTGAGAAAGTAGTTAAATGTAAAGAAATGTAGTAAATGTGTGGATGGAATAGAATGAGCTTCCCTCTTATGAAATGTATGCAGATGAACTAGCCCTTGTGTCCCTTTTGATGGAGCTAGATGGATGTAACCTTAGGTTGAGATAGTATATGCTTAGTGCTTGGTCCTTTATTATGATCACATAAATTTGTATTTATATGATTCCCTTGCTTGAATTTCATAATTAACCCTAAAAAGACCCACTACCAAAAGATAAGATGCTCAAACGGCTAGAAAGGAACTAAAAAGTGTGAGTAAAGTAAAAATAGGATAGTGCTGCCTAGATTGGATGAGGACACTTGAGCCGGTGTCCCGGTATGGGCGTGGTGTCCAAGATGATAAATGTCAAAGGTGAAAAGGAATACTGAGCAAATAAGTGTATAAGACTCAAAGTATCCATATAAAGCAAAGAAATGTGTCCAAAGACATGGGTTGATTAGTATCATTCTTACTTAGGAATCATATGAATAGTATTTTGTGATCGGGACTAGATAATTACCCAAAGTGTGTGATTTTGTGTCTACAAGAAGAAGGTGATTGGTTTTATAACATGATTGCTTAGGCTAAAATATTGGGTTGAATGAGGCATAAGATGGATTATGATGATTTCTATCAATTGAGAGTGAAGAGGAATGCATTTTTTCATATTAAAGGCATTTTAAGGTCTTGGAAGTGGATGCAATGGTGTAAACTAGTAGCATTTGTAAAATTGCTTTCAAGACAACTTGATTTGGTGAAGAGGAAAGTGAGTGTAGTTTGCACATATAGATGTTTCATGAGCTATAACATGCATTGATGTGATATATAGGTCCTAAGGATTCCATAGAGTGGTTACATGCCATATTTGATCTTTTATTGGGTGGTCTTGATGTGAAATTGCGAAGATAGGGTGTCAAAGCATCTGTTTTGAGAAGGATTTGAGCCTTTTGAGTTGTGTTATGAATTTTTTGATTGGTGCAAGATAATTAATGACCATGGTTGATGTTTTTATGTCATATTACACATGTATGGTGATTTTGGAGCTTTAATAATCATGGTTTTGGAATTTGTGGTTTTAGCTCTAAGTGATGGGGTTTTTAGCTAGTTTTGTGCATGTTTGGTGGTTTTGGGCATGACCAGCCTATAAGGGTCAAATGTGAATGTGTTCATGAATTTATTGGAATTTAATTAATTTTTTTGGTTTAATTAGTCATGAAGTACCGACCTCCATTATGTTTTTGAAAATAAAAGGGTATAAAAGTGAGGTTTGAGTTCATTTTTGAACTAGTCATGCATGGGGGAAAAGTGTGACCCGAGAGATAGTGAGTAATGTGTGTGAAATCATGAGATTAGAGCTGAATAAGTGTTTTAAATTTTGATTAATGATGAAGACGATTTGTGCAAGAGCTTGAAACCAAGAAAAGTCCATGAAAGATCTAGAGAGATTGAGTTGAAGAAGGTGTGCTTGAATGAGGGTTTGAAGAAATTTGGAACTGAATTTTTAGATCTAAATCAGATGTGGTATCAACATATTTTCAGTGGTCATAATTATGTAAAATTCCTTATGATGATTCATATTCATAGGAGTCTCTTGTTATGAGTAATATCAACAAGGGTTTAGGGTTGGTGCTCCTTGTGGGGTTGATGCCTCACTAAAGAAATATCTTGTGATGTGTAATATTCACTTGAGTCTTTGTTGTGAGTAATATCAACAAATTATTTAGTGGGTTTTCTTCCCCTTGAGATTTTCCCACTTATATTTGGTGTCTTGTGTACTCTCTCTTGTGTTGTGATATTGTGAATGGTTAATACACATCTAATATGCACATGTATGGTTATGAATGATGTATGGAAAACTTAATTGATGAATGTATGGTTTGGTAAATGAAGTAAAATTATTGTAGGAATGATTTTCCCCATATCAGTCTATTTTTCTTCCAATAGAGATTATTCGCGATGTTGTTTACATCTTGTTCATCACTTCTCCTTGCCCAAATCAGTCCCAGGTTGCATGGATATCAACTAAGTTCTCTATCTCTACTCCTTGATTAGAGTTTTATACTTTACATCTTAGTTTTCTTGTGTCACTTATGTATTTTATCATTTATACTTCAGATTACTTTATAATTAGATTTAATTCATATTTTATTAAATCATTTGGTGAACTTGCTCTTCTTCAAACTTCTTGCCCTAGGATCCTAAAAACCCTCATGGCTAAAAAAAGGTCCTCATCTCCTAAGAATAATATGGTCGATACATGTCTCAGTAACTTGTTTTTGACGATAATTTTACTGAGAATCAATTTTGTGACCTCTACCGTAATCCTCAATGTGATTCCTCCGTCCTCCAAAACTTCTTGCTTTCCAAAACACCCTTCCTATTGGCCTTGACACCCCTAACATTTGCATATCCCTTGACCAAATTTTTTCTTCATGTTCTCCTTCATCTTCCATAGCCACCCATGCTGTTGCACCTTCTTCTCCTCCTCTTATAACACATGATAATATTACTATAGATTCTTTGCTTGATCATGTTCTTGCTTGTGACAATATGGATACCAATAATTCTACTTCTATGTTAGGGCCAAGGGTTAATTACATTAACCATTCAACTAAGATTTAGTATTAATTAAATAACATTTAAAACATTACACAAAACATTATAACAAATGCAATGAAATAAAATAACACCAAAACAAGATTTTACGTGGGGAAAACCATAAAGGGAAAAAACCCCACAAAATAAATTTCCAAGGAACTCCCATAACTAATGCTTCGTTGGGATTTACAAGTAAACTCACATGGTGTGATCATTTACTTAAGACTCACATACAATGATATTTTACAAAATGGAGGAAGTATAGGAAGTTTACAACAAGTCATTAAGAGGTGGCATTGACATGCACACTCCCCCTCAATGACAACTTTGAAAGGCCTAACAAGGCATGAAACTTGAAAAATTCATAAAGCACTCAAAGGTGAATTCATGAAAATATCTACAACTTGATCTTCGAGTTTAACAAAACTTGAGATTAATATCACCACAGAGAACCTTCTCTCAGATAAAATGCATATATATATATATATATATATATATATATATATATATATATATATATATATATATGTTTCTCTAATGCTGAATTGGATTCTTAACAAGAGTAATAAAATTTTGGTTGTCACACGTAAGAGGATTACTTACTTCAACTTCCATGTGCATCTCTTTCAATAGCCTCTTTAGCCCACACATGGCTTGTTTCACTATTTCCATCACACTTCTATACTCCACCTCGGTCAAAGGAGATGAATATTGTTGGCTTATTTTTACCTTTCTAAGTAATAATATATGTACCAAAAAACTTAAGCACATATCCAAAGTATATTTTATATCTAACAAAACATCAACATGGTTAAAGTCATAATATCCATATAGACATCATAATAAGCATAATATAAATCATTATTGCTTTCAATTTTAGCCATCCATAAAATCTTACATTGATAGGTTTAAAAAAGTTGTATAATAACTTAAATAATAATATGCTTAACAACTAACCATGTTATATTACCAATATATTGAACAATTTCAACATATTTTTTAAATTATTATTGGCAAATAGTTTTTTGAAAGGGACTATACCCTTGAGAACAAAAGAGGGCCTAGAAGCCAGAATAGGAAAGAGAACCAGAACAAAAAGGATCAAAATCCAGATGGGACAATGAAGCCCAAAGTAGCCAAAGAGCAGCTACCAAAACAAAATCAAAACAGAGTAAAAACTACAGAAAAGCAGCAAAATGACAGCAAAAAAATAGCAATAATTACACATAAGTGCAGCAAAAGCACCCCCAATTACTTCTTGGTGGCTTTGTCGATCTGGATTTGATAGTCTGCCAAGATTTAAACATCCCCAAGGTCGTCATGTGGGCAGAGTCAGTAACATCCAACTGAGCAATGGTCCTTTTGCTTTCCTTATCAGTGCCCCATAGGGTAGCTGGAACCCCGCTGAGATTGGAGACACTTCGGACATGCTGCTCAATGAACTCCTCAATAGCAATAAAAATGGCCATGTTATAATCATGGCGAGTCTTGGCCTTCCCTAAATGGGAGTCTAAGGAGTTCAACTTCTTGTAAATATCTTCAAGCTGGCTATTATCCATAGCCACCTCCTCTTCCTTCTTCCTCTTACCTTTTTGTTTTGCCATGTTTTTAACCTCTTCCCTCAACAACTTCATGTCAGCTTCTAAGGCCTCCAGCCTTTTTGTGGAGCTCTCCATATGTGCTTCCTGAGCACTAGCACTACTAATATGAAGGAGGTTATGGGCAGTTTCAATCTCCTGAGGACCCTTCCCCACAACAGGGGCATCAAGATTCAGTCTTCTAGAGGACACAGTAACAGTGGCCGCCGAAGTGGAAGCAAAGGGGGTGGGGGAAGAGGTGGGGGAATGGGAGATGGAGCCGGGAAGGCCGGGAGAGGGGTGACAACAGCAGTGGCGGGGACAAAATGTGGAGAGATGGGGCTGGCCGTAGAAACGGGAAGAGGGGGAACAGAGCTAGGGGAGGAAGGGAGGCCAGGAGACCGAAGAAGACATAATTTATGCAGCAAGAAAATTATCCCTTGTACAAAGGAACAACACGAGCATGCTTTTGAAACTCCAAAATGGAGCACTCAAGAGAGCTAAGTAGATAATGGGGGAAACATACCATGTGATTCCTGCGGAAGTGATTGAGGAAGACTAGATGTTTAGCAAGTACAGTGACGAACCTCCCTTCCAAAGAAATGAAATGCACCATCATGCGGGTAACCTCATCATAGGGTGAGGGGATCAAATTGACAAGTAGGCCCGTCATGACAAAGATCAGCTTCTCAGTTCCTTCAACAAATCTCCTCTCATCAGCTTCTCTGTCAACCCTTTTATTAAAAAAATGGTAACCGTCCATGCCAAGGCCAGTCGCTTCAACTATCACTCCTCATTGATTGCAATCTTCGCCCCCATACTCAACAAAGGTAATCCTTCCAATCTTTTGCAAAATGCATTGAAATACTTTAATCATGGCCCTGAACCTTCTCCATAAAGTTGGTGATGCCTCCCTGGCTTACAATATTCCAAAGCTCCAAATTATCCCTCCAATCCGGATCCGCGCTGGGCTCGATTTGGCAAGGAGGGCCCCCCATTGTCACCGTGCTTAACTGCTTGCAAAAAATATTAGAAACCTTAAGAGTGCTAATACCAGTCTGCCTTTTGCTATTATTATTCACGCAATGAAAATGCTGATGAGAATAGCCATTTCTTTTCCCATGAATAGCCGCATGACTGCTGATTTGAACCTGTGGAAGTTCGCATGTGGGAACTACGACCCTTATGCCAGCCCGCTCCCTATCATCATTAACATTATTTCTTTCTTGGGGATCCGTAGAGACTTGTGGCCAGATTGTATAGAGCACATTGCTGCCCGCATGCGCGACTTTCCTTTCAATATAAATCCACTTGAACTTTCCATTATTCTTCATACAAACTTGATTGTTCGACAAGAAATGTATAAGATTAGTTTTAAAGTCAGCACGTGTGGGAGATTTATTAGTACTAATCCACTCCCAATGATCATATCCCAAATCTTGAATTTGCATGTTTATAGATATCCACTTGAATGCTACTTTGAAGCTGTTTAGGAATGCTATTATTATCCCAAACAATGTGGTTAACATTAATGCCATAATTTGCCAATGCATCTCGCCTAAGAAAGTATCTATGATCCTGATGTTAGTGAATGTTTGGCAGATACTTATGGACTCTGAGATAAAATCCTTGATGTTCCAACTTTGAGGTGAGCACTGATTAAGGTGATTAATGATATTCAGGGAGTCCCCTTCAAGAATGAGGTTTTGGATATTATGATTCTGGGCAATTCTCAGGCCCCATAAAGCAGATAATGCTTCGGCAAAATGATTGGTTTGAATTCCCATTTTTCCAGCATACGCAACAATCAGATTACCTTTATGATCCCGAATCACTCCTCCCCCACACCAGTCCCAGGGTTACCCTTAGAGGCCCCATCAAAGTTCAAATTATACCAGTTAAAATTAGGAGGATGCCATTTAATCAAAGATCTATCAATACTATTATTGGGATTGCTACGGCTACTGATAGCTCCAATCTGCCAGTTGGATAAGACATACTCTTCATTTATTGGATAACTCTTATTCTTGGGGGGTTTAAATCTAGCTATATTCTCTTTGATATCATTAGAAATTTTACCAATACTGAGCTTATAGTTCTGATTCTTATTTCTAAAAATAATATCATTTCTATCTTTCCATATCCTCCAAATGATATGAGGGATAACCAACTTCCAGATCCTTCTGATAACACAATGCCTATAGGGTGGGTTCCATTGAGTCCATAGCTGATTGAAATCCTTCGGCACCACCCATAGAGCTTCAAATTTAGAGAGGGAAAAACTCCATATTCTGGGAGCATAATCACAATGGATAAACAAATGACTGATATCCTCAGAGTCTTTTTTACAAAGATGAAATCTATTAGGAATTATAAAACATCTTCTCATCGGTTTGTCAGTGGTAAGAATCTTGCCTCTGATAGCTAGCCAAAGGAAGAAGTTTATTTTAGGAGTTAATTCAGCCATCCAAATCCTATTCCAATTGAAATCAGATTGACTACTGTCGAAGAAAGTGTTATATCCAATTTTGACAGAATAGTCCCCATCAATGGAATTATGCCAGACCAGCTCATCCTTAGTATCCGGTTGACTTAAGGGAATAAGATCTAACTAAACTTGAAGGGAGGAAATAATTTGTACGGATCATCTCACTCCACTAATAGTTTTTTTCATTTCTTTCTATGCCATTTCCTTAATATAATCCTTGATTTTAATGCCATATTTGTTTACAAGACTGCCCTTAACAATCCCAAAACTGTCCATAAGATTGCCATTAAACTAGTTATCCTCCCGAAATTTATATCCCAACCATCACCCACTTTCCATTTACTGCGCCCGCTTAATGAAATTTCTGCTCTTACCTAGATTGTTCCAAAAAAATGGAACCATAGGGGAGGTCAACATATTAATCTTGTAAAAAAATTATTAGATGCAATCAATATTGGATGTCTCAAATACAAACACGAGGCGTCCCCAGTGTCATTTGATATGAATATAATAATATTTTCTTTAATCATATACTAATTTAAGAAATTAGAAATATTTTTATTAATAACATATATATCTTCATTATCTATTCTCGATCCTTTAAAAAAATGTGATAAAACTGATATATAAGAAATCTGAAAAAATGACCAAATCAAGCAAGAATAATCACATATGAATATACTCAACTAGATATTGATTTCAAATCCATTAACATTTCTCACAATACACAAAGGTGAGATTTTAATCACATAAGATACTCGAACACGGATCGGGAGCGGGGTTTGGGGACAACATCCCCAAATACAGGTCGAGGGCAACGCCCGGCACGCTCTCTATCACAATATAGGGTGGGCTTGAGGGCGCCTCCCTCGACACCAAGCACAATTTATAATTTATTCCTCCTTTGAAATTGACAAAAATCAACTCTTTGTGAGAAAAACCATGATTATTACGATAATTTGTATGATCAACTTTTTGATAATAAATTGGGTTTTATGGAGGAAAAAACATTACAAAAAGAGTTTAGAAACAATCTCATTATCGTCTTTCAAATCACGCCAATCACATTTTGATGTATTCACATCGAAAAAACACATGTCAAACAAGTACTCTAGACATACAATATATTAGTTTGACAATAATACTAATTTGTTGAAATGTGAGTGAATTTTTTTAGTTTTACATGAAAAATAATGACCTATTTATCATCAATACAACTATAAATACTTTTGGTTTCAAACAAAACTTAGAAAACATTTTAATTATAAAAATAGAAACAAACATTTTTAAAAAAATTTAACATTAGATTAACAAAAAAATTATAATAATAAAAAAATTGGAGATTAGGTGTATTGTTATATTTTCGAGTTGAAACCAAGCTCATATATCACATTATGCAATTCATCTAAGGGGAGGTCCTCATATGCAAAGACCGGAAAACATTTGTTAATCACATTGCAATTTCTCCCCTTTGATTTGTTAATCGTTCTCTCCTTTGATCGCTATTTAGCAAATTCTTTCATTAAAACATCACAAAATTTATGTATTACATAAAAACTATAATCCACCGACCAACTCATATTTCATATGGTCCACTAAAAACATTATATAAGCCTTTACAAAGATGTCCGCTCCATATGAAGTGCTAGAACAAGTAAATATCTTTGAAAGGGTTTGTAATATTTTTTTAACTCCGTGTGCAATGTAATATGTGTTATATTTTAACGGGAATATTTAAGTACCCCATGGGTTATAACCACCCATTAACTACCCGCTCTGGTACCATGTTAGATCCGAGGGGTTAATTACATTAACCATTCAACTAAGATTTAATATTAATTAAATAACATTGTAAACATTATAACAAATGCAATGAAATAAAATAACACCAACACAAGATTTTACGTGGGGAAAACCATAAAGGTAAAAAACCCCACAAAAGCACTTTCCTTTATTTAAGAATTTTACATACACAGTTTTACCCAACACTTCCACTTCCTCCTCGGGTCCCACAATTATTCACCCTATTAAATAGGGTGGGTGATTCGGTTACACACGGGTGCACCGTTCACTCTAAATAAATTAAATCATAAGATTTAATTTAACACATCCACATTAAGTGGAAAGGGGACCCGACAATATAAATTTTATAATTAAACTTTAAACAAAGGGTGTAAAGTGGTGGCCCACCTAAATGGTGTCCCCACTTAATATTAACACCCAACATTCTACTTTATAAAAATGCAAATGTGTCTAATATTGCTTCTATTAGTAGTCAAGATGAATGTAAAATTATATCTCCTACTCTTCCTACTTCTGAAAATGTTTCCAATGATTGCAATGATAAATATGATATTAGTACTCCTACCACTTCTTTGTATGCTGATGATAGTCTTGATGAAATACTTGCTTGTGAAAATATGACTGATAGTGATGTTGATTATGCTTCTGATCATGAACATGTTAGTGATGATATTACTTCTCTTAAGACTATTGAATGTGAATTTACTACTCCTCTTTCTTCTACTTCTGAAGTTATTTCGCATGATGATTCTACTCCTACCACTAGCACACCTCTTATTGTGTCTCATTTGCATACATCTAGCACTCCCATAGAGCCTCCATGTTCCTCTCCTCCTCACATTCCCATGATCACTCACAATGGCAAGATCCAACCCCTAAATATGCCTCTCACTTCACCAACCATTCCTTCACATGATATTCTATCCCTCATGCATGTTGTTGGCACTTTGAAATCTCAAGTTCATACACTCACCCTCGAAAGTAAATCCTATTATGCTTCCATTGACAATAATTCTCTGCATGGCAATCCTATTCCTAAAAAGATTCACAATTCCACTTTCCCAAAAGAATTCATCATGCCTAATCTCTATTTTGATGGCACTGACAATCCTTATTTACATCTCAAGCATTATCATTTAGCCATGTCTAGCTTATTCCAATGATCATTTGTTACTCAAATCATTTCGCCATATCCTTGTTGATCATGATATCCAATGGTATACTCATTTTCCTTATGGATCCATTAGTACTTATTATGATATGGAAGATGTTTTTATTAGACAATTTATTTCTAAAAATGGTCCTAAAGTTACATATGAACACTTTCCTTCTTTGCATCAAGGAAATAATGAACCAATTTTAGATTACATTTTACACTTCAATTCTTGCATGCATAAGTTATTATTTCAACGTATTGATTTAGAAAAGCAATTTATTTTTTTCATGGATTAATTCTTCCCTTAAAGGAATATTTATTATATGATACATGCAAATCATTTACTCTTTTTTGTTATAAAGTTATTGATCTAGAAAAGTACCTCATTGCAGATAATGTCTTAACACCTTCTTCCACTTCTTCTATTCCTCCTATGCCTACTAATTCTTCCCCTATTTCATCTATTGACCCTCCTACATGATCCCCATCTCCACCTCTTTGTGTCTTCCTTCCCTCCACCGTGTCAACATTCACCTAAGTCTTCTTCATCTCCTACTCATGAACCATTAAACTTATCACATAATGTAAAACCACATGATGTTCTGCGAACTTTACTTGATAAGCAACTCATATGTTTACCTTCTACTCAACATCATCCACCTCACTCTTCATAATGCCACTGTGACCGACCTTTCTGTAATTTCCATTACATCAATGGCCATCATGATAATGAATGTTATGCTCTCCATGATCACTTACAAAAATTAGAAGATAAAGGTTTTATTTGTTTTCATTCGCACTCTTGTGAGCGGTATCTCTTTCCTATTCCTCATAAGAAAGCTTCCACCATGGTTTGCTTATCTCCTTCACATCCATCTAAAGTAGTCATCCGCCCACCTCCTAAGGTCATTATCCATCCACATCATCCATCTAATCCACTTATGGTTACATCCTCTTATTCCACACATTGCTACAATACCTCATTAGCTTCCTAAGCCCCTTGCTTCTGCACTTCCTCCCACCACACCTTCTGTTCTTGGCTTCATTCCCTTTGAAATCTAATTTGGAACTTACCCTCATACTATTGTTATTTCACATGTTCCATCCAGGCCTTGTAATCCTCTTAATCTATGGTAGATGACATCCATTTTCCATTTCATTACCCTATGACGCACTCTAGTCCCACAATTCATACTTGATCATTGAGGGTATAAATCTGAAATAAACCTCATCACATTCACTCAGTGCACTCAATATTTCATGCTCTATCTTTCTAGCACACATTCTCAAACATATTTCCCGATGACACACTCTTATTCTATGGTTCATTCTTGACTGATTGAGGGGGCATTTATAAATGAACCTAATTTCATACACATCCGTTGGGGACACACTTGATCCACTCATCTTCACACTTTGCATACCATTCCATCACACTCATACATTGTATTTGCATATCTTGGTTACACTTAATTTTTATTACTTATACTACTTACATGATGCAATTATATTACTATGTTAGTTAGCTACGCAATATGTCATTATCCTTCTATATACACACATGAACATTTACTTGGTCCTTTGGAGTGAATGTAGATCTCTTATAGGTTATTACACGCTGCAATGATGTTTGGCATCATACATTTTAACAAATCCCACCAAGGCTTCGGGGCATCTACCTTTACTAATCTCACACATTAGAGGTATTATTATTTCATTATATACTACTTCCTATTCCTACTAACACATTACTTTCCATTGATACATACATGTCTTGACATACTATTTATCTTTCTAATATTCTACTGGGTGCTTCATGTGTAACATTTACTTTTTAGGATTATATGCCACCATGGTTATCTAACACATTTTGCTTGACATTGTTTTTCATTATATGCTATTGTTTTTGGGCTATGACCTTTGTCTTGTATTCTCATTGTATGCTTTTGGCCATTTTTTCCCTGATTGTCTTCTGACATTATGAGCGATGTCCCATGTTTGAAACCCAATTTTTGGGGTTCACTTTGTTTTCACACTTGTTTGTTACATTTTCTTCTATTACATGCTTGCTAATTTTTCTACTAACACATGTTACTAGCCACTTTGTTTTCATGTGCCTTGGTTTCTACCATGTACATCCCCTACCCCCTACAGGGATACAATACAACACAACATCAGGTCCTCTCTTTTGGTCTACACACTCCTATAACCATCGCATGCACCTAAACGAGGGGTATACATTAGGTGAACAAATCACCCCTACAACAACTTAGAGATATAGTAAAAATCTGCGATTATAAGAACAAAATAGGAACACAATCACAAAACGACCCAAAATCTAACTTGGGTCCTCAACACAACACAGACACCAATGCCCAACATTAGATAGTAGCAAATGGGCGCCTGTGTCCTCCCCTTGGTGCTAATGTCTTGGGGTCACCAACAATAATTTTCTCAGATCATCACAATTTATAGAAGTCTTTAGAGTAGTTTTACAGTCACACAGCATAACCCTCTAATCACATAATGCATTCTATCTCCTTTAATCGGTATAATTAGAACTAATTTAGAATAATCGGGATGAAAGGAACAATAGGAACTAAATCGGGACACACCATCTATAGTGGTGCTTATTGGGAAGATTCATGGAAGGAGAGTAAAACTAGACCTCTCTCCCCAACAATTTGTCTTTGTGTGAGATTTCCCAAAAACTCACATTTGGCGTGAGATCACCCAAAAACTCGCTATCGCATGAGTTCGCCCAAAAAATTCTCTTCATAGCATGTTAGGACACTTTTCTATCCTCGTAAACTCTTTCACATCTGGTGCACACTTTCCTTTACTATTAATTTTACACACTTTTACATACTTTTGTATACTTTTCTCAAATTTTTCATATATAGGATTTTGACTACTCTTTCACTCCTCTTTTGCAAGCATGTCCTTAATATGCAATAAGAAATAACCTACAATAAAAAAAATACAAGCACAAGAATAGGTACAATGCAATGCATACGCTTTAACCTGAGGGTCACTTTCCTCTCCTAGTCTCCACACTTCACTTTGTAGTCATTATATGCTTCACATGTTCACTCGGCATGTTATTCGTTGCATGTTGTACAAGATCATAAGGTATGCATCTCTTATCTACTTTATGTTATCAAGTATTCACTCAACAATATAAAGTGGGGGAAAATGTAGACACTAAATCACGCACTTGGGTACATTTCTAGGTCTTAAAAGCATACTAGCATTTATATGATTCATAAGCAAGAAAACTAGTGGTTGACAACTTTCTTTGGCCTCTTTTCTTTGTCTCTTATTTTCTATTTGGTCTTACACACCCTACAACTTAGTCGGAAGTTTATTGATTTATCTTTTATGGATTCAGACACTAACACCTAGCCATGACAACAATGCCCAAACACCCCTATCCCCTATGGGTTCACTTGACCCTTTTCTACCTTACTCACTCTTTTTGGATATCTTTTATCTTTTAGGAATATTTTTCACTTATGGGTCAGCCTACCAGTTTTCAATTAGGAATCATACAAATACATAGTTACGTGTTCAAAATTAAGGACCAAGAACTAAGCATTACTATCATCACCTAAGATTGAATTAAAAAGGAACCTAAAGCACTCCACGAAATCCATCTAGAATCCATTCAAGGGACAAGGGCTACAAATCTACATTCATAACATAGGAAGGGTAAGTTCATTTTATTCCATCCACACATTCTATTATATTGCTACATTATAACTACAACCCGCTATCAAGTGCAACTTGCATAAGGACATCCTAGGGCACAATTTCTACACACACACAAGAACTACATGAAGTTTGAGATGTAGTGCAATTGTTGGTTGTAAGTTCACTCTTTGGGTGACCACCAAGGTCGGTGATGAATCCCCATTCTCGCATGTTCCTTTTTAGGTTTGATGTGGTTTGTGGACTTGTTAATGTGAACTTCTATTTTTCATGTTATAGGTATCATAGATGATCATAATATGAACATCAAAGGATCAAGAGGGAATAACTATGACACCCTTGCGACACAACATAAACTAGACCTGGAGCTTTTCCGGAGTCATGGGCACCCAAATACAATCATCAATGCCCATACACCCCTTTACAACCTTGTTTGTGAACTCTAGAATTTACGAGATATCATTCACGATGTTTTTTGCATCATGTTGATCATTTCACCCTTCCCAAATCATTCCCGTGTTACACGAATGTCAACTAAATCCTCTATCTCTCCTCCTTGCTCAGGGTTTAATACTTTACATCTTAGTTTTCTTGTTTCACTTCGTATTTTATCATTTATACATTAGTTACTTTGTAATTAGATTTAATTTAGATATAATTAAATCACAAATGGATATTTAAAGTAGGGAAAATTTTAAGACCCCCAAAAAATCATAGAAATTCATTGGCAAATCTGGGAAAATTGAATTTCGTGCTAAAGGCGAATGTGGAAAAATTAACTTTTGTGCTAATATGTTGTCGGCCGACAACATTTTTTATGCTACCGACCGACAACATATATTATGTTGTCGGATGATAGTATATGATGTCGGCCAAAAAATATATGTAAATTTTTTTAAAATCATTTTTTGACAATAGCACTTAAAATGATCGCCTCGATTAGAAATGTTTCCTCACAAAATATGACGCAAAATAATTTTAAAAATGATTTTTAGGAAAAAAATACAAATTTCGCTAATTTTGTATGGGATTTGTTTTTTGAAATTTTTGATGTTAGTAGTTAAAATGATCATCTCAATGAGAAATATGTCCTCCCAAAATATGGCGTAAGCAAAAAATCTCATACTCTTAAATTTGTCTATTACTACCGAGACGGTAGCTATTTTGTATGCTATCAGTTGGTAGCATAAAATATGCTATCGACCGACAACATAATATATGTTGTAGGTCGTTAAAGCATGTTTTTATGCTCTTTGGTGACAATATGTTTTTTGTTTTTGGCTAGTAGCATAAACTATGCTACCGGTTGGTAGCATATTTTATGCTACTAACCGACAACATATATTTATGATATCGGCTAGTAGAAAAACTATGCTACCGATCGACAATATTAAGGTGAATATTGTGAATTTATCTTCCACAAGGGTGATGAATAACCCTAAAATTAACTTGTACCTATAAATTTTTGGTGAACCAAGCCTACTCCCTTCCCAAAAAATTTGCCAATTTCAAATTTTAAAAACTGGAATATTTGTGAATTAACGAATATTCGCCACTAAAATTTTCCCTTATTTAGAGCTCAAGTGCACTTGTTTAAGCCCTCGATTATGCACATGACAATAAGATCCATACATTAGCCTCATGTACTATTTTTAGCCCATGTTTTTATATTTATAACACTTATATGACATGTTTCTAGTGTTATTAGAGTCCCATGCTGGTGTTTTAGCCCCTTCTTGAACCATTGAGCACTTAATTATGAGTTAAAAATTTATGAGAGCTATGTCTTTTAATCAAGGAGGCCTAGGGAGTGATTATTTTTTCACCCTTCCTATTTTTTTCAATCTATACATAGTGGTATTATATTTTTGATATTTTGGTGGCATAGTTGCCAAGAAATTTTAGTTTTTTCGAGTGGTTGTCCCTTCATCCTTGTTTTTGGACCTTTAGAGGGCCATATCTTTTGATCACTCTAATCGAATTCACTTTATTTTTTTGAAACTGTATTTTTCACACTATTTGCATTGAAAGATTCAAATATTTTCCATTCTCGCATCGAATTGTGATGTTTAGTTTAATAAGAAATCTATTATAAATGCACTATTTTATAAAGTGCCACTTATTTTTAGCTAAGGGGTTCATTTTTGTTTATTATTTTTGTGTGTCGGGCTTATTTGATTCTTGGCTTGCATCCGAACTATTAAGGAATTTTTTTAAAGAATGCATCATTATAAGTAGTTTGGGAGGTATTTATTGTGTTTGTTCATTTTTAAGGTTCTTCCAAGGCATTTTTTTCCCGGCTATTATGAATGGATTCTAGCCATGAATTACACACTCTCACGTAGGTAAATAATAGGCCCCTTTAAGAAAAAACTATGCTCTTTTCAAAAGTATGTTCACTTCAAAAATACATGGTTAGATTTATTGAAGATAATAAAAAGATATAAATCAAAACTATCTATTACTCTCACATATTTATAAAAAGAAACACTCCTTCAAAGATTGCAAGACATAGTTGCATGATTACAATGTCATATTGACACCATGGACATACCTATGATTAAACATAGTCTATATTGTGTCATTGATTCACATCTAATTGACACATCATCGACTATACTCTTCCTAATCATGAGTTTCCCACTAAATATGATACATATGTTGTTCCCCACACTTCATATACACCCACCACTGTGTTTGGATAATTTTAGAAGCACACAATTGGTTTTGGATTCCAAACTCTCCATTTCATGGGTCATTTTAACAGAGGCATATGTAAACATTTGTAGGGCATCAGTTCCCCTATTTAACCTATTGATTAGATTGTTTTTCATGACATTGAATATATAACACATGATTCATCATCGGTCTACTTCATGCAAACTTACATTTCTTGTTGGCTCCACTCTTCATGAGGATATTGTGTGACATATGAGTCATTCGCACACCTTCTCAAACATGAAATACATGATAGTACTTAATTTAAACATGAGATTCATGACACTTCAAAAATGATTCCTCGCATGTACAAACCACATGTAAACATATTCATATGCCATATGTATTCATCTAAGATAGAGTTCAGATCCACCGTGGAAACATCATCAACATTCTTTTCATGGGATCTATAGGAGCAGATCCTCTACCATTCAACTACACTAACCACACACTACACATTCTACCTAGCAATGATCCCTTTGTTTTAGACTAACTCTATTTGGCATTTCTCCCTTGTTTTGGAGAAACTCTCACATTAATTTGGTATTTCTTCGATAGTTAGATAACTCCTTGTTTTGAGATATTCTGGTGTATATATTGCCTTACTATCTTATTTGGCATTTTTGGGATGTATAATTGCACTAAGTTATAAATTTCTATGGGGGTTTGTTTTTCATATCCTAATCTACCTTCATGTACATGTTCCTTATTTTACACACCCTTCTTCTTTTAGTTTTTTTGTATTCCCATCACTATTAGTGCCATGTTCTTTGTGAGAGACCCCTTTCTATATCATTTGACACATTGACACTTAGACCATATTATTTTAGTGAGGTTTTCTCTGTGTACCCATTTTATATAATTTTTTAGAGTTTGAGTAGTGGATTCAAACCAATCATATAGTTATACTATTTTTCCTTTCCACCCATTCAACATTATGGGGGAGGGGAGGGTATAGTCATATTGCATGTTCACGTGTTGTTTCCCTTTCTTACTCATAACACATCACATCATCCACTTCCAGAATTTGATGACATTATTGGTGTAATCTTTCTTCCATTTGTCACCTCATTCGACTGATTAGAAGTCTCCTTGGAGCTATTATGGTGCATATAGTGTCATCTTTTGTTTTTTAGTGTCTCGAGTAGTTGATTCATACTTCTTGTGTAAATTTGAGTTCTTTAGCGGTCTTTTTTTCACATGCACTTATTGGATATTATTATTTAATGGTTTTCATCCCATATAGTGCTTTTTTAGTGTTGGATTCCATCATATCTAGTGCGATCTTCATATTACTTAGTCTTATTTTTTGAGATATATTTATTTTATATCTCATTTTTTCCATGTTGTTCTTATTATACATGGGTACCTCATTAGGCCTAGTTGTTAGAACCCATTTTAAATGATTCGTAGCCTTCTCATTTGTTATGTATTTCTAATTTGTACTTAAGGGGGTTGTTGTTGCAATATTATACTTACACTAATATTAAGTTGAATTAGGTTAGCTTAACTATACTAGGTTTACTTTGTGCACACCTCATAGGCTTAAAATAAGATAAGTGACATCAATAGTAACTTACCACCACTTCCCACATGTGTCCATTATGTACCCACCACTTCATAAATGTGTCGATTACTTATTCAAAAGTAGATTTTGTTACAAATATTGCTTTACTTAGTAAAAAAATTGAAACCAAGCACTTACTTTTGTTATATGTTGAACACCTTTATTTGTATATAAACAGACTAATTGTGAGAATAATATATTATTCGCATTCTTTTTTTCTTGTTTATTTTCTCGTAGCATATTATCAATTCATCCATGGTTGGTGTGAGTCCATGTTGATCAGTTTCTTGGGTTTAAAAAATTCTTATAGGAAATTCCTCAATGATCTCTCACATTGTGTTAGAAGTTGGCCCACCCCATTTTTGAATACATACTCCCTAGGATGTACATTTAGAAAGATTAATATACTTGAAGATTATTTTAAAATAAATCTTTAGTAAGTAAAAATAAGGGGTGTGTGTGTGTGTGTGCTCCACTCAAAGTTCATAACTTTTCATAATAGTGTAACATGGTATGATACTTTGGGAAATAAATATAGTACCAAAATCAAATCAAATGCTAATGAAAATTTATAGTTATAACAATTGAACATAAGGAAATATACTTACCTTGACCCACCTTTTCACAAAAAGTAAATGCATGATTAGTAATTCATCTTTACATGATAGAAATAAAAGTTGTTTGTTCTAACCCTAATGACACTAGACTTCAAAAATGTTAAAATCAAAGCATACATAGATAAGACTTACGAGTAAGTGTACACAATATTAAGATATAAAGGGAAAGATGCTAGGAAGGGTTAGGATAACATATAATACTATGTCCGAAAGACCCAAAAAGGAAATAAAGGTGCATATATAAACTAAAAAACCATTATAACAAAAAAATAAGAGAGAAATTGTTAGGAATTAGTGTTTCATGTGAGATATATTTATGTTTGAGAAATTATATAATATTGGAAGAAAGTATTGTATGTGTGTTGTGAGTTATAACAACTCATGTATAGAGGGATTCTCAAATTTCTCGAGGAGATATGTTGGGGTTAGCACAAGGTTGTATAGATAATATATCAGATCTAAACATACATGCAATGAAAGCGGATATTCTACCAGAAGAATTATACAAAACAAGAGATATAAATCAACACCGGATTTAACGTGGTTCACCCAATGTGGGATAAATCCACCAAGAAACAAGACAATATATTATCCAAAGCTTTCACAAGATATACAATGAAGATTTACAATCTTCCACACCTCTCGAATACAGTATTGTCTTTCACTCAAGCTTTTGCTTCTTCTTCAAGAATTATCTCTCTCACAATTATTCTCACAATAATCATCAACTTTTGCAAGTTCTTCTTAATTCTTACTTCTAAATGCTAGCTTTCATGCTTATATAGGCGTATACAAAATTAGGGCACTTAGCCATGCAATTACAACCAATAGATATGCTTTTATGCTAAAATTAGATCTAATTCACATGAGTTAATTAAAACACCCACACATAGGTAACTGACATTGGTTAGCCCTAACCAATGTCGGTTCCTCCTTTCCTGACCGATGTCGGTCATAGGTGACAAATGCCAATCCCTCTTTAACCAATGTCGGTTACTGTGTTTTCCAGAAAGTTTCATATTGCATGCTAATCCAAAGTAATTGAGCTCCACAACTCAACAATCTCCCACTTGGAGATTAATTACTGCACCATACCTGTACAACGTCATTCTTGGATCCTTCCTTAGCTTTGTTTCTTCCTCTTCAAGTCTCAAACTCGAAGACCAACAAAAGTGGAGTGTAGCTCCAAATTCTCCTTTGCTAATGGCTTCGTTAGCATATCCGTAGGGTTCTCACTCGTATGAATATTTTCTAGATTCAACTACCCATCCTCCAATACCTTCCGTATGAAGTGATACCTCAACTGAATGTGTTTTGTTCTTGAATGAAACACTAATTTCTTTTGCCAAATGAATTACACTCTGACTGTCACTGAACAATTTGTAATCATCTTGCTCCTTTCCCAACTCTTTCATGAACCTACTCATCCATATCATCTCCTTGTTAGCCTCTATAGCTACAACATACTCTACCTCTGTACTAGAAAAATCCACAACCTTCTCGTAATCTTGAAATCCAGCCTAATCGTCCTCCCACCTAGTGTGAAAATATATCTAGTAGCGCTCCTACCATCCATATCTTGAGCTATATATGAATCAACATAGCCACATAATGAAATATCTGAACCTCCATAGCATAATTGCATGCTATATGTCCCTTTCAAATACCCAAGTATCCATTGGATTGCTTTCCAATGCTCTTTACTTGGATTGACCATATATCTACTCATAACTCCCACTGCCTATGCAATTTCTGGTCTGGTACAAACCATAACATACATGAGACTCCCAACTGCTGAAGCATATGACACTCATGTCATGTATTTGACCTCCTCATGTGATGATGGACACTAATATTTGCTCAATTTGAAGTGTCTAGCCATAGGTGTACTAATAGGTTTTGCATTCTACATCTTGAACCTTTCTAACACCCTGTAGATATAATCCTCCTGAGATAAATAAAATTTCTTGTTCTTCATGTCTTTGTGTATTTGCATGCTAAGGATTCTTTTTGCAGCTCCTAAATCCTTCATAGCAAATGTGTGAGCTAGCTTTCCCTTAAGCTCACCAATGTCCTACATATTAGATCCTACAATAAGCATATCATCCACATACAATAAAAAAATAATATAGATCCCATTTTCAAGATTCTTGAAATAAACATAATGGTCATATTCACATCTCAAGTAACCATGCACATGCATAAAACTATCAAACCTCATGTACCATTTCCTTAGAGCTTTTTTGAGCCCATATAAGATCTTTTTCAACCTGCACAATAATTTCTCCTTACCCTTGACTTTATACCCAAGCGGCTGATGCATATAAATCTCTTAATCAAAATCACAATGAAGGAAATATGTATTCACATCTAGTTGCTCTAAATGAAAATCATGTGTTGTAACTAAACTTAATACAAGATACAAATAGAAGTCATCTTAACAACAGAGAAAATATTTCACCAAAGTTAATACCTACTTTCTGCAAATCCCTTTACTACAAGTCTTGCCTTGAACCTTTTCTGTCCACTCTCTTCTTCCTTAATCCTGTAAACCCACTTGTTCTGCAATGTCCTCTTACCTGTTAGAAACTTAACCAAGTCCCAAGTCTGGTTTTGTTCCAAGGATTCCATCTCCTCATCCATGTCATGATCCCACTTGGATGTGAGTCTTATCATGCATTGATTCTTCAAAACTCTCTCTTAACCATTATCGCTTAATAATAAGTAAAATAGAGAATGTGTAAATATTTCTAGAGGTTTACTTACCCTTTGTGACCTTCTCACATAAGTTTGGGGTACCAAAGACTCATTCTGTACCTCCTAGAAATTTGTATCCAAATTTTTCGGTGACCGACCGCGTTGTCAATTGTAATTGACATCGGTTCTTCTAACCGATGTCGGTTGGGATCTTTTGTAACTAATACTGGTTCTACTAACCGATATCGGTTAGGGGTCAACTGACATCAGTTACTGTGTAAACCTATTGGTATTACTTTTAAATCTAAAAGTTCATTTTTATTCACAAACTTCTCAACCGGTTCATCCTTATATACTAAAATTTGATCCCTCTACATTCTCTTTCCATTCCATTTAATGTCACGACTCCTAATAATTTAATAATTCTCTCAATCCCAAAAAAAGAATCAAATCACCATATCCATAACCAATGAAAGTGCATCTCTTGGATTTTGCATACAACTTTTTCCTATTTTCTTTATCAATATGCACAAAAGCTTCAACCAAAAAATTTAAGAAAAGATAGATCTACCTATTTTCTCGGTCCAACCTTCCTCTATTATTCCTCCATCTAGTGAAATTGAAGGCCCACGGTTAATCAAATAAACTGTTGTATCAATTACTTCTACCCAAAACTACAAAGGCAATCTAGAATATATCCTCATACTTCTAGACGTTCCATGATTGTCCAGTTCATTCTTTTTTGCAACACCATTCTCTTGTGGTATTCTTGGAACCGTCCTTTCTATTCGTATTCCATTCATTGAATAATAATCATTGAAAGCCTTGCTACAGTATTCACCACCATTGTCAAATCTAAGGCACTTTAAATTTGAATTTGATTCATTCTCAACAAGGGATTTCCATCTTTTAAAAGTCTCAAAAACATCAGATTTACGTTTAATACAATAAACCCATACCTTTCTTGTAGCATCATCAATGAAAGTAACATAATACTTGGGATCCTCCATGAGAAGCTACCTGAGCTAGTCCCCACACATCTGAGTGTACAAGCTCCAATTTCTACTCCTTAGTTGCCCCAAATTTGAGAAATATCACTCTCTTTTTCTTTCCAAAGACACAATGCTCACATAAATCAAGATCTAAATCTTTCAAATCTGATAACTTACCCTTAGTATTTAAGATTTTTATTATTTTTTGACTCATGTGGCCCAACCGATTATGCCACATGCATGCATCTCGAATATGAAGTAGATAATGTCGAAAATGAATTAGTAACACAGTAGATAAACATCATGTTCCTACCTTCTTACCTCTTGCCACAAAAAAGCACCCTTGGTGACTTTCCAAGAGTCTACTATGAATGTAATCATGCAACCAACTTCACCTAGTTGCCTGCGAAAATAAGATTCCTCTTGAGGCTTGGTACATGCCTCACATCTTTCAATACCCATGTATTTCCATTCTACGATTTTATATGAACTTCCCTTTTACCAGAATACCGCAAGGTTCATCATCACCCAAATAAACATGTCCAAAATTTCCTGGACATAATTTCTGAAATAACCCTTATAAGGGGTTGCATGGAAAGAAGCTCTTAAATATAAAACCCATGATTCAATTCTATTATTTAAAGAAATAATAAGAACATCTTGCATTACCTCTGTTGCAACAAGATCTACTTCTTTACCTTTGTCTGTTTGTTGGTTCTCTTTATCCTTTGACTAACAATATTTTTTTATCATGTCCTTTCTTTCCACATTTCCAACAAGTAATTCCCTTACCTCTAGATTTAGATTTGTTATCCATTGACTTTGATTTCCCATTACTCTTACTCTTGGATCTCTCCTTCTGCATGCCTTTACTTTCTACATTCAAAGCATTCCTAGATGATTCCTCTATATTTTTCCTATGAATTTCTTCATTCAATATTATACTAACCACATCATCAAACTTCAAAATATTATTAGTCGATGATGTATTACTAACAGCCATTACCAAGTTATCCCAAATATCAAAAAGAACATAAGAATAAAAGTGCTTTCACTTCATCATCAAATGGTATGTCAACCGATTTTAACGTTTTACAATAGATAGGAAATCATGAACAAATGACTAGATGCAAATCCACCTTCATGCATCTTAGAACTAAATATTTTCTTCATCAAATAAACTTTATTTGAAGCACTAGGTTTTTCATATAAATTAGAAAGAGATATCATTAACTCTACCATAGAAGTTACTTCGTAATATTGGAAGCCACGATGTTGTCGGGTTCAATATTATTAATCCCAAAGACTTTCTATCAAGAATATTCCATTCTTCATCAGTCATTTTCGTAGGTCCTGGACCTTTCATCCAACATAAGTACAAATCTCTTTGATATAGATAATCTTCAATCTACATCTTCCATAATTGATAATTTTGGCCATCAAAATTCTCTACCTTGTATTTATTTTCTTCTTCCATTTTTGTTGTTCCCACTCAATAGAAAACCCTTTGTGAGTAAATTTTTCAACACATAAAACCATCAAACAAATCTCGATACCAGGTTGTTGGGGTTAACACAAAGTTGTATGGATAATATATCAGATCTAAACATACATGCAATGAAAGAGGATATTCTACCAAAAGAACAATATAAAACAAGAGATATAAATCAACATTAGATTTAACGTGGTTCACCCATTGTGGGCTACATCCACCAAGAAACAAGCCAATCTATTATCCAAATCTTTCACAAGATATACAATGAAGATTTACAATCTTCCACACCTCTCGAAGTACATTATTGTCTTTCACTCAAGCTTTTACTTCTTCTCCAAGAATTATCTCTCTCATAATTATTCTCACAATAATCATCAAATTTTGCAAGTTCTTCTTAATTCTTACTTCTAAACCCTAGCTTTCATGCTTATATAGGCGTATACAAACTTAGGGCACTTAGCCATGTAATTACAATCAATAGATATGTTTTTATGCTAAAATTAGATCTACTTCACATGAGTTAATTAAAACACCTACACATAGGTAACTAACGCCGGTTAGCCCTAACTAATGTCGGTTCCTCCTTTCCTAACCGATGTCACCATAGGTGATAAATGACAGTCCCTCCTTAACCAATGTTGGTTATAGTGTTTTCCAGCAAGTTTCATATTGCATGTTAATCCGAAGTAACCGAGCTCCATAACTCAACAAGATATTCTAGGAAATATTTGGGGGATTGATATAGTACATATCTCCTCGTCTATAAGAAATCATCAAACTATTTATATGTACTTATATTGATTGAATAATTGATTACAAATTTTATTGTTTGTTATTATAATACCACATTATCTTTTGGTATGAGAAAATATTAAGTCCTATGTTTATAAGGAGTTTTTAATTATTATAAGGGGCACTCCCAATTGCTTATTGCCCCATAATGAGAGTCTAATTCCTTGTATAAGTTTAGATTACATTGGTAGTAGTTATTTTGTAACTATAATGTTTTTCTCTTGTTCATGCATTAAGATATTTGATAGGTTTGGAAGCATCTTACTAGTCATATTTGTACACAAGTCAAATATAAATCATTGAAGACTCCAAGCGTACATATCCACCACCATGATTATTCCACTCTATTTTGAATATTTGAAAAGTTTGTATAAGAAATTCAATATCACTTATAAATCACCCAACGCTTTCATAAGCTCATATTGTAAATACCAATACAAAATAAATCAAGGCTCTCCTAAATATTTCAAAAGCGATTGCACATCATTTAGAGAAGTCACTAATTTAGGTATAAAGCACTCACCAATTTAAAGAGTCTATCTTCCTCCATTTCCAAGCATATAAAGGTCATCAAGCCATGTATTGACAAGATAAAAATCAATATAAGCATTATCAAATGTCTTCAAGGGAAAAATGGTTTAGTTCAAGTAGTTGAAACACACCACATCTCACTACTAATAAAATGGGTAAATTTTCTACTTTCTAGGTATCCTGCTATATTCGTGTTAAGAGACACAAGGGAGCACATAGGTGATTGGATTAGATCACATTCACACTTGCACCTACACCTAAGAGAACTACACGAGGCTTGATTCCACTCAAGGGCATGTAGTGCAACACTTGGATTGGTTTGGTAGAGGTTCACCACCAAGGGTAGTCCAACCCTACCCACACATTGATTTATCATTTTCTTATCTAATAATTTAAATAAGGGTATTATCGAAATATAGGGTTTTCATTTTTTATAGGTCATTGCAGGGTTATGCGACACAAAGCGACATAGAATGAAAAAGATTTATAAAAATAAAAGGGCACAAAAAGTTACAAAACCTCATTGTAAGAAAATCTAAGACCATACAAAAGAGGGTAGAACTATAAAAAAAAAAGGGAAAGACCGTAAAATAGTTTAATGTTTGTGAAAAAGAATTTTTTTGGTTACAATATCAAAAATGAAGTTTCATCAAGTTTAGAACAATTTGTTTGTCATGTTTTCCTTCTAGATCTCCTCTACTCCACTCTGCATAACTAAGTCTTCGCATCCTCTTGTTTTTTGAGCTATCATTCATTTTTGCAAGTATTAATGTGTTATTATAATTATGCATGGTTAATTATAAAGTAATTTTTTTAGAATAACCCTCTATAATGAACCCTTACATCCTATATTTTTTTACACATCACATCCTCTTGTTTTTTGAGCTATCATTCATTTTTGCAAGTATTATTGTGTTATTATAATTATGCATGGTTAATTATAAAGTAATTTTTTAGAATAACCCTCTATAATGAACCCTCATATTTTTTAGGGTGTAAAAATTTGGTGAACCTAATTTTTGAATCAAATCTATTGATTTTTCTTAAATCCTAGTGGCCCTAGGGTTTATTTTTTTTAGTTTTCATATGTTTTCTTCCTATTCCATTTTTGCATAACAATCAACTTAATAATCAACCCATTGAGTATACCAAGATTTCTCCTTCCCCGCAAGATTTGAGTCATAATGGATTTTTCTATACCTCATGTATCCAGTCCCATATATATTGGATCATAATGATAATGAGGTTCCTTTAGATAAATTGGAAACAAATAGTGAACATTATTTTGATCATGATCATAATGTGGAACAAGACTAGGTTGTGATTGTGTCTAACTTTTATACACAACTTCATGAAAATCCTCACCATATTGAACCTCTTATAATGACTATTCTTGATGTTAAAATTTATCATGATCAACCATTCAATGAAAAATACCTTTTGAGTCACCCATCCTACATCATTTATTATGCATATATCTACTACTCCTACATTTACAATTACTACTATATTAGGGACACCTAATATTCCACTTCACTATAGTTCATCTATGTCTATTCTTATGATGTACACTATCCATACATCTCCGATCTATACTCATAGTGGTTTTCATTCTTATTCTTCTAACATGTAGGATCTTAAGACCTTTGTTCATACTTTTCAAAATCATATCTTACGCTTACCAAAAAGTGCATCTATTTCCTCACATACAACAGTTTTAATCAATTGCTTCATAACATTATTACAAAAGAAGAGGATTCTTATCCATTTCCTATTAGTTTCATTACTCTTAAGTTCCCTATCTATGATAAAAAGAGTGATACTAAAGAGAAACTTCATCCATTCCACATTTCTTGTGTGGATTATAATTACAATGATACATTATTTACAAATCGCTTTCCCCAATTCTAAATGAACTTTATTAAATGAAATGGTTCCATGATATGCCCATGCATTCTATATGAAATTTAACTCTTGTAGCTAATAAATTCCTTGTAAAATCCTTTATTAACATTGGGGACAATTTTTCCTATGCTCAAATATATAAAATGTGACAAGGTTATGATGAACACATAAGTGATTACATATTATGATATAAGACTATAATTACCAAGATGAATAACATTATGGATGATCATGAGCTTCAAGACATCTTTACACAAAGTTATCTTACTACTTTACAAGATTCAATAATCTTTGAATTTTTTCATTCATTCAATCATATATGACATATATCAAAAGAACATGAAGTTATGATTCTTAATAAGCTCAAATATATTTCTCCAAACAATATAATCATAAATTTCATGGTAAATATACTTTTAAAAGGAAACCTCATGATGTTAAAACTGAATTTAAAGTCACCATTAATTGTTTATCTCGACCAATAAATCTACAATTGTAAGATTCTTGGCGACAATTTATGCACTTTCCTTATGCACCTCATATAGTGATTAAAAAATTATTTTAGTGTAATATTGTATCTCTCCTCTCCCCGCTTGAGGTTAATACAAATTGGAATCATAATCATAATTTTGATGTTAATGCCTATTATGATTATCATAGAGATGTTGATCATACTACTAATTAATTTGTTAAGATTCACCATATTATATAAGACGTTATCAATATTGGTGCTTTTGAATGGGATGTACCCATTGAATATGAGCCTATTAATGATCATTAAAATCTCAAAATATTTAATAAACCACTTCTTGATCATAACACTCCTGAATCTACTTCAGAGATGCACCATGCTCATTTTGATGTACCGCTTCCACCTTTTAATTATAACCCAAATTATGTTATGATTGATACCATTACTAATATGAAACCTTCTCATTAAGTTATTTCTTTTTATTATATTGATATTGCTCATGATATTGTTTGGTATACACTTTACACTTTTGATTTTGTTGACCAACATCCTATACATAGTGTTTTGGTTGATAGAATGTTAAGCACAATATATGCGCTTTCAGAAACTTTTTTCTCTTGAGTATACTAAAAGAAAGTACAATTTGATACTTTGGAAAAATTGGGCATATTATTATCCCTCTTATAGTTGGATATTCTAATATTTCTATTCCATTTTTGGTTGCATCTTTTATCATCTCATGTGAATTATGTTTAGGTGGCTCCTAGTTTGGGTCAACATACATAATTACAACTCCCACTCCTAATGCATCTATGCATAGGTCTTCTAGTTTACATTCTACTTATTGTGTGTAATTACCTCTTATGCATTCCATTATGTCTTCTAGTTCATATGCCACTTATAGTGGGTCACTACCTCCTAGTAATTATGTTAGGTATTCTAGTTCAAATGTTACTTATGATGGGTGACTCCCTCCCAAGCCTTCTATTATGTATTCTAGGTCATATGATACTTCTAGTGGGTCTCTCCCTCGGCCTTCCGATAGGTATTCTAGGTCATATGATACTTCTAGTGGGTCTCTCCCTTAGCCTTCTGATAGGTATTCTAGTTCACATGCTACTTCAAGTGGGTAACTCTCACCTAAGCCACTTCTAGGTCCATATCTCGTGCATACTACTTATCATGATTATTTCCATCATAGGTATCTGCCAATGCACACTATTGTTTCTACACAACTTGTACAAGAGCTTCCTTATTCTCTTATGACACTTTTGAAGCTTGAGCCTACTTCACCTTATGGGTTTTCCTAACTCTTAATGAGGTAATCATTAGGTGAATATTGTACTTTCCCCTTTCTTTAACATATTTATTTCCAAAAATATGAAACTTTCAAATAATCACATAATACAAAAACTTTCAAATCTTGGAAAAATAAAAATTAGAACTTACACATAAATTGATGGATAAATGTTGAGTAGAAAAGTATGGAACTTAGCGGAAGGCTCGCAGATGGTTCAAGCATGGGAACAGGTGCGTTCAAAGGTCGAAATGTTAGGAAGGAAATGCACGTGAAAGACAGGGATGGATTCGAGACTTAGCCATTTTCATGAGTACAACCTATTTTTGGAGATAGCGTGTAGAGCACACAAACCGGATAAAGACTTGCATGACACACATATGCTATTTTTGGAAGAGCGTCTACTAAGCACTTTGCATGGGTTCGAGTTAATAATAGAATTACTACTACCAATTAACCAGAAGAGATCTATTATTAGCGCACTTACATGTGTGTCTATTATTGTAAAGGCACATGGCTATTTTTAGCATGCGACCTATTTTGGGAATTATGTAAGTGGTGAAGGGAAAGTCCCCACCCTTATAAATATGTAGTAATATGCATATAATAGAGAGTAAGTAGTGATCTATTATGGAGTGATGTTGCTGCACTTGATGCACACATGCATTTATGATCTCGGATATTGTAAAGAAGCCTTTGCGTATTTACTATGTTTAATATAATGGAGTGTATTGGCTGAATCAAGGTGTTAAACATGATCATAACTAGTTCTTGCATGGTTGAATTCATTATGGCTATTGTTTAAATCCATTACTCTTTAGATCTAGATCTGGAATATGCTTTGTAGAATGTTTATACTATTTATGGATCTGAATGCATCAACTCTTCATCTTGTTAACATCATGCACAAGAAACCCTAAAGAGGGGCTTGGTACCTTTGTGGGATTCGAGTGAGTGCTAAGTCTAGGATGAGTAATGTGTTAGCGCGCGTGGGTTGTTTCTGGTAAATTCTAGGCTACATTATTGGTTCCATTTACGGGACCTCTTTTTCAGTTGTTTTCACAATGGTTCACGATGAAGACATATCGGTTAACCGTATCAAGTTTTGAGGAGTGGATAAAAGATCTAGAAAAAGAGTGCGCACGGAGGTTCATCACCGGATCTGAGTTTAACGCATACGCATGGGTGGAACATAATTTGTATGATTGTTTGTATGTTTTCTATCTTTCCAGGTCGAGATGTACTAGTGGTGGTTGTTTATGTGTCTAAATCAACACAAGAAGAATTCCAGGCCCTCTATGATGTTGATCTGATTTGGACACGTGTTGTGGATACTTGGTTTCATGGTGTTTTGAATAGTTATATCTTAGAGTATTCAATTTCCACTTATTCTTTCCCAGAGGTAGCTGAGTTCTATTTTTACAATATCCCAGGGGAACTTACTTGCAAGGCATTCCACTAGCAATCAAGATCTTGATGGTAACTCTGAACTTGGAAGAAAAACTAATGGCTAGCTAAACCCCACCATGCACGGGGGTAGGAGTAGGTTTGGTGAAAGATGGCAGACCTAGCGGTAGAAAGGAAGAGAGAAGAAAGGTGGCTTAAGTATAATGAGGTGTGCAAGAGGGAGATAGAGAAACAACGGGATGTCGCAGAGAGAATGATTTTGTGAAGAGAGATGGCTCGTGAAGGATGTGGAGCTCACACGTAAGGCATGGAGTCGAGCATAAGGAACTCCCCATTTAGGAAATCATGACAGGAACCCTCCTCACCTCACATGGAAGCGTGCAAGAAAAGATGACACGGTTCTAGCCGCGCATATGAATCTACCCGACAACCTCACCCTTGTGCTTGGTTTTCCAAAGAACTAGTACAACAAGTAGTCGCAAGCTAATTTAGGCAAAGTGGGAGAGCAAGATTAAGTCGGTGGCAAGTGTAACCATGGAAAGGAAAACATCTTCATTATTGTTTGAGGTACCTTTTTAGGCACATCATCTAGACAAATCTCAAGCACACATAATTTTGGACTCACTTCGGGAGTGGTAACACTTTGCGACTATAGGGTATCAATTCAAGACTACTATTGGGACACAAGAAAGTACATCTTCTCGGTCCACTTCCACTACGGTGGAGGATTAGGAGGTATGGGCGGTTCTAGTTCCGATGGATTTGGTGGTTCTAGAGACAGAGGTAACACATGGGGTTTTGGATAAGGTGTGCAAGGTCCACACCAACCCTAAAATATTTACATGGAGATGTCTCTCTGTCTTCCGAGTATAGGGGCATAGAGGATGTTCTTGCCGAACACATGCATATGTGTGATATATTGTGGTGCACAAAAGGGATCACGGCTTCCGAGCGCATGGCAAGTCAATTTTCCACTACGTTACAAAGACGCGCACATAGATGGTACAAAAATTTGACCTTGATCAGACTTGTGTAGACTATGTAGCATTAAAAGATGCTTTCTTTAAAGAGTTTCACATCCCTGAGTTTGAGAAAAAAGAGTATAAGCGCACTCAAGGATATTAAGAAGGCACTTCTGAGAGTGTTAGGGAATACGATGCCCATTTCAATACTTTTTTGTCTAAGCTTTCTTATGATATTCGTGCAAGCCAACATGCACAGAGGTTTGTTGGAGGCATAATTACACCTTTTAGAAGGGTGTTGTCACATAAGACATACACTGATCCACATGAAGCCCTTGAAGTAGCTTTACACGCTGAGGCGGTTGGGAGTGTTGGTACCCAAATTTAATCTCCTTCAAAGGCCGAGAAGCATCATGGATTTGACAAGACACTCAGAGGTAGATAAATGATTATGTATGTTGTTTTGTAGTCGGGAAGTAATCTATCTGACTTTTTAGCACTCAGGATTTGAAGAAGTGGGTAGCACCTTAAAAGGATGTGATCTTATCCTAATTATTTTAGGTTGTGCCTTTCAACCAAGGTAAGAGAACCTATTTTATAACCTCTGTTATTAAAGAATGCTTTGGTAAATCCTTCTTTTGCACAAATTTTATAGAGAAGACCTTGGGAAAATATGATCAACACACCAAATCTGACTTTCATGAGTTGTCACTTCCAGTTATGGAGATATTTTCAATACAAGGCAAAGGTTATTAAAACCATTAAGAAATCCTAATTGTTCTCGCATATTTTACAAGTAAATTTTGTTCCTTTGTTGATACACAGGGGCAAACAGGGGTAGTTCAGGGTGGATCAATGGTTTTTAAATAATTTTGGTGGGAGATGAAGTAGGATAAAGTTGATTATACCATATCTTTGGAGGGATTTCACAATAATGAACAACTTCACAACAGAAAGCTTCAAAACAGTCAAGACGTTCCTTCAACTAGAAGGTGTGCTTCAATGGAGGCCTAGATCAACACGTTTTCACATAATCTTTGAGACTCCAACATGAAGGCTCAAATTTGAAGACTCAATTAAACACTAAAGTTTCTGATTAATCACACCTAAGGTACACCCGAAGACTTACAGATAATCTTTATCAACAAATGACAGTGAATTGATTTTAAATTTGTTTATCTCATCCAAGATGAAGGATCTTCTTGAAATGAAATTGCAAATACCATTAGACTATCACAGGGACAAGATCCTGTGTGATTTCATAAAAATTTCAGTGTAAGATTACAATAGGAATGAAAGAAACTATTTGTAGACATTCTGAAAATAAAGCAGACACAAAATTGCTAGAGATTAGACACAAATTAATTCCAAAATTTCTTAGATTCATTAGCAGGGGAAAGCTTCCAGAGCAATCTTAGTGCTTGTTAATGGCTATAAATTTGCAACCAATTTGACATGACCTAAAATCTACCACGAAGAAAATAACTTGAGTAATCTCACTTTGGTCTCTTAGGAAGACGACTTTCTCAAATTTTTTCTCAAGAATTCAAAATCGACCATTTGCAAGAGTATTCTCATTGCATTTATACATTTTTGCTTACTCAATTTTCCCCCAAAAGAGAAGAATATTCGAGGGACCTTTGCTTGTTACCAATTTGTTTCGATAACGACACTTATCAAATTTAGATCTGAAATCTGACAGTGGACCAATTGTGAACTGATCATGTTTCTTGGGCCCTCGACTAATGACTAGGATGCCATGCCACAAATTTTCGGGAGTCCCTTTAATCATTTTGATTCTGTCATGTGAGAAATCCCCTTTTTAATCATTTTTCGAGCCTCTACATAGCTGGACTTGACAGTCATCCCTTTTTTCTCTCGAGGCAATGCCTTTTTCACCTTTTGTGCTTGTACTTTCATCATTTCATCCTTTTTCCTTTGTAATTTCTACCCTGTAACTTATGGATGTGGAATTTTGCATTTTTGCATGAGCTTGAGAAAAATCCACTTCAAAATTACCTCAGATTTACAAATTGAGCTCCCAAATTGATTCAATTGAACTTTGTAGACCAAAACAACACAAATTTGCCAAAAATTTGATGAAGAAAGATGCAAAAAATGCATCTCCAAACATCTTGGAGCTTCAATGGCGGTAAAATCAAATGAAAAGCACAACTACCATTGATCTTGCCTTTCAACTTTTAATCTGATCCCTCCATATGGAAAAATGTGATTGGAAACGGGCTTGGGAGCACCTTTTGATATTTTATAACTTTTGGAAAAAGTAAAATTTTGACATTTTTCTCCACCCCTCCGCCCTTAGAAAACAGGCTTAACACATGTCCCAATGTGGGTCCTAGAGGAACCATGGCTCGATTCTACTATTTTACCTCATTTTTGGAAAAGGAAAATTTTCCAAATTTTCCCCAACTCCGCCCTTCCGCCTTTAGCTTTTGATGTGGGTCCCAACGGACCTACACTTCATTTTTTTCACTTTATACTTATTTTCCAAAAAGGAAAAAGTTCCACATTTTCCCCATGGGCCCGCACCTCCATTTTTGACTATTCAATGTTGGCATTACTTTCCTGTTGGGGCCACACTTCAACTTACAATTTTATCCCTTTTTACAAAAGGAAAAAAACCTTAAATAACCCTCGAAGCTCCGTTTCTCCATCTCCCGCCTACCACGTGTCTTGATGGCACATTTTGAGATGGTCTCAAAAGTAGAGACCCCAAACAAGCGCGGGCTCAACACATGTCTCAGTCCGGCAGAGTCTGTTAAAAATTTGAAGGTTCAACGGAAGGCGCCATGTGTCTAAGGTCCGAGACAGTCTCCTTTGGCCATTGAAAAGTCCAAGAAAAAGGCAGAGTGAGTGGAAGCCTCCAAGTGTCCTCCTGGCACTTCTTCAAAATAAAACTCGGGGTGGTCCCCAAACATGCGTGGTCCCTCCACATGGACATGTTTTGGGTTGAAATGAGCCATAGATTTTTATAGTGCCCCACCAAGCCGCATCCAACCAAAAATGGCCACGTTTCCACTGATTCGAGATGTAAATTTGACGGGAAAACTCAACCATCAAACCGTAAAAATGTAGGAAAACCACCATTTGAGCCCGGAGATGAATTTTTCTTCAAGGACAGAGAATTTAGAGATGTTATAAGTTTCAAACATGATCCTCCAAGCTACATCCAATCTTGTTTCCTTAGGTATTTGGGACAAAATGATAGGGACAACAATACGTGATTATGGAAAATGAAAAGAAAGGAGCAACTTGAGTTTTACGCCCAATTTATAGACTCCTTCAGATGGACAAAGAAATGAAAAAAATTCTGGACCTTTAAGTGATCCTCGACCCAAGAAGGGACTGATCATGACAACCAAATGGAGGACAGAGTCTTTCAAGCACCAACACGGGAGATAAAAAACATGACAGAGGCCGCAAACTGAGGGATTTCAATGACAAACAAGGCGAGACTAATTTGAGCACCAACAAGGAGCATAGAAACCGGGTGAGCCCATTCTTGGAAGCACATATTACATCTATGGCAAATAATTTGGAGAAACTATTGTCAAACTCAGCACATGAGACGTGCACGGGATTTGGTGTACAAATTGTGAAGTAGAAGGGCACACCAAGGATAGTTGTCCCCACAGATCAATACATTCATTATTACTGGACTGTGAGATATGTCATTTGAACCATGATGTCAACCACTTCCCACTATTGCAACGTGTAATAAGGAAGAACATCTCTTGCTATTGTAAAATTTATAGGTCCACGACTCACGATACGGAAGACTATTGGTTGATTGGTCAGATCCATGATGCTATAGATATTGGTGTATGACAGATGAGAGTATCAAATAACTCTAAAGGAAAGGGTGAGCATCAGGATCACAATCAAGTGTGTTATGATCGAATGAAGGGTGTTTTGAAGGAGGTCTTGGTAGAGGTTGAGGATACCATGTTGGATTCGGAGGCTGAGGCCATTGTGGTGGACGAGGTGAGTTTTCTCTCGGAACATGTTTTACATGTGAATCTTCTGAACACTATAGGCGAAAATGTCCTTAGAATATTACTTGTTATTTTTGTGGGAAGAATCATAGTTATGAGGAATGCATGGACTTATATGAGCATATTAATAAGTAGCATAAGTAAGAAAACAAATGCGTATGGATGGTTAGGATACATCATGCTTATGGAAAATAAATGGATGCTAAAGTTGACACACGAACACTCAAGCATTACCTGTAATGATCACTACACGCGGCTGAAGCGGAGCACGCCGCAGAGGCCTACCATCACTAAGGAGGAGGTTCTACATGCATGATACCCAGATCCCCCCATTAGAAGGAGGTTTATCAGAAACCATGGGGGTAATTATAAATCTTCATAGAGAAATCACGAAAGATGTAACAAAAGAAAGCAGCAAATACGGTCCAATATGATATTGATGACTTGAAGGAGGTGTGCAAAATGTTGTGCCAGGATAATATCATTCCATTGTTAGGGAATTGGCTAAAGGGAAACACTCCACATGCAAGTATTGAGACTAGATGGAAAATCCTGCATGCAAATATCCCCCCATAGCTTGGACTATGACAAGGAAATCACTCTGAATGTTGTTGTGGATGGATGGATTTTGAGTAATATATTGATTGACACAGGCATGGAAGTTAATGTACTTACTTTAGATGCATGGGTACAGATGGGGAGACCCCATTACAACCATCTTCTAATGTGTTGTTTATGGCTAATCGAACCAAGGCAACTCCCATTGGAGTTTTAAAGGATGCATCCATTACTATACAAGGGGCCAAGTTCATAGGGGACTTTGAGGTTTTGGCACTTGTAGAAGTAGACAACTTCCTAGCTCTACTTGGGTGCCCTTGGTGTTATGAAAATAATGTTGATCTTCGGTTCAACAAGGGATATATCAATTTTGAGAACAAGGAGGAAAGGGTTATTATCCCTTTAACCGATGGGAAATCTATGCCCTATGTTGAGCCTTTGAGTGAAGAATATTTGAACTAGATCTATGTGCATGCCATCCGGGACCTAGAGGTCCTTGAGCCATCTAAGGAGGGTATCCTTCAGTGGGAAGATGCACAGTCTCTTAGTGACACTACGAGTATTGCTTGTGATAATTGGGCCCATGGTACTTATGAACTAGTTGGGCGCAAAGTAAGAACCACATTTTCACGGAGGAGAAGACCTCGTTGTATCAAGAGAATAGGTAACAACTCGGTACCTCGATACACTAGAGAAGGAGATCCTACGATATTTATGCGTGTCATGGAAGAACAATGGACCAACCAAGTTGAGAGAAGAAATATGTTGATATATGCCCTGCGTGGGATAACAATGCGCTGGTGGGTGGTTCATAGAGATAATCTTATAGAATGGGATGAAATCAGGATTTCTCTTTCTACTCATTTTTTTAGGAGAAATGCACCTACTCAAATCTGCACTTATCATGGTAATCAACTTGTTCAGTACCACGTTCAACAATGTGAGAGACTATGGACAGAGGGGCAGGGAGATTTACCACTTTCACTCTGGGTGCAAAATTTTTATTCCACTTTACAAGGTTGCGTGTGTGCTTGGTATGTATATGTGGAACTCCATAGAGAGACTGGAAATTGGTAGGATTTGATTGCAGGAATGATCTAGACTTTTGACTACTTCTCTACTAAACCTCTAGAAGAAGAGGCATTAAGGGTTATAAAACACTTAACTATGGGAGATAGTGCTAAGGTAGAAGAACTCATCCAGGATCTATTTGGTGGGATAGACTCAGAAGTGCACTTTGATGAAAAATAAGGGACATATGCCACACTACTTAAGTGTGCTTGCTTTGAGAAAGAAAAAGGAAAGATGGTCTACTTAGTGGATGATGAAGAAGTAGAAAATCTGGATGTAGATCATTCAACAGGTAGGTGTGAGGTTTTGGACAAGTGCAAATAAGACCACGTGTGCCTATCATGAACCTATGAAAATAAGAAAGTGAATATTGGATCAAAGGGTGAACCTAATGAGGCCATAATTGGGGATTATTGGTTTGACTCTGAAGTGGCAAAAATCATTGAGTTACTACGAGATTTTTAGGACTTATTTCCTAGGGGATACCATGAATTAAAAGGCATGCATGAATCATTAGGGGAGATGAAAATAAAGCTTAAGGAAGGTGTGCACTCAATCAGAAGAGACCCTATAGAATGAATCCTAACCTACGTGTAAAGGTTAAGGAATAAATCGACAAGATGTTGAAGTCTGGCATCATCAAGCCCCTAGAAGAATCAGAGTGGGTTAGTCCCATGGTTATCAGTATAAAGAAAGATGGTCGGATTAGGATTTGTGTGGATTATAGAGAACTAAATGTTGCATGTGTAACTGATCCCTTTCCTATACCCTTCATAGAGGAGATACAAGAAGATGTTGCAGGGCATGAAATCTATTCGTTTATCGATGGATTCTCTTGATATCATTACGTTCGAATTACATCGGAGGATCAAGAGAAAACGAATTTTTTCTCACATAGTTTTTCCTATCTTGTGATGCCTTTTGGTCTGAAAAACACACATGTTGTATTTTCACGCATAGTTGTCCAAGCATTCAAAAATTATATTCACAACTTCTTGTAGGTTTATTTAGATGGTGGAAGGTGTATGGACTTGTTAAGGATCATTGTGACAATTTGTGCTTAATGTCCAAAGATGTCGATAGTTGAGCATCTCTTTAAAAATCAAGAAATGCACATTCGCTACACCATTTGGCACATTGTTAGGGCACATCATCTGCAAGGAAGGTTTTTTGACTGATCCAACTAAGGTTGCAGTCATTATTGGCCTGGAAGATCCTACCAATCAAAGTGAGGTGCACAAATTCTTAGGTCACATTAGGTATTATAGAAAATTTATTAAAGGGTATGTTAAGGTTACCGCACCCTTAAAATAGTTACTAAAAGGAAAAGGGACATTTTATTGGGGGGAGCCGCAACATCGCCTATTTGAAACATTAAAGGAGAAACTTACCACAACGCCTATTCTATGCTTTCCCTCGTGGGGAAAACTATTTCATGTACATGAGGACGATTCTGTCATGACCATTGGTGCAATATTATCCCAACTTGGAGAAGGTATTATAGATCATCCTATCTATTTTGCTAGTAGAAAATTGACACCTACAGAGAAAAATTATACAACAACAGGACGTGAGGCCTTGTTGATGATCTACGGGCTGCATAAATTTATATAGAACTTGCTAGTGACACCTTTTTGTTCTATTATGACCATATGGCATTAAATTATTTTGTAAACAAGCCCATTTTATAGGAACGCGTATATCGATGGGTACTCTTATTCCAAGAATTCAATTTTACAGGTTGTGTTAAAACCAAGGAAAAGTAATTCTATCCCAAACCATTTATCAAGGATACGATCGGGGAAGAAGCACAAACAATTGAAGATATAATGTCGATGCATAGTTATACAAGTTACAACGTGCACCATCAGAATTAGAGGACATTGTTATCTTTCTACATATAGGTATGGTGCTAGAAGGAATGAAATCCTTAGAGAAGAAACAACTTGCCATTTGTGTGACACCATTTATGTTGATTAGCAATGACCTACAAGTTAGGCCGAGATGAAGTATTGCATTGATGTGTACTAGAACATGAGTGCATAGATATCATGGAAGAGGCTCATGGTGGTATTATAGGTGGGCACTATGTAGGTGACGCCACTGCGTGCAAGATTCTACTCATTGGATTATGGTGGGAGACACTATTTAAGGATTGTAAGGCATATTGTAAGGTGTGTGATCACTGTCAGTTCCTTGGCAAACCAAGGCAAAGAGATGAAATGCCTTTACGACCTATTCCTAGTGCAAAACTGTTTTAAAAATGGGCTATAGAATTTGTGGGTCCTATTTCGCTAGCCGCATACGTAGGACTGGATCACGCTACATCATCACTTGCATAAATTATCTGACAAGGTGGGCAGAAGCAACACCTACAAAGGATTGTACAATAGCTACAATAGCTAGGTTTTTATGGGAAAATATTATTACAAGGTATGGATGCCTGCTAAGTTTGACAAGTGATAGGGGCACACACTTTTTGAATGAGACAATCAGGATATTATTGGATGAATTTATGATTGCACACCATAAGACTACACCTTATCATCCTTAGGCAAATGGGATTGTTGAAGCTTTCAACAAAATTTTGAGCCAGACATTGACAAAAATATGTGATGTTGGAAGGAAAGATTGGGATGATAAAGTTTTTGTTGTGCTTTGGGCATATAAAACAACATATAAGAGGTTAAACAAAGCCACACCATTTCAGTTAGTGTTTGGCATAGAAGTAGTTCTTCTTATGGAATTCATGTTACCTTCTTTATGTATTGTGCACGTTGGAGGTCTAGCTAATGAGCAAGCATTAGAAGAACGAATTGAAAATTTGACCAAACTAGATGAGCAACGAGCAATAACATGTTGGAGTCAGAAGTAAGAAAAGGCCAGGTAAAAAGCATGGCATGACCGGCACATCAAGGACAAAAAGTTTGAGATTGGACAGATGGTGCTTCTTTATGATTCTAAGTTTTTGCACCATCCAGAAAACTTAAAGTACATTGGTTAGGACCATATGTTATCACTCACATACTTGAAACAGACACTTGTCAATTAGAGGCGCTTGATGGAATATAGTTACCTGGTTATTTCAACGGGAGTAGGCTGAAGCCCTACTATAAATAAGACTTCTTGGTGTTTGTAATAAGGCAGTGTTTCCATTTAGATTAGGTTTTTCATTATGTATTCCCTTAATGTATTTCCTTCTTCATCGTTATGCTTTATCAATTTAGTTGGTGTTTTGTATAAATAAGCACATTTGCGTGCTAGAAGCTAATTACCATTTGTAGTATTTTTATGCACGAGAGGACTGCACATACCATTGGTGTGGGGTGGATGTTTACAACTAGGTACAAATCAAGGAGTAAACTATTACAGTGCTATTTGAGTTTGGAAAGGAGTTTGTTAGAAGAGAGATTTCTTCTAAACAATGACCATAGATGGGGATAAATGAAGGAACAATATAACATGAGGTAAGCAACGATCGTGGAGACTACCAGGAGAAGGCACAATGGTAAGGTACTCATGCGCATGGAAGCACGCTGAAGAGAAGTTTGTAGCTAGAAGGTAGGAAGGTGCACTAGAAGGTTATAGTTGAGGCGTGAAGATGTACTGCGTGGAAATTGTGAAAATGGTCAATTAATGAGAGAATTATTGGTAGGTGAAGGAGCAATAAATGCACTAAATTTTTGAAAATCTATATAAGGATGTGATGTGAGTTCATTTTTACCATTGTAATCGCAAGTATTTGAAAGAGCTAAGTGTAATCAAGCTGAGCGATGTATATTGAGGTGTGGAGAGTGCGAAACTAGACGTGGAGAGTAGATTTGTGCGTAGAAGAAGCTTGTGTCCCCATTGGTGAAGGGTTTGAGTGAAGTAGACGCATTGTGAAAGAGCTAGGGCATGTGATTTCAAACTAGGGAACGTAGATTTGAGCTAGGGTTTAGACCTGCTCGCTATAGAAAATAGAAAGTGAAGCATTTGCACATTACAAAGGACAAAAAGTTGAGGTTTTTCAGATGGCACCAAAAAAGTACCTGCGCAGAGCCAAAGGAAAGAAGAAAGTGGAGGTAGAAGTTGAAGTTGTGCCCAAGAGTAATTTTTGGAGATACAGTACCCATAAGGTGTTATAGTTGGGAAAGAATAGGATTCCCACATCCGTAAGTGTAAAATAAGTGATTACAACCACCGCACATTGGATAACAAGGAGGATTTAGATGCGTTGTTGAGCATGAAGACCAACAAGCACATTACGGAGGACATGCCAATATATGATGACGTTGGGGAGAAGTTGTTAAAGTAGGTTAGAGTCTATCAGTTATACGAGCTCCCTTATTTTGGCAAGTATGAACCATTATACCAGTGGTTAATGAGCAGATTCCATGAGGACTTCTTCTATTTCACCGGATGGAGGGTCAGAATCACAACCGCCTTGATTGTAACACTGACAAGATTAAAAGGCACAGGGGTAGACCTTATCAGTGATCTAACTGATAAGGAAATGATCATGGAAACATGGAAAGAGTTGGGATATACAAAGGGTCCACGTGGGATGGACATTGAAAAGTTGAAGAAGTACCCAGTGGTTTAGGAAGTTGCACATTTGGTAACAAAGTTAAATGACCAAGAGAGGTGGTCGCAAGTGAATACAATGTGGCTACATATCGCAAGGAGAATGTCACAAGGAGTGATCTACAACATAGCAGGATACATTGTAGAGAACATTATTGAGGAAGCACGCACAGGTGATAAAATCAGTTTTGGCGTTATTTTACTTTCTTTAGTATTTATGGAGATTGGAGTGTTTGATGGGCCAAAAGAAAAGATCTAGGAGTATCCCATGGAGAAAAATCCATTACAGAAAGGTTTGAAAATATTTATGTGAAGGGTTGATGAGTGGTCCATTCAAACAAATGGCGAGATGTGGTATGACAGGCTCCACACGGCATTTGAAGAGGAATGGCGCATTCCTAAGGAGTTACCATCAGTGGTGGGCAAGGTAGTACAATTTTTAGTGTACCAACACTTCTGTATCGCTTGATTTCCTATGAGGGATGGGACTTGGATCCCATGGTGCAAATTACCGTAGGTTTTCACAACATGCTACTTCTAGGCATCGGTTGTCATTTTACCGATGTGTGACGCCTAAATTTTATTGCAGACAAGGTAGACTGTGATTACCACACTCTAAGGAAGACATATGTATTTCCATGCTAGATTGCCTATGTTGAGAGGCTCATTTCAGACGTTATAAGCATGAAGCCTGTAAGCTTGGAAATTGGGGACATTGGAGTAGTGATCATATACCTTCAGCTTAAGCCCAAGCTAGAGAATAACAAATATGTGGAGAATGAGTTCATGTTGCAGAGCCACCTAAGGAAAACATACAAGTAGAGAACTTACCAGCTCCAAATCCCACAAAACCTATAGAGGTAGATGATGAGGAAGAAGAGCATGAAGATAGTGGAGGCTTAGAACATAGGGGCCGAGGCAACCCACGGATAGAGTAGAGGATGAGCACGCAAGTACCCCACCTCAGGTACAAGAGGAAGAAGAGGACTTGGAAGCATTCCAAGGAGAGCGCCATTTCATGTTTAGAAGAACAAGGACACAAGGCACGAGAACTCCTCATTCTGTTAGGAGGTTGCCATGACTCTCCCCTCAAAAAGAGACAACTGAGAAGAAAAGGAGGAAGTTGAAGCTGAATGAGGAGGCGAAGGAGTTTGCAGAGAGCACACTCGAACTCCTATACCACTAGAGGATGTGGAGGAACCCAAGGACAAAGAAATGAAGGATAAAGAAGGAGTAAAGGAGGTAGGAGAAACAAACAGATACTGCTCAGAACATAGAAGATCCAACTCCAAACCTTGGCACTCAAGTTCCTAAGGGGCCAAGAACAAAGAGGGAAAGTGGGGAGTATGCTGCACCGATCATGGGCTATGATGAGGACACAAGTAAAATTTTCCGCACACGATTCTAGAATATAGTAGGCCTCAAGGATTTGTATGGATGGGATTTGATGGACCCAGACATGGCTACTTTGCACACACGAGGAAACAGTTGTCATGGTCAATGCAAACTCATATGGACGATCCTGATTTTGATGTATGTGAAGAGTCCTATGTGTCAAGAAGAATGAGAAAGGCACCACAAAATAGGCACATAACTATCAAACCCACTGTTATGTTTGATGAACAGGTGAGTAATGCCTTGGTGAAGGTATCTACAGAGGTGGCACAGAGGAATATAGATAAGGCTGCAACTATTAGAGAACTAAGAGAAGATATGAAAGCTAAAACTACAAAAATAGTGCATCTGAAAGGAGAGAAGGACTTAGAGAAGAAGAAGAATGAGGCCTTCATCAACATGGCAGAGGAGATTGGTGATCATGTCCTGAAAGTAAGACTGCACTTGGAGTCCAAGGTACCTGAAATATTCCCTTCGACTATGCATTATATGTGTACCTTGGTTGACTTGGTGCTTGAGGATGAACCCATTCGCATGCCAGCACCAAAGAATATGGAGCAGGAAGAAGAGAGAGCAAAGGATTCAGTGGTTAGAAATATTTCATCATATGAAGCCTTGCTCCAGACTTTGTAGGAAGAGATGAAGAAAGCAGACCAAACATTAAATATTTGTGCAGCTCCAGAAGCAATTATCTAAATTAGGACAATGGTAGAAGACAATGAAGTCCTGAAGGTGATGAAAGATGAGACATTGGGGTGCATGCAGAATGATTGCACTGGTAAAGAAAAAGTGTGAGGCCCTTGTAGCAGCCCAAAACCCCCATAAAGAAAGGTTGGATGAAATTGGAAAGCTTATAGTGCAGAAGATGGATCTTCTGGAAGGAAGGGTGACTGCAATGTCCAACATTGTTCTAGTATTACAGAATAAGAAGGAAGAGATTGCGCAAGAGGAGTTAGATTCTATTGCATCAAATATTCCAGAAAAGGTAGAAGTCGCGCTAAGTGATTGGAAAACCTTAGAGGCTGAAATCAAAGAAGAATATCTAGAGTTAATTCTTCTAGTTGAAATAGAGGACGTTGTAGGGTGAAAGTTCATTCTTTGTACAATAATTCTTTAATTTCCTTTCATTCCCATTCTTTATTCTTTGAAGTATCAAGAGGTAACCATTTTTGGGGCAGCAATGCAGTTTAGTGTGGGGTAATGTTGAGCAGACAAAGTATGACACTTAGCAAAAGGCACACATAAGGTTCACGCATGGGAACAGGGCGCGTTCAAAGGTGTGGAAAGATCGGGAAGGAAACATGCACAAAAGACAAGGATAAATTCGGGACTTAGCCATTTTCATGATTATGGGCTATTTTTGGAGATAGCGTGCAGAGCACACAAACCGAGATAAAGACTTGCACGACATGCATATGCTATTTTTGAAGAGCATCTACTAAGCGCTTTGCATGGGTTCGAGTTAATAATAGAATTACTACTGCTAGTTAACTAGAAGAGATCTATTATTAGCACACTTGCATGTGTGTCTATTATTGTAAAGGTGCATGGCTATTTTCAGCATGCGACCTATTTTGGGAATTATGTAAGTGGTGAAGGGCAAGTCCCCACCCTTATAAATATGTAGTAATCTGCGTAGAATAGAGAGAGTGAGTAGTGAGATATTATGGAGTTATGCTGCCAGACTTGATGCACACATAAGTTTATGATATTGAATATTGTAAGAAGCTTTTATGTATTTACTTGTGTTTAATATAATGGAGTGTATTGGCTGAATCAAGGTGTTAAACATGATCGTAACTAGTTCTTGCATGGTTGAATTCATTATGGCTATTGTTTAGATCCATTGCTCTTTAGACTTGGATCTGGAATATGTTATGTAGAATGTTTATACTATTTATGGATCTGAATGTATCAACTTGTCATCTTGTTAACGTCCTTGACAAACAACTCTAAAGAGGGGCCTAATACCTTTGCGTGCTTTGGGTGAGCGCTCGCCTAGGGTGAGTGATGTGCCATCGCGCTTGGGTTATTTCTCGTAAATTCTAGGCTACATCAATTGATTATTACTTTATACATTTTTTTAATCATGTTGGTTTGATGGATAATGTACTTTTCTATGAACTCTTTACACAAATGCATTCACATGGTAATTTGATCTTGATGCAAGACACATACATATTACTACGCGATGGGTGTTGGCTTCATCCCTTCCCAATAAAACTAATCTTTAGGGGCATCTACGACAATAAATAAGTGCTTTTGTTTCATTACAATTGATTTACACTTTCTCATCATGTTTGAGTACATATAATGTATATATGTTATCTTTTGAGCTAACCAAACTAACATGCGTGTACTTCACAACACTAACCTATCTTGTTCGATGTGCATTTTACTACCACTCAACATACTTGCTAATTATATTGTGTATACAAGATAAATACTAAAAACAAAAGAAAAAAAGAAAAAAATCAAACCATATCCTTCTTTGTATCTCTTTGCAACCTCAGATGAGACTGTTGAAGCTTGGAATGAAGCATCAAGCTTGTTGAATCTCTTGATCAAATTTATTTGTAGATGCTCCAAAGGTGTTCCAAATGGAAGTAGATTTAAGTTATGAGTAAAGTAATTGAGTGATTGATTTGATTATAGATCCGTGATCAATTGGACAATGTAATGGTGTGTGATATTGAATGATAATCTAACATAGTGATGAGACGAATTTCAAAGATTCCAAAGATGATAAATGGAGAGGAATGAGTGCTTATTTATAGATGAGGGAAGAGAATCCCAAATCCTTGATTTTTGTGATTGATTTGTCTGATATAAAGCTAACTAAAGCATGATTGGATTGTTTAGTTAAGTTTCCAACTTGATTGAGGATTTGAACTATTGATTTGATCTTGCATGGGTGTGTTATTTTTGAGTTGGCAAAGTTTGTACATGATTTTGCATATTTAGAATTAAATATTAATTCCATGTATTTTATTTTATTCACCCAAAAAGTGACATGACTTTTAGATTTTGGAGAGATTTGCTTTATTTTTGGAATGCCATGTTTTATGGGAGATATGTTTAGTTAACTCAAATGCATGATTTGATTTAATACAATTTTTTTGTTTTGCATATATTTAATGATTTAATCTTTAATTGATTTGTTTTGCTCTAGTTAACTTAAGATGTTAATTAGTGAAGTGGATAAGAGTGAGGTGGAAATCGATATATGTAGGAATTATTTAATTAAGTGGATATTTAAATTAGCCAATACAATTAGCTAATGGGATAGTGGATGAATTAAAAGAGTTATATGATTAATTAAATAATCCTAGGAATGACATATGAATGTAATAGGGTTCACAATACAAATATTTAATAATTTGAGACCTATGTGTGAGCGATAGGAATGATTAGGGGAGTTACGAGACAATGTCGTAAAAATGCCATTAAAGGTCGTAAAATAGTGGAATATATCAAAAGTGGTCGAAAATGGTCATAATGTACTTGTGAAGTAATTACGAGATGATTTCGAGGTTTAGAATGTGTAATGTAATATTTTAGGGTGTCCACATTTTCCTCTATTGAAAGTGTTATTACAAAGTAATAACGCTTTAAAGATAGTAGACATGTGCATATCGATGAACAAATGATAAAGAAGTGTGGTGGACTACTTGATTTGTCCCAATGAAGAATTTGGATGCCCTAGTGGGTCTAGATTGTGCTAAGGGAGTGCCCCTCAAGTGGATTGGTGACGCAAGAAAATGGTGGACAACCTCTTGATAGGAAGAAGGAGAATGCTTATGATTCGAGAGTGATTAGAAGGATGATGGGAGAAACATCCAAAATGGGCTCCGAAAAGAAGAGATGAAGGGAAAAAGGTCAAAATTAGGATTTCGGACCTGAATAGAGGGTTGGGTGGGAGCAAAAATCATTGGTCATTTTTACTACTATAGTTTTGATGATGGTAGATGATACATGATAGACATACAATGATGTTTTTGATTAATGAATTTTGTTGATATGTTTTTTGTTTTGTTTTTTTCGAATGAGATGCATGAATGAATGTAATGACGATATGAATTCCATTGCTCATAGCTTGAGCTTCCATTTGTTAGAACATCAATACTAATTTTTCTAGTTATATATACTATATTTTATATTTAAATAAATTATATTTTAATTTATTTAATATAAAATTTAGGTTTATGGTTTAATTGGTTTTATAAATCAATTATTAATAGTTGGGGTGCTTTGTGAGAAGTCACACCCGTTTAAATTATTTAAATTGATCCGTGGGGTCATGTGAAAAATATTGCATAGAATTCACGTGGGTGAATCAAATTGGTGTCCGTGAGGAGTGAGGTGAATGGAGGTTATTACTGGAATGTAGTTGTTTCTCTATAATAGAATCTTACCGTGTTAAATTGTTATTTTTACCCTTTGAGTTTTCCATGTTAAATTCTTGTGTTCTGTGTTATTTATTTTTATTGCATTATAGTTTAAATGTATATATTTAATTATTTCATGTAATAATTGTTATCTAAAATTCCACTCCATGTAATTTTAAATAACTTATCATAATGAATTAACCTTTTTATGCTTCATAAAATACATGGAAGACTAATTCAATCTACTGGAATACATGAACTTAGTGTTCTATAGATTTTGAAACTGTGGAACAAAGGAATTAGTAGTGCGGGGACTTAGGTAGAAATTTCTTAACTCTAGCATTGTGCGACATTCTCTCAATCTTGAAAACACTAGGGAAATAAGTCTCTTGCAGAGAAGAGGAAAGTTCCAAAGATATCACAAAGGAATCAAGGAAATCGGGTAGGTTCAAAAGCCGTTGAACACTAGTTTAGTGTTCCGGGTTCACTGAAGTTTCAGTGTCCTACGATTTTCTCAAACATGCGAACATTGGAAAATAACAGCAAGGTATAAAACCGTGGAGCAAGCGGGTAGACTCTCATGGGTAGAATTAAGCATTCCAACTCATCAATGCGGGTGGGGAAATGTTGTGAGGATATGTGGATGTAAGGAATAAAAATAGGTCGAGATGAAAACGTAGAATGCATTAAAATCTACGGATGGTCTTGAAGTCTGCGTAAAACTCGTAACTAGAGAGGTAATCACCTCACCTACCTAAATTTAATGAAGGATAACACCGTTCTATATAGTCTGATAGTGTGTGATAGACTCAAGGATCATGTTGTAATTGTTGGTTGCGACTTGGGGCATCCATGTCCGTACTACAAGTAAACTCGAATGAAATCGTGGCACCCACGCCTATTCAATGCAAACAATTAGCTCTAGCTCAACGATCCTTTTCACTCTATTTTTTCTCTTCTTCCACTCCGTAAATGATATAAATATAAGTGTTATTGCACATAAACATGGTTCTTTCCTGCAGAATTGTAAGTTTTGCCTCTAGATTCCATGCTTTTGGACCTTTGCAACTATATTTCAAGGAATTTGTCGAACCTCGATTACTCAAATGTAATGATATTATTTAATGAGATGCAATTTTGGTTTTCCTTTATACGTTACATATTAATGTGAATCTTGACCCTATTGTTTCTCTTTAAGTTTGCGTATCCATTTTTAGAGAGCTATGAGTTTGTTTTGACTTCTCATGTGATAGTCTCAACCATGTCAATGAGCCGAGTTTGAACCCTTTTTTAGTCTAATGCATCACCTTCTTTTAGTTTGCAACCTCTCTTCCTTTCCCTCTCAATTTTGAATCCTATAAAACGTAGTTTAGTGTTAGTTTAGTTGCACCCTTAGGCTATAGGTTAGTTTCATTGGGTTAGAACACAAGGAATATGGCGTTCTCCGAGAGGTTGATCTCGTTGTGCAAGTCCCACATTTTTGGGATCATTCCATATTACCTAAAGTTTTGGGTGTTCGTCAAGAACATTCGAAGGCACAACTTTTGGCGCTAACAATAATTAATTTGGTTAATAAATTATTTGAACTTCTCGGACCTCACATGGTACTAGACTGTGATTTTAATATTTTAATTTAATAAATTAATCCAAACTAATGGTTCCAACGGTTGATGGGTGATTATGGTTGGTTGGTGGAAATAAATATGTCACTCTTTCATTTCATTAGATACATCCTCTCATTAATTCTCTTCTGAAAATTATTTCGTAAGATTATTTTGGTTGGTGTATTTAAAGACTATCTGGGGCCCACATCTTCATATGTAAATCAGTCTTGTTGAAATAATTTATAAAATTTTAATAGTTTTTCCTATGTTTCAATGTGTAGGGAAAAATAATATTCCAAGGGTAAATCGTAGGTTTCCGTGGAGACAATCCCCACAAAAGTTCTCCACATTCTTTTCCATTGGTCGGGAAACCTTGTTTAGATTGGTCATGGTTAATTTCATTTCAAACATTATCTAAACCCTATCTAAACTTTATTTGTTTTGGTTGTTATAAACTTTAATCTAAACTTATTAAAACCGAACCACCTCCTATGAGCATAAAGTTTGTTCAAATAAGTTTGTTTTAATAAAACAAAAGGAAAACTAAACTTAACCCCTTTACGCTTATTCTTCCACGTGGCCACTTTATATGGATCGGTTATAAAGTCTTGGCACACTCAATAAAAAAACCTAAACCAAACATATTCACGTGGCATTATCCATTTGGTGGGGAAATTCCAACATTTGTGGGATTAAACCGCCAAATGCATAAGTTTTATTTATTAAACCCTAAACACATCCATGCTCCCCATTGACTTGGAAGCTATGATTGATTGGTGGGCTATATTGTCCCACCTAAATTAGTTTTTAAATTAATTTGTTAAGGGGCAACACTAGGTATATAGTTTATGGATCGTTTATGTTTTGCACTTGGATAAATAGAATATGTGGCATTCGGGTTAAAGATAAACTTAGGTTTATTTATTTGATTTTAAAGATTTAAGTTAAAACTTAAATTAATAGTGTGTAAATATATAAATGTGAATATTTGTTTAGGTATGTTGGTAAGAAGTTTTGTACTACATACTAGGGTAAAGGACCCCATCTCCGAGCATCATAAGCTCCGCAGTTACATGCGACCACGTGAGACCGCCCATCGGCCTCCAAATCAGCACTCCAAATCAAAGCATGGGTCTTATGAATATGAAAATGTAATTTTTAAACCTGTGCACATAGTTGATTGACACGTGTACCATGGATTCCATGCAACGCATTAAATCAGTCCGAATTTTGGACAGACCCATCACCACGGCTTATTCAACCCGATGACAACACGTAGAATAGTGGGATGCGCGCGTTTTGTATTGAATGTATTGAATGTTGTTTAATAAAAGCTCGAACAGTGGTTTACTGCCTCCACCGACTCGCCATTATACTCCACCGCGACCCTGCAACTGTGCATTCATCCTCCCGAAGCGTGCATTCGTCCTCCCCGTAAAAGCGTGCATTCGACCCCATAATCGCGTGCATTCGACCCCCATTTCAGGGCTTTGCAGGCAGGTCTAGTTTTCTACTGTATCTGTGCTTTTCTCAAGAAATCATGTACGTGTTTGCTGTCATCGAACATGGAACTTGAAGCCGAACCTTGTCGCTCAGGTTGCAGGTATTCACTGCGCTTCTTCTACACAATCTTGTTCAAGCAAATAGATTGAATTTCCTTTTAGTTCTTGGATTTGCTTTCCAATCTTCAATCTTCTTCGGTTTGAGAATATGTTAACTCTATTTAAGTTAGCTTAGAGTATGATTTAGTATCCTTGTTTTATATACTGCGCAGGTACTTACTGTGTCAACAACCAAGTCTGCACAAATATGGGAGAGGAACTGGCTACGCTGGTCGTGTGGAGAGGAACGATAGTACCCAAATCACTCGCCTCTCAACAGTCGAAGGAGAGCTAGTCTATGATAATGGTGGGCATAAGATCTGCAGTCAAACTCCATTTCACAGCTTATATTGTTACTATTCCGTGTACGTCTCTCCACTAACTAAATATTCCACGTTTTCTTATGTTGTATAATGTTGATGTTATCTATTGTTTCTGAGCAAATATTTTCATGCCATCTGGGTTTAAGTTTATCTACCAAAGTTTTCAGTGTTGCATTGCAACTATTCAATATTGCCCATCAAATTGTGCAGCAGTTCCATTATTACAGTATTGTTAAAATAATATAGGTTTATATAAAGTAAATGAGTCATATTTTCTACGTGTAAGATGAGAAGATGGTAATATTTTGAAATGAAATGAAATGGTTTTAGTTGTATCTACTAAACTCAATAATGTTTTACACTCCTTTGAATAATACTTGCTGGAATGGATGCGGAAGGAGTTTTTCACTACTGTTTTTGGGTATTATAGCCTGCAAAAAAAATCCTTTCATTTCATTATTATTTTGCCTAACAGTGTTTACCACAATGCCAGTGATAAGTTCTTGTTTTTCATGTAATGTTCTTGTTGCAGGGTAGAAAAGAATGACAATGCCAGTGATACGTGAATGAGAATGAAGACCACAATTTTATTGGACAGGTAAGGTCATCTGTGACCTTACTAAGGCAATGATCTGTTTATCTTAATCCAAAATGTTTTGTCTACAATTGTTTGTCTGTGAGATGATTGAGTTGTATTCCAGTTTTATATGGTATATTTTATTTGCATGCGTTAATTATGTTTACAAATGCTAGCAAGGACCCATAAAATGGGAGACAACATAAAAAATACATATATGGATAGTCCTGACTTCACACACAAGAAATAATATATTATTTTATATTCATTTCGATAGACTTACAAAAATTTACGTTAAATCCGACTTCCAAAGGATTAAAGTCAGTCTAACATTTATCAAAATCATATATACATATTCGACAAAATCAGCCAAAACTTACTAAATGGGTAGATTTTTAGAAATTCTTTCTAATATTGGACAAAATTTGTAAAGCCAAACTCAACCGCTGGACCAAAATCCTGGAAATGCTTGAGATTGCTCTTCCTCATGACTGTCTGATGTGCTAGCATTCATAGATTGGAGAACATGAGGTAGCATAGTAGCAGGCTTACCTGGAACATCTGTCAAAGTTCTTGAAAGTTGGCCAATTTGACCAAACAATGCTTGCTCTAATTTTCCTGAAAATGTCTCTTTGTTTGAAGGAGAAGATGGGCAACTGGATTGGTTATTGATAATGGAAGAAAAAGCAGGCATGAATGTGTTATACATGTCCAACAAAATGTGATGCTGATCAGGAAGGGGATTAGAGGGACTACTCAAACGTCTATTTTGTCGATCAGGCTCCTTTTGTGCTTGTTGCCATTCCTTCATCCTTTTATCATGTTCTTTTGACAGTCTGGCTTGTTCCCTTTTCAACTCCTCATTTTTTCGCTGCAACTTATCTTCTTCTTTTTTCTGCCTTTTCAATTCTCTTTCAATTTTAAGTTGCCCCTTCTTTTCTTTTTCTACCAACATGTGGGCTTTCCTTTCTTCTGCCTGCTCCCTTCTCTTTGCCTTCAAATCTTCAATTTCTCTTTTTCTTGCTTCTTGATCTTGAAGTAAATGCAAGTATTCATCAGAGGTAAGTATTTGGGATTGCCTACCAATTCTAATTGCACCATCACTTAGCCGCACAGGGTTGTTGTGAACCCTCTCAATTGGTAGCTTTAAGAATTTACTTACTGATTGGTTGTCATTTTGGGTGCAGACCACCTCTTCAATGTCTTGTGTGGCTATGAAATCAGCAACTTCGAAGTTACCTTTATCCATATGTTGTGTGGATAAATTTGGGGCATCTAATTGGGATGTATCACATGCCTCCCACTCCAAATTATCAGCATAATAGTGTACCACCTCACTTGGAAGAGGCGGGGGAGGGGATGGCATTGAAAGAGAAACTTCCTCATTGTTGAAATCAATTTGCATGTTGAGATTTATGGCCCCTTCTTTAACCCATTGAGGTGGGCTGAGCTGTGTTGGCAAAGTCAAGATATCATCAACATCTGTGGCTTCTTGTGTTTGGCTCACATGAGTTGTTGAACTAACGTGATCATCTTCTTCATTGATTGTATGTGGCTGATTTAAATCTTTAGGCATGCCAAAAAATTCTGTCTCAACATGCACTTCCTTTGTTTTCTGTGCATCCTCATTATCTGACACATTATTCCTAATTTCTTCTAAACATCGTTCTACATCTCCATCTTCTATTCCTGCCATCCTCAATATGTTTTCAACAGCTGCCACCTCGTCTTCTTCAACATGAAAGGCTTCACTTGGCCTCATATCATTAGAAACAACATTACGATCAAGTGGCCATATACCTGTCCTATGAAAACCTGCTTTGATGTTTTTAGGAGTAAGTGCGAGTTGGAAAGCTTGACTGCTAAGTGTTGCCAATTCTGTCCTCCTGATTTCAAGACCTGAGTTCTTTGCCATCCATTTGGACCTCATTGATTTGAAGTAGTTCTTGAATGGAGAGAAAACACTAACATCTAATGGCTGAAGTTTGTGACTGGTATGAGCTGGCAAAGTCACAAGGTCAATTCCTAGATTTCTAGCTTCTTGGATTGTGCCAAAAGCTACATGGCTGCCATGACCATCAAATATTAGAAGATGCCTATTTGTTGGTGAAACTCCGCCAGGCACAGATCTTGCAAAATGATGCAGCCAATTCAAAAACAACTCCTTTGTCATCCACGCATGTGGTTGCGCTGCCATGCATGCTCCAGGTTCACATCCAGCTATATAGTTTTTAAGTTGTCTCTTTGCCTTAAAAAGATAAAATCCAGGAATGCTTTGTCCTGCTGCATTAACACAACATAATACAGTAATCCATTCTCTACTTTTTGACATAATGTGTGGAACACTTCTACAACCTAATTTAGCAATCACATGCATGCCACAATTCCTTCCTGCTTGTACACCAGTTTCATCACAATTCCATATTTTATTGGGCCCATATTGATTTGTTGTATACATTTTTTGCAAGTTATCATAGAAAGCAACAACGATTCTTGGTCGTAACATGACTGCTCTATCTCTATCAAGGCCCTCCGCAGTTCTTATTGTCAAATCAGGATGGCGCCTACGGAACCCATACCACCATGATTTTCTGGTAGACCATCATTGAATGGATTTGGTCTGCTTTGACATATATGAGCTACATAGGCCTTTAAGTGAATGACTTCAAGACCATGGCCAAGTTCAACCATATCTTCATGTCACAATTTCCTGCTCTTCATTCTATGTCAGAACTGTTGGAGGTCCCAGCCTCTTAGTGGTTCTTTTTCCATACAACCAATCAGTCACGTTTGTGGCAAGGATACCCCACTTAGATGCTGCTTTTCTTGTTGACATTCCATTCTCCTCCACGTCCCTCATGGCAGCCTTCATGTCTGCTTCTGTCCATTGTCCTCTTATGTATACTTTCTTTGTTATAGAAGACCCTCCAGTTACTTCAACATTTGGGTTCATACTAGTGTTGAATTCAGGTTCATCTGTAATTCTGATATTCTCATCCACAAATTGTTCTTTTCCTTTTGATGAATTGCTCCTTTGAGTGGAAGACATATTTTTCTGAGGTTGTAATTGAGCAGCGTTATCCATGCCTGAATCTTGTGATTTGGCTCTTGAAGGATTATTCTTTCTGTTGGAAGTTTTGGTTTTTTGAGCTTGTGTCCCAACAATTTTATCTTCATCAAAAGACAGATTTGTAAACTTTGCCCTTCTTTGCAAGTTGCTTCTCAACCTTCTCACTGGTCCTTTGGATGTCCGCTTTGCACGTGCCATTGTGAAATACAAGGAACTTTGACAAAAATAACCGCTGTAGAAAACTGGACCTGCCTGCATTGCAATGAAAACTACGAGTGAATGCACAGTTAATGGGGATTGAATGCACAGTTTATGGGGGTTGAATGCACCATTACAGGGATGGTGATGGAAAACTATGGTGAGTCGGTGGAGATATTAATCCACCTGTTACCGCTTTAATAGCAACCACTGTACATTTACTGTCACCTCAAATGCGCGGCTTCCCACTAAAATACGTGTTGTCATACCATTTTAAAAACAACGGTGATGGGTCTGATATTTATATTGGGTCATTTCTAATAGTATGCATGGAATTCTATTTCCACGTGTCATACAAAATGTGAACAGGTTTCAATGATACATTTTAAGATTCATAAAACATTGACAAATCCAGCGTGCTGATTTGGAGTCCTAGTTAGCAGTCTACGTGGCTGTGTAACATATGCAGGGGCCTTTGACCGAGACTATTTAGCAAATTTGGATGCACTATGTATATGGAGGTAAATTTAACACCGTATGAATGTGTACATCTAATACTATGCATGTAGAATTTTAGAGGCTGCGAAAGAAGTAGTGGCTAGTTCAGAAAATAAATAAATTTTTATTTTGAATATTGGAAAAGCAATATGGCTATTTCAGAAAATCAAAGAAATCGCTATTTCTGGATTTTATCTGTTTACGGCAAAGAGAAACACAAAAATCATTACTTCTACAGATTCCTATACATTTCTAAAAATGTGTTCAAAATTTAAGAAAATTATGATTTATTTAGCACAAAAAATCATATTTGGAGGGACAAGTGAACATTAAATTAATTATGCACACGAGTGAGTTTAAATTTGTAGATAGAGTATAAACAACATGAATTTGCAATAACGAAGTTGTTCATTCTTGCAAATTTAATGATGTTTGTAAACTATCTACATATTCAAACTTCCTAATGTTCATAACAAATTTAATGGTTAAATGTGAGATCTAAAAATGTTTGGAGAAAAAAAGAGACAATTTTTAAAAATAGTGCTTAATACAAAAGGTAAACAACTATTGCACCTGGAAATTTCAGAAATATTTTACTATTTTGTATTTGTGGAGCAAGAAAATCGAGTGTCTGGAAGTACTGTTCTTTCTCAGTATCTCGTAGCAAGAAATTTGATCTTTGGAAAAGTGTTCTTCAGTATGCATGCGATTGTATTTGTGCAGCAAGAAAATTGATGATGGTAGAGATGTTGATCTGTATCTGTGCAGTTGTATTTGTGCAGCAAGAAAAATGATGATGAAAAAGTGTTCTTCTGTATTTGTGTAGCAAGAAAATTGAACATGGAAAAGGGCAGCAAGAAACTAACAAAGATGCATACGACTCATCTCAATTTATAGATTTTATTGCTTTGAATTTATCTTTTGGTAATCTGGCATTGGTTTCTATTGGCTGAGAGGGGTTGGCACGGATTGATTGAGAAATAATGAAATTTGAGCGGTTGGATTTAAAACTCTTGTTGATCAATGGATTTGTATTAAAGTGGATGTGAGAGATTTTGGTGGGAATTGGGAATTTGGGAGGGAAATGTATCATCTTTATTTTAAAAATTTGAATTACGATTGTTTTATTGAATGTTGTTTTTGAAATCTGCTAAAAAATCTATAATAATGGTGACTTTTTCTTGTAAATGGTGAGCCTTAATGATTTTTTTATGTTTGCAGGTACCCCTATTAATTGTAGAAAAGGCAGTGGAGGTTGGATAAATATAGATGAACATTGTTTGTTCAAGGATATGTGTATTGATAAGGAATGGATGTATAATTGTGCAAAAAATAATAATATTTGTACATGTTGAAGCCCATCAACAATGTAAATGGGGTCAGAATAGTAATGGAGATGATATTATTATATTCATGTGGGAGTTTCTAAACTTTAAATGTGACCCTCAAGTTGTAGGGAATGACATTTATTTATGTTTAAAAATTAGAACATTTGCACATCTTAAGATTGGCAAAGAATAAGGAAATCATGTACAGTTTTATGTACTTTTTTGGTTGAGTATTTGGTTAACTGTGTATAGACAATAATATTTATTTGTGCCAAAATAGTCTCGGTCAAAGGGCCCTGCTCGGAGATGGGGTCCTTTCCCTATAGGTTATGGGTTCAAAACTCAATCTTCTTAAATGAAGAATTTTTAATGGAAATTTATTTATTTATTTTTTGGATGATAAAATTAAATAAAATTGAAAATTTATTGTTTAAAACAAATGATAGTTATTTCATCATTTAGGATATTTTTATTTAAATTATTAGAAAAAATTAATTCAATTATGAAATTTATCAATAATTAACATATTCTTTATTTGCAAGAATTTGTGACTGGCTAATTTCGGCATAAAAGAGGACAAAAACTTTGAAATTCAACACCTATTATCACTTGAAAGAACGACATGGGACTATCTAAAAACCTCTAGCAAATTTTTACCTTCATAAGAGCCTATTTTTTTGAAAAGTGAAGAATAAAGCTTTAAAACGTTCAATTGTCCTAATAAACTTACTTTTTGCTCTTCATTTGAAATTGTGAACACTTATAATGGGGTCTAATCACTTTAACATTGTGAGAGCAAGATGTTGAGCGAGAGACAATCTACATATCTCGAAAATTAAGACTGAAGGTAGAATTCATGGCACACAAACTTTGGACTTTGTAAAAGGTACAGAGAAGGCACCAATTGATAAAAAGTGACAACAAACAATGTATCCGCATTTCAATAGAAAGTGCAAGAAGCAATGTCTATCTTATTGCAAAGCATGCATGATGACTTCCTACTTCATATTGGAAATCAAGAAAGTCTGAGTGAAGCTTGGACATTGTTAGAATCAATGCATGAAGGTACACATTTGTCAAAAATTATAAAATTAATTCTTGAATTAATGACAACTCCCATGAAGGGAGACAAAAAAGTAGTTAATTTTCTAGCAAAAATTAAAAATATTAAATCTCAATTAGATGGATGTAATTGTAATTTGATTTATGATAAACTGTTGTATATTATCATTCAAATGAACATCCATGAGAGGTTTAGAAGCTTCGTTTCCATTCTAAATTCAAAATATCAAACTGGGCAAGATATGATTGACCTTTCTACTCTAAGCGCTCTCCTAATTTAGGAAGAGGAGGTCATTTTAAAGTTTGGCTAGGTACTTCTCGTATAAAAACCTAAGAATAACTTTTCTAGGTTTAACAAGAATCCAAAATCAAACTTTAAAACACTTAGTAAAGAAAAGAAATCATGGAATTTAAGAGTCAATTTTGATGGGAAATATCATAATTGTGGGAAATTTGGTCACAAAAAGGAAGATTGTAGAGTAAATAAAAACAAGCCAAATTTCAAAAATAAAAAAGGAACAAACCAAATTAGAATCAAAAGAATAATAAAAAACCTAATGTAGTTGCTTTGTATGTTGCATTAGTCACTACCAAAGAAAATGAATGGATATTGATCTATGGTGCATCTAGGCACATGGCGTATAGATATGATATTCTAACTGATATAAGATAATGTAATGATCAAATCTATCTAGGTGATCATTCCATTCTTGATGTTTAGAGTTAAGGAAAAGAAAAAAGTTTTCAATGGTTTTATAAATGATGTTTTGTGTGTTCCTAAATTGAAAATGAATTTGCTTTCTTGTTCACAACTAACTCAAATTATGGTTGTAGTATGGTAGATATCACATGCTAGGAGAATGACATGTGGTTTGAGCCTCTTTAGAGCAATGACGATGTCGGTGGTGCACAAGTGCCCCAACCCACTTAATGTTATTTTGCAAGAACTCCATCTTGCACTATGAGGGTTTGAGCAGAGTTATTGAGCCATCCCGAAGGAGAGCGAAAAAGACCGACACATAATGACAATAATTTCTAGGTAGGTGAGGCACATAGAAATTTATAGAGAAATGGAAACTTGAGGACTATTTCCTCATCACATTTGCAACCACTATTGGAGATCGCTGCCACACTGATCACAAAAAGTATGGGCCGATTACCGCTGCCACCTAGGAACTAATCATTGCTTTATCTATTTTGGCAGAAATGTGGTGCCACTAATGTAGTTTTGCGGCCTCATTGCTAGTGGTCGACGAGAGTTCATTGAATGACCTCCTTCCTCCGTTACCTCCATCCTCCGGTGGTATTTTCTTACTCGGTAAATGTGATCATACAAATCACTTCTAAGAGAAAGAAATCCCCCACTAAATTTGACAAATTTACTAGACATTGGATGTCACCGAAAATAGATCCATAAGGATAAGGTTGTGTGTGTGTCCATTTTTTTATAGAACATTTTTAACTCTTGAATAACAATGACTCAATTTAAGAATAACACAAAATTACTTTTACATGAAAAAAAAGTGACAAGAACACGTTTTTATCATGACCCACAATTTTGACAAAAACTACATAGAAATGATAATACAACTTTAATGGCACCTAAATAACAAAAGATTGAAAAAGGAACTCATGTGATAATGGTAAAAATATACTCTTAACAACTAACAAATAACAACTCACTAATAAAAAAGACAAATAGACAACTTTACACAAAATACTTTTTAACTTTTCCTAAAATACAATATTAACCGCATTCGAATCTTCCAACATTTAAAAAAAAAAATAATACCTCGTGACAAAAAGAAAAATCTAAACCAAATAATAGTATAACTAAATGACATCTATACAGGTGAAACAAGACAATGACTCGTTAATCTTTGTAACTTTTGACTTTCATTATACCGTTGTGAAATTTTGCATGGACGAGCAGTATGGACAAGTGTGCTGAAACTCTTGAGGAGTGCATGTTTCATGAAGATATCAGTGATCAGCAAACTGGATATAATAATCCATAGCCTCAAGCTCCATAACCAAATAGAGATGTTGTAGGTATCAATGTATATTTATCAATCATATAAAATAATGCAGAGAAATAAGGATAAGTATATGCACTTTAGAAAGAAAAAGAACTAAAATATGGACCAGGTTTGTGAGATGATAGAAGATTTTCTCAAATGGACAGAAATATTAGATATCTCCTCCAAAAAAAAAAAAAAAATACATCACCTTCTACACCTTTCATTTTTTCTTCACGTATAGGATTTGTATAAATAAATCAAATATACCACATGAATGTCGAGGATAGGTGCAGATATTTCAATGGAGACATGTGATCTCAGTCACATGATGTTATCAACCAAAAAAATGTGTGAGAGCAGCTTAATATATCTTTAAAAATGCAAATTTCTGTTTTTCATCTACCGGGGAAAAACATAGTATGGAAACCACCACTCTTCCCTTCTTACTCCATCACAGGAATGAAATCATTTGAATAGAATATTCTTCTATCAACAATTCATTCATGTCATTATAAAAAAATAAGATATCAAACTTCTACAAACAAGGAGTTATTCATAACAACATTCTCCACAATTCTCTCTCAATACATATTTATGTGCGGTAAGTATAATTCACGTAATTCATTTACAAAAAAACACATTAAAATAGGTTTAATAAAATTAAACCTCTATATGCACTAATTACCACAAATCAATATAATCATTCACTAATGTGAGCACTAACATGATATCTCTAGTAGGAATCTTGACATATGCAACGGTCTATACACGAATTTGTATTGTGCATGCATTGGGAGTTGTTAGCATATATGTTTCTCGGTCAAGGGAAGGAGTATTAGAATGTGATGAAGAGAATCTTTAGATATCTGTGTGAAATATTTGGTCATACAATTTATTATCATGAATTCCTAGTGAAAGAAAGGATTTAATTTTACATGGCTTTGTGGTATTTAATTAGGGTGGAGATCTAGATATGTGTAGGGTCTATAAGTGTGTATGTTTTCAAATTGTTTGATGAAGTTTTAAGCTAGATGAGCAAGTGTTTTGATATTCACCACATAAGCCGATTATATGGAAGCTAATCGGAGAAGAAAGAAATTGTTTTGGATTCAAATATTATGAATATATTAGGGTTCAAATATAAAAAAGAGAAGGTATATAGTGAATTTTAAAATGTGATCCATTAGAAAATAACTCTAAGTATTACTCTCACAAAAAGAATATCGATGTGCAATATCACTTTATAAGGGAAACGGTCTAGGAGAAGAGGATATGCTTGGATAAAGTGGAGAATAATTTGAATGTTGTGGATTCATTGACTAGGCGGTGACTACTAATAATATCTCTTGGTATAGGAAAAATATGGCTTTCTACATTTTGTGGAGAAGGCATTCATGTTCCCTTTATTCAAATTGTTAAACAAGTGGGAGAATGTTGCTAATGTTTCAAATTTTTATAGTTTTATGCAAAGTATAATACATAATAATTGGTTTTGTGTGCACTTTTATAGTACTAGTGTAAAATAAAGGTTTACATGAGGCATGCCCACATGTGTATGTGCACATAGGCATTAGGTCAAACTTGTGTAGTGTAACAGAGCATATCTTGTGTATCTATGGGATGTGTGTTGGTCATCAAAAAGGGCGGCGTTGAGAGCAACGGTTTTTGGCGACTCACTGGGATTCATTTTTATTAAAACGCATTCCAGTTCTTTGAATAATTTCTTGATCATCCTTTGATCTGCGACTCCACATTTTACTCGTGGGAGGAGGGCCCTTGGTATTGAAGATTCTTAGTTTCAACTTTTGGAACAACAAGGTTTTCCTTTCCTTCAACAAGAAGAAATAGAAGAGCTCGTTTAGCAAGCACTCCTCCTGTTGAAGATAGAACCCCTATAGGTGCTATTCCTTCAGAGAAACTCAGCCCTAATCTTCGCGCTCTGATCCTCGCTGGTGTTTTGGTTCCCTTTCAAACCATCTTTCCAAGGATGGCAGCACCATTGCCCTGGGGCCATCGTGTTGGGCCTCTCGCCCTTCCTCAGCCTTTGCATGAGTTACCTAGAGGTAACAGAAAGAACTTCCCCAAGTTCAGAGGTGATGGAAAAGTGCATCCTGATGAACACATTGCAGCCTTCATAGTTGCATGTGGAGTTCTCGAGTTGAACATGAAGATGTCTCAGTGAGGCTTTTCATGGAGACTTTATAAGATAATGCGGCAGATTGGTTCTATCGCCTCCCACCCTGGGCTATTACCAGCTGGAATACAATGAGAACAAGGTTTGAGAATCATTTCAAACCTGCAGAGGACGCGTGACGCTTTGTTGGCCCATATTTCTCAAATAAAGAAAGATTCACAAGAACCCGTGAGAGAATTTGTGGCTAGGTTTAACAAGCTGATTAACAAAATCCCACCAGACACTCAACCTGTAGATCAAATACAAAAGTGTTTTTTCCTAAATGCTCAATTGCCTGAAGTTAGCTATGCATTAAGGAGAGCCAATCTTGCTACATTGGCTGAGGATCAAACCCTTGTTGTTAGTGTTGAAGATGATTTGATTATGTCTGGAAAGTTGAAAAGAGACCCTGCTAAGTCTAGATCTTCTTCTTCTTCCTCTTCCACTCCCGGTCCTAATACTGATCCATTGGTGCAAAAGCTTGCCAATGATCTCATTGCCATCAAGAAACAATTGGCTCAGCATGCCCCCTATGCAGATGTTCCAAGGAGGAATTTTCAACCTAGGAATTGTTTGCCTACTTCTCAGACAAGGCTAGCACTTGAGGGGCCACCTATCAAGGTTCATGTTAACGCAACCTGTGAGGTTGAAGAGCTAGAGGATGAAGAGGTTAGTGAAGATTGTGAAGAACTTGTCGAAGAGGCCGATGAAGAAATGGAAGAACTTGAGGGATCTCGAGTTAATTTCTTTACTACTGAAGGCGTTGATGAAGAGGATGATTATGATGAAGTAGTAGTGGACATGAATAGTGAATCATACGCTGTCATGACTTGAGAGCATACAAATAAAAGGGAGAAAGTGATGCAGCCCGCTAAAAGATCCAAGCAGCATTCCATAACTATCCCTGTGATTGCAAAAAGAGGGTCTCCTATCCCCACTACGTCCACACAAAAGGTGAGTTCTGCCAATTCTACTTTTCCTAATTCCTCTACTAAAGTTTCTTCTTCTTCTTCAACCCCTAAAATTGATAAGCCTAAGGTTCCAAGTGATGATAGCCCATCCACCTCTGGATCTTTCGATATCATTGATCATCTAAAAAAGACCAAGGTTCAAATTTCAGAGGCTGAGTATTATCAGACCCATCCTAAGGCCTTTGCTAAAATGGTTCACTTTGTCAATTCTCATTCCAAAATTACCTCTAAAGGCCTTTTACCCACTCCATCCTCCACACCTCAACCAAATCTAGTAGCTGCCATTACCTCACCTAATGATAAGATCAAACCATTCTATGTGACCCTCCTTATAGCAGGCCATAAACTCAACAACTGTGTCATAGACTCAAGGGCATCAGATAATGTAATGCCTACCAAAGTAGCCCATGCCTTGGGCCTAACTCTCACACGTACTTATGGGTCTTGTTATTCCATGGAGAGTAAGGAAGTACCCCTAGTTGGAAGGATTAAAGATGCACAAGTAGCTTTTTTAGTTACTCGAGAAAAAGGTTTTGGCTACTATCCTCATAGCAGATATTCCCCTTCATATGGTATGCTATTAAGTAGGAACTTTTGCAAGGATGTGGGAGGAGAAATTCAAATGGATTGGTCACATGCCCTCATACCAGTTAATGGAAAAATGAAGAAGTTGTTGCCCGAGAAGCAATCCGAGTATATTGTACAAAAAATCAGATGATCCCAAAGCGCAAATACTTTATGAAGATATGGGGCATGGTAACTATATGATTATGTCTCTAGAGGAGACTCAATTTCCTAAAGGAGTACTTCATGATCCTAATGAGGTTTGGATTTTAGAATTTGATGGAAGTTGTTCCTCGGCTGGTTCTGGAGCTGGCATAGTATTGGTGTCTCCTAAGGGAAAGGTTCATCCTTTCTCATTCAAACTACAATTTGAAAATACCAATAATACAACAGTATGAAGCTCTTATTCTTGGGCTTAATGTGGCAAAAGAAAAAGGTGTAAAGAATCTTCTAGCTCATGGAGATGCAGAACTTGTTGTTAAACAAGTCAGAAACCTTTTTCAAGTAAAGAATAGAAGGTTGAAGCATTACAAAAATCAGGTTTGGGATTCTATTGAATTTCTTGATGCTTTCTCCATTGAAGCAGTACACTAGGAAAAGAACTCCAGGGCTGATTCATTAGCAGTCTCAAGATCATTGTTAGTACCTCATCCCGACCTTTATCAAGATAGGTTTACCATTGAGATGATCCATAGGCCCAGTGTACCTGATAACACGAACAACTGGCAGGTTTTCAATGATGATCAACATTTTCTTTCTTTCCTAGAACTCAGGGATAACTTTGAACAATTGTACTTTGAAGGAAGTGACAATTTACCTCGTGAAAGTGTGTCTTCCAATAAAGAGGATGTCAAGCGTAAGAGATGGATCAAGATGGGTGTATTAGGCTCAAAGGTAACAAGATTCCAAAAGGACTGGTGAGTTTAGAAGAATTGTTTGATAAGCATGACAGGTATGTGAAGTCTAAAGCTTCTACCGGATCACAACAATCTGCTGAGTATGAAAAAACTAATATTGGGAGTTCTATTGACCCTAAGCTTGTGAACATTGGAAAATGTTGTACACCAGAAGAAAAGAAGAAAGTAATTAATCTTTTAAGGAAGTATAAATATGTTCTTGCTTATTCCTATGAGGATCTAAAAGCTTTTCAACCAAAAGAGATGCAACATTTCATCCCTCTCAAACCTGGGATTAAACCTTTTAGGTAGAAACAAAGGCAATACAATCCTAAGATAGCTAACACTATTTTTCAGGAAATACAAAAGTTGTTGAAAGCCAAAATCATTTTCCCATTCACCATTCAACATGGATTGCCAACATTGTGCTTGTCAAGAAGAAAATGGTGAGATTCGTATCTGTGTTGACTTCAAAATCTGAATCAAGCTTCTTTGAAGGACAACTATCCTTTACCGATGATGGATCAAGTCTTGCAAGCGGTTACAGGATCTGAAATGTTGTCCATGCTTGATGGCTTCTTAGGGTATAATCAGGTAGAAGTCAATACCACAAATCAACACAAGACGGCTTTCACCACCCCTTGGGGTACTTTTTCCTACAAGAGGATGCCTTTTGGGCTCATTAACATTGGTGCCACTTTCCAAAGAGCTATGGACTTGGCCTTTGGAAGTTTAAAAGGGAAATGTATTGTTGTATATCTAGATGACTTAACTGTGTTTTCCAAAAATAGAGCAGATCATTTTCAGCATTTGGAAACAGTTCTCTTGAAGTGCAGAGAGCATGGGATCTCTTTGAATCCTAAAAATCTATCTTTTGTGTCACAGAGGGAAAATTATTAGGGCATGTTGTCTCTAAAGATGGCATCAAAATTGATCCTAAGTGAGTTCAAGCTATTCAATAGATTCCTTTCCCAACCAGCAAGAAGGGAGTGCATTCTTTCTTCGGTAAGATTAATTTTTTGAGAAGATTCATCCCTGATTTTGTAGAACTAACTTTGAATATCTCTCAAATGATGAAGGGGAAACAAACATTTGGCTGGTCTTCTGAAGGAAAGAAGCCTTTGAAGGTATTAAAAAGGCTATTGCTAGAACTCCTATCCTAGCATGTCCAGATTTTAGCAAAGATTTTATTATCTATTGTTATGCCATAGATAACACCCTAGCTGTTGTTTTGACTTAGAAAGATTCTAATGATCATGAGCTCCCAATTTCATTTATGAGCTACATTCTTAAAAATCATGAGTTGAAATACACAATGATGGAGAAACATGCTTTTACAGTGGTTAAAGTGTCAAGCAGTTTCATTTTTATATCCTTAACTCTCACTCCACAATACTTGTGCCTGACACAACCATCAAGTCTATTCTCACGCAACAAGAGTTTGGATCCAAGAGAGGGAACTGGGTGGCAAAGGTTCAAGAATATGATATTGACATCAGACCAACCAAACTAGTTCACGGAAAAGGCTTGTGTGAACTCATCGCTGAGGGAGCTGGACATGAGTTACCTAAGGATGAAGTTGATATTCCTATTGTTCTGTTTCTCAGCTCAATTGATGAATGGTATGTTGATATCACACATTTTCTCACCTATGGGAATGTCCCTCCCATTTGACTACCAAGGAGAGAAGAGCTATTAAGTTAAGATCAGCCCAATATGTATTGTGGGAGAATGCTTTGTTCAAACATGGGATGGATGGAAGATTTCTAAAATGCGTGGATAAAGAGCAACAGAGGAAGCTTCTTTCAGCTTTCCATGATCAAGCATGTGGAGGCCATTACTTGTCTATTGTCACTACTCATAAGATTCTTCATGCAGGATATTATTGGCCTACCTTGTTCAAGGATGCATCAAAGTGGATTGATAAATGTGAAGCCTGTCAGACCTTTGTAGGTAGACCCAAGTTGGCTGCCTTGCCTCTTAAGCCGGTCATGATTGAAGAACCTTTTCAACAATGGGGTTTAGATTTCATTAGAACACTTAATCCCTCTTCAAGTGCCAGACATACCCACATGTTGACAGCCATAGATTATTTTACTAAGTGGGTAGAAGCCATTCCAATAAAGAGTACTACTTCTGAAGTAGTATGCAATTTTATCAAAGAAAACATCTTGGTAAGGTTTGGTGTGCCAAACAAGATTGTGACGGATAATGCTTCAAATTTTTCTTCAACTGAGATGATGGATTTTTGTTATGGATATGGCATCTCCTTGGCTCACTCTTCAGACTATTATCCTTAGGGGAATGGGCAAGCTGAATCAACAAACAAAAATATGGTAGCCATAATAAAGAAAATGGTTAATGAGTCTCAGAGGAATTGGCACAAGAAGCTCTATGATGCTCTTTGGGCAGACATGATTACACCTAAAAGAGCTATTGGGATGTCCCCTTTTCAGGTGGTATATGGAGTGGAAGCTCAATTGCCAATAACAGTGGAGCTACTAGCCTTGCATTTAATGAAGGCCATTGAAGACACTAGCTTTAATGATTCTTTGGATAAGAGGATCATATATGTTTACAAATTGAATGAGGATAGATTGAAGGTTGCTGATAGAATATCCGCTCACCAATAGAAGGTGAAAGCCTTGTTTGACAAGAGGGCTAGGCCCAGGATTTCAAATTTGGAGATATCATTTTACTGTGGGATAAAAGACATGAACCTCGTGGCAGCCATGGCAAGTTCGATTCTCTTTGGCTTGGACATTTCAAGATCAGGCACTTTGCTAGTGAGAATTATTTCTACCTTGATTACATTTATGGTTCTTCTCTCCCACTTCCTTATAGTGGGCGACTAAAATTTTTTAAGTCCTAGGTGAATAGGAAGTCCTCTGTATATTATGTATAGGTGTCTCCTTTCTTGCTTGTGTGTGTTTTCTTTCTTTTTGGTGTGTTTTCCTTCTTTGTTTGGGGTTTTGTTTTCTGTATTGGTTGCTTTTGACTCCGTGGCCCAATGGATAAGGCATTGGTCTGCTTCCCCTAGGTTTTCTGAGAGTTCTTGCCTTGTCTCATTCTTTGAATCCAGCCAAGTCATCCCTAGAAGGAGCCAGCTGTTGTCCTCTCAAAATTTCCCCTCCTTTGAAAGTAAAAAATTGAAAATTTTGATTTGGCACCTTTTTCTGATGTTCTGGTAAAGAGGGAAGTCGAAAAGTTTGGAAAATTCTACGTTTTTGAGTCATTTGTGTGATTTGCGGGTCTGTTGGACATTTTTGTCCCAACTGTCCCAAGTTCATTAGGGCTCTCTGTTCGCCGATCGACCGCTTTCTCAAATCTGTTAACTTGTGGGCCCGTCGAACTTTTTGTTCCAACTGTCCCAAGTTCACTCGGGCTCTCTCGTTCCTCGTCCGCTTGTGGCACTCCGCCTCATGTACTTCACGTACTTTTGTCCCTCATGTCCCTAAAACATTTGTGCAGTCTGTCCCCGCATCGGCCGAATCACACTTTCGCGTCCCGCGTGTCCCAAATGTACCAAAGGCCATCTGGGCTAATTTTTCCCACTCTTTTCGATGCTTGCTTTTTGAGTTGGTGGATATGAATTTAATGCACATTTATAACCCTCTCTCTCCTAAAAGGATATTTAATAGACTACCCCTCTATGCATTTTTGCACACTACGCTTTCTCATTAACATTTGCTCATACCCTTGCGATTGAAACCATTTGCTCACGTCCTCATTTCCCCTGCAATTTCATCACAGATTCAAGTTGTACATTTGCTTTTCCAAGTACTGTTAACATGAAGATTAAATTCCAAGGTCAGGAGCAGGTTTCTCCACTCGAGTCTGCCGTTCCCGATATCGGGGACAATGAAGTTCGTCACCTGGACTTTGCCAATTTTTGGACCAGGTTGATAGACCTGAACCCCTCTCCAATGGCACAAATGATTAACGATAGCGGCTTGGCATTTGCTATGCTGGTTTTCCTATCTTAGTGCAATGTGCAGACACGGTACTCACCTACGGGGCTCACTTCAACCCCAGCTCGAGTGAATTAACAAATGTACATGGGGAGCTCATCGCCAAGCTTGACGCTTGCCCTAAGAATCCCAAAAATGGATAATTCTGTGGTGATCTCCCAAAATCAAGCACATGCACTCTTTGACCAAGATAGTGAAAAATACAAAGCCAGAATTGCAAAGTCTTGGCTGAAGAACCCTAAGAAAGGGGCATCCCGACTATCCAAGGCTCTGTTTAGGTCTGATTTCAATGAGGAGTTATCAGACTTCATAATTCTGTTAGCTCGGGTCATGGGCTTGCCTTCTACTAACGAGTTCCACTTTTGGATGTGCCCACTTATCAACATAGTGTGTGAAGGTACCCAGAACATCAACTGGGCAGAGATTATCTGCATGAATCTGATAGAGCAGTTGTCCCATGTACAACAAACAAAAAAGTTCTACATGACTTCCTACCTGATGTATACCCTTGCAGCTTCCAGACAGTGGTTTGGCTTCACCTACATTGATGCTCAGAAAGATGATCCCATATATGATTACTGTCCTCAGTTCACCCTGAACATTAGCAATCATAATTTCAGGAGGGTGAATGATGCTTTCACCATGTACATTATAAGGCTCCTAGAGAGTGACACTGCTAGGAGATTCTCAGATGAAGCCATGAGCCTGATAGTGAAGTACGAAGCCTACTTCATTCAGTTCAGAAGGTTCTCTTATATCAGGCTAGCAGGTTATGAGAGCACCCCTCTCAAGCTCCCCATGTTCTATAATGATAAGATGGCCCTGATTGAGGTGTGCAGGCAATTAGACAAATTGCACAAAACTTGTAGAGACAAGAAAATCACTAGTCTACACTTCCCCATATCTTTGGGGAACTACACATGCAAGACGACTCTGGATGCCCAAAACATAGAGAGAGCCCTAGCTACCATCACTATCCATTTCTTCAAGCCCAGAACCTATTTTGACTTGAATAAATTCATTGAGCAAAATCTCAGAATCAATTACCATCATAGGGCAGACACTGAAGATTATTGGGCTGACTGCATAGATGATTTTGAGGCCAAAAGGAGGCATTATGGTAGGTTTCCTCTTCAGTTAGTTCAAGAGCTTAACTTGTATCAAATTCCTGAAGGACTTCAGGATGACAACATAAACACTGTTGTCATATGAGTATGAAACTGTGATCAAGCATACTCCCATAGAGGACATGGATTGGTTTAAAAAAGAAAAGGATGATTTGGCTGAAATCCTCGCCCCTGTCCTAGTAAGGACCAAAGTCTGGATTGATAGAAAGGTTCGTGAGATGAGGAAGAACATAGGAGAATCCTCTTCCAAAGACACCTCAACACCAAGGAAGGAGGAACAAACACCCAGTTCGAGGTACCTACATAGACTCCTCCTGCCTCATCAAGTAAAGTCCTGCATCCTCCACTCCTTCCTCCTCTACTCAAGTCTATCAAAAGAAGGTGAAGGAGGTTAAGAAGGATCCCATTGAATAAAACCATCTGCCAAAGCATTCAGAACTACCTTCTAGGCCAGAGAACATCATTGTTCTCAGTGAGAGTGAAGATAATGAAATGCCAAATCCTGCAGATGCTTCTGAAACCACAATGGATAAGGAGCAGGAGATTCATAGCACCGAGCCTCCAAGCAATGTGGATTATTCTATCCAAGATGCCTCGTCTGCTCCACTCACATCCCTATTGGAGGCCACAGCAGCAAACACTCTCTGTGCCATGAGTTCTCTCGCTCTTGGTTCCCTTGCTACTCCCTCTTCCTCTTCTTCCACTTTTGCATGGGTACAACCGTCTGTTGATAGTAGGAAGAGGAAGTCTTCTTCTCGGATCTCAAGGCCCAATTTTGATGTTGTGGTGGCCTTATTGGGTACTAATCCTTCTTTTGTCAAGAAAGCTAGAACAACCTCAAGGATAGTAATCGATGCCCAAGGTCAGCAATTTCTTGAAATAGCCAAGCCCAAAGTTGACAAGCCAGAGTAGGACTTGCAGACCTCGATTTGGAACTCTCAAGGATCTCCATGGGAGAGTCTACTCCTGAAGGGGAAATACAAAATCTTCAAGAAACAGTCACCAAGGTCATTGGGAGGGTAGAAAAAGGGCAGCAGACTATAGAGTAGCTGGAGGAGAAGGATCAAGTGCTTTCTAGTTTCATCAAGTCACTGCTATCTAAAGATAAAGTTCTAGACCCTACCCCACTGACTGCCCTTCCACCGCATGTGATTCTCAATGAAGATGAAGTTCAGAGTATCAAGGATATACATAGGTACTCCATCTATGGGAGGGCTATGGAGGCCATGGTGGATGACATGCTTGTTGCAGGGTTGAATTTCATTGGTGAAGCCTTCAAGCTCAACGAGAAGGTAAATAATCTACAACAGAAGCTCTCCTCCACAATTGGAAACATGGATAAAGAGCTCAAACTTTGGAGCAGCTGCATAGTAGACCTTCACCTCATGGGGACGGATTGATGAAAATATTTTGATGGCAAGCAAGGTCTTTGATGATGTGAAAGATAATTTGTCAAATTCATGGGTATTCAACGTAGAATGGAAAATCAGTGTTGGAGGAGGCTTTGGGAGAACTAAGGAATAGTTGGCAGAAGGGAGAAGCTTTCAAAACTCTGGTGATATCTTCTTTTAAGGATATCCACTTTGCCACCTCCATGATGAGACCTCAGGTGTACCTTTCTCCTTGCAGGAAATCAAAGCTCAATTCAGAGCTTTTGTCAAAGGAAATTTGTTCAAAGAGGACTCCATCACCAAGGAGAAGATCAAGGAAATTTTCTCCCTCTAGTCTACCATTGAGGAAGCGAATAAAGAGTACCATACACACACTGAGTTTGATAAGGAGATGGAGAAATGTTTGGGATCTTGGACCCAGGCTACTGCCAACACATCGGTTCCACGTGGCAGAGACATAGTAGAGGCTTTGAAAAGGTTTAGACAACGGATCCTCAAGTCAGTGGGCCCTTCCCAGTCATGAGCACTTGTCTTCCTCTCCTGGCTTCTCTCTCCTTCTTTCTCTCATTTTGGTTTTATTGTAAATTAGTTGGGGCTTTGCGTTAAGCATCCCTTAACTAAACATTTTAGTTAAAAAGAAGTAGTTACCAAGTGTAACTGATTTGTAAAATTATATAATGGTCTCTCTCCGCCATTTTCAGGGCTGGAACTTGGTTTATTTTTTAAAGTGTAAAGAGTAACAAAGCAATCAATACAAAAGGATTTTCTTTCTTTGTCCATCTGATCCTATTATTCTTTGCTATCCGTTGAATACTGTTGAATCATTTGTCTGCATTATGTCAAGAAGCTTTGTATTCTTGTGGGTGTTATTTCTGGAACTTTGTGTCTTTGCAATAACATCGTATTGATTCAAATACAAATGGTTTTATTCCAAACAATCTTATCCTGGCATGCATAAGGAATTATTTTGTTATCTGTAGTTCGGAGAATGCCTTTCTGCTCATTTCCACTACTTCACTCCTTTGTACTTTTGTATTGATGATCCATTCATTTTGAAACACTTTCATGATATCCAAGTTCCACATTAAAACTATACATTATACATATGTAAATAAGTTTTGCTTTTGAATAAGGGGACCTCTCCCATTAAAGAGGATGGACTTATTGTCCCTTGACTATTGCTCTTAACAAAGTCCTTTTTGATGACCAACAATGTGCATAGGAATTTACATAGTGGGAGTTGCTTTATGGTGCATAGAGTATTTGTGGGGAATCTAATGGCGATGTATTGTTAACACTTAAATTATTAATAAGATGGAATATTGGATGTGTAAAGTGGCATGTTGAGGAATATTCGACACATTTCGTGGAAGAATAGCTTGAATTTTTTTGACTTAGTAGTAGTTTGTGAACCTTGATTTTTTCATGTAAAATCATGGGTTACTTCAAAGCATGATTTTTTTGTAAAACATGCATATTCATAGGAATAAAATAAGTAGCTATTATAGCAATTATTATGAGTGTTGCATTTTTATATCATATATACCAACCAAACCTAGGGATGAAAATAATTTCAATGTAATGAATCAATTAGTTGTAAAAAGTAGTGTTATTGCATTTTTTATGGACTATTGCAGTATTATTTAACTATATCTTGTTCATATCTTGTTATTTTTATATGTTGGGTTGAACTTTAATGAAATAAGAAAAACTAATAATGTTGGGTTTTTGGCTCAAAAGAATTTTCCCATGGTAAAATGTTGTCTATATCATGCTTGACATTTATGTATCGCATAGATTTATATTCTAGTATCTTCTCTCAACACACTTGTCGATAATAGACCTATAAGATTCTTGGTTGGGATAGGTCTAATTCTCATAAAAAAATGCCCATATTTCAAAGACCTTTATCATATTCTTAAGAACTTGGTGATCAAGCTCCATCCTCAAAATTGTTCAAATATGATACAAATACCCCAACAACTATTAGAGCCAAATTTTAACATAATACACCATTTATGCATAAGTCTAATGATGTACATACATATTAATCAAAAAATGAGGTCAAAATAGTTAATATGGTATCATAATCATGTTAAATTTTAAGAGCCCTTACAAAATCCCACTTGATTTTTTTGGAAAATATATAAATATATGTTTTGAAATCATGACAATTAGGAGAGAATTTTTAGAGTTATGAAAGAAAATTTAAAATTTGAATCATGAAATGATGGGAAAATGGGATGAATGCCATAAAAAGGAAGTGATGTGTGCAAAGATCTTGTTACCAATTCAATTAGTCAATTTTGCATTTTCAGCCATGAGGTTGTGGCACACAACCATCCTATCAAGAATGTCATGTTTCATTTATGTAGATGACCATTTATGATATGCATCTATCTGGTTTTGCTACACAACCATTCATTTGTATGCCACGTGCCCCATTATGCCTTTGGTTATTTTCTCTATGCAGCCATCTAGTGAGTGTATATGATCATTTTTGCCATGTTGCTATTAGTACCACTATGCATACAACCATTTCCACCTCTAGCCATTGCATAATACATGTTTCGAATATTCATCTAACCACTAATCACCATATATCTAGTTTAACTTATAAATATATACATTGACCACATTTTCTCATTTTTCTCAACATTTTTCCACACCAACCTTATCTCTCCCCAACTTGCAATCCTTTGACCACCAATAAATCACAAAATTCCTAATTTATTGTTCTTCCAAACATGGCTTCCTACCGACACCATTTGTATCCATATAATGAAAATCATCATAGAAAACTCAAACATGCCCCTAATTCATCAAACTACTCGAATAAATAGAAATATACAATGATTGGGTCAACTAGTGTAGTCTTTGAGGCCTTATCTACATGCCACAAAATGAAACAAACATGAATTTTCTCAAGTTTATCATGTCCCACTACGACATTTCTAAGGGAATGTTTAATTTTACCCCACCACGTGGACTAATTACTTTGTAAAAATGATGACAAAAGTATTTGGAATCACAATATAGATTGAATATAGATAGTTTGTCTCGTAATATTTTACTTTATAATTCATATTCATGCTTTCTCGTAGCTCTTTTAGTAGTTATTTCTATTATAACTTTTTTTTCACAACAAACCCTAATCATTCCAAAATTTGACTTTCAATTAAAATTATATCACACTCATTTCTACAAGCCATCATGCAATTTTTCCAGAAGGAATTTTGTTATATAGAAGACTAGTGGACATTCCATATTGGAATATAGTCTATGTCCTTCATTCTATTAGTGGAATTTTTCTTCTTATCATTGTACATACATATCAAACAAGATAATATTTGTCTTCGCTACACTCTTTACAATGACAATTATACAATTTTATGTAAGAATTTTGTACTAGATTTATACTATGATTCATTTTATGGGTTACAAAAATTGGGAATTCTAGCTATACTCAAGGATAAAATTAATTCAAATTCCCTTTCTATTTTATAGATGCGGAGTTAGTTTACCTTTAAAATAATCATGCATGTGATTATTTTACTTTACTTTATTAAAACATAATATTCTCTTTACTTCTAATAAAGAAGATTCAATGCATCTAACTCAAGAAGAGAGTTACAAGTAAGAGTACATTGTCCACCCGAGGGATTTGGAGATTCTAACATGAATGCATAATTAACACCAATGTTATTTATAAGACTTAAACAAATGAGTATTTCTATAACACTTCTTGGAATGAACATAACAAAAATACCTCACTACTTGTAGGTTTTCCAAATTTTAAGTTGTAATAGATAATGATACATTGGTTAAAATTATAATTTTTCTATTATTTGATTTTTTAATTTTTTTTTCAACAACCTTTTATACTCTTTTCCCTCAAGCTACTCAACCAACATTAATTATCAACAAACATAGGCTGTGGAATGCTATTCTCAACATCAAGTTATGCTAACTTTTATCTTATGGTGTTTGAAAGGAGGTTTCTTAAATCCTACAATTTATCGACTCAATGTTTTTTTTAGAATTTCATGTAACAACCACTCATGTTCAAGCACTTTTCGGTCCATTAGAAGCCGTAAGTTCTCTAATTTGCATAATATCTCTTTGTTATATTTTATATTAACTTCAAATTATAATGTTTTTATAAACCATTTTTATGATAACATTTCCTTTTGCAGGGTCCCCTTCATCTCCCAAAAATATATGTAACCACCACCACCACCCCCAAAAGTTCATACTATGGTAAACGATTATCATTTCTATCCAAAGTAGGGGAGCACACTATTTGTACACTTTTGAGCTCCCTAATCTTTCTTTTGGTGGTATATCTCGTGTAACTATAATGGGTATTAAGTTTTTTGGAAAATTGATCTTGATGATGAATTTATTTAGATTGAAAGTGGGTCCCTAAGAATTTTCAATCCACATGATATTATTCAAGGTTTATAGGTGGTTTTTTCGAACAACCTCTTACACCCATTTCGCCATCTAGAAGACCCACTGCCCCAAAGACTTTAGTGTTATCTAATGATGAGATAAATTTATTTCCATTAGAGAGTTTGGTAGACAATTATTTATCCTTACTTGATGATGTTTCTATCAAATATATCAACACTTGAAAATTATGGGAGTTTTGGGCAAAATCATTAATCAAGGAAATAAATTTACATTTTCTCAACCACTCCCAAAGATATTCTTTATATTCAAGATGGTGCAAAATGAACCCTTAAAGCTCAAAATTTTAGTGAATCAAGCTAAATTTGGTGCAATTCCAATTTCCATGCCTAAAACGATACTATTTTGGATGTTATGATAAACAGTTAGAGAATTTGAATGTTGAATCCCAAGATTACTACAACAAATAGGGTAAAGACAAAAGCCTTGTGGAAATTAACAATCCACGAAAGAAAAAGTTGTGGTAAGTTATAATAATTTGTAGTTAATATATTTAAGTTATTATAATTTTAATCTAAGTATATTTCTTTTTTAAATTGCAGGTAAAAATATGAAAATATGAAGGATGAGCTAGCGATACTTTATTTTGATATAAAAATGCACCAAAAAGTTTAAATGCAATCATTACAATGAAGGAAAAACTTGTGGTTTTAATTAAAAATCCAATACTATGAAGAGAATGATAAAAGATTACGACATGGATCCTTAATTTTATTGAAAAGAAATGAGATGCAAATCCTATTTTATTTTTAGCAAGATATGATTAATGAAGAGTGGAAAAATATTTCCAATATCACTTTTACTGCAACCAAAGACCTTATTAAATTAGGAATTTTAAAATATGATACAAGTAAAGGGGAGGAAATATATTTTTCTATACAAATGCCATTAAAAAATATTCAAAAATAATGACATAAAGTTATCCATGTATTTGTGAATTATGATGAAATATTGAGATCTAAGTTTTTATAGTCTTTTTGCAGGTTTTGTAAACACAAATGTTTCCATTATTTAGTATTTATATTAATATAAATACTATTTTGATGCAAAACGTCATTCATTTGTAAATTCCCATTTTTTTCATTGTAATTTTGGAGTGAGATAGGTTTTAGGGAATGTCTTAGTGTGTTTGTATGTGTCCCAACTCAATTGGACCTTTCATGTTTGTAATAAGGCCATTTGGGTTTTCCTCCAAAATGGGTCTTTCAAATATTTGAATTTCATAAGTAGCATTTAGAGGTTTAGGTGTTATATTAGGAAATATGAAGTGTTTTAAAGGGTTCTCAAGAGCATAAAATGATGTAAGACATGTTTTCTACCCTTCTAGTAAAGTTTCACCAACCAAAGTTACTCATCACTAGGGTTAGGTCACCAAACCTAGTTGTAACTACCTTTATTCCAAACCTTGAAAGAGGTATTCCAATGAGGACTATTTTTGAGGTTTTGAAGGAGGAGAAAACATGTTGAGAGAGGTGTTAGAGAGCCATCATGGCTCATGAAGATCTGTATATGATCATGAGAATCTTGTATGACAGGTCTTGTTGTGAATAAAGCTTGTGTTTCTTGTAATACTGAATGGAATATATGATATAATAACTATGTGTTGATGTTCCTTTTGATTTAGATGATATAACATGGTTAATTCAATGAGATTTTGAGGATGGTAGCTTGAATTCTAAGACAAAATCAATTCTTGTTTGGTGATAATAAGATATGTATGGTATGTTTTCATGATTATAAGGGGAAAATATATATTTGTTGTTTGATCTTGATTATACATGTTATGAAGATGACAATGTGGTGTCACATAAAAAAAAAATAAGTTTTGAAGCTATAGAGCCCATGGAGAATTGATTCGGTTCATATTGGAGAAGGTAAGCCAACTCTTTGAAGCATTTCTTATTAACTTGAAGAAGAAAGAAACATTGAATGGAGGTAGTAAGAGTTGTTGGATTTGGAAACCCTTATATATATTGCTCAAGAAGGTTAATTAGGGTGCAAATAAGAGTCTCATGAAGTTTCAGGAGAAAATATTAGGTTTCAAAGGTAATAACTTGAAAAACACAAATCATAAACCCCAGTGTTGTATAAGAAACTAGTCACCAAATCTTATGGATAAGATTGGGGGAATAATTTATTAAAAATCACTAGAGGGGAAAAACATTTCTCATAAAAAACAAAATTTTCGCAAGTAGAATAAGGTCTTAAGACCTATATTTTCTCAAGTTCTTAATTATTTTTAATTATAGTCGGTGACTATCTCTGTTTGGAAAAAATTTCTAAAAACTCTATAATTTTGGTTTTATCAATTGGGTTCTTATAAAAATTGACTGTAGGGTATTTATACCCCTAAGAATACATGTGGAATTTTTTATCTGTAAATTCACACAGGGGAGAAAGATGTGATCAAATTTCAGTTTTGAGGCCTTGAGAGACCTAACAATGATCTAATTATAAAAGGTGAGAGTACACTTGAAGGACTTATCTTGTGAGTTAGAGCCTAAAACTTGGGGAGAAGCATAAAATAAATAAATGGTACCCACACATGTGATTTTTTTTTATGAAGTGGTGGAAGTTGATCAAAACAATAAGGTTTTCATGAAAACATTGCTACAAAGGGATTAGGCCTAGTAGGAAACATTTATTGGTGATTTGAAAGAGCTAGGTTAAGGTACAAAGTTTGAAATTTTGGGTGAAGAAGAAGGGCCATAAAGGGTACTCAAAAGTGTGTTTACTTTCTTCTTATTCATTATGAATAGTTTGGAACAATAAGCTTTGCATGTTTTGAGGGCTAGTAGCTTACTTTGAGGTTAAAGTTGAAAATTGATCAAATGGAGTATTATATCACTAACGGATATTCTTGATGAATATTGTAGTAGCGAATGATGAGTATGAATAGTGGACATAGCCCTCAGATTCGTATTTGCATGAATTTTGGCCTTTTGGGCTAAGATTTGTATAGTGGAACTTGAGAATAATTTCTTACTTAGTTGATCATGAAACTAACCGTGGGTATGTTGTGTTGAGCTTATTCATCCTCTCAACTTCATATTTTTCAACTTGTATGGTTACTATGGTGTGATTTTTTAGGTTTTGTAATATAAGCAAAGACCATGTCAAAATAAATAACATATTCATCAATAAAATACATAGATAGATAAACCATTTTTCAACAAATAATATAAATGTATATCAATAGGATATGAAATATTATTTTTAAATATTGAATCGATGTCTATAAAACAATGTCCATGTAGTGCCCACCTCTTTTGGACACTTTATTCTGGATTTGACTGACTTGTACTTTTATCTATCATGTTGGTATTGAGACTACCATACTACTTTGATTTTATGTAGGTACATGATGCTTAAACTAAGGTGGATATATAATGTATGATTAGTTGTGACATTATAAACATCATATTTTGTTTATCACTAACTTGTTGATATGATGTGTGATTATTTGTTTGACACTATGAGTCATATGATGAGTATTATATCGCTTTTATTTCAAGATGATTTGGTTGTATATGATTTCGATTTCTATTATGTTTATGATAGGATATATGATGATTAGTATTGTGCATAACTTTTTTGGGGACATACACACCTTCCATTTTGGATTGATATTGATTTCATTATGTGATGATTGATTGAATTATATGTCTAGATGTTGTGTTTATTGGTTATATTATATTGGATAGATATGATGTGTGTGCATTGAGTGTGCATATTTTAGGGCTGGCGAATGTGGGTTTTAGGATATTTCTCTATAGGGTTGACACAATTGACCATTGGCCAAATATTACCCTTCCCTTTTATTTTTCTTCGTATGTTTGGCACATTTTATTTGGAGCCTTTGTGGCAGTTTGATCCTTTGAGTTATTAGTTTTATGGTTAATTATTCACCTTCGCTTAATTGTATTTCTTTATTGTGTGGTATTTGATTTATTATGTTAGTGGAAACATTGATTAATTTATCTAACCCTTGTCTTAATTTTCTTAAATTCTAATTGAGTGAACTTTTAGTTAAACTTGTCTAATTTACATTTTGGTTTGTATAATCATGCTTAGTGGAGGCTACACTCTTCCCAAGACATCCATCCACCCAAATTCGGATTTGTGAAGAATGTGATTTTTCATAAGTGTGCAAATCTTGTAAAGGGATATTTTTGTCTTGAAAAGAGCCCCCAAAGCCATACCTATAGATAGTGTGCTCAAGTATAATTAACTAAGCTATAAATTGAAACTAATATCTACATAGCTTCAAAAGAAAATGCTAACTAAATAATCAACCATCAAGATAAGAGATTAAAGGAAATGCTTCTTCAAAGCATAAATGAAATTACACGCTAAGCTATTTCCTACTCTCTATGATTGATAACTTAAAATATGAACCTATGAAGAAAATATGCAATCAAAGTGGATTGTTACTTGATCTCAAAGATTGAGAATGGAATCTCACCAAGAATGGCTACAAGGCAATTTTGGATCTTCCCATATTACTCAATTTTGAGTGACAGGATGCAAGATGGAGAATCTATTTCCAACAATGGAGAATGAATCAAGATCAAAATGCTTATATTTTTCACTATTCAAAGCATGGTGCCATAAGAAAGGTAAAAAGAAGGGTTCTTTATATAGCTTGTTTGAAGAGGCAAGGATAACAAATTGATGAATGTGGGATAAAGGTACAAAAATATTAGGAATGGATAAGGTTGCTTTATAAAAGGTAATCTTTATTTAGAAGAGTTTAATTTGTCATTAGTAAGTCATGGGAGTTAGGGGATGTTTTATTAATCAAAGGTGATTAATTAATAGGCAAAGGTAAGCTTATAGAAGTTAATTAGAGGAAAATTAGTATGATTTACGGGATGCAAGAGAGGAATTTGATCCAATAAATGGTAATTTATTGATATATAGTTATGATCGTAATTAATTAATAATAATTAATTAACCCAAGTATAAGCAGATATTAATTAACAAAAGGTCGCTAATTGACATCCTTAATGATACGGAGGTTAATTAATTAACAAAAGTTCATTCATTAACGAATATGAAGAGGAATGTTAGCTAATTAGTGGAAAAGCACTAATTATTATAAAAATGATGAGAAAGAGGATACTTAGTGCAATATTAGCATTAAAGCCTACGTAAGCAGATTTTAGGTGTCTATATTTGCCTCTCTTTGGGTCATAAGTGATGCCACTTCAAAAATAGTAGAAAAGTACAAACAAATACAAATTTTAAAGAGAGAAGAAAAAATTAATAGAATGAAGGATGCCCCCTCAAGTGTCGATGGGGTGATGAAAGAGGGTAATTGACAATAAAAAAGATGAAAGAACATAATAGAAGAAGTAGAAGAATTGATCCCTATTGCCCCAAGTTTCTTTTGAAGAAAAAAGTTGATAGAAGGAAAGTGATATGGAAGAAAAATGAAGATGAAAAGAGATCGATATAATTATCATCTTGCCGATGTAAAAAAATTTTTATTTCATCATTTTTCTTATGATCAATGTCATCGGTCCTTATTAAAAAGAATGAACAAAAGTGTAGTATGACATGAAAAGCCATAATAGGAATAATTTTCCATTGCTGAAAATACCAACTCCATACAACATATAAAATACATTGTAGAATACGATAAAGTAAAATATGCCTAACTCCTTGCAATATACATAATGAAATGCAATACAAGAAAGTAAACGAGATAACCTAATAGAGAAACATAATGCAATGGTTTTGTTACAAGATTTGATTTCACCAATGTGAATTAACGACAAGGGTTAAAAGATGGTGTCCCAAGAAAGGATACAGGAAAGGGGAATAACGAAGGACACTTGGGTCCTATGAAAAGAAATCATGCACTATGAAACAATAGTGCAACAACTCATTGTGGTCCAGAATACGAGACATAGTAAGCAAACCAACTTTGTTGATAGAGGTAGATCAAGATGATCATGTGAATCATGCACAAGAACATGCGAGAACCAAAGAGCGATATTTTGTAGGATGATTTTTATTTTTAGAAACATATTTGAATGTTTTTTATTTTGAAATTTTTCTAAAACTATGTATAAGAAGACAAAGAAGTGTGGATTCCCCTAGTGATAGATGGGATGTACAAGGGTAGAATGCCACGCGTATGCACAAGAAAGTGAAGATGTGAAAATGCCCCAACGATTAGGTGGGAGTATTCAAAGGAAAAATCTTCACACATTGAAGGGGGATCAAGGCTAATATAAAATAGGTTCAATCATGAGGGAGCAAGGATGCCCCCAAGTGTAAGCTGGCCAATAAACACATGAGAGAAAAGAAGTAGAAAATTGTCTTATTAAAAGGGGAAAAAGTTCTTGCAAACATGGAAAAGAGGACATCTGATACACATGGATGTTCTAAATGTTTTTGAAGAACAAAGGATGCTATGAAAATATTTAGAATGCGTTTGATGAAAAAGTGATTAGCCCAAGGCACAAATCATGAGACAAGACATGTGCTAAAGAAAGAGTTTGAATAAGGTCCAAAAAGTAACACTTGATAACATATTAATCATGTTTACTCATTGATATCTCATGTGTGCATGTGGAAATGAATTACCTCTTGAAGGAAAGAGTTGATAGACAATAAGTGAAGACACTAGCTAATGTGTAGGAATGATTTAGTTTGAAAGGTGATTTGTGAATGGATTATGGAAGGAGAGTCGTACATTGCTCTGTTGCCAGCCAAACGTCCATAGCCTCGACGGAGATGCATTTGATTCTAATCACAAAATTTCTCTACTTCTAGTTAGGCGTCCATAGCCTCGGTAGAGATTATTGGAAATACCCCAAGAGAGAGTTATATATCAATTTGCTTTTTTTTTTTTGATTGATTGATTTTGATTCTTTTGCTTTCTGAAAACTTATTTCAGCTCTCTTGTTTGACAAGGGGTTAAGAACCACTAATGGCTTGATGGAAGGATGTGGAAGTGATTGTGATGATGACATTAGCTAGTGTCAAAAATATGTCCAAAATTTCTTCACAACAAGTTTATTAGATGAGAATTGTGATAGGATCTCTAAGAGGTCAGTCATTCTTTAATTTACCAAGGTGATGAAAGACCAAGGTCAAACAAATACCATAGAGATAAATGTCACAAAATGTGTACGAAATAAGATAACCAAAATATCATCGAAGGGATGAAAATGGTGGATGACTTATAGAGGAATATGAAAGAAAGGGAAGAAAGAACATCCATGCGTATGTAATACCTAATTACAATGTTTGATCTTTGTACCTTTGATTTTTAATGTTTTTCTCATTTTTGTATTTTTGTTTTTTTTAAAGATTTTTTTAGTGTTTTGGGAGATTGGGACCAACCATGTCACTCTACGTGATAGGATCCAAAAATGATGTTCATGATTTCCTTGATAAGGGAGACTAAGCACGTTTGTTTATCAAGAGTGATATTATCCCGATCTTGATAATCATGGTGAGTTCACACTCAACAAATGATTGTGATTTGTTTTGAAACATGGGTTTCGTATGTGGGAGCTTGAGTTCCCTATCCATAGGTTTTTGTACTTTGCACCATACTTGATGGGTATGTTGGTGTGCATTCTAGAATCATGTTTGATTTTTAATTTTATAATCATTTGAGTTGTTGGGAGTTTTAGATCTCTTCGTAGTTTTGATCTTTGCTTGATAAAGAACTTGTTTGGGTTTCTTATAAGCTAATGCTTGACTTGTATGATCCCGAGAAATGGGAGAAGAATGTGGATGTTTATAATTGATGAGAGAATGACAGTGGGCATGCCACAATCATTGATAGCATAATATGACATGACAGAAAAGGATATGGTCCAAGAATTGAAGAAGATGGGATACCAGGAGGTGAGCCACAAATGGAAGATGGAAGGCTACTTGGATGTGGCCCCAATATAGAGGAAGAAGGGATACTAGGAGGCGGCCCAAGAATAGAATATGAGGGGCTACACCAAGAAGGTGTCCCATTTATAGAAGACAAGGGGCTAGTTAGACGTGGCCCTAGAATAGAAGGTAATGGGCTACCTAGAAGAGACACACAAGTAGATGATGAAGGGCTACTTAGAGGTGGCCCATATATAAAAGAAGGTGATGGGCTACTTGGCGATGACCCAAAGTGTGATTGTGATTGAGGAATTGTGATAGTAAAGAAGAATTGGGTGATGAGAAGATGGACCATTACTCAATACTAGACCCATGTAGTTCATCACGGAATGAAGAATGTGAGGATGGAAAAATAAGATGAGGATCGAGTTGCATGCTCTTAGGCTCTTCCTCTATTTCTTGATAAAATGAGTCAACCTTTTCCCCACAATATGTGAACACATTGAGGTCTAAAGAGAATCCTTGCTTGTAATTTGTTAGAGGGACATCTTCATGTGCCCTATAAATTCCATGATTGGTCCTTCATTATAAAAGAAATTAATCGGTATGGGTTGTTAATCAACCATAGGGGTTTGATTGGAATAAAAAGGTCCACCAGGTGTGGAAGACTTAGAATATCTTTGATGATGATTGATAGAAGAAGATGACTCAAGAGATGAAGTAGACCTAGGGCTAGATGTCTCATGAGTAGAAGAAGATGTGGATTTAGAATTGGTTGGTATATGTTTCCCTATAAGATGACATCATGGAGGACGAATAGGAGGATTTCATATTCAAAATTCTATAAACCGTGACGTAGGAGTCAACTTATATGATTGAATAAAAGGACTTTGAGTAACATGAATCTTTAAAGGAGGAAGGGTTCGTTGAGGTGATTGATAAAAGAGGTCCTGCCGAAGGGGAGGACTAAGACTTAGGATTTGAATTGGATGAATAATAAATGAGGTCCCGCAAAGAAAGGGGGACTCAAGAATCGTAGTATAAGTATGATGAAGTAAGTCCTGTGAAGAAGGGGAGGACTACAACTTAGGAGTCGAATTACATGATTTTGAATAGTATTTTGGATCTGATCAAGAAAGAATCGAGGAAATATTTGGATTGGAATCCTCAGAAGAAGAGGAAATGTTTGGATTAGAATCAAAATAAGAGTGGGGGGAACTTGAATAATAATTTGATCAGAAGTGTCCAAACCATACCACCGACTATGAGATGAAGGTGGGGAACGGGTTACCCGGATGGGTTCTCTAGCATGAAGAACCAAACAAGGTTTGGTCATGATGGGCATATTTTGATGTGAAATCCGAAACTTTGATTCCTTATTATCATATGTATAAGAGACCTTGTGATAATCATTCATTTTCGGCGTGTGTTGGGTTCAAAGGTCTAGACCTAGATTGTATGATAAAAATTCTTCAAAGTGAAGAAGGTTTCATGTTGATTTGGGAAACATAACGAAAACCAACTAGACATTTCGTAAAGATGGGGATGTTTGTGTGATTTTCCAAAAGGGAAGCTAAGGAAAACATACATCATGATGACTCAAGATTGATAATCCAACAAGGTTTGGAGGTGTAAATGTCAAAGGATTGATCAAAATTTTAGCAACATAAAGGATACAAAGGAAATATTTCCAATGTTCGATTGATGCAAAATTTGCTTGATAGGAAATGTTTTTGCCAAGGTTTGAAAGATATGTTCAAAACTGATCATGAATTTAGGCAAAAACAAGAAGATCAAGAGGATCAAAGACCCAAAGGATTGTCCTAGAAATGAGTTTATAAGGCGGATAAACACAAGGAACAATCATGCGAGTTCAAAACACAAAGAAAAATTAATGACCAAAGAATAATGAATGATAAAGAATCAATGGATCAAAGTGATTGTCATAAATGGATAAATCAAAATGATGAATAATCACAAGACACAATCACGCAAGGTTTTTTTAAACCAATCAATCATCAAATTACTTCCTAAGTCTGTTTCTAAATGATAGTTGGTATTTCAAGATGATTAAAAAAATTTCACCACTTATGTCAAGTTCAAAGAAATGAACAAGGCGTAAGTAATAACAAAAATTTAATGCGATCCCAAAACAAAAGTATACTAAAAGTGAGCTTGAATCCAATCAAGACCTATATCCCAAAAAGTGGCAGTTACGATTGTGAATGACACAACAATACCACCAAGATATGTTAACCAAACTTTGCAAAAAATTAAGGTATTAATATCAAGATGATATTGATATAACATACACAAGTGGTAACACTCAACACTTTTCAAAATCGAGGTAGTAATTGAAATCAAACTAAAGCTAGAGTATACCTAGGAATTGTTAAAGTGTATATAGCGTAACATCACAATATAGATATTTAGGTCAAGTTTACAAGAAACAAGATGTAAATACCAAAATTGTAGCGACACGATATAAACAAGATAACAATTCAAAGGAGAGTCAAGGTGATGAATCCAACCTAACTACGATGACGATCTTGACTTGGGTATCAAGATAAAAAAGGATACCAATGATATGAAAACATCTCCACACACTTTAGACATTTAACAACTCAGCCACAAACATGGATGAGCGTAAATGGACACAAAAGTGGCGAATATACAATCAATTAGAAACACAAGGGTAGTCACTCTTCTTCTAATCAACAAAGTGTCAAAATAAAGTGAAGGAAGTAGATCAATTGGGGGTGAAAAATGTTGGCCTCACTTCGGAAGAGTTTCACCTCACCTTAGGGTGAGTGAAAAACTAAGAAAAAGTAATGCTTCACACATTTCATGATGAATAATGGCTCTCAAATCAAATTGGTTTTGAAATGGTCAAATTTGGATCCTGGTCAAAGATAACTTCCTAGGTGGTTCACTCAACTAGGTGTCAAAAGTTATCTAAGAGCAAGCTCGGTTTTCCAAGTTTTCCTAAGGATTATCTCGAATTTACTTTACCCCCTTCAAGCACAATGGGAAATAAATGCGTCCATCGTGTACTCTCACTTTGGGGTCACGATACAAATAACTTTGACGCTAAATCTCATGTGTATACTAGTCAAGTAGGTGTGTGGAGCACTTCCCATTTTATCCACAAGGTTCCCTCTTGCATGGACTACTTTGGGGTTCCTAGGACCACCCCCATTGTTGTAGCTTAAGGCTTATGCTAAAGGGGTTATGTCCTAGTTTTAAGTGGATGGGGTGTACCCTTATCCGAACCTGTAAATCAAGTGTTTTGAATGTGGTGTTTTTTTTATCTTTTAGACTTAATGTGGTTTAGTCATTCGCCATTTGGAAACCTGCAACACACGTGTAGTTAGAAAAGTTTGTTTCAACTCCTTTCTTTGACAAGCGTTTTTAGGTCTTGTACTCAAGTGTTAGTAGTTCTCCAAACAAATCACATTCTTTAAAATAAGATTAAGAGTTTATTTTTATCCTCAATATCATCCAAGGATGCAAGAGAAGAACATACACAACAAATAATCCAACAAAAAAGTAAAGGAAAGCTTTGCAATTAATGAACCATATAAAAATGTTGATAAATGTTCATTCCCTTAAACCAAAAATTAAAGATGAAGTTTGCAATAACCAAATGTTAGAAAATGAAGACTAATGTTTTTTTATTCTCAAGATCACCCTAAGGTGCAAGAGAGAGACCATACACAAAATTTAGCCCAACTAGACAGAAATGGAAAACTTCAATCAAAGGACCATAAAGAAAAACTTTGTAAAAGGTTCACCCCTTAAGGAAAATGAATAATCAAATTTCTAAATTAATCCAAATATTAAAAATATATAAATAAAAGTTATTTTTATTCTCAAGATCACCAAAAGGTGCAAGAGAATATTTTACACAAGATTTGGTCTAAATCACGTAAAACATGGAAATACGACATTCTTCAAAACATTAGACATGTTAGAAAATGACCAATTTTATAATAAAGGAAAATACATATTTTTAAGTATAAATCTCAAATTTATGTTTTCATTGCATAGTTCACTTCAATACATTTCCAACGCAAAAAAAAATGAGTCATTTTGAGTTTGAGAGAAAAAATTTATGGCCTTCGGAATATGGGTTACACATATGCTCTTATGCTCATGGGTATGCACTTAACATGTACTCAAAAAATATGAAAAAATGTCCCTTAATCTGCAAAAAGGTAAAATTCTTCCAGCCAAGATTCAATTTTGATAATAACCCATCACATTAATATATGAATAGAAAATTCAACACTATCAAACACTAACATACATGCTCAAGAATTTAAATTTTTTAAGAAATTGACAAACTAGCATGTAGAATGTTGAAAAAGTAAGCTCTAAAAATGAAAACATGGAGAAATCTTGAAATTTTCTCACCAAGATTCAATTTTAAGAGTAACCCACCACATTAATATGTAAATATAAGACTCATCACTATCAAACACTAACCTACATGCTCAAGAATTTAATATTTTCAAGAAATTGACAAAAATAACATGTAGAATGTTGAAAAATGAAGCTCTAAACATGAAAACATGGAGAAATCTTAAAAATTTCCCATCAAAATCCAATTTTAACAACACTTCGCCTCCTTTATACCTACAAGGAAGACTCAACACATGCAAAATCAACAAAACAAGTTAAGAAAAACAAGTTAGATCAACATGTGCAAAAGAGGGTTAGTAACCAAAATTGAAACTTAACTACAAAAACTTGAAATTAATTGCAAAGGACAATGGAGTAAGTCCCACCGGGTGTGCCATATGTTCTCATGTATAATTAACTAGGATATAAATTAAAACTAATATCTACATAGCTTCAAAATAAAATGCTAATTAAATAATGAACCATCAAGATAAGAGCTTAAAGGAAATGCTTCTTCAATGCATAAATGAAATTACATGCTAAGTTATTTCCTACTCTCTATGTTTGCTAACTTAACTATGAACCTATGAAGAAAATACACAATCAAAGTGGATTATTACTTGATCTCAAAGATTGAGAATGAAATCTCACCAAGAATGGCTACAAGGTCATTTTGGATCTTCCCATATTACTCAATTTTGAGTGAAAGGATGCAAGATGGAGAAGCTATTTTCAACAATGGAGAATGACTCAAGATCAAAATGCTTATAGTTTTCACTATTCAAAGAATGGTGCTAGAAGAAAGGTAAGAAAGAGGTTTCTTTATATAGCTTGCCAAGAGGCAAGGCTAGTAAATTGATGAATGTGGGCTAAAGGTAAAACAAGATTAGGAATGGATAAGGTTGTTTTATAAAAGGTAATCTTGATTTAGAAGAGTTTAATTTGTCATTAGTAAGTCATGGGAGTTGGGGAAGTTTTAATTAATTAAAGGTGATTAATTAATAAGTATATGTAAGCTTATAGAAGCTAATTAGAGGAAAAATAATATGATTTGCAGGATGTAAGAGAGGAATTTGATCCATAAATGGTACTTTATTATTTAGAGTTGCGAGCATAATTAATTAATAATAATAATTAATTAACCCAAGTAGAAGTGGATATTAATTAGCAAAAGGTTGTTAATTGACATACTTAATGATAGGAAGGATAATTAATTAACAAAAGGTCATTAATTAATGAATATGAAGAGGAATGTTAGCTAATTAGCAGAAAAGCACTAATTATTATAGAAATAACGAGAAAAAGGATAATTAGTGCAATCATAGCATTAAAGCATGCATAAGTGGATTTTAGGTGTATATAGATAGGGTAGAATATTTTCAATGCAAAGGGGTCCTTACCACTTTCCCATGTGCATTTATTCACCTCTTTTCCTTTATGATTTTGTGTTTTCCAAGTCCACTTGAGGTCAGTGGGATTCAACTCAATTGGGTGAATGATTACCTTGGGTTTTTGAAATTCCCTTCATTGCTCCATTTATTTTTGCCTTGGGTTTGGGGTGGGAGGAGTGACATATCATCTAGTAGGATGATGAATAGATGCCACTTATCATCTAGTAGGATGATGAATAGATGCCACTTAGGCCTCTTCCCATTGGCTTGCTTGTTGGTGGTGGGAGGAGTGACATATCATCTAGTAGGATGATGAATAGATGCCACTTAGGCCTCTTCCCATTGGCTTGCTTGTTGGTGGGATTTTCTTATTTATCCTCCAAATTTGGAGGGATTGGGGTTCCATTTGTTTTTGGCTTGTTCTAAATTTTAATTTGGGGAATATTTATTCTTTCTTGGATTGGATCTTGGACTTGCATTTTGGATTGAATTGGAGCTTGGAGAGACTCAGAATTTTTGTCTTGGATTGTAAGGTAGGATTCTATCATAGAAATCCCTTTGAATTTTGATTGAATTGTTGTAATTTTGTGTCTCTTGGGGTGGTTAAAATTGTTGTTTATTTTTTTCCATTCACACATATTGGTTTGGGTATTTTTGGAAATTATGAAGGATATTGAGGAGTCTTCATCCTTGGGTAATTTCTCTCTCCTATGTCCAATGGGAGCCTCCTTACTATGGTGGAAAGAGCCTCTCCCATCCTTGATTAAGGAAGCCAAGTAGGGGATGGGTTTGGAAAGCCTTAACAAGGAGGAGCTTGGGAGATATAAGCTTCATGGAGGAATAAGTGGTTTTGGAGGCATGTTAATTATTATATTTTTATTCAAATTTGAAGCACCTATTATCTTATATGGATTATTACCCTCTCCTATGGAAAAAGAGGAGAATGGTACTCATTACTTTGATTGTCATGATATTATTTTTGAGGGATTGTGTTTTGTATTTTTTTATGAGTGTTTAAAAACCCTTGTGCCAACTTAAGAATAATATCCTCTATCCTATGGGATTGAAGGGAGGATAATATACCCATCACTTGATTTTGGGCATATAATGATGCATATGGTGGGTGGTCAACTAAGCTCTGCAGATTTGAAGAACTTGGAGCTTGCAAGAGAAGAGTTTTGGGTTGTTTGGTTATGGAATATTGTTTAAAATTTTGGAAAGTTATTCCCTCTTTTGGAGAGGCTTGTACACTTTTATTTTTATTTAAAGGTTTTATTTGTTACTCCAAATAAGGCTTCATTATTTAGAAGAGAATCGAAATCTTAAGGTTCATTTTTAGTGTGAAATGAAAGAAGTTAGTTGTTGTTTTGTTTCCTTTCATTATTATTTGCAATGGAGGTGATATAATGGATTAAAAGAAAAGAGATAATGCTGGAATAGAGGTGTTCAAGATGCAATGTGTTAAAATTATGAATTTAAGTAGACAACGAGGAAGTTGGGATTAATCTTGTAAAGGTTGTTTTCTTAATTCCTTTGAATGGTTATAAACATACTTGTATATGTGATATTGTAAAAGGAATCATAGTTATTTTGGAAGTTTCTTTTGAAAGGGATTGAAGAATTTGTATACCAGATTTGCACATACCCGGTGAAGGGATTCTTATCCTTGCAATCCCATATCTAAATTAATTGTAAGAGTTAGTTGATTAAATAAATAAGCTTCTCTCTCTCTCTCTCACACACACAACATAGATGTGTGCATGTGTGTGTGTATGAATACTTTTGTGAAATAAAACAATGACTATTTTTACATGTAGAAAAACCTATAAATACTTTAAGTTGTTTTATTTATCTTACTTGGTTTATTTCAAGTTATATGCAAATTTAATTATTTTATACCTTTGGGAATAAAAATTTTCTCAAGTTTAGTTACACACACCCCCACACACACATATGAATATACTCCTTTAGATTCATGAATATGAAATGTAACATTTGTTATTTTTATATAATTATTTTTTCCACAATCTTTATTTCTCTCCTAAATAGAAAATATATACTTGTAGAAATGATGGATTTATACATTAATCTAATTAATAAGTTTGTGTGTGTGTGTGTGATGTTTTGCATGTTTTTGTGTTAAATATTAAGCTAAATCAATGGAGGGCCATACTAACATGCCCATACCCCGACCACATTACCTTATCTCGCTTTCTACCCTAGTCGCATACCATTATGTGTGTGCATGTACTCATTGTTCAAGTTTTAATGGATGCCCATGGATTCCTAGGTGTAGGCCGCGACTGTGTAGTTTCTCTTCTACATTTAAAAATTATATATATATATATATATATATATATATATATATATCCTAGAATGGGACTTGCATTTAAATTTTGAACCGGATATCAAAATGTATTTTTTTCTACAAGTGATATAAAAAAATCCATGAAAACTAGTTGGAGATGAAAAAACCAAATAGAAGTTTGAGAAGCAAAATGTATCCTTGAGATTTTGGGATATGAATGGAGAATATCATCTCCATTTCTATTCATGCAACCTCCATGAAATCTTCAAGAGTAATAACCTACAAACAAAATGGAAGAGGGAAAAGAATTTTCTCTTTGAATAAAACCTAATATAAGAGGTCATACAGAAATCTAGGGTTTCCTATGTTTCCCTAAGATCTAAGGGTAGAAATAGATTTGATCTAAGGGTGGGAAATGGATGCTCCATTTCCCACCCATCTTAATAAACATTTTAAAACTATAGTCTACTTGTTAATTTGTTATAATGAATTTAATTAAACTTTGGGGCCACGGGTTAATGTTTTTTAAGAATAAAATTAATTTATGAAAGTTAAATGGTTTTAGTAAATTTAATTAATTCGGGGGAAATTTGTTTTGACCAATTAAACTTATTTAAAATAGAGAAATTGAATTAACTCAAGGGAGAGTTAGTTCTCGAAAATTAATGAAGTAAATTCATTAAAATATATTTTAGAAAATCAAAACAAAAGGGAATTTTATTCTCCCATCGTTAAAATTTTTACGGGTGTTTGACCTGAACTTGGGATAAAATATAATAATGTTAAATTTAATCCTAATTGATAAATCAAACTCCTTTTAACTACTTGAAAAACATTATCCCAAACTTTTGTTTCCTTGCAGTGTTTCCTTTTAGCTCGTCAAATTTGGGCATGAAATTGGTATCAGAGCCGGTTCCAACACTAGGAGCTCTATTTTTTATTTTATTGTTATGGTTTATAAAAGGGATTAATTAAATTTTCAAATTCTCAACCCCACTCATATACTTTTTCTGAAGTTGTCATCTAGAGAAGTGAAAAACCTAATCTTGACTATAACACGATATTTGACCAAAAAAATTAAAAACTTGATTTAAAATGTAAAAACTTCACCTTAGATAGTGATCTAATTTCATCCTTGTGTGGTTTTAGGATGCCTAGAAGAGGGAGAGCATTTGGAATAGCTAGAGGTAGAGGATATGGTTTGCATGGATCACCACCCTCATCACCACCTAGTTTTCCTCACGTGGACCAACCTACCACAAATTTTGGGCCACAGATTCTTCATATCCTTCCCTAGATGATGAGAGTGATTTGTTACCATTTACCCATGTAAAAAAATGTTGTAGAGGCCAACGTGCTTTAATAGAGAATAAAGGGACCATAACATGAGTAGGGTTATCTTGCTTCTTATTCTCGGTTTATTTTGATGCAATGGGTGAGATAATATAACTCGAGAGAACCTTTGGATAGGGGTGTGTCATAGTGTAGGAGTCACTAAATGGGTGTCACTATGACACCATCACCAAATAGGGTGTTATTACTTGTGAGACCATTATAACCACTTTTGGAGGTATTGATAGATTCACGTACTCGTAGTTCAACATCGACATGCATTATCAAAGATCTCCTTAGGCTGACCACCCACTTTGGGAGGTTCTATGAATAGTTTCGAGTGTAGAGGCATGATTTCTTAGCTTAGAAAGTTGTTTTTTCCTTCAAGTTTTCAAGAGTAACATCAAGACAAGACTAGTTATTCATATCTTACGAGACATAATAGGAATCTGGTGGATATCAAAGGAGCGGAAGCTCCATCTCTCACATGATACAATCACTTGGGAATTGTGAAAGGAACGATAACCGATCGTACCAAGCCAAGAACACCGATGCTAATTAAACACCACGATCAATAAGATAAAAGTAATTCGCTAGAATAACTTTACATAAACCTTTTCAAACAAATGAGAAGCACTATCATATATTATTATGGAACTTAATGCAATACATTGAGAATGGGCCTTGCTTAAATAGGCAAGGAATAACAATCTAAGAACCAGTTAAGGTCGTAGATCAAGCCATAAATCAAGGAAATAACTAGTCATCAAAGAACTAGTCAAGACCATAGATTTAGGATAGAACTAGACATCAAGGATATAGTCAATACCATAGATCAAGGAAAGAACTATACCTAATAACTAGATAATATCTCCTAATATATAAATAAGATAAAAGAAATATCCACACACATAAGTGGGTGAGGATAAATACAATAAAGGTAAATAAAGTACCTAGGTGAACATGAGCTAAGGTAAATACCTACTCTAACACCCCCTCAAGTGAATCTAGGGGCCAAAATAGAAGTGGCATGTCCATAGTATGAGTCCCAAAAACTAGGCTTGATGAGGTACTCATGTACAATAATTGGGAAAAAGGGACACCACAAGGTACCCAAAACCAATAATAACAAAGTAAAGAGAGTAAAACCCACTCCAAGGCATCCCAAGAAGCTCAACTCAAAAAAATCGTACAATGTTGAAGAAGTTTGGTGTGCATTATGGTCTGAATCCACTGCTCGATCACAAAACTCAAAAACAACTGACACTGGCTCCACTGAATAGCTCCATACAAGTAGATCATTGTGGAGTGATGTCGAAAGTGCAAAAAAACACCAAACATAATTCAATCAAGTGCTGCAAATAGGTGTGCCATGATCCAAGAACAATAACCAAAGCAACAAGGCAAGGACACAAACTCCAGAGTGTCACGATCCAAGAAAAGCCAAGGTAACAAGGCAAGGACATGAAACCCGAAGAAGTAGGATCAACACCACACCCTCCCATAATGCTACAAATATGTATGATTTGTCAAAACAACTACTCGAACACTGAAAAAATAACACTGGAATGCACCAGAATAGATCCCCCATAAGAGATACTGATCAACATGCCAAAAGTGTCAAAAATATAGATACAAAATCTCTCAACAAATAAGAGAGATACACTACACCTACTAAAAATGCTCAAAACAAGAAGCATCACAATGCATAAGGTATATAAAGTGGAGCAAGAGGCCTAATGGTGGAGGAGCCATGCCTATAGAGTCTTCTCAATGAATTCCTATTTCACCGCCACGAGTTATCAGATATCCATCCCAAATCAACATAGATGGATGAAGAAGATGCCTGCATATGACTTGGTGCAAAATGCACAATGGGTGCATGCAAAAGAACATCAGAATGTGTGTCAGGTTGATCATGTCTAACAGTTGAAATCTCAGGTTTCTCAAGCCTGAGTGAAGGTGCAAAACTCATGTGTTGCTCATGATCCTCAGAAAGAGTCAAGCAAACAAAAAAAGGAGCTCTGTCAATGTGTGATCCTAATGAAGTATCTGCTCGAAAACCAATGTCATGACGAGAATTCCACTTAACATGTGGAATAGAGGAAACAATACCCTGTGAATGTCTGCCAATGACTCCGCTAGTGAGACCCATAAAACGGAGCATGCGAGAATTGAATGCAGTGGTATGCTTCTTAAAAAATCCATGCAGCTGAGCAGAAGTAGGATACACAACATGTGGTACTGTAATAGGCACAGATGTGGAAGAGCATGCAATAATAAGCCTCACAGGTTTAGAAGCATCAAGAGTAGGAAAAAACTCAAAGACTGACAGATCAATGTCAGTGGGTGCAGGAGAAATAGCTGCAAGTGGACTAGGAGCATAGATATGGTTGTCCACAATATGATGGTGATGCTGAAGGCTAGCAAGTTTATTCTGTAGGGAGTGTATTATTGTATCCTTATCGTGAATGAGTGATTGTAGAAGAGAATTTTGCTTCTTGAGCGATCTATTTTCTTCTACAAATTTGAAAATATCCTCTTGAAGTCCACATACTTAAGATAAAGCACGTCATTCTCAAAATCCATGATAGGTACAAACTGCAACTCCCAAAAATTTAGGATGTCGGGCTCAACCGAAATTGCATCCACAATTGATTACAACACTCCTCCATATTTGGCACTTTATAATTATAGTGCAAGTCTCAAAATAAATATTGCCAATGGAAAGAGCACAAAAAAAAGAAGCAGCTTTACAAAAAATGGCACTCAAAACCAAGTGGCTGATCAAAAGTTACAAGCTTTTTAATATTTTACTCTGTTATTTATTTTAGGTGCCACTAAAACAAAGTAAAATGTTGTTTCCTTTGCCACACAAATAAAATTAAAGGGGGCTGAAGTAAATAAAGTAAATAAAGGTAAATAAAGTACCTAGGTGAACATGAGCTAAGGTAAATACCTACTCTAACAAATTGTTCAAGGAGAAATTTCGAGCACATTATATGTCTAATCGGTTTGTGTAGAGGAGGATTGATGAGTTTCATGACCCTTGTCAGGGATGGTGGCATAGTAGTGCGATGAGAGTCACTTTCTAGACCTACTACATCATGGGGACTATCTCCAAGAGGAGAAATTGCAGGTGAACCATTTCATCAAAGGATTGAATGCAAACTTGGAAGGTGCGAGTTAGGATTTTGTCTCCTAATTCCCTTGCATAGATAGTGGATAAGGCATATTTAGTAGAGGAGAATAGGAGCAAGGCCCAAGAGTCTAGAGATAAGAACAAGGCCCATTATCGGGAACCTAGGACACCACAAGATGTTCGGAGAGGTAATTTAGGTTAGGTCTAGGGAATTTTAGAGATAGAGGATAGTGTGGTTAGCAGAGACATGCCATTAGAACTTAATAGTCAGCTAGGGTAGGGCCCATAGGATTAGTACAACACGGTGCATGTGGCTCTACACCGGGATGGGTATGTTTTGTCTGTGGAGAACTTGGTGATTATGATCATAACTACCCTTGTATAGTACATTTAGATATGCCACCTAGTTCTACGATGAGCGGACATTAGATGACGTAGGGAACACTCATCGTGTTTAAGGCATCTTGTAGATGATCTCCGGATGAACATCAGGTCACAATTATCAAGGTTTAAAATGTGATAAAATATGTTGTAGTTATATATTTGTTTGACTCTGGTGCTTCAGATTATTTTATTTCACCTTCAATTATGGATCAATATGGTTTCGTGAAAGCTAGATAGCCAGACCGATGTCAAGTAGAGTTCCCCACTAGGGCCAAGATCCTCATAGACATCTATGTGGAGAGTTGTGTATTAGACTTATGGGTGTTTTCCACCACTTATGACCTTTCTATCTTACCATTTGGATGGTATGAGGTAGTTTTGGGCATGGATTGGCTTGATGCTCATTATGAAAAGTTAGATTTTCAACTCAAGACCATAGATTTTATAGATGACTTGGGTAGCATAACTATCATTTAAGGAGTTCAAATACATATATCCATATATATGATTTCTGCTATGCATCAATAATGTCATATGTTTGTCATCACATTGAATGATAGATTTGAGGAGACCCCCGAGATATCACCCATAGATTATTACCCACTTTTGAGAGATTTTGTCTATGTGTTTCCCAAGGAGCTTCTTGGGATGCCACCATGTCGCGAGGTAGAATTCACCATTGATCTAGTGCTTGACATAGTTCCCAATTCTTGAGTGCATTATTAGATGACCACATGTAAGCTTTATGAACCTCAAGATTCAGTTGAAGGACTTATTGGAGAATTGACTTACTCGTCCTAATGTGTCACCTTAGGGTGCACCCGTTAGCTTCGTGAAGAAGAAGGACAAATCCCTTTGTATTTCTATGTATTTTAGACAAATAAATAAGGTAAATGGTGAAGAACCATTATCTTTTAGCTAGGATTAATGGCCTATTTAATTAGATTAAGGTATCCAAGGTGTTCTCTAATATTGATATCAAATGCAGGTACCATCGCCCACATAACAAAAGTAGATATCCACGAGATGGTGTTCAAGACTCGTTATGGACACTATGAGTTCATAGTAGTTCCTTCTAGGCTCACTAATGCCTTATAATTGTTCATGTGTCTCATGAATAGAGTCTTGAGAATGTTCTTAGATCATTTTGTGTTGATCTTCTTGAATGACATTTTGATCTACTCTTACACAATAGAGGAGCATGATGTACAATTGAGACATGTTTTATAGATATTTTGTGACCATCATATTTTTGGGAACCTAGACAAGTCTTCCTTATTTCAGACCAAGATACAATATTTGGGTAATATTATTTTAGGAGAAGGTATCTTTGTAGATCCTTCGATGATTCAAGTGATTATGGATTGACTTGCCCCCACTTTGTTCACTAAGGTTAGGAGTTTCACGGGGTTAGTTGGATATTATTGTAGGTTATTTCTAGACTTTTCATAGATTTCAAATCCAATCACTTACCTTTAGTGAAAAGGGAAGATTTTTTTTTCGAGAGGTGCAAACAAGCATTTTATATGTTCAAGGAGCACATCACTTCCACACCCTTTTGGCAATTCCAGATCCTTTTGTGGATTTTTTTGTTTGCATAGATTCTTCCTTGGAGGGACTTAGGTAATTTCATATGCAAGGTGCATGCTTCATCACTTATGAGTCTTGAAAGCTCAAGGATTGTGATCTTAAATACCCCACACATGATCTTGAGATTGCAACAGTGATACATGCCTTGCATCGTTGGAGGCATTTTGTTTTGAGGACTAATCACATGAGCCTTCAACACATTTTCACTAAACCTAACCTCAACGTCAGAAAACTTCATTAGATGGATTTTCTATTGAGTATGAAATAGATGTTTAGTATATCAAGGGGAAGGAGAATTTTTTCGTTGATTCTTTAAGTAGGAAGAAACATGATCTTTGTACATTGAACCTTTGGTTGGATCTTAGGGATATTATTTTGCAGCACCTACTAAGGGATAGTTTTTATGAGGGTGCTAAAAATGGGGTTCAGATCACACAAATCCCATTAGTGGGTAGGTATTTTGGTTCTTCGTTAGAGGTATATGGTCTTCCTTGGCACCAGGGGCACATCTATGGGCCCAGAGAAGGTGATCTACATGGTTTGATTTTGTCTCGAGGCTTATAAAGCTTCGTGCGAAAATTATCTTGGGGTACTAACCACTTGTACTTTTGACACAATTTACACAAGGATACATCCTTTTGTGCTGCTCATTTCTTGTATTGTCAGCGTGTGAATGCTAAGCATTTCCCATTCAATCTGGTCTTCTTTATCCCCACACCATTCCAGTGTGTTAGTGGGACGTAGTATTTATGGACTTTTTATTGGTCTCCTATGTCCTCCTACCATCATGATGCCATCATGGTGATGGTGGAAAAGTTGACCAAATTTGCCCATTTCTCCCCACGAAGAAAACATATAATGTAGTTGTGATTGCTAGAGTGCACCTTGAAAAAATTATGTAATTTCATGGTATTTGAAGGATGATTCTTTCTCGATCAAAACACAATCTATACATCAAAATTCTAGACTACCTTTTAGACAACATTGGGCACTCAACTCAACTTTAGTTTCACAAATCACCCATAGATAGATGGTCAGATAAAGAGGGTGAATAAGGTGTTGGAAGATATGTTGAGGATGTATGTGATGGACCATCAAAGAAAATGACATGATTACCTTTACATGGTTGAGTTTACATATAACAACAGTTTTCACAACTCAATTGGTATGGAAACATATGAGGCCATGTATGGTAGACCCTACAAGACACCATTGAGTTGGGATAGGCTTGAGGACATGATACTTCAGGGACTATCCCATTTGTAGGATATAGAGCAGAAAGTTGTTTTGATTAGACAACATCTAGAGTAGGCTTGCGCATGGAAGAATGTGCACACAGATATGAAGAGGTTGGAAATTCAATATTCTATTGAAAAGGGTTAAAGAAGTTTTATACCATATTTACACATACTTAGTGAAGGGATTCTTATCCTTGAAATTTCATTTCTAAATTAATTGTAAGAGTTAGGTGAGTAAAGAAATGATCTTTTTCTTACTCTCATACATACATACATACACACACACATACATACATACATACATACATACATGTGTGTGTGTGTGTGTGTGTGTGTGTGTGTGTGTGTGTGTGTGTGTGTGTGTGTGTGTGTGTGAATAATTTTGTGAAATAAAACAATGATTGTTTTTACATGTAGAAAAACACGTAAATACTTTAAGTTATTATCTTTCTCTTACAAATTTATTTCAAGCTATATGCAGATTTAATTCTTTTATACCACTAGGAATAAAAATTTTCTCAAGTTTTGTTACTCACTCATATATATATATACTCCTTTAGATTTATGAATATGAAATGTAGCATTTGTTGTTTTTATATATTTATTTTTTCTTGCAAACCTTATCTCTCATGAATAATAAATCTCTTACTTGTAGAAATGATGGATTTATACGTTAATCTAATTAAGAAGTGTGTGTGTGTGTGTGTGTGTGTATTTTTATGTTGTGTTAAATATTAAGCTAAATCAATGGAGGGCCGTATTAACATGGTTATACCCTGACCGCATTGCAGTACCTTATCGCCTCCTACCGTAGCTGCACACACGCACACACACACACACACACACACACACACACACACACACACACACACACACACACACACACACACACACACACACACACACACACACACACATGTAAGTGCAACAAGTTGGCGGACCAAAAAGGGGTCATAAGTGGACATCATATTGAAAAAAAAAAAAATATTAATTTGTAGGAATTATTAGCAATATGCACACTCAAAGCTGGAAAAAATATATAAATAGGAATCATAACATCTAGAATCTAGTTTCTAAACTACTAATTTAAAAAAAAAAATAGACAAGTTTAGCTATATTAAACACTCCAAATTCTATGACTTGGTTTTTTTTAGAACACCTATATGATTATAGTTTGTTTGTCCATGATTTGGATGACCAAAACTTGTTTTTTTCCCTTTCGTGAAAAGTTAGATACCGCTATCTATCTTGGGATGGATTTTATTTTGTATTTTTTGAGGAATATTTTTTTAATGATTTTTTCCATGAAAGTGGTCTGAAATTTTTAGAAAATAGAGCACTTTCCATTTGCCCACCATAACTACATCGAAACATATCAAAATTAAATACATTTTTAAAAAGTGTATATAATTTTTCCACACTTGGGATGGTATAGTTTTTATCACATTCTAATAAGTGAAGCAAAAGTTGCAGTCTTAAACATAGACATGAACATTCATGGGAAAAAGTGTCTTAAAGACCTGTTGTTGGTAAAAAATTATAAAATGATATTTATCTTATTCTATTTACTTTAAAATCAATATTTATATGAAGCTAACAGTCTTCCCTACGTGATTGTACCATTTTTGTGACATTTTTAAAAAAATTTGGCATGGTTCGAGTCCGTGGAAGAGAAAATTTGAAGTTTTTGGCCTTTCACATGACCGGTTATTTTTTTGGTATTAGAGAACCACAATTGCACTTTATAAAGCACAAGAATGCTTTATAAAGCACAATCACGGTTTTTATAAAGTGTGAGCATAGTTTAAAAAGCGCAAGCATAGTTTATAAAGTGCGAGTGTGGTTTATAAAGCGTGATCACGCTTTTAGGTTCGAATTTCCCAAGTCTCGCAAAAACAGACCACGATCACGGTTTTTAATACCATGATCATGGTTTATAAACCGCGATCGCGGTTCATAAAATTTAGGATTTGATGTCACTTTTTTGTCCCCCAACTTACTGCACTTACCCACACACACACACACATTGCTTGAGTTATTATGGGCACCCATGACTACCTAGGTAAAGGATACAAACTGTAGTTTCTCTTCTACATTCAAAAATAATAATTTTTATACAAAGATCTATATAAATGTTTATATATATATATAAACAAATATTAAAATATATTTTTGTTGTAAATGATATAAAAACTCTATGAAAACCAATTGGAGATGAAAAAACAAATAGAAGTTTGGGAAGAAAAATGTATCCTTGAGAGTGTTGGATCCGAATGGAGAATATCATCTCCATTTCCATGCCATGAAATCTCCAAAAGTAAAAATCAGTAAAAAGAATGGAAGAGAGAAAAGAATTTTCTCAATTAATAAAACCTAATATAAGAGGTCATAGAAATATAGGGTTTCCTATGTTTCCCTAAGATCTAAGGGTATAAATAGATTTGATCTAAGGGTAAGAAATTGATGCTCCATTTCTCACCCATCTTAATAAATATTTTAAAACTATTACCTACTAAGTACTTGTTAATTTGTTATAGTGAATTTAATTAAACGTTGGGGCTCTGGTTAATGTTACGTAAAGATTAAAATTAATTTACCAAAGTTAAATGGTTTTAGTAAATTTAATTGATTCAAGGGAAAGTTGTTTTGACCAATTAAACTTATTTAAAATAGAGAAATTGAATTAACTGAAGGGAGAGAGTTAGTTCTCGAAAATTAATGAAGTAAATTCATTAAAATATATTTCAATAAAATCGAAACAAGAGGGAATTTTTCTCTCCCATCATTAAAATTTTTACAGAGCTTGATTCGACCTTGGGATAAAATATAGTAATGTTAAATTTAATCCCAATTCACAACTTGAAATCCTTTTAACTACTCAAAAAAAGATATCCCAAACTTTTGTTCCTTTCGATGTTTATTTTTTTACTCTTCGAGTTGGGCGTGATAGTCCACATAGGACAACCGATAGAACCAATTATATGATTTTTTTCCAAAAATACTATTTCAAATAAATATCGAACTAAAACTCAAGTAGCTAAAACAAATCTTTAATAACCCATTCTTCATAGCTAACATACACATGTAACATCTCATTGGAATATTTAGTCTCTATATTTACATCATCTCAATTGGTTGTTGTATTAGTGATGCCTCTTATTTTTGTAAGAGAACTCCAAATTTCTAGATCTCTTTGATAAGGAAACAAGCCCACATGATAACATGAAACATACAATCTCAAACAAGTCTCTAGATTTTTATCCTTTGTTTCAAAATTTCGATTTAAAAGTCTAATTTATTAAATACTCTTTCATATTCCAATGAGCCCAAAATTATTTTTTGAAACAATTCATATAATCATAAATATTCACTAATAGTTTCTTGTAGGATGTTGTTAGGATTATTTTTTTCCATAGTTGTGTAATAATACCATTTCTTGTTGGTTCAATTAGATACCGATTTTGATCAATAATTGTAAGTCCAAAATGTGTTGACTAGGACATTAGTAAATGAGACTACCCATGTATTTGAGAAATAAATTACTTATTATTTCTTCACCATCATTAGTGTTCCAAAAATGGGATTCACCACTCTCATGGCCTCAAGAAACTCATCAATTTTAAAATGATCTCCAATCTCATTAGATAATATTTTAAAAATATATCTTAATTTTATCCACATTTTAAATATAACAATATCATATAGAATATGTGTTACAAGCACTTCTTCAATTTTTACTCCTATAAAATCAACTCATTGGTGGAAATTGTCCATTGGTATCTCCATCTCATTAATAATGATACAAAGATAATCCATGATATCAAATTTCAATTAGATTTAGGATCCTTAATATCTATTAAAATTTGTGAAATACTCAATAAAGTTTGTTGGAGAGATCCATAATATTTCCATGCATTCGCCATGTTATTAGCACCCAAAACATTGATACACTTTAGTTCACTACTTTGAAGGTCTTGTTTTAGGTCTAGAATGGATCAAATTGCCAAAATTTGGTCTTTCAAGAAAATAAAAACTCTCTTGATACTCTGCATTCTTCTAACAATGTATGCTCATGCCCAATCAACTGATAAAATGCCCCAAAAGCTTACAAATATCCATATATCTTATCTTACCTCTAATTTCCACATTCTAGCTCCTTGGTGTTGGCTTCCCAATAGGAAAATTTGGAATTTTTCATTCACTGACCTCCTTTATCCTCCATACCCTTCTTCACATACTAAATCTTGCATTAATAAGCATTACATATGTTATAATAAGAACAAGCTCACACCTTCCTTATAATCTTCTCAAGATTGTCCCTAATGTCCTAAAGAGTAAGTGCTTTGCTCAAATCATGATTGAACATATTTGTTCATACTCAGAATAAAAAAATCACTCATTCTAATGCCCCTTCGAGCCCTTAAGGTGTCTAGGAAATTCCAGACTCTACCTCCTTTCTCTGCTCCCACAAATCCACTTTTTCTTCCTATGCAAGACACTTCTACTAGCCTTGCCCTTCCATACTGTCGGGCTTATTTTTACTTTCAAGAGGCTCTTCAATTCAAGTATAAACTTTTTAGTAACCCATTTTCAATTTCTAAGTGTGTGTGAAATTTCAACATTGAACATTAATCCTAATATCTATTTCCTTTGTAAACCGGGCTCTCAAATTAGACTTCAAACCGTGTTAACTATTTTTGGTGGAAGACTATCAAGAAAATAATCAATTTCAACTAGTGAAAGGATAAATTTATTTTAGAATCCCTTCAAAGACTCTCTGGACATTATTTCCACAAAATTTCAGACTTAGAAACATTCAATTTCACCTCCAAATCTCAAACCATAGCATTACACTGACTGTAAACCACAATATAGCCCGAGAAGCATGTTTTTCTTATAAAATGAAGAGTATTTGTTTTCAAGACCTAAAATTTGGTCCTACGGTTGGTTTAGACATCATTCAAAGGTTTTATTCTCTTAGAAAAGCATCATTCTTTCTAAATGCTTAAGCTTCCACTTGTTTCTTAACTTTGTGATGACTGAGAAAAATCAGGGTTTCAATCTGTACTAAGGTTTTCTACCTTCAAATTCAATGCTCATTTCTTGTATAATTATCAACCATGCCTTGGATAAAATTATTCCAATATTTCCTATATTTTTCATTAGTGATTATATCCCTTTCGCAATCAAATAAAATCAAGGTTTTTACACACACATAAAACACAATCACAAGATTGTCGACATGCACTTTGTAAATAAGTCTACAAGACCATGCATATAACCCAATATTTGAAAAGGAACTCTAATAACATCTACCCTTGTTTATCATGTTCACAGTATCTAATACCAATAAAACAAAATACAAACTTGCTATTGTCATACACAGTCTTAGAATTTTACCCTTCATACTTATAATAGAGCAATAAAGATTTGAAGTATTTGAATGATATTCTAAGATGGATTTCAATAAACCTTCAATGCATATATGAGGAGAAATAAAAATTCACTTGTCATGCACTTCAACTCAGAGACTCTTCAAAAGGATCAAAACTAGGTTTCATGCCAAAACTAGAGATTCAAACCCAAAACAATGATAGCCTATTAAAAATAAGTACTTTCATACAAAATTTGATATTCCTTAGACCTCCTCTTTTCCTCTTCCTCAAGGAATGAGAGATTTGAATTATTCTTGCTCAGTTTAAACTCATCCTCTCTCGTTTACTAATACTCTAATTACCTCCATGATGACTCATGATAGCCTTTCACATGCCCATGTATAATACATTTTACATTCTTTGAAAACATTTCTTATTCCATACTCACTTTAAGTCTTATCATGTCATATCTAAGCTACCTCACACCTTGAAATCCTATAAGACCATTTACATTCTCATATTTCTCTTTTACAAGTTTTGGAATTTTGAAATGAAGAAATGGAGGGAAAACATAATATTTATCAAAATTCAAATTTGATGACCCCTTAGGGTCTTCCATCTTCCTCATATTCTCTCTCTTGACCTCTTGATCATGTTTTGATGAAATTAGCTCAATTTGTGTTTCTTCAAATGATGATACTACGCCATAGGTCCCTTAAAATTTTCTCACAACATGTATACCATATCTAGAGATTGACATACTCATTTTTTCAATTGTATGAAGTCAAAAATATATATGGATCTCTCTTGAGCATGTTTTCAATAAACAATTGATTTCCTTCTACATGGGAAGAGTACCACATAATGTCAATAATGTTTCCAAATTTATTAAATGGTACAAAAATATTTTTCCATGTCAACTATCCTATAATAGTTAAATATTTAACTTGGTAACGATTTCAACGGATCTTTTGGTAATCCAACAATTGCCAAACCTCTTGGATAATCATGGAACTCCTTCGGGCGGGCTGCGAATTTGAAATTTCAGGCGGGCTGCGTGAGGGTTTCAAAAGTGCTGTTTCCATAGCTCGCACTCTTTGAATGTCTCTCAAAGAACTGTGATGTAGCCGCTAAAGAGCCGGTAAAAGAGAAAAATGCGATCCTTGGTGGCAGAGTCGGGTCTAGAGCCTGGGCGGAAGTTGTTAAGACTCCTCCTGACAAAAATGTGAAAACTCAGGCTGCATGTGATTTTAAAAGTACAAAAGATGCTGAAGGGGTGACCCACTTACAAGTGCCTGATGGATGTCTGCAAAGAGCTCTGGAGAAAACAAATCTGGCACTTGTCGGAAAATTTTTGGGGACACGACCTAATGTGGATACCATTAGGAATTGGGCCATTCGTAGATGGAAACCAAAAGGGGATTTAATAATCACCACTATGGCAAAAGGATTTTTTCTGGCCAGATTTAATCTCCAATCTGATGTTGACTCGGTCTTGTTGGGTGGTCCCTGGTGTCTGGGAAATATGGGACTATTTTTAAAAAAATGGTACCCCGGATTTAATCCTTTTGTTGAAAATATTCATGCCATACCAATCAGTGCAGACTCCCAGGGCTCCCTCTGCATCTTTGGGATGATGAAATCCTCCTTCACATTGCCAAATCGATTGGTTCACCTATTGGCCTGGATGGGCCCATGAGAAATAGGTCTAGGCTGGCATTTGCTCGGTTCTGTGTCTCCATAGAAATGGATCAGGAGCTCCCCGATAACATTGTTCTGCAATCCAAATTTGGAGAATGGAATCAACAAATAGAATATGAAGCTTTCAAGTTAAGATGTAGCAAATGCCACAAATTAGGGCATTTTGCCAGCAAATGTCCTGAACATACAGTTCAAAAGCTGGAAGATCTCCCGGTTATTCCTGAAGATCAAGAACAGAAACAGAAAGATAAAATGGATAAAGAACTGATATCTAAATCAGATGCTGGAAATAAGCGCTTGGAGAGGCATTACAAGCTAAAAGAAAGGAAAAAAGGGTTTAAGGCAAAGAGACCACCGGTTTACAGAAAACTTTGGAAACCAAAGAAGCTGATTGAGCCTCAGCAAGGATTAGATCTGGGTTCGAATGAGGGAGAAAACAAAAGGGAGATGTCAGTGGATTCAATAATGAACCCTTTGACTCCATATCTCGGTAAAGCTGAACATGGAGATTGATGAAGAAAATGAAAAAGTTAGCATTTCTCTCTCATGCATGGAAGAAGAGGAAGACAAAATCAGTGCCCAACAAAAGCTGCTAAGGCACAACTCTATGGAGGAACTAAAAATGAGACAAGAAAAAGACAAAGAGGATCTAGAATCCATTTCACGAGATCTAAAACAAGAGAAAGAAGACACAGATGTGGAGGAGCTGACTCCTAAAAAGGATAAGCAGGCTGATATTACCACAGGAAAGGAGGATGGAGAAATTACCCCAATCAGTAAGGAAAATGATTGTGATAATGATGGATTCATCTTAGTGAAAAGAAAGAAAAGAGGTTCAAAAAGCCTAGAAGAAAAGTAGCTGGGCGGCTGGGAAGCTTCCACCTCAAGAATCACAAGGGCCACTGCTAGAAGAATTGTAAATTTTGGAGTAACCTTTAGAAAAGGCAGGCCATCTAAGAGAGAAGCAAGAGAAAAAGAGACTGAAAAAGAAATTACAGATGGTACACAGAGAATTCTGAGCCATCCGGCAAATGCATCTCCAAATTTTTTTTAATGAAGGTTATCTCTTGGAATGTCAGAGGCCTCAATGGAGGGCCTAAGCAAAGAATGCTTAAGGAAATTAAAAGAGCAAACAAACCTAACATTCTTCTCATTCAAGAAACTAAAATGAAAAGTAAAGCAGTTGAAGACTTCAAAAGACATTTTTGGCAGAACGCTGCCTTTGCTGCTGTTGACTCTCAAGGGGCCTCTGGAGGTTTAGCAATATTTTGGGATACAAAGATGGTTGAAGGTAAGGTACTCTCCTCAACTCAGAATCATTTAGCTATTATCTTTAAAAGCCTTGAAAATAATCATAGCTGGATCTTATCTAATATTTATGCACCCAATACTGCCACTGGTAAAAGAGGGCTATGGAATGAGTTAACCTTATTCCGAAGCAAGGTTGAAAGCATGAACTGGTTGGTTATGGGAGACTTCAATACTCCTTTGAATCCAGGAGAAAATTTTGGAGGAAGTTCTGAATTCTCCATTGGTATGGAAGAATTTGCAGACTTCATCTCGACTCTTAATCTTATGGACATAGAACTTCATGGAAATCAATTCACATGGTCTAACAGAAGATTAGGAGAGAACTTAATTCAGGTTAAACTTGACAGAGCTCTTATTTCTACAAATTGGATCCTGGACCAGAATTTCCATCTTTCTACTCTCCCCAGAACGGGATCTGATCATAATCCAATAGTCCTCAATTTCTTCAATTGGACAAAACCTTTTCATGGTAATTTCAAATTTGAGAAAATGTGGTTTGAACATGAGGACATTCTGGACAGAATTAAAGAGTGGTGGGTTTGGGAAGGCACAGGGATGGCCCAATTCAGGCTTCTCCAGAAGTTAAAGAATGTTAAACAGAAAGTTAGAAAATGGAATAAAGAGGTTTTTGGAAACATTTTTGAAAAGAAGAAAGATCTTAAGCAACAACTTGAAGAGCTTGAGCTAAATGTCTCCATGAAAGGTATGACCCTTGAGGACCATCAGCGGGAAAAAAAACTCCTATCAGAGCTACATAATATAAACAGTCATGAGGAAACCTTTTGGAGAATGAAATCTAGAGCCCTTTGGCTTAAGGATGGGGACAGAAATACAATTTTTTTCACCTGACAGCCATCAAACATAGAGCTTGTAACAGAATTTCTGAAGTTGCTAAAAGAAATGGAAACATTACTAAGGATCCTGAAGATATCAAAACAGAGGCACTAAATTTTTATAAGAACCTCCTCACTGAAGATACCTCCTACAATGAACAAGTGGCATCTTTCCTTCTGGACTCCATTCCTAATAATATAATACCTGCTGAGCGATTTAAAAATCTCTCAAAATCTGTTACCGTTGAGGAACTAAAAAAGGATGTCTTTGCTTTAGAAGGGGATAAGGCTCCAGGTCCAGATGGCTTCTCAGCCAAATTTTTCCAAAGATGTTGGGAAATATGCTCTGAAGATCTCTTGAAAGCTGTCAATGAATTTTACAGATCGGGAAATCTTATTAAAGAACTAAATAATACACACATTGTGCTTGCCCCGAAAAAGATGGATGCAAAAGACTTCAAAGATTTCAGGCCTATCAGTTTGGTCAATGTCATCTATAGGATCTTTACAAATATTCTCACCACTAGAATGCAGCCTATTCTCATGGAGATCATTTCTCAACAACAGAGTGGATTCATTCAAGGAAGAATTATTCAAGATGGAATTATCATGGTTCATGAAACTATACATTCTATGGATAAAAGTAAAAAGGCGGGGATGGCCATCAAACTTGACATGCATAAAGCTTTTGACAGAGTCTCCTGGAGATTCATGGATGAGGTCCTGGCCAAATTTGGTTTTCAAAGAAAATTTAGAAAAATTATTCACTCTTGCATCTCTACCTCTAGATTCTCTGTGGTTGTTAATGGGGAACCTGTGGGCTATTTTGCCAGTAATAGAGGTATACGGCAAGGTGACCCAATCTCCCCTCTTTTATTCATTATTATGGCTGACAGTTTAAGCAGATCTATTTCCAAAGCTATTGACATTGGCATGCTAAAAGGCTTCCCTCCAACTACGGGTAATCAGATCTCCTCTCATCAGCAGTTTGCTGATGACACTTTGTTGTTACTAATGGCTTCTATTATTGAAGCAAAGGCCATTAAAACTGTCCTCAGATTTTATGAGGAAGCCTCGGGGCAAAAAGTTAATTTTGACAAAATCTCTATTTATTTCTTCAATACTCCTGAGGAGAGGCAAAGAAAGATCGCTAGTATTCTAGGATGCACAATTAATTCTCTACCAGCTACTTACTTAGGGTTACCTTTAAGTACTGGCAAGATTTCAGTGGAGGTTTGGAATGATCTTATTAAGAGATTTCAAAGAAAGTTGGTTGGATGGAAAGGAGCAGTTCTTTCAAGTGCAGGTAAGTGTCTTTTGGTTAAAAGCACGCTTCAAAACCTATCTATATACATTCTGTCAATGTTCAGCATGCCTGCAGCTGTGATGAACAGTATTGAGAAAATCCAAAAACACTTTTTGTGGCACGGTACGGAGGACAGATTCAGATATCATCTTGTGGCTTGGGAATAGGTTTGTAAACCTAAGAGACTAGGGGAGTTAGGCATTAAAGATATCAATCATATGAGTATTGCCCTTACTACAAAATTAGGATGGAGGCTTTTAAAAGAGCACAGACCTTGGACAAAGCTGATTAAGACCAAATATATTTCAAATCAAAGCAAGATTTCCTTCATTTATGATTAGTACCTTTCGAGTGGATCTATTTTCTGGAACAACCTTCTTCGCAGACACATTCTCTCTCAGGGGTGTAGCTGGAAGCTTGGAGATGGGCAAAACATAAACTTCTGGACTGATAAGTGGATGGATTCTAACTGGATTTCTGATTATGATCATATTAAAGACAGCTTGATTGCAAAGTATGGACACAAAATCCAAGGATACATTGAGAGGAATGGAAACAAAAGAAAATGGAAGCAGCTAAAAGTGGAGCATATTAATATTTAGGCTGATATTACATCTCTTCAGAATCAACTTTCCCTAATCCATATAAGTAATCAAAATCTTAAGGATGAGCTCATCTGGAAAGATTCTTTTGATGGGGATTACACTGTTAAAGCAGGATATAATTCTTTCTTTGCATCCATGGCAAACGAAATTAAGTGGCACAAATTGTGGATGCCAGAGCTAACTCCTAGAGTGAACTTCTTTTGGTGGCTAATTATTAATGGCAAGATCCTAACTAATGACAACCTCATCAAGAAGGGATTCATCATGCCGAATAGATGTTGCATGTGTCAGCATGAGGCTGAAGATATAAAGCATTTATTCCTCCATTGTGAGATTGCTTCCAAAATTTGGTAGCTTGTTATTGCAAAATTCAATCTGAGATGGATTTTCCCCCTTACCTGCCCTCAGGCTTGGGAGCAATGGAACTCTCCGTTCAAACATTGCATGGTAAAAAGGCTATGGCAACTTGTTTTGCCCCACACTATGTGGAGAATCTGGAAGGCTCGTAATGATAATATTTTCAGAAACAATAGACAGGCTTGTAACAAAATATATAAGGAAATTATCATTGTTGTGCAAGATAATATTGCTAGATTTAAACCCCCTAAAAATAGACTCTACCCAGAGAATGAAGAATGCATTCTGACTGAATGGAATATTGCCACCGTCAATAGAAATAACAATGGTACTGACAGAACACAGTCGATGGATTAAACCCCCCACTGATTGGCACAAGTTAAATTTTGATGGGGCCTCTAAGGGCAATCCGGGTGACTCTGGAGGAGGGGGAATCATCAGGGATCAAAGAGGCTGTTATGTTGCTGCTTTTTCTGGGAGAATGGGCAGACAAACTAATCATTACTCCAAAGCCATGGCAGCTCTTTGGGGTATTAGACTTGCCAGAGATTGTAACATTCCAAATATCATAATTGAAGGTGATTCACTTAATATTATCAATCTTCTGAATAAAAAGCAACACCCCAACTGGTCTATTAGGGATTTTATAGAAGAAGCTATTGATATATGTAAAAGCTTTGTAAATGTCCAAATCACCCACACATACCGGGAAGGAAATAGGGTCACTGACAGTTTGGCTAACTTCGGTGTTAATAATCCCTTTCAAACTTGGATTGGCGGGGATGTTCTGCCCGCTCATGTCAATAAAGCCATAATCATTGATCTTCATGGCTGTGAAAATCATAACTAACGGCTGTTTTTTGACGCTAAAGTGTGGATCCCCAAGTACATGTGGATGACATCACAAAAGATTTGGATGATTGTTGCGATCTAGGTGGGGGGGCTGTCATCATTCCTTGGTATAGGAGGAAAGCCGAGGCGAGGGGTAATAATAACAAGTGTAGCATAATAATTAAATCGGCTTTCACGGGAAGGAATGATTTAAACTCCAAGTTCAAAGTTTGGCCTATTCCGCACATTGATAGCTATTTTACCGTTGAGAATAGGAAAAGGTGCAGAGGAAACATGGGGGGGCCACCATGCAAAACCGAACCGACCCACAACCCTGAGTGGAAAGAGAACACGGAGCTATGGGAATACCTGCAAATCGGGGGCCTGTCTAATTTCATCGAAAGGATCCAAGGCTTCGACCAGGACATCTCTATCAAGTTCGCCCGGGGTTGGAAGAACAGAACAGTCAAATATAATAACATGAAAATGGAAATCACAGAAGAGCTCATAGCTCAGATCACAGGCCTCAGCCTGGAAGGCACAAAATTCTTCAATAAAAAGGTAGACAGGGAGGTTGAAACCAAGAAATTTCTGGAAGAGGGAGAGAATCTTGAGTTCGTGACTGCTGGCCTCAAGGTGGAGTCGATCCCTGAACCATTTGCTGAACTAGCCAAAATGGTGGTAAGGTATGTTACCCTTGAAGGAAGATATGTGACTATACCTCAAAAACATCTGATTTTTCTGAATCATTTTCGTAGAAATAACATTATCAGCTTTCCTCATTATCTGATTAACTCCTTGGAGAAATCCATAAGAGAAGTTCAAAGCCACTCTAGGGCTGTCCCTTTACACCAAGGCCTTATCCTTTTGATTCACCGCCATTTCTCCAACTACCCTCCGGTGAATCCTATCCCACCTCCCTCCTCCATACCTACTCCTACCCACACTGCTCCCACTACCCCCTGCTAAAAAGAAAGAATGAAGATGCGACCTCCAGCAAGAAAAGCAAGAGCCTCAAAGCCAAAATCCCTGCTTCCCAACGTGTCCTGAGGAGCCACAAGGATTTAGAACTAGCTGAAAGCCTTCTGCATATCAGCAGGCCGGTGGAGGAACCCAAAGAGGAGGATTTGCTGGTTAGGGTGGACAGATTAGAAAAGGAGCTTCAAGAGCTCAAAGGAGCTATAAAAAACATGGAAAGAGCTAAGGGTAAAAGGATCCTTCAAAGTGAGGAGGATGAGGGGGTTATTGGTGAGATTTTCAAGAAACTACAGTCCCTGGATGGCAGATTGGGGAATGCTAAAAGCTGAAATGACTGCATATTGTCTGCCCTCAAAAGCATTTACAACTTCATTGAGCAACATGTCCACAGTGTTTGCAGTTTAAGTGGGATCAATGAGGATATATGGGGCCCTAAAGAGAAAAGGGACATTGCAATTGCCCAAGCTGATCTTCAAGACCCCTCTCAGGCCACTGCCATTGCCTTCTTCATGTCTCTGCAGGCTATCAAAACCAAAATTGACAGAGCCATCAAGTAAAGGGCTGTAATGTTGCTGTTTTTTGGCTGCGATGTGGCTGTCTTCGGTGGTTCTAGAGCTGTTTTGCGGCGGGGCTCCTTTTGCTGTTTCTCTTTTGGTTCCTTTTTGTTCTTGCCTTCTTTTCTCTGGATCTTTGTACGTTTAGATCCTGTTTTCTCCTTTATTGTAATATTTGGCTGTTGAGCCTTCCTTGGTTGACTATTCTGCCCTTCTCTAGGCTGCTTCTTTAATCTTTTCTATCTGGCTTTTGAGCCCTTTTGTATTCAGGGTATAGTTCCTTCAAAATTATTTGCCCTTAGTAAAAAAATGATGTTCTTTAAAAATATGCATCGAGGATTATACATGGAAATCCATCTTGTATCAACATATTTTAGCACATTTTAACCATTCTTCAATCCTTTTTTTGGAAACTCTAAACATATTTTTTAGATTTCATGACATATAAGTATGTAAATTATAGATAATCTCTTCCACTTTTGAAACATTATCAAATGCGCTAACAATTTTATATGCAAGATCCATCCTATGAGTAGTGTAATGAATAGGAATTATAAATGGGGTAGCTATTATTTATATTTAAATATAAATACCATTTATATACCCCTCGCATTATTGTCGCAACATCAACACCAATACACATCAACTTGGTAGCTATTGCATAATATTACATCCCAACTATATCCCTAAAATTATAAATAACCAATTTGTAAAGATTTTTAACATTTGCAAATTTTGACCATTTTATGAAAAACTAATAGATGAGGTTACCTTAAATGATTCTAAAAGTGTAAACATACATGAAAACCAATTATTGTGTTTTCAACTTATGTGACCTCATTAATAGATAATGAGATCAACTTTGTATCTTTTACTTCTTCTTAAAAATCCTCCTCAATCATTGCTATACATTTCACCGTTTCCCAAGAACTTCTATCTTACTAATTTAATTATGGAATGTCATGAAACCCATTATGTTGAAACAAAATCCTATAATCTAAAAAATCATGAATAGGTCTACCTCTTTTATAATTTGGTATACACTAAAGAACTATTTATTTCTCGCATGTAGATTGGAGTGCATAAATTTTCCAAATTTGGTTGTAATTGTCCCCCTTCCTCAACAAGATGTTGTAGGTGTTTCTAATAATTTTCATACTCGATGTTTATCTTATATGCATGCATTATTTTGCATTTTTTCCATATATTTTTTCTCTTTTTTTTCATCATTTTTCTTTTCTAATACATATATTTTTCCACAACATTTCTCAATTGTGTCAAACTTAAGTTGTATTATGTGATCATTTCCTAGTACCCAAATACATATTTTATATATACATTTCGTTGGAGTATCATGACTATTTTTGGCTCTACCAGTTCACCGAATGGATATTTTGTTACTTAGTCAAACTTTAAATACCTTCCGATTATCCATCTACTTTTCCTAGTGTTTGATGAGGAGTAGAAATAGCTTATGGTAGTCACATCTCATCATCTTGAATGTTCTATATTAGATACATGTCCTTATGAATGTCTTTGAGTGGTGGCATGTCATCATTAATAATATATTCATTTGGTGACATGTTATTGTGATTACTTCTTTCACGAGGATTACCATTATCGTGGGGGTTCTACATGCAAAAGGATTTGCTATTATCCTTAAAACTTAAAGTCAAATTTATTGAAAATAAATAGAAACGTTATATTAATCATTTAGCACTTGCATTTGGAGTGGATGACAGGTTGGGGTGGAATTATTTTAGCTAGATAAATTAGATAACATGTTATTTTTTTCTTTTTAATTAGAATTCCCTCTCACTAATATCACCAAAGGCCATCTTACCTATAAAAAGAAATTGTAATTGATATATGAAATGGATTATAATGAGCACTTGTAGACTATTTAGGGAATGTTTGAAGAAATTTATGGTCGTTGGTAGATGACTAGAGGAGAAAATCATTCATATGATTTTAGAATGTAGTCATACGGTTGCAATATGACTTTGATCGTTAATCGAGAAATGAAAATCTCCTTACATTGATTCTATTTACGTGAAGAAATGTGAGCATAAAAGATCTACCATTTAGTTGAATGGGATTTGATGTTTAGCCTGGTGTTATGTACTAGTACTCCAAATCTCCAAATGTAAATTTTATAAACTCCGAATATTTCTGAATTGATGAAAATTTTCCACTAAAATTATCCTTGATCACAATCAAGTGACAAATTTGTCCTTTTTCTCTAAGTGAAGGAAACTTAGATTATTATATTAACATCCTCAAAAATTTACTTGAATGTAACATTATATTTTTACATTTACATCATGATCTTGACCCATCCATACCACCATCAAATAAATTTGATACAGATGTATATTGTGAATATCTATTATATGTAATTATGTTTTTATGCTTAAATTAATATACTAATGAATAATTATAATTCACTATCCTAATAAATAGCATTAGCAATACTATATTATGATACACTTGATTTTTCAATTGATATGCCTATTATAGTTGATAAATTTTATATAGGGCTAGAGAGGAACCAAAATATGAGGACATAAGGTGTGGTAGAGTACTTAGATTTTGTATAGAAGTGGATCAAATGTCATAAATCTTCTCAATAAATTACATTATTTGATAACATTATTTTTATGGGTTCATATAAGTTTGGATAGTATCTTATTAAACTTTCCTAAAGAACTATGAACATGTCCTCTACATATTTCTACTTGTTCATTTTTCCTATGGAATTTATTTTATGTTTTCACTTCTAATTTTTATATCTAAAACTTTGTGATTTTTTTGGTTGGATAAGATATATACCCTTCTTTATTTAAACCCTAATCTTATGTTCTTTACCTAAAAATGGATTAGTATAGATTGGGTTAGAATGCCTCACCGCATACCCACTAATGAGATGCGTAAAGTGCTACATAACACTACTTCAAAGAGGTATCAAACCCATGTATATCCTTAAACCTATGATGAGATGTGGTAGAACATATATAATGTAAAATGATTGAATAGTCCCTCAAACATGATAATGTACACTTAAAATTGGATTATCTCTACACTTTATTTAGGGAAATAATATAAATGAATTTAGATTTTTAGCTTACTATTGTGGTGATGTGCTCTAAGGGATTAATGTTTTACAATGCCTTATCTTGAATTTATTAAAAAAATTATGTATTGATTTCCCTAATGGCATAAGGTGCATTTATATCTACAAGTGGGCTTTGTTTGTTTTCCTACTCAACTAAACAAAAATTATTTTCTGGGCTAACTAAGCCAAAACAAAATTTTTAAAATGTGACCATTTAGAAGCAAGGGGAGAGGTTAATAGGAGGTGGATAGGTACATAAAAAATTCTAATTCGTATGAACATGTCTAGGGAGTGACAAAATCACCTAAGACAATTGGAGATTTAGACAAATTTTAGATAGCATGGGTAATGATTTATAAGGATATGGGATAGAGAGGTTTTTTTCTAGTAGATATAGGTGTGGGATAGAGAAATAAAGTGTATGTTTTTCATCAAATAATGTGGAGATGAAAATTTTATTAGAATAATTTCCAAATTGCATATTGCCTAGTGGTCAAACCAAATTTTAGGTACTATAATTTCCACCCTTTTAGTCTAATATTGAAAAATGCTTGTTTAAAAGAAGATACAAACTTTGTGAATCTCAATCATAGTAATGATAATATAAAATCTTGCATTTCCTCTCTGATCCACATAAAACCTACAATAACATGTAAAATATGTGTAGATTAATACTCAATAATGTTATATATAGATTTGTAAATTGAAATTTGAAAAATTTTGTATTGATTTTTTAATAAAGTAAAATGTCCACAAGAATGACTATACCTAATTGGTTATGCCAAATTACATCCATAATATGATCAAATATGAATATTTCCATGGGGATTTCCCATGTTAAGTGTGTTGAAATATTTCTATCTTAATAGCCTTGTCAATAGTATGAGTATAGAAGATAAATTATTTGAACTATTGAGACCAAATTCAACTTTGTGGGTAGTTGAGGCCAATTATGACTATGAGGGTTATCAAGGATAGATTAAATTTTATAGATTGTTAAGATTTCAAATTTTTAGGTTGTGGAGGTCAATTTAAAATTTTTGGGTTATTAAGGCCAAGTGTTAATTTAGTATATAAGACAAACTATTGAAAATAATCTTATTTGAGCTATGTACAAATTTCACTAATATAATTCAATCTATGTTCTCTCAACTAAATTTTTTTGTGCAATTTTGAACAATCCAAATGTATGCCTCCTTTTCAAGGTGAGATCATTCATCTAAAAAGTGGTTAAATGCATATATATATATATATATATATATATATATATATATATATATATATATATATATAAAACAAAATACAACATATGGTTGAATAATTATCCATAATCATGATATATTAATTATAGAGCATGCATAAGCTCAGTATTTCCAAATACCCCAGTCTCCCATCATCCCCCAGCACCGTTCCACTCTTTCCTACCACCACTACCCCCACCCCCATCCCTTCCACCATGACCAAGCCTAAAACAAAGAACCATAAGAAGCCCAAATTGGACACCCCTATTTCGGGTAGAGTTCTTCGCAGCAATCAGGATTTAGAAGATGTCCAAAACTTATTGCACATCAGCAGTGCAGGCCAAGAAGAGACCTTACAAAAAGAGGGAAAAATTACTTCCCAAAGGCTGGAAGCTTTGGAAAATGAAATGATGCAACTGAAAGAAGAAGTGCAACATTCGGCCAATCAAAAAGGAAAAAGGAAGATGGATGAGGATACTGACCTTGGCAATAAGCAAGTTGAGGACATCTACAAAAATCTAAACTCCTTGGACAATCGTCTGGGAGAGAAAGGATCGCCATGATCACAACATGGCAATTTTTAATGCAATCAGTGATTTCCTTGAACAACATGTTCGTAGCGTTTCTGTGCTTAGTGAGATCCCAGACACTCTTTGGGGAATGCAGACAAGGAAAGCAGTCAAACCATAGCAAATTTGGATGCTAAGGACCCCACACACATGAAAACAGTGGCTCTTTTCACCTCATTGCAAACTATTAAGTCCATAATTAACAGAGCTTCCAAGAAGTAAAGGAGGTCTTCGTTGCAGATGCTACTTTTCATCATACTTTTTGTTGTTTTTTGGCTACTTTGTTGCAGCGCATGCTCTGTTTTGCTTTTCTTTAGTAACTCTCTTTCGGTTACTGTTGGCTTTAACACCTATTTTGGATGTTGATCCTTTTTGTGGAACCTCTTCATGTTTTATCTGGATTTTAGGCCCTCTATGTAAACAGGGTATAGTCCCTTCAAAACTATTTACCAATAATTAAAATTTTTTTATAGAGCATGCATAAAATGTGTAATTCAAGGGATACTCATACATGTGAGTATTGCTATAATTCTAAATATATAATCAATCAGAAAATAATAATGAATTTAATAGAATTATGTTGGTAAATGACATGACATGAAGTTTTCTTTGACACACATGACATGACATGATGACACAGAGATGACAGGGCCTACCTAAAACATTTTAAAAAATCATATGGTATGACAATTTAATTACATAATAACTAAAAAAATGATATCAAGAATAATCACATAGAAATCATATAGCACACAAGAGTTTTTGGTGTAGGATATTATTTTCCTCATATTTATTTACTTGGAATAAATCCTCACCCTTGGTGACTCATCTTGCTTAGGTGTACTAAGCATCATAGGAGTTACTATGACATGTCTTACATGTCATAGTATGTCATAGGAGTTACATTCCCATTCTAGAGTGTAACTCCCTTCCTATTCTAGGAATATTCTCATGGAGGAGTTACACAACACTCTTATTTATACACACCACTTGAGCTATTGAGAGGTTCTTGATTTTGCACCATTCTTCTTTTGTGATTTAATTTCATATTGCATTACTTGTTAGATCATTCTTGGAATTCATGCAACTACATGTGTGTAAGCATTCTTTATCAGAGATTTTGGGGAAAAATTCAATATTGTATCAAAGAGATGTTGGTAAAACACTTGTCTATTTTCATTAGTTGTGGTATTATTCATTTTTTTAATTTGACAAGTTTATGTGCAAATTTGGTTAATTTCACTATTAAGTGTCTACGAAAATTCTGGGGTGTTTCAAAAAAATTTCAAAACCTCAGGATTTGTTAAAATAAATTAGGGGTTTTTTAAGGATATTTTAAGATATAAAATTTTCCCTACTTTTTCCTCACCGTTTGTGCATTTTTGGAATTTTCAAGTTGTTTTTCAAGTCAAAAAACCTACCCTAGTGCATTTTAGGTTTTTCAGGGTGTTTTACAAGTCAAAAATACTGACCCAATGTTTAAGATTTTTGAGACATCCGACTATGCAAATATTGAATAAGTAGATTCCTAATTCTAATTGTAATGTAGCGAGCAGAAATTAATATGCAAATAAGTATAGAATAGACCCAATCAAATAAGCAATTAAGATTTAAAACCCTAAGTACAAAGAGGAGATAAAATGACTTAGTTGTTTCATAATTAATCTTGGGTTGTACCAAAGTGATTAACTAAGAAATACGAAGTGAAAAATTTCATAATAAAACCTAGAAAGTTACATAGATGGAGGAATATGTTGGACTAGGGTGCATAGAATGGGCCAGGGCACTTATGCGCACTATAGACCAATGATCAGTGTCTGTGATCACAAAATATTATAAAACCATCTTTTTTTGGTCGCAAGGTGTTTGTTGTCCTTCACTTATTGTCATTAGTAGGTCACATGATGATCACCAATGTCACTAATAACCTGCAATAAAGAATTGACCTGTAAAACCCTCAAAAGTGCATCAAATCTCAAAAAGAAAATAATTCAAATGAGGGGTTAGACTGTCCTCATCTATCAAACAAGTGATCTTATGATTGAGGTGTTTTACTACATTACAGACCCAATGTAGTTATTTGTGTGTGTGAAGAATCATGCCCCATGTGGCTCTTGTGCATGTCACGCTTGATAACAAGCAAATAGCTAGATATAGAAGATGTGTGCATGGAATAGAATGAACTTCCCCTCCTATGAAGTGTATGCAAAAGAATGTAGTCCCTTGCCCTTGAATGGATGCTATAATGGATGCTTAAATGATCTAGAATATCCTTTGGATGCAAGCTTAAGTGGTGATAGCTAATGTTTAGTGCTTGGTCCTTTATTATGGCTACATAAATTTATATTTATATGATTCCTTTGCTTGAATTTCGTAATTAACCCCAAAAATTTTGACTACCAAAAAGATAAGATTCCCAAATGGATAGAAAGGACCTACAAGATGTGAGTAAAGTATAAAGAGGTCGGGGCACCTATTACTTGCATCGTGGCTGGTCACCGGTGTCCAAGATGAGAAATGCCAAAGTGTAAGAAGTCCGACTAGGAAAGTAAGAGTGAAAGACCAAAAGTGGCAACATAAATCAAAGAAAGATGGCTAAAGACATGGGTTAATTAGTACTTTTCTTACTTATAAATCATATAAATAGTAGTATGTGATCAAGACTAGATAGATACCTAAAGTGTGTGATTTTTTGTCTACAACATCTAAACACTTTAACACAAAATTACCATCTACGGTCAAAACTATGAACACCACCAATGCCCAATATTTTAGGTTTTCATGTTTTTGGACATTTGGACACATAAACACAAAATTTACACATTGTGGTCAAACCTTCACCATTGGTAAAATCTCAATGTTTCAGTTTATCAACCTTCTTGACATGCTTCGTGTTCTAAAACCTATTTGATATAGTTTAGGTTTCAATACTTGTCTGATACCTTTCAGTTCCCACCCTTATTGAACATATTTTTAGATTTGTGACTTGCTCGATAATTCCAAAACCCCAAAATTCTATTTTGGGTTTTCGAGAGGTGCTTGACAAGTGTAAAACCTCGTGATGTGCACGTGGATGTAAAATTTCAATGGCGGGTTTTGGGAGTTAATTTCAAGTTGCAAAACCTGACAGTGTGTGTTGGATTTTGGGAGGTTTTAAACAAGGTAAAAAATATGACGTAATTTTTCAGGTTTTTGAAGGTGTCTAGTAAAGAAAAAAACCCAACAACTATTTCGTGCCTATGAAGTTGTTCAACAAGTCTACCCCGACCAAAGTGTTTTTAGGTTTTTTTAAGTGTTGAGCAAGACAAAAACTTTGAATTAGTACATTTTGGGATTTCCAAGGTGTTTAATTAGGCAAAAATTCTTAATTTCTATAATTTTCAGTTGATAGTTCCTTTTGAGGTGCATTTTTTTAAAGTGTGATTTTTTCTGATCTCTACACATAGGAGGAATTCTTTTGTCTTGTAAAATTGAAATTTAATAAGTTCAGGGATATAAAAATATTGTGATTCCTTCTTTCTGCATTCATTATTTTATTTTGCAAACACACTCAAATCTACAAATGGATCCCAATTCAGTTATTTTTCTTACTCCCTTCAACTATCATGAATGGAAGACTTCCATGTCACTTGCTTTATGAAACAAGAAGATTTATAAGATAACTATGGGTTTGCAAACTAAACCAACAACCGTTGTAGATAAAGAGAAATGGTTTGACAAGTGTGATGAAGCATATGGTTTCTTGTGCCTTTATATGTCATTGGATCTACATGTTTATATAACTACTAACAAACACCCAAGGATGTGTGGGCAAGAACTAGAAAATTAGCTAATTAATCTTAGTCCTAGTAGTTTTGACACACTTCGGTATAATTCACCAAGTTCAAATATGTGAGAATGCAACTAAAAGAATGTGGAATTGAAAAAAGACTCATAAATTATTCTTTTTTCATCTCCAAACTAGGTCCTAACTATTATATTTTCATCTCTACCTTCCATGCAACCAAAAGGGCACTTGGAGCACAATGGAAAATGCCCTCCTTTGATGAGTTTATTGTTTACTTAACTCAGAACAAGATAAGATGATTCATATGGGTGCATTAAATTATAATAAACCACATGATCTACTTGCAGGGCATGACATATAGAAGGCTTCAAAAGAGAAGAAATAGAACAATGATCATGAGAACAAGAAGGATCAACCCACCACCAAACCAAATTCTAGCACTTCCTCTTCCAGTGTTAAGCCTAAGAAAGAGAAGATCAAATGTGGGTATTGCACAGGTAGGCATGATGAAATTAAATGTTTGAAGAAGCATATTGACCTTTTACTAGTCTTCTTGAGAAGAACAACATAGGTGTACCTAAGTCTATCAAACCATCTTCATCTACTCACAAATCTTCCAAGGAAAATGAAAATGGAAAAGGGAAAGAGAAAGAATTAGGAAAGGATAAAACAAAGGGGATATCCCTAATTACATTAATACCTTTGAATCCTACATGGGTTATTGATTTTGTGGTACCACATAATATGGATTCTTCACAAGTTGAGATCACTTCGTTGTAGCCATGTCACATGTCTACCATTTGACTAGGTAACGATACTCCTACTCGTGTTTTTAGGAGAGGGTTTGTTGAAGTGATTGGAGGAACATTAAATAATGTTCTAAGTATCCCATCATTGTCAATAAATCACCTATCGGTCTATCAGATTACTCACCTTGGTTAAGGCATGCGAGTTGGGTGAACTCCGTATTTAGTGTATGTTAGAGAGTTACACACGACACTATCATTTTAGTGGGTTTAATCGATCTTCAAACTCAGATATATTCCTTCTCTCACTTTTTCCATCCTTTAGATTCACATGTACTTGATGATACTCTTAATTTTGAGAAATTTTATAATGACGAGGACATCTCTTCTAGCACGATGAATGAAATAGTGATGGGACTCACCTTCACCATCTACTTATCACCTTTTAAATTTTGATGAGTTATTTCTTGATCCACCACAAAATTTTTAAGGATCAATAATTTTGATTTAGTACTCATCGTGCAATTAGGAAGTCTTCTACACAATTACAGGGGCCTACTACATTCCTTCTTTTTTTTTTTTACTTCACTCTCATCATCCCTTTATGGTGTAGTTTAAACTTCGATGTTACATGAGGAGTATAGTTCCTTGGCTAGGAACCATGCCTTGGTTGGAGATCCATCGGGAACTTGGAAGCTTCATTCATCTTCCATGGTGGTCCACTATTCATTGTATCTCGCTTCTAATCCACATTCAGTCTATGAGGCTTCTTTACAAGATACATGGTGGTGGTTTCCGATAGTTATAGCTTTGAGTGGGTATTTTTAGTCATGCCTTCTCTTCTTTGTCTCTCTTGGGGATTTTTTTCCATTGGGTTTTCTCCTTTTACTCCACTTTGTGAGAGTTACATTGTATGTGGGTACCTCATCATTTTTGGGATTCACCTTTCTTTTTCACCCTCCCAAGTTACAATTAAGGGGGATGTTAGTGTAGTATATTATTTTCTTCATATTTATTTACTTGGAATAAATCCTCACCCTTAGTAACTTATCTTTGTTAGGTGTACTGAGTGTTATAGGATTCATTATGACATGTCTTACATGTCATAATGTGTCATAGGAGTTACATTCCTATTCTGGAGTGTAACTTCCCTTCCTATTATAGGAATATTCTCATGGATGAGTTACACAACACTCCTGTTTGTACACACCACTTGAGCTATTGAGATGTTCCTAATTTTGAACCATTATTATTTTGTGAGTTAATTTCATATTTCATTACTTGTTATATCATTCTTAAAATTTTTGTATCTACATGTTTACAATCATTCTTTATTAAATATTCGGTGAAAAATCATAAGATTCATACAAGCACATAGAAAAATAAATCAATGTAGTCACACAAGATCATGGAGTATTCATGAATCATACAATCACATAAGATCATAGAGGATTCATGGGTCATGTAGTAATAAATGAAACATAAAGCGTAAAAATGGCATATTAATCAAGAACTCATGTAATAAAAATCAATGTAGAAGTAAACATGAAAATTTGACAAAGTATAAAATATGTCATAATCAATAACTAAACTAGTAATCATAGAACAAGTAATGTCCACCCACATAATAAATAAATTTTATCCACAAGTAACAACATGGCATGATATCCATATTAAAACACGTGCGTGAGTATAAAATATTGAAATACATCATGAATGTGAATTTAAATCACCAATTCGTTAGATTGATAAAAAAGTATAACCTAAACACTTTTTGTGACTATGCCCTAGTATAATCATGTCCCCAATGTAGAAAAGGTTTCGTATGCCGGAAAAGAGACAAGCGAGTGTGGGAATCTACAGCTAACTCTTCCGCGTACCCGACCTCCCGAGGTCATGCCGAGACAGCCGGTGGGGATGGAATATGCGTGGGATGCAGACAAACTAGTTAGGCAATCTAATGTCTTCAATACGCACTAGTGGAATTTGTGAATCTAAGGCAAAGAAGGCCCTTCTAACCTGAACTAGTGTGATAGATTGATCGGCAAGGATGACTGCTCGAAGGCTCCAATCAATATCGAGCTCTGGCGTGATTCAATCTATGGGTTGTGGAATACATGGAAAATGACCTGGGATAGTTTCGTGTATGTCTCCAGATAAGGTCATATGGTGGATGGTGAATACAATCGACTCTACGGACGATTCTCTGGCCTAGTCCAGAACTCTCTAGCTTTGTTAGCCGCTATATCTAGTAAGGATAACTGTTCGACGATGGTGGGTGGAAGTGGGGTAGATCTGAATACTAATGTGCATAGGCCAGTGTCTATGTCTGATTGACTTATGGATTTGTTAGGTTGCGGGATTTGTGGATCACAACCATAGACTCTTGGTTGTTGCGGTCCTGCTATGGTCATGTACGAAATCAAGTCCTAATCCCTAGTATCCAATAATCATATGCTTTCTCAGCTTCTATATTTAGGATCAATAACTGCGCGATCTTCTCAGAGTACCTCACAGGCATTCTTGCAACCTGGATTCTTAGGCTGGTATCTATATCTAGAAGAGTGTCTCCTGCATCTGGCTATGGGACCAAAGGATCACAACCAAAGGTTTATTATCTTTCGAACCCTTCTACAATCATATGTATCTTTGCCTAGGGTAATCTGTAGTTCGGTTGATTTGACCAAAACGTGTGTGTTTGGTCGTCTTCTATATTTAATCCCCTCAACTGAGAGCTGATTTGTCGTAAATCTGTTGTTGTTTGGAAGATTTGTATTCTAAGGTTTTGATCTATGTCAACTATTGCCGTGACGAGATTGGGTTGAGGCACAATTGGCTCAAATACGTATTCCCTGGGCTCCCTGGGTCCCGTGATTGTCATACAAAATGCGATAATGTAAATCTAACTGCAACAAAGTAAATTTTAACTACGTGGAATAAACCTAGAACATATATATAATTTCTATTTTTGTATTTTCTGAGAAACCTTAAGAATGCAAGAAAGCAGCTATTTAAACGTATCTAGAATTTGACAACTAATATAAAACTTAAAACAAACAAAATAACCGAGTGTAGTTATTTGTCTGTGTAATTTGTAGATCTATTCTAAATAATGAAATAACTTGCTTAATCTATTTGCCAGACTCTCGATCCTACCTCAGAAGTGAGGAATGAATCATAGTTTCTCAGAAACTATCAATCCCTGACTTCCCTTCCAATATCGAAAGTAAACTTAACTGAAAAGAAGTGATTATCTACTCTATTTGATATATTTCTAATTTTAGAACTTTGAAAGCTAGAACCTGGATTCTGCAGAACAGTGGCGAATCCAATGGCGTGTATGATCTTGTCCCCTCAGTGTGATTTCCTCATTCCTTCGTGTTCACGTGAATCCAGAAAAGCGTGTAATGCTAGCATCAACAGAAGTAGATGTTGGGACAAAGGTAGCTCAGAATACAGACTGAATACAATGCGAGTAGGAGAGGGATAGCGCAAGAGTACAGAGCTTGGCTTATGCAATTCCTAGCGGGATTTATTGCGAGTCATGCAACATAAAGCGTCTAGAACCTGAAACTATCCTGTTTTGAGGAGCAAAACCTGCAACTTTAATGGCTTCCTAAGCTATTTTACTCCAATGGATTGGGTGAAATAACAGTACTGCCTGCACAAGATGGGTATGTGGCTTACCAACAGCTGAACAATGCTAACTAAACATGCAAAGGATTGAAACTATGGCTTCTAAGAAAAATAATAAACTGAACTATTGAAAATGAGAGTATGAGAAGTGAATGAGGGGCCAGATCTTTTGTTTGTGCACAAACCATTTATTTATAGCTTTTCATTCACCCAAAGATCAAAACCAAACTGAACTCTAAAACTATAAACAATGGCCAAACACTATTCCAGGGGACCAAAAACATAAATGCAAGCCCAAGTCGGCAAAAAAAGCTGGTGAATCGTTGATTTTTACGTGAGTCGCGTTAAAACGCTTTCTGGAAAATGCGTAAAGGACCGCCGCTCTGAGCGGGTGGCGGTCACGAGACCACCACCCATGCAGGGTGGCGGTTTTGTTACTGACGAGAAAAAGGCCAAGAAAAGAGGGGAAAAGGGAAAAACAAAGGACGCAGGGACTAAGCGGGGCATGCGGGATGTTAACGCATACTTGGAGATCTTTTCCAGATTCCGAACACCTTGTGAGGAGACCTGTATCATCATTGGGGCACTTGTCACGTTGTTCCGGCAGTACAGTACCTTACAATTTTGGGTACGTACATATTGCCCCCTCGGAGAAGTGTTTTAGCCATGGAGAGGCGTAAAACGGTGGGTCCGAGTATGGCAGTCCCGAAATGGGAAGTTAGAAGTTATACCTGACACGTCCGTGTGTTGAAATGACGCCATCCAAAATTCCCGCTACCTGCAAAACGAAAGGAGAACTCAAGTGCAGATAGAAACAATAGTTTGAAAATAAACGCTAAGATAACAGGGAATGAGAACGTACCATTTGTGCGAGGATAGGAACTTACCTCCATCAGCGCTCCAAACCTGTGAAAAAGTCATTTTAAAACAAAACAGAGTGCTATATGTATGAAAGTGGGCCCATTTTCCTATTCATTTGCGAGTCGATTTGGTTGATTTTGAGCTCTGGGACCCACGGTGACGGTTTCTTGCGTGAGTAGAGTCAAAACGTCCGTAGCGAGATAGTGATCATGCCTCCACGTGCGGAACATCGACCTCAGCGATCACAGGTTAGTTTTCTTCAGTTTATTGTTTTTCCCCCCTTAATTTTGAAATGCTAAATGCTCTGCAATGGGGAGGTCATTTTTGAAAATGCTAGTGTTAAAAGGTCCACCTAGGGGGCGCCTACTGGGTAGGCTCTGTTTTTAGGTTAAATGGCCGTTTTTAACGTTTTTTAGGCTTTTTGGGTTTAAAACCCACGTGGATTTTCGGACCACGACCGCCGCCCTGCCTAGGGTGGTGGTTACATGACCGCCGTCCTACTCAGGGCGGCGGTTACAAAACCGCCTCCCTGCTCAGGGCGGCGGTTTTGCACAGAATGCAAAAGGAACCTGTTTTTGAGATTGTGTTTGTATTTTTAGCATTTCTACATGTTTTCATGATTTTCTCGGTATTTCCTGGATGCTAACTTACTTTGTTTTGTGTGTTTTTGGGTGTATGCAGGCTAGAGAGGAGTACATCCGATGGAGTAGAGAGAGGGAGTGTGATTGGCTCCCAGGGGTACTAGATGCCCTCTCACAGGATGAGGAGGACACACTTCAGAGGGCTGGCATATTGCGCATATCGCGCGTGCCCCATGTTACACCATCTAGTCACATCCTTTGTGACTTGTTTTCATACTGGGATGCGGACCGGAACACCTTCCGATTTCCAGGGGTCCGTGGCGAGTGGACCATTACATTGGAGGACGTCTACCGCATTCTGGGGGTCCCGATCATCGGGAGGAAACTCGGTTTAGAGACAAAGCGAGCTCACGAGCACAGATTACACAGGGGTGACATATATGGGAGATGCAGCCATCTCCATGGGGTCGAAGAAGGGGGTGAGAGTTTGATCTATTCCTTCTTTTCCTATCCCCGTATTTCGACAGGCCATCATGGGGATCCTTGCCTCGAGATTGATCAGGGACAAGGGAGGGGACACATTATTATACTGCTGGGCCCCCATTATTGCACAGATAGAGGGGCACGGTCGGATATACGCTTGGGGAGCAGACATTCTTGGGACCACTTACCATGATCTATACAGGGTGGTCCGTTTACAGGGGCAGTCATTGAGCCACCCGACTCTAGTCATGAGTTGGGTTTATGAGCATTTCATCCCTTATGGCAGGGGTGTGGAGGTGGCAGATCCTGGAGCTGTTAGGGCAGCCAGATGGACAGACATGTCGGTGCTTAGAGCACCTCATCAGCCAGTTGCCTCCCTGACTACTGCCGACATGGAGGCGACACCGTATCAGACTATGGTGGGCATATGGGGTGAGGAGACTCTTACCTTGATCTCCTGCTCCACCACAGGGTAGCTCATTGATAGAGTGGGACGAGTGGAGGTGCACCCCTTTGGCCGGGTTCCTCAGCAGTTTGGCCTACCATATACGGGTATGCTTCCCCCAGTGGCGCCGGTCTACAGATCAGTCCGTGAGGCCAGAGGGGGGCCTAGAGGCCGAGGTTGGACAGTGGTTACTCCTGGCATTCCCATTGCAGCCAGGAGGATAGTACGTGCTAGAGGGAGAGCCGGTGTGCCTCGGGCACCTTTGCTTCAGATTGCTGTGGGTCCTGCTCATAGCAGCGATGACCCTATTGACATTGACTCCGAGTCTGAGGAGTTCACAGAGGGAGGAACAGAGGAGGAGACCGATGACAGTGATCCTGAGTGGCATGACACTCAGGATATCATGCAGGCAGAGAGGGCTGAGCAGAGCGCAGAGAGGGATACTCTAGTTTCAGAGGAGCCACTCTCCCAGGGCCATGGTGGAGAGGATGAGTCCGTTGTGGGGTGACACGTTGCTCCTGCCACAGGAGCAGCCCCTCAGTCGGCAGCGGCATCCGCGGTAGGTGCCGGCCCCAGCGACCCATCCTGGAGGCCTGGTGATCCGAGTAAGTTACCCTTTCTCCCTTTTAATGTTTATTTGTAGGCTCTCCTTAGTTGCTATTTTGTATCTTTTAGTTTCTTGTTTAGTTTCTAATTTGTTTTCTCCTTTGTTTGCAGAGACTGTTGATGAGTGGCGGGATTTGATCCGTAGGGTATGTACTGATTCCCTGATGATCCCCATGGATAGGACCCGTGTAGAGCTGTCCGTAGACATTGGGAGCCTTCAACAGCCAATAGCATACCGACGTCTTTGCTCCAGTCTAGCATGTGGCCAAGATGGTATCAACCCTTCGCACCAAGCTAGCGGGGTACAAGACGGCTGAGCGTCTTATGAGGAGCCGTTCTCGTGGTGAGACTGCGGCTGCTCCTCGGGATCCTGAGCCCTCCATACATTCAGAGCGCCGGCATAGCCGGAGTCCTAGTCACAAAACGTGCACCTTCGGAGGGGTCGCGTAGGGATTGAGAGGCCACTTGGCTCTTGTAGATTTTGTTTTATATATTCTTTTGTATATCACGGGCTCTTTGAGCGTTTTGACCATGCTTAGTGCATGATGGCATTGTATATAAACATTGACTATTTATATATATGCATTCGTTCTGGATCAAAACCTTGGCACTTATGGTTTCCTTTCTATTTCCAGTTTCCCTATGTATACTACGATGTATGTTTATATGCTTTTTAGAATGTATGCAATGGAGAACAAATGATGCAAATGTTTGTTTCCTTTTGTGTTTCATGATGCCGATATATGGTGATGTAGATATAATGTGATTTTGAATCTTAGCTTCTGTAAGCAATTTTGGATACCTCATGTTTGTTTTGCAAAGTGATGAATACAAACCAGTATGATGAACAGATAAACTTGCCCCACTTCTAACTCCACGCAACTAGTAAGATGCGAGGGCTCATCACCGAGAGCTAGAAAGGGCACAAGTTGCGAGGTGTAGCTGAAATGATAGTGATGAGAGACAGACAAAGATTTGGTGGAACCAAATTGAAGCTACAAGCTTACTCTAACCGAGTGACTTCATAGTTTAGAATGTAACTTACTTTGTGGTTTATCTAGACTTAGATCGTAGATGGCCACATAGTAGACAAAATCTGGGTTTTTAAGATTTTAACTCTCTTAGAATTTTGAACATCTAATTCATTTATTTTTGACTCAAAGTTTCAAAGTTTGAATTGTTTGTGTATGACCATTTGCATTTATTTGTCAAGAGGACTCTTTACGTACTCCAAAACTGTAAGGTACCGTGCACCTTTGCGGGCGGTGTAATTAATGCCCCAATGATGATACAGTCTCTCCGCAAGGTGTTTGGGATCCAGAAAGAGCTCCTCAAACATGCGTTAACATCCCGCATACCCCGCCTTGTCCCTGCGTGCTTTGTTTTCCCCTTTTTCTTCTTTCCTTGCCCCTTTTGATCTTCAGTGACGAAACCGCCGCCCTACAGGGCGGCGGTCTTGTGACCGCCGCTCCGATTAGGCGCGGCCTGTCTGCAACCGCCGCCCGCCGTCAGGCGGCGGTCCCTGCGCGCTTTCCGTAATGTTCTTTAATGTAACTTGCATGAAATATCACGTTTCACCAGCTTTTCTTGCCAACTTGAGCATGCATTTATGTTTTTGGTCCCCTGGAATAGTGTTTTTCCTTTGTTTATTGTTTAGGAGTTCAGTTTGATTTTGATTTGGGGGGTGATTGAATTCTTATAAATGCATGGCTTGTGCTCAAGCAAATGGCCACCATTTTTACTCCAATCTTCTCATTTTCAGTGTTGTGGTCTGTTAGTTTGCTTTAATTCCTTAGTTTAGTTCATTACATGCTTAGTTTGCATTGACTAGCTGTTGGTAAGCCACATATCCAACTTGTGCAAACAATGTTGCTGTTTTATCTAATCCATTAGAGTAGAATAGCTTAGGAAGCCATTAAAGTTACAGGTTTTTCTCTTCATACAGGATAGTTTCAGGTTCTGGACGCATTTTGTTTCACGATTTGCGGTAGATCCCGCTAGGAATTGCATAAGCCAAGCTCTGTACTCTTGCGCTATCCCTCTCCTATCCGCGTTCTATTCTATCTGCATTCTGAAGGTTGTCCCTTGTTCCAAACACCTATTCCTATTGATGCAAGCATTACACGCTTTTCTGGATCTACGTGAACACAAAGAACGAAGAGATCATACTGAGGGGACAAGATCACACACACCATCGGATTCGCCACTGTTCTGCGGAATCCAGGTTTTAAATTTCAAAGTTCTAGTTAGAATCATATCAAACAGAGTAGTTAATTGCTTTATTTCAGTTAATTTCATTCTCGATATTGCCGGGGAAGCTATGGGGATTGATAGTTTCTGAGAAACTATGATTCACTCCTCACTTCTGAGGTAGGATCGAGAATCTCGCAAATAGATTAGTTATTTCATTGTTTAGAATAGATATACAAATAGCTATACTCGGCTATTTTGTTTGTTTTAAATTATTAGTTTAGTTGTCAATTCTAAATATTTTAAATAGCTACTTTCTTAAATTCATTTAAATCATCAGAAAATACAAAAAGAAGTCATATATGCTAGAAATATACTTAGATTTCACTTTATTATAGTTTGTTTTATTACTGCTTTTGCATGACAATTACGGGACCTAGGGAGCCCAGGGAATACATTTTCGAGCCAATCGTGCCTCAGCCCAATCTCATAGCGGCAATAACTGATATTGACCAGAACCTTAGGATACAAGTCTTCCAAACAACAACAGATTTCCAGCAAGTCAGATCTCAGTTAAGAGGATTAAACATAGAAGACGACCAAGCATATACATTTTGGTCAAGTCAGCCAAACTACAGGTTGCACTAAGAAAAATATCCACATGACTGTAGAAGGATTCGAAAGAGAACAAACATTTGGGTGTGATCCTTTAATTCCACAACCAGACGCAGGAGACACCCTCACAGACATAGATACCGGTTTAAGAATCCAGGTTGCGAGAACGCCCGTAGGATATTCTGAGAAAATCGCACAACTATTGATTCTAAATATAGAAGTTGAGAAAGCGTATGATTATTGGATACAAGGGATCGGACTTGATCTCGCGTATGACCATAACAGGACCACAACAACCAAGAATCTATGGTTGTGACCCGTAAATCCCGCAGCCCCAACGAATCCATCGTAGAATTAGACATAGACACGGCCTACGCACACCGGTATTCCAACTTCCTACCCCACCACTTCCACCTATCATTATCCAACAATTATCCTTATGGACACAACAGCTAACAAAGCTAGAGAATTCTGGACTAGGCCAGAGAACCGTCCATAGAGTGACTACTTTACCATTCACTATATGACCTTATCAGGAGAAATACACGAAACTATCCCAGGTCATTTCCCACGTATTCCGCAACCCATAGATCGAATCACGCCAGAGCTCGATATTGATTGGAGCCTTCGAGCAGTCATCCTTGCCGATCGATCTATCACACCAGTCCAAGTTAGAAGGGCCTTCTTTGCCTTAGATTCGTAAATTCCATTAGTGCGTGTCGAAGACATTAGATTGCCTAACTAGTTTTTCTGTGTCCCACCTATATTCCATCCCCACCGGCTGTCTCGGCACGACCTCGGGAGGTCGGGTACGCGGAAGAGTCACTTGTAGATTCCCACGCTCGCTTGTCACTTTTCCAGCGTAAAAAATTGGTGAACCCAACGTGAAACAAACAAGATTAGTAAAACTGACATAAAATGCCTACTTTCTTATCTGGAGTCATAGTATTACACTTTAACTTTACTACGCCTTCTTAGAACCGCTTCATTAAATTTTTCATAAATCACCTTCGCTCCTTCCCATTATTCTGCGGGTATTCATATACCCCCCGAATATGTCGGGATTCGACGCATATGGCAGACCCCTCCTGGGTCTTGAGGCATACTACGCCCAACAGAATAGGAAATCATCACCCTCGCTCTCAGTATGGGGTGACAACTATTCAACTAATCAGTTGTCAACACAAACCCCAAGAATCAGATATAGTTCGTCTTTTCAAACTGAGGAGTTAGATCAACCCCCTCGAACCCAACAAACAGAGCCTTCAGGTTCAAACAATATGACGTTTACCGAGAATCTGGTTCGTCTCCTCAAATGCTACTCAGACCACAAATTAGTAGGCAATCAGATCCATACCTGGTCTTAGATGATGGACAGCCAACACGTTATCCTAGGAGTGAACAACGCTCCCGGGGAATGTACCCATCTATAGGAGGTTTACAAATACAACCCGAAATCTCTTTTCAAGAAAATACCTCTATGCCACTGCATACAGGAAATATTCTGGGAGAAACTTGGCAAGATAGCGATCAGTTTATGACAGGATATCACGTACCTTTACAACACCAAGGTATACAACAAACGCCACTCAGGCAAAGTACCGTGACTTCACCAAATGAAGTCATTTCAACGTTAGTAGAAAGAGTGAGAGGGTTAGAACTAGCTCAAGCAAGTCAAAATTCTCCATTCATACAAACAGGAAGTTCCAATCCTCCATACCACTCTGGCCAGGTAGATCTCCTTATGGAAGTAGGCACGTTAGGCATGCCTCCTCAATATCCACAACAAACGCCAACAAGGCCTATCATCTCTAACACTATTCCTCCCGGTCTAGTGTCGAACAGTCTGTTCCTTGACAATACCCCGTCCTACTTAAACATATACTCTAAATCACCACAAGGAGATACATTCTCCTCTCTCCCGGCATGTTTGCTCAAACGTAGGGACCTCCCTATGCCCCCGCCAACGCGTACGCTGCATCGTATCAACAACCTATCCCACCACCACTCCTCAAAGAAACACCATCAATGGTCGAAACCTATGCGATAGGGACTTATTCGTAATACCTAAAGGAACCCTTAGATTTACCCATATGAAGCGTCATGCTTCCAAGACCTCTCCCTGATTTGCCCAAGTTCAAGGGTGAGGGAGAACCAAACACACATATCAAAGCTTACGCTACAGCCATACGAGAATTACTCCCTTGGGATGGGGTGGTTGCTAAAATATTTCCCAAAACCTTGGAAGGCATCGCTCTCGATTGGTATTATAGAATACCTGAGGCTTCCATACATTCATTTAAACAACTCGTGTCAGAGTTCATCAAAGCCTTCGACATGAACAAACTGTTAAGAACAGGAATCAGGGAATTCTTGCATATCAAACAAGAACACAACAAATCTGTCGCCCATTTCATCCAGAGGTGGCGTACAGTTCTTTATTCATCAGCAAGTGCTCCAAACATGGATCAGATGGAACTATGTGATTTATTCCTTCATTCTCTCAGTAGAGAAGTGAAGGAAGAAGTCCAGAAGTTCCCACTAAGGACTTATGATGAAGTACTTGAGAGTGCTCTGCGAATAGATCAAGCAGCGATAGATAGTGGTCGTAAGACATATGGAACAAACGGGAGGTTAATCACCTCCACTCAAAACACTACAACTACCACAAATGTCAATCAAGGACCCAAAATCCTTAACAAAAATCGTGGGGTAACAACGGATGGGGTAACCGACCAGCCCAAGAGGGTAAATGTTGTTAATGCTCCATTACAAACAAACAACCAACGAAACAACAACTTTACCCCGAAAATCAATACAGTGGATTTTAACCATCCACAACAACAACAACAACAACAACGACGGCGAAATCCCATACAAGGGCCAAGCCAAAACTCATTTGGTTACCAAAACCAAAGTCAAAACCAGAAACAACAATTCCAAAACTTTGGTCCTAATAGGCAACAGTTTGATCGGAATTTTAGGCCACAATACACACCAAACCAACAAAACGGGAATTACAACCCCAATTCTTATTGTGGTTTCCATAAAATTCGGGGTCACGATACTAGAACGTGTCGTGACTACAATAAATTTATGCAACGCTTGCCAGAAGAACAAAGACAGTTCTTCACAGACCTGTTTTTGGCGGATCCCGTCTCATCATCACCAAATACTCTCGCAGGGGCAGTTTCTCCTCAGAATGCTCCCCTCAAGATCTTTAATGATCCACTCCCAAATCATGACAGAAATAGGCTGAATCCAACCTAACAAACAAAGGTGCAAAGAACAGAAACAATGATCATGAAGCCTCGACTTCATTAAATCCACAACAAGCGCCACATTGGGAGCTCAACCGAGACCCAAGATAGTCAGTTTGGTAGAATTAGACGCTGAACTACCTATCGAAGCTATAACAAGAACACAAGAGTATTTCTCTCAACCGAGCCCAAGTCATCTACCAGAGATAGATAAGAGTCAACAAATAGTTGAAAAACCCATCGGTGCCTATGATTTAATTAGTGACCTAACAAAGACCTTCTCACACATTTCATTTTTGGACTTACTAAAGAACTCTCCCCCTCACAGAGCTGCTCTTTTAGAAGCATTAGGTCTAGGCCATCTAATTAACATCACTCCACCTCCCGAAACACAAGTAAATCATGTAGATTTTGATATCCACCCTCCGGGGCAGCCGGACAAGGATGTCGAATTCATCTTCGAAATAAGTAAAATGCCCACAGATGCTGAGATCGCACGCCGAGGTGACCCAGCCTTACACTTGCAAGTGTGGGTTTATAATAACTATGTAAAACGGGCAATGGTTGACGATGGGGCTGCAGTTAACATAGTCCCTTTCTCTTTCCTCCAAAAACTTGGATATGGAGAAACAAACTGTTCCACTACATGAAATACCTTGAGAGGCTATGATAGCCTTAAAGCCACTTCGATAGGAACTATAATACTGCCGGTCACCTTAGGGCCCAAAACCATCTTGACTGAGTTTTATATTATAGATCGGGAAACTAACTATAATATGATCCTCTACCGACCTTGATACATCGAATGAAGGAAATCCCTTCTACTTTATTTCAAGAAGTAAGATTCTTGCATCTAGGAAAGGTTTTGTAGAGCCAAGGCGATCCAAAACCTTTGATTTGCACCTAGCTGATTTAAAGAAAATACCAGGGGTGCACTCAGAATTTGAACTTCCAACCAACCGACTTAATAAACCCTCTGACCCAAAGCCAGAGGAAAAGTTGGTACCTACAACGGATCTTGAAACTACCAGCATATCCAAAACAATTCCAACCCCTAAAGGTAAAACTAAAGAAACAGTATCATTAGGGACTACTGCGAAAATCGTTGAGTTGATAGAACAAGATTCACCAATGTTCTTACCATTCGATTCAGTAGGCATGGGATTTTCCCTAGGTGTTGGTTCCTTGCCAGCAGAGGATCTCTGTATGGTAGAAGTAGAGTGCGCAAACGCAACAGATGCCCCAACATCTATACTCCCGGCTAAGTATTGGACTCTCCATTTCGATGGAGCTAAATGTCGTTATGGAGCGGGGGCAGGTATAATTCTTACTTCACCCGAGGAGAAAGTCCTCCCATTCGCTTTTAAATTAAACTTTGAATGTACAAACAACGGCGCTGAGTACGAAGCCCTCCTCCTTGGCCTTACCTTAGCCAAAAGAATTGGTATTGATAACATCAGAGTCCTGGGAGACTCGCAATTAGTGACAAACCAAGTTTCTGAAGTATATGAAACTAAAGCCGAACATTTGCAACTCTACAAAAATGTTGTATTAGATTTAAGCAAGGCGTTTAACTTTATATCCATTGAAGTAATTCCCGAGAGAAAATCTTCTCGCCAATTCAATAAAGAACCTCAAGATCACGTTTTACTCCAAGCAATGAGTTAAAAGATACTCACTTCACAGTATCCATTCGTGACAAACCCTTGGTAAAAACAATGACAAATCCTCTTTCAAGCAGAAGTGAATCTACCATCCTAGACCATGTTGGAAATGATGCGGCTACTTTGGATTACTTAAATGCCTATGCAGCACTACATCTCTCCTATCACATGCTAGATTTATCCCTGATTCCGCATTCGTCTTCCTACTTCGGAAATCCCGTAACGGATCTTCCCTCACAAACGGAGCCTAGCATATATGCAATAAGAAACGGGGATGATCTAGATTTACCTCCAGCACCACTTGAGTTCGAAGAGGGTAACGCCTCTTTGATCGAAGAAACAATCGATGTCAACATCGGGACAGAAGATGAGCCGAGAATTTTAAAATTAGGATCTTCGTTAACACCAGAAGAAGTGGAAATACATACAAGGATCCTCAAAGAGCATCAGAAGGTGTTTGCATTTAATTACAAGGAGATGACGGGAGTCGCACCCCACATTGCGGTGCACAACCTCGTCACTAGATCAGATGTAAAGCCAATTAAACAAAAATCAAGACCCATGAAGCCCAAAGTAGCTCTCATGGTAAAAGAGGAAGTAATAAAACTCCTTCAGGTAGGATTCATCAAGCCAGTTGACTACTCCCAATGGGTATCTAACATCGTTCCCGTTCTCAAGAAGAACGGAAAGATACGCATTTGCATAGATTTCCGAGACATCAACAAAGCGTGTCCTAAAGACGATTTCCCATTACCATCCATAGACGTTATCGTTGATGCAACAGCTGGTTTTGAACTCTTGTCTCTCATGGATGGATTCTCGGATACAACCAAATCAGAATATCCGAGCAAGATCAAGCTAAAACCACGTTCATAACTCCTTGGGGAACCTATTGCTACGCTGTTATGCCATTCGGTCTCAAGAATGCCGGTGCTACCTACCAGCGGGCTATGACATACATATTTCACGATCTAATTCATAAGATCGTGGAATCTTATGTGGATGACTTATTGGCCAAAGCCAAGAAGCGTTGTGACCATCCGGAAGTACTCCGCGTCATTCTTTCACGCCTAATAAAATACGGAGTCACACTAAATCCAGAGAAATGCGTCTTTGGTGTAACAGGAGGAAAACTCCTAGGTTACATCATATCGTCACGGGGAATAGATGTGGACCCAACCAAAATTCAGGCTGTCCTCGAAATGGTTCCACCTTCGGACGAATCTGGAATCAGGTCATTTCTCGGAAAGCTAGGTGCAATCCGAAGATTCATCCCGGATTTAAGCTTCGCCATTCATCCAATCAACAATTTACTCAAGAAAGACTACAACATTGATTGGACCGAAGATTGCAATGAAGCTTTTGATGCAGTTAAGCGTTTCCTGCTATCACCACCCACACTAATGCCACCTAAGCTAGATCACCCATTAATTTTGTACTCACGGGCTACCGATGTCTCGTTAGCTTGCATGTTGGCCCAAGAAGACGATAACAAGAGAGAACGTGTGATTTATTTCATTAGCCGAACACTGCTCGACTATGAAACACGCTATACACAGGCAGAACGAGAATGCCTTGCCATAGTCTTTGCTACTAAACGCCTAAGACATTATATGCTGAATCAAGAAACGAAGGTCATGGTAAAAACAGACCATTTACGGACTTTTCTCACACAAGGTTCCTTGTCTAAAAAGGCTGGACGTTTTATAACCTTAATGGGAGAGTTCGAATTAACATTTGTAAATCAGAAATCGGTTAAAGGACAAATCATCACGGATTGGTTAGCTGACAACCCATTAGACGGAGGCGATCTAGTAGATTTAGACTTTCCAGATGAATGCGTATACTACATTGAAACACGACCCACTATCTCTGAGTGTCCTTGGTACACTGACATCGTTAATTATATCATGGACCATACGTACTGGAGGCAGTTACACCGCAACAAAGAAGGCGGTTACGCATAATCGTAGCTAAATATGTCATTATAGAGCAGGTGCTCTATCGAAAAGCATTCGATGGAATGCTCTTAAGGTGTGTTGACACAGAAGAGTCCAAGAGGATTCTCCATGAATCCCACAATGGTATATGTGGAGGCCACTTCGGTGGCCATGCCATCGCTCGAAAAATACATCGAATGGGCTATTTCTGGCCCACTCTAGAACGTGACGTGATAGAGTTTGCACGCAAGTGTCATAAATGTCAAGAATTCTCTCATGAGATCCACATGCCAGCACAAGCTCTACAACCAATCGCAACTCCATGGCCCTTTTCTACATGGGGTCTAGACTTAATAGGGAAATTCTCTCCCTCATCCACAGACGGCCATAATTTTATAATCACGGCCACTGAATATTTTACCAAATGGGTGGAGGCCATGCCTCTTACTACTGTACCTGGTTCTGTAATCGCTAAGTTCATTTTAAACCAAATCATTTGCAGGTACGGTATCCCGAAAATCATTATCTCCGATAATGGAACTTCTTTTAAGAATGAAGAGGTTCGTGAGCTATGCAATAAATTTAAGATAAGCCATCATACGGCTTCCTTGTATTATCCCCAAGCCAACGGACAGGCTGAAGCAACAAATAAAACACTGAAAGCCATTCTCCTTAAAACGGTAAAAGAAAACAAGCGAGATTGGCATTTAAACTTATACCCGGCCTTATGGGCCCACCGAACCTCAATAAGAACGCCAACGGGAGCAACTCCTTTCTCGCTGGTGTTTGGGGCAGAAGCAATTCTCCCACTTGAGGTTGAAATACCTAGTCTTCGCATTTCATTACAAGGAGTTCTGGATGAAGACGCTTACAGAGAAGCGCGTCTTTCCCAACTAGAAAGCCTAGATGAAACCAGGTTAGATGTTGAACAATGACATAGAGTCTACGCTGACCGGATGTGCCGGCAGTATAACAAGAAGGTCTATGAACGTGACATATACGAAGGTGATCTAGTTCTAAGACTAGACAAATAGGATCGATAAGAAGACCAGGAAGGAAGGAAATTCCGCCCAAATGGTTGGGCCCATACCGAGTCATGAAGGACTATGGAAATGGTGCATACCTCTTATGTACGTTAGAAGGCGAGGAGTTTGGTGAAACAACAATTCCCCGCACTCAAACGCTTTCTACGCATAAGAAGCTAACGCTACCTATATAGCTATCTACATTGCATTTTCATATAAATTAGGATCATTTTGTCCATTCGTTTCTTACACAGATTGTGATCAAGGAGTCTATTCTCAAAGCAATTCATTACAAACTCATGATGTTGTTGGCACAAAACTTTCTAATCATATCTCTCCATTTTCACGATATCATCAATCATTTCAGAATCTTTTATCAAATAAAATAGACATGACAAAGTCTTAACGGTAACCATACCAAGATCTGCAAGTCTTTTCTCGCCTTGATTTCTTCTTAGAATAAGTGTCATTGCCTATGGTCTGTTCTAGAAGCTTCATGGTGTCACATCTATCCCATATGTATATCTCTTTGGAAATAAGGACATACTGACATTTTACTCAAATAAACAAGTCAAATGTTGATCAAACAGAAAATTTTAATTTTACACATTTCCCTGCCCCACCAACCTTCGGTGATGAGCTTGCGTCTCTTACTAGTGACGTAGGGTTGGGAAAGGATGGAAATGCCCTTACTCGCCTACGCTTTGCCCACGGTGATAAACTCACGCTTCTTACTAGTAGCGTGGGGCCAAGTGTAGGGGGTCCTCTTAACAAATAAATGCAAATGGTCATACGCAAGCAATTCAAACTTTCAAACTTTGAGTCAAAAACAAATGAAACGGATGTTCAAAATTCCGAAAGAGTCAAAAATCCTAAAAACCCAGATTTTGTCTACTATGTGGCCATCTACGGGTCTAAGTCTAGATAAACCGCAAAGCAAGTTGCATCCAAAACTATGAAGTCACCCGGGTGGAGTCAGCTTGTAGCTTTCAATTTGGTTCCGCCAAAGCTTTGTCTATCTTTCATCGCTATCATTTCATCACATTTCATAACTTGCGCCCTTCCTGGCTCTTGGTGATGAGCCCTCGCATCTTACTGGTTGCGTGGAGTTAGGAGTGGGGCAAGTTTATCTGTTCATCATATTTGTTATTTTCATCACTTTGCCAAAACAAACATGAGGTATCCAATTTACTCACAGAAGCTAAGATTCAAAATCACAATATATCTACATTATCATGTATCAGCATCATGAAACACAAAAAGAAAGCAAACATTTACATCATCTGTTTTCCATTGCATACATTCTAGAAAGCATATAAAACATACATCGTAGTATACACAAAGCAGTTGGAAACAGAAAAGGGAAAACATGAGTGACAAGTTTTGGTCCAAAAACGAATGCATATATATAAATAATCAATGTTTATATACAATGCCATCATGCACTAGGCATGGTCAAAACGCTCAAAGAGCCCATGATATACAAAAGAATCTATAGTACAAAATGCATAGGAGCCAAGTGGTCTCTCAACCCCTACGCGACCCCTCCGAAGGTGCGCGCCCTCGCCTAGGGCTCCGGCTATGCCGGCGCTCTGAATGCACGGAGGGCTCAGGGTCCCGAGGGGCAGCCGCGGTCTCGCCACGAGAATGGCTCCTCATAAGACGCTCGGCTGTCCTATAGCCTGCCAACTCTGTACGGAGAGTCGACACCATCCTGGCCACGTGCCAAACGGGAGCGAAGACGTCGGTATGCCTACCGGCTGCTGAGGGCTCCCCGGCATCTACGGACAGCTCCGCACGGGTCCTATCCATAGGGATCATCAGGGAATCAGTGCATACCCTGCGGATTAGATCCCGCCACTCGTCAACAGTCTCTGCAAACAAAGAAGAAAAAATGAATTAGAAACTAGGCAAGAGACTAAAAGATACAAGATCAAAACACAAGGAGAAATAGCAATTAAAACAAATCCTAAACTAAACAAGCATTGAAAGGAAGAAAGGATAACTTACTCGGATCACCGGGCCTCCAAGATGGGTCGCTAGGGCCAGCACCCGCCGCAGATGCCGCTGCCGACTGAGGGGCTGCTCCTGTAGTGGGAGCAACATGACGCCCCGCAACGGACTCATCCTCTCCACCATGGCCCTGGGAGAGTGGCTCCTCTGAAACTAGAGTCTCTCTCTCTGCACTCTGCTCGGCCCTCTCTACCTGCATGATGTCCTGAGTGTCATACCACTCAGGATCACTGTCATCCATCTGCTCCTCCGATCCTCCCTCTGTAAACTCCTCAGAATCGGAGTCAATATCTATGGGGTCATCGCTGCTGTGAGCAGGACCCGCAGCAATCTGAAGCAAAGGTGCCCGAGGCGCACCAGCTCTCCCTCTAGCCCGAACTATCCTCCTGGCTGCAATGGGAGTGCCAGGAGTAATCACTATCCAACCACGGCCTCTAGGCCCCCCTCTAGCCTCGCGGACTGATCTATAGACTGGCGCCACTGGGGGAAGCATGCCCATATATGGTAGGCCAAACTACTGAGGAACCCTGCCGAAAGGATGTACCTCCACCCGTCCCACACGGTCGATGAGCTACCCTGTGGTGGAGCAAGAAATCAATGTAAGAGTCTCCTCTCCCCATATACCGGCCATAAGCTGGTACGGTGTCGCCTCCATGTCTGCTGTAGTAAGAGAGGCAACTGGCTGGTGAGGTGCTCTAAGCACCGACATATCTGTCCATCTGGCTGCCCTCACAGCCCCGGGATCTGCCACCTCCACGCCTCTGCCATAGGGGATAAAACACTCATACACCCAACTCATGACTAGAGTAGGGTGGCTCAAAGACTGTCCCTGTAGATGGACCACCCTGTATAAATCATGGTAGGTGGTCCCCAGAATATCTGCGCCCCAGGCGTATATCCGGCCATGCCCCTCTATCTGTGCAATGATGGGGGCCTAGCAGTATAGTAAAGTATCCCCTCCCTTGTCCTCGATCAGCCTTGAGGCAAGGATCCCCATGATAGCCTGTCAAAATACGGGGATGGGCAAAGAAGGAATGGATCGAACTCTCACTCCCTTCTTCGACCCCGTCGAGATAGCTGCATCTCCCATGTAGCCTGCCCACTGTGTAATCTGTGCTCGGGACCCTGCCGTCTCCAGTGTGAGTCTCCTCCCGATGATCGGGACCCCCAGGATACGGTAGGCATCCTCCAAAGTGATGGTCCACTCACCACGGACCCCTGGCAGTCGAAAAGTGTTCCGATCTGCATCCCAATATGAAAATAAGTCACAAAGTATGTGACTGGATGGTGTGACATGGGGCACGCGTGATATACGCAATATGCCGGCCCTCTGTAATGTATCCTCCTCATCCTGAGAAAGGGCATCCAATACCCCCGAAAGCCAATCACACTCTCTCTCTCGGCTCCATCTGATATACTCCTCCCTCGCCTGCATACACCCAAAAACACACAAAACAGGGCAAGTTAGTATCTGAATAATACCAAGAGAGTCATAAAAACGCATAGAAGTGCAAGAAAATACAAGTGCAGTCTCCAAAATAAGTTCTTTTGCATTCTGTGCAAAACCGCCACCCTGAGCAGGGAGGCGGTTTTGTAACCGCCGCCTTGAAGGTGGCGGTCGTGTAACCGCCGCCTGACCAGGGCGGCGGTCGCGGTCCGAAAACCCGCGCGGTTTTTAACCTTAAAAAGCCTAAAACATGTAAAAAATGACCATTTAACCTAAAAATGGAGCCTACCCAGTAGGCGCCCCCCCTAGGTGGACCTTTTGAACCTAGCATTTTCAAAAATAACCCCCCCATTGCAAAGAATTTTCCATTTCAAATTTAAAGAGGGAAAAACACAAAATTGAAGAAAACCAACCTGTGATCTGGCAGGCGGTGTTCCGCGCGTGGAGGCATGCTCACGATCTCACTGCGGACGTTTTGACTCTATTCACATGAGAAACCGTCACCGTGGGTCCCAGAGCTCAAAATCAATCAAATCGACTCGCGCAAATGAATAGGAAAATGGGCCCACTTTCATATATATAGCACCCTGATTCGTTTTAAATACCTTTTTCACAGGTTTGGAGCACTGATAGAGGTAAGTTTCTATCCCCGCACGAATGGTACGTCCTCATTCCCTATTGCTTTAGCGTTTATTTTCCAAGTTATTGTATCTATCTGCACTTGAGCTCTCTTTTCATTTTGCAGGTAGCGGGAATTTCGGATGGCGTCATCTCAACACACGGACGAGTAAGGTATAGCTTCTAACTCCCCATTTCGGGACTGCCATACTCGGACCCACCGTTTTATGCCTCTTCATGGTTAAAACGCTTCTCCGAGGGGGCAATATGTACGTACCCAAAATTGTAAGGTACTGCACTGCGGAACGGTGTAATAAATGCCCCAATGATGATACAGGTCTCTCCGCAAGGTGTTCGGGATCCAGAAAGAGCTCCTCAAACATGCGTTAACATCCCGCATACCCCGCCTTGTCCCCGCGTGCTTTTTTTTCCCCCTTTTTCTTCTTTCCTTGCCCCTTTTGATCTTCAGTGATGAAACCGCCACCCTACAGGGCGGCGGTCTTGTGACCGCCGCTCGATTAGGCGCGAGCCTCAGTAACCACCGCCCGCTCGCAGCGGCGGTCCTGTGCACATTTTCCAGAACGTTCTTTGACGTAACTCGCGTGAAATATCACGTTTCACCAGCTTTTCTTGCCGACTTGAGCATGCATTTATGTTTTTGGTCCCCTGGAATAGTGTTTTTCCTTTGTTTATTGTTTAGGAGTTCAGTTTGATTTTGATTTGGGGGGTGATTGAATTCTTATAAATGCATGGCTTGTGCTCAAGCAAATGGCCACCATTTTTACTCCAATCTTCTCATTTTCAGTGCTGTGGTCTATTAGTTTGCTTTAATTCCTTAGTTTAGTTCATTACATGCTTAGTTTGCATTGACTAGCTGTTGGTAAGCCACATATCCAACTTGTGCAAACAGTGTTGCTGTTTTATCTAATCCATTAGAGTAGAATAGCTTAGGAAGCCATTAAAGTTGCAGGTTTTTCTCTTCATATAGGATAGTTTCAGGTTCTGGACGCGTTTTGTTGCACGATTTGCGGTAGATCCCGCTAGGAATTGCATAAGCCAAGCTCTGTACTCTTGCGCTATCCCTCTCCTATCCGCGTTCTATTCTATCTGCATTCTGAAGGTTGTCCCTTGTTCCAAACACCTATTCCTGTTGATGCAAGCATTACATGCTTTTCTAGATCTATGTGAACACAAAGAACGAAGAGATCATACTGAGGGCACAAGATCACACACACCATCGGATTCGCCACTGTTCTGCGGAATCCAGGTTTTAACTTTCAAAGTTCTAGTTAGAATCATATCAAACAGAGTAGTTAATCGCTTTATTTCAGTTAATTTCATTCTCGATATTGCCAGGGAAGCTGTGGGGATTGATAGTTTCTGAGAAACTATGATTCACTCCTCACTTCTGAGGTAGGATCGAGAATCTCGCAAATAGATTAGTTATTTCATTGTTTAGAATAGATATACAAATAGCTATACTCGGCTATTTTGTTTGTTTTAAATTATTAGTTTAGTTGTCAATTCTAAATATTTTAAATAGCTGCTTTCTTAAATTCATTTAAATCATCAGAAAATACAAAAAGAAGTCATATATGCTAGAAATATACTTAGATTTCACTTTATTATAGTTTGTTTTATTACTGCTTTTGCATGACAATTACGGGACCTAGGGAGCCCAGGGAATACATTTTCGAGCCAATCGTGCCTCACCCCAATCTCATAGCGGCAATAACTGATATTGACCAGAACCTTAGGATACAAGTCTTCCAAACAACAACAGATTTCCAACAAGTGAGATCTCAGTTAAGAGGATTAAACATAGAAGACGACAAAGCATATACATTTGGTCAAGTCAGCCAAACTACAGGTTGCACTAAGAAAAATATCCACATGACTCAGTAGAAGGATTCGAAAGAGAACAAACATTCGGGTGTGATCCTTTAATTCCACAACCAGACGCAGGGAGACACCCTCACAGCACATAGATACCGGTTTAAGAATCCAGGTTGCAAGAACGCCCGTAGGATAGTCTGAGAAAATCGCACAACTATTGATTCTAAATATAGAGGCTGAGAAAGCGTATGATTATTGGATACTAGGGATCAGGACTTGATCTCGCGTATGACCATAACAGGACCACAACAACCAAGAATCTATGGTTGTGACCCACAAATCCTGCAGCCTAACGAATCCATCAGAGAATTAGACATAGACACTGGCCTACGCACACTGGTATTCCAGTCTACCCCACTTCCACCTATCATTATCCAACAATTATCCTTACTGGACACAACAGCTAACAAAGCTAGAGAATTCTGGACTAGGCCAGAGAACCGTCCATAGAGTGACTACTTTACCATTCACTATATGACCTTATCAGGAGAAATACACGAAACTATCCCAGGTCATTTCCCACGTATTCCGCAACCCATAGATCGAATCACGCCAGAGCTCGATATTGATTGGAGCCTTCGAGCAGTCATCCTTGCCGATCGATCTATCACACCAGTCCAAGTTAGAAGGGCCTTCTTTGCCTTAGATTCGCAAATTCCATTAGTGCGTGTCGAAGACATTAGATTGCCTAACTAGTTTGTCTGTGTCCCACCTATATTCCATCCCCACCGGCTGTCTCGGCACGACCTCGGGAGGTCGGGTATGCGGAAGAGTCACTTGTAGATTCCCACGCTCGCTTGTCGCTTTTCCGGCGTACAGACTCCCTACACTTTGCCCCATGCTACTAGTAAGAAGCGTGGGTTTAACACCGTGGGCAAAGCATAGGCGAGTAAGGGCATTTCCATCCTTTCCCAACCCTACGTCACTAGTAAGAGACGCAAGCTCATCACTGAAGGTTGGTGGGGCAAGAAAATGTGTAAAATTAAAATTTTCTGTTTGATCAACGTTTGACTTGTTTTCTTGAGCAAAACGTCAGTATGTGCTTATTTCCAAAGAGATATACATATGGGATAGATGTGACACCATGAAGCTTCTAGAATAGACCATAGGCAAGACACCTGCCCTAAGAAGAAATCAAAGCGAGAATAAACTTGCAGATCTTGGTATGGTTACCGTTAAGACTTTGTCATATCTAGCTTTATTTGATAAAATGATTCCGAGATAATTTGATGACATCATGAAAATGGAGAGGTATGATTAAAGAGTTTATGCCAACAACATCATGAGTTTGTAATGAATTTCTTTGAGAATAGATTCCTTGATCACCATTTATGTAAGAAACAAGTGGACAAAATGATCTTAATCTATATGAAGATGCAATGTAAATATATATAAGTAGTGCTAGCTGCTTATGCGTAGAACCGCTTGAGGTGAAGGGAATTGACTGTTTCACCAAATTCCTCACCTTCTAGCATACATAAGAGGTATGCACCATTTCCGTAGTCCTTCATGACTCGGTATGGGCCCAACCATTTGGGCCGGAATTTCCTTCCTTCACCGGTCTTCTTGTCGATCCGGCTGTCTAGTCTTAGAACTAGATCCCCTTCGTATATGTCGCGTTCATAGACCTTCTTGTTGTACTGCCGGCACATCCGGTCAAATTTTGTACGCCGGAAAAGTGACAAGCGAGCATGGGAATCTACAGTAACTCTTCCACAGTACCCGACCTCCCCCGAGGTCGTGCCAAGACAAATGTGGGGATGGAATATGCGTGGGATGCAGAAAAACTAGTTAGGCAATCTAATGTCTTCAATACGAACTAGTGGAATTTGTGAATCTAAGGCAAAGAAGGCCCTTCTAACCTGAACTAGTGTGATAGATCGATCGGCAAGGATGACTGCTCGAAGGCTCCAATCAATATCGAGCTCTGGTGTGATTCAATCTATGGGTTGTGGAATACGTGGAAAATGACCTGGGATAGTTTCGTGTATGTCTCCAGATAAGGTCATATGGTGGATGGTAAATGTAGTCAATTCTATGGATGGTTCTCTGGCCTAGTCCAGAACTCTCTAGCTTTGTTAGCTGTTGTGTCTAGCAAGGATATTTGTTTGATGATGATAGGTGGAAGTGGGGTAGATCTGAATACTAATATACGTAGGCCAGTGTCTATGTCTGATTGACTTATGGATTCGTTAGGTTGCGGGATTTGTGGATCACAACCGTAGACTCTTGGTTGTTGCGGTCCTGCTATGGTCATGTACGAAATCAAGTCCTAATCCCTAGTATCCAATAATCATATGCTTTCTCAGCTTCTATATTTAGGATCAATAACTGCATGATCTTCTCAGAGTACCTCACAGGTGTTCTTGCAACCTAGATTCTTAGGCTGGTATCTATATCTAGAAGAGTGTCTCCTGCATCTGGTTGTGGGACCAAAGGATCACAACCAAAGGTTTGTTCTCTTTCGAACCCTTCTACAGTCATATGTATGTTTGCCTAGGGTAATCTGTAGTTCGGTTGATTTGACCAAAATGTGTGTGCTTGGTCGTCTTCTATATTTAATCCCCTCAACTGAGAGCTGATTTGTCATAAATCTGTTGTTGTTTGGAAGATTTGTATTCTAAGGTTTTGATCTATGTCAACTATTGCCGTGACGAGATTGGGTTGAGGCACAATTGGCTCAAATACGTATTCCCTGGGCTCCCTGGGTCCCGTGATTGTCATACAAAACGATAATATAAATCTAACTGCAACAAAGTAAATTTTAACTACATGGAATAAACCTAGAACATATATATAATTTCTATTTTTGTATTTTCTGAGAAACTTTAAGAATTTAAGAAAGCAGCTATTTAAACGTATCTAGAATTTGACAACTAAGATAAAACTTAAAACAAACAAAATAACCGAGTGTAGTTATTTGTCTGTGCAATTTGTAGATCTATTCTAAATAATGAAATAACTTGCTTAATCTATTTGCCAGACTCTCGATCCTACCTCAGAAGTGAGGAATGAATCATAGTTTCTCAGAAACTATCAATCCCCACAGCTTCCCTGGCAATATCGAAAGTAAACTTAACTGAAAAGAAGTGATTATCTACTCTATTTGATATATTTCTAACTTTAGAACTTTGAAAGCTAGAACCTGGATTCTGCAGAATAGTGGCGAATCCAATGGTGTGTGTGATCTTGTCCCCTCAGTGTGATCTCCTCGTTCCTTTGTGTTCACATGAATCCAGAAAAGTGTGTAATGCTAGCATCAACAGAAGTAGATATTGGGACAAAGGCAGCTCAGAATGCAGACTGAATATAATGCGAGTAGGAGAGGGATAGCGCAAGAGTACAGAGCTTGGCTTATGCAATTCCTAGCGGGATTTATTGCGAGTCATGCAACATAAAGCGTCCAGAACCTGAAACTATCTTGTTTTGAGGAGAAAAACCTGCAACTTTAATGGCTTCCTAAGCTATTCTACTCCAATGGATTGGGTGAAATAACAGTATTGCCTACACAAGATGGATATGTGGCTTACCAACAGTTGAACAATTCTAACTAAACATGCAAAGAATTGAAACTATGGCTTCTAAGAAAAATAATAGACTCGAACTATTGAAAATGAGAGTGCATGAGAAGTGAATGAGGGGCCGATCTTTTGTTTGTGCACAAACCATTTATTTATAGCTTTTCATTCACCCAAAGATCAAAACCAAACTCGAACTCTAAAACTATAAACAATGGCCAAACACTATTCCAGGGGACCAAAAACATAAATGCAAGCCCAATTCGCAACAAAAGTTGGTAAAACGTTGATTTTTACGTTAGTCGCGTTAAAACGCTTTCGGAAAACGTGTAAAGGACCGCCTCTCGAGCGGGGTGGCGGTTACAGGGACCACCGCCCATGCGCAGGTGGTGGTTTCACTTCGACGAGAAAAAGGCCAAGAAAAGAGGGGAAAAGGGAAAACAAAGGACGCAGGGACTAAGCGGGGCATGCGGGATGTTAACGCATACTGGAGATCTTTTCCGGATTTCAAACACCTTACGGGGAGACTCGTATCATCATTGGGGCACTTGTCACGTTGCTCGGCAAAGATCTGATCTTACAATTTTGGGTATGTACAGCTTCCCTAGGTATACCACTAAATATTCATGTAGCATATGTGTCTCTATAGTGATGTCTAGTTTGTATGCCTTGTAGTTAACTCGTGTATATCATAAAAGAAATTATGTATAGGAATAAATATTTAAAGTGATAAGAGTATGATGACAATAATTTCTAAGTCTATGTAGTACATCATAGAGTTCAATTTTTATAACATTTGAATGTTTTTATATTTTTAATATTTGATAGTTTTTAGGTTTTTTTAATAATTACACAAATTATATAAAGATTGAAAACATATAAGATTCCAATGTTCATAGGCTTTAAAGTAGAATAATGGGGAGGATTATAAGTACATATAGTTCCCTAAATAATCACATTGAACCCAAATATGTTTTGCACTATTGGGTAATGAGTATGTGCAAACTTGAAACTAGGTGTCATCGAATAAGTTATTTGAGGAAAATGAAATTTTCAAATTGTCAAAAAAAAGAGTGCAATAATACAAAAGGAAACTTTGTAAAATGGTTTTCATAAGGTTCTTTAGAGTATGATAGAGCATAATATAACTATCCCATGATCCTATCAATGGGATAATCATATAAAGGTCTTGGATTAGTTTGAGAAAATATCACACTCTACGGGTGAGAAGTAGTGGGAGTAGTTGATTAGATACTATAATATGATAAATATCCATTTACCATGTAGTAAAAACAATAGTTTTGCAAGAACTAGATAATTCATTGTGGCTTAGAGAATTTCGTGTCATCGCGCGAGGATAAAAAAGGTATTGCCACATTACCTTACACTTGATATGATTTTTGGTATGGCATAAAGTAATATTTGTGTGGTAAGGGTCAAAAATTTGAAATTTTTCATGAAATTAATTGGCCTTCATAGTATTTTTCCTCATGGAGTAGGATTTTTAGCTCTATATGACATGCTTTGCAAATTTGCATGGAATTTCAAGTCAAATTGTGATTACACAAGTATATATTTAGTTATATATAAATGTTTTCTATGAATGCAAGATTTCAGTGAACCTAAATGCTCTTGCGTCATAAACCCTAGGTAAAAATAAATTTGATCTCTTAATCAAGGTTAGATAAGATATATAATGGAACAATCTAGTCTAGTAATCTTTTTTCATTAAGATAAGACACATCCTCATATTTTTACACTCCTCTTTTATCAAACATTATTTTTATTATTTCCTATATTTTTTCTTTCATACACGTTCCCCCGGATATATTTAATTTATTCACACTTTTATTCTGGTATTTACTACCTCCAATATACTTCTATGCAGTCTACTTCATGACTACTATGCCCTCCAATGTATGGGTATATATCTACTACATTGAATATATTTGAAATTTTATTTCCTATTATAACTCTATCTCATATGAATTCTTCAAAAATTATTTAGGACTTTACATGGCCCAATTTTCTTCCTCTTGAGTTTATCATATGTTCCTATTATGATCCTTTATATTTATAGGTACACATGAAACATGTCTCCAACCTAAAACTCTAATTCTCGCCACCTAAAATTTTCAAATTATCTATATTATGCATTGATATTCTCTAGTTTTCTATACACTTTCTTGTACACCTCCTTCATGTAGTGTGCAAAGACCTTAAAACTCTGTGTTTCTTACTCTTTCTTGTAGAAAATATCACAACTCTAAAAATTCCTATTAGATTTATCCCATAAAATTATTTTTATAGAGTTTCTATAAGTGATATCTTGTTGTGTGAGGATTTAATCACATGCCCCTCCTTCTCTCGACCAAACATCACAAAAACTACTAAGGGTCTAGTTGACAACTTTTGTTTATCCATTTATCTATAGGTGATATGGAAAACTAAAATAAAACTTCATGTTCATATATTTTCATAATGAAAGTGCCAAAAATGACTTACAAACTTAGTATACTTGTCAAAAAAATACTATGGAAAAATCCATGGAGTCTCACAACTTTCCTAAAAAACAAAGTAGTTATATATGTAGCATCATTTATTTTCTTAAAAGTAATAAAATGAACCATCTTGTATAATATCTCCACAAAAATAGACGTATAATTATGACCCTTCTACTTTCTAGGTGACCCCAATACAAAATCCACACATATATGCTCCCAAGGTTTCTTAGGTACTAGTAGTGGTTAATATAACCCTACTTTCTTAAACTTCCCCTTTGCTAATTGGCATACTCTACATATCTATATAAATTTACACACATTTATATGCATCCACATCCAATAACGTATTTCACTTATCTACACCAAGGTCTTATCTATCTCAAAGTGACTTGATAATCCTATGAATTTATTATCTTAGATCTATTTTTCCCTCATTAATCTTCATGGTCCACATAATCATGCTCCCTTAAAAAATAGTCATTGCAAAAATAATTTAACCAAGGAATTTGATCATCACTCACTATTTCCTTACATGCATCCTAGAGTCCTAATTTTCTACATATATTTCCTTCATGGCCTCAAACTATAATATCTCCCCTCGCATCTCACTTGCAAATATGCATCTTCTACTCAACACGGCACCAACTATATTTTACTTCCCACTTCGTATTTCAATAAAAATGAGTAACTCTATGAGAAATCAACCCATTTCATGTGTATTTGATTCAATTTCCCTTAATTATTTATGAATTTTAGTGTTTGGTGGTATGTGTACAACATACAAGCTTTGGGAAATAAATAGTGCCTCCACTTGTTCAAATATGTGACTATGATACAAGACCCTTGCTCATAAACTAAATACTTCCTCTTGCCTTTTTATCTTCTCACTAAAATATTTTTGGGAATACAATATTGGCTTGTTACATATTTAAATCAATAAATTCTAAAATTATTTTATTTATTAAATTACTTTTGAATTTCTAAAATACATAGAGTACAAGTGCATTGCATGCAAATTATCTCTCATCTCCCCATATCATTTCTATGATCTATGTGTAAATATCATTAAAACTTATGATGAAAGTATTTTAGAATATTTTAAAACCATGAAATATTTGTTTTTTTATCACATTCTTGGGTGAAGGCCACTCAACTATAACATACCTTATTAGGATCCATCTTCAACCCTTCTTAAGATATCACAAATCCTAAATATAACAACTCATCATGTATGAAACCGCATTTCTCTAAATTCACCAAAAACATATCTTCATGAAAATTATCTAAAACATTTTGTAAATGTTTGTAGTATTCTTCTTACATCTTTCCACAATTAAAATCTCATCCAAATACACAATGACAAAAATTTCTTAAAATGGCTTCAACACTTTGTTATTTCGGCATAAACATGCTCAGTGTAATGGCTAACCTAAATTCCATGACCAACCACTCATAGAGACAATCCTATGTTTTGAAATAAATCTTCCACTCATTGCCTTATCACATCTTGATTTGGTGATATCCACTCTTTACATTGATATTTGTGAAGCTCCTCACTCCACTCAAATAGTCCATCAAATTATCAATGAATGATAATGGAAATCTCTATTGATGGTAATATGTTTTATGGTCATATAGTTAGTGTACATCCTCCACTTAACTCCTTTATTTAACACTAATATTATAGGTATTGCAAATAGGTTGAGATATTCTTTTAATAACCCCTTATTTTAAAAAATTACACTTATTTTATCATATCTTTATTCTTAATAAGTGTTAACCTATATCCGCCATGTTTGATAGACAGACCTTGGAAATAGATCCATACAATTAATTATATTGTTTTTTGGTGGTAAACTACCAAGAATATACTATGACATGATATCTTCAAACTCACTTAGCATCCCCTTCACTTCTTGTAGAATTTATCCTTTATGTGTTGTTGTGTCTTCCCCTATTTTCTAGACAACAAAATATTCATTATCCATTTTAACTTTGATTCAAGAAATCATTCCTTGAAATCAATAATACTTGTAGAATCCTCTCCACCTATATACTTGTATTCTTCAAAGAATTTAGAGTGTACTTTCATCCCTCCTTCACTAAAGTGTAAGTAGTTTTATGACCATAATGTCATGTTCTTTTATCAAACTGACAAAATTGAATAAGTAACTAATGATATACATACATGGACATAACATCACATAGGATTTCATATGCACCAATTTTTATTCTCACATTAGACTGCTCATTCAAAAGAAACTTATTTCCTTTCAAAAACAAGACACATGATATGCATTCATGTGTTTTATCCTCTTCAAACAAATATTTTTACCATCTCATTAGAAACAATAATATCTATAATACCACCGACAATAAAAGAGTTTGTAGAATTTACCCCTAGAATTGTATATGGTTCTAAAAAAATTATTTCTTTGTACATGTGAATTTTCCATCTTTATTTGATTCATCGATACTCTCCCATAATGAAATATTCTATGAACTATAGTTCCTCTTCACAAATATTTGATGCATTTTTCTCTACATATATATATTGCACAACATTTTGTTGGATTCAATCCTCCTCTCGCTACTATTGTGTTTTTCATATGTACATTCAAGCATGAAATGCCTAGTTTCTCCATTATAGAAACATGTTGTGATAAATCATATGCATCCTCAATATCCTCTTACGTAAAAGGAATATCTACCTCCACTTTTCAACACATTATTCTTATTATACTAGGATCTCACCACAACTTTATGTGCATAATTTTTCATATCATTACATAAACCTCCACATTGTTCGGGAACTTTCCCTTCCCTATCATATTACCTTTTGTTTATGTGATAAATTTTCTTCCACCTTTGCAAGTTGATAAGCCTCCTCTAAAGATATCAATATAATCATGATGAACTCATGTTGAATGGAAATGTCTAATCCACAAACATACCTTGATATGTTTCATATGTCATCCTCCAAATGACCCAGCTTAGATAGTGATCCTATAGAACTCTTCCATGTATTTATTCACACTTAATTATTTATGACACAAATTATGTAGTTGGTTGAACAAATATTAGTAGTTATCCATGGGCTTAAAATTATCCTTTAACTTTGATTCCAACCTATCCCAACTCATCATATTATCCTTTCCTCTATGTATTATTTTAGTATATACATGTTCCCACCAAAAAGATAAGTGACTCTTTAACTTAGTATAGGAAAAATTTCCTTTTTGGGATCATATATGCCTTCATACTGAAATCATTTCTCCATTTTAGGTATTCAATAAATTATATCTTCCAAATACAGGATCCCATAGTATATAGGAATATCCATATTTTTATTTATGCCAATTCTTGAGGTTTCTTACACGAATTTATCCTCCCGCACATCAACATGCTCTAATTAACATCTTGGTCCTCAAGTTATAATTTTATGTGTTCATAATCACTCATGTTATCTATACCACCACTCATTTTGATTGATCCATTTTAATTACCTCCAACTAGGTTTTTAATCCTCTCATTTCTCTATTTTTGATCCATTCAAAGGGTATATTTCAAATATAAGATTTGAGAGTAACTAAAACATCCAAATTTGGATTGTTATCAATTCTCATCTTTTTCACTAGAATGTATCCTCTTGTGTAAATATCAACATCATATTCCTCACATGATCTTTTTGTGTTTTTTATATCAATTTTTCGCTTTTTTCTCACTCCTTTATGTTGAGAATTTTAAATGAACTGAAATCATGTTTATAATCCTTTTATCATCTTTGTCAATCATACAAGTCTTGAAGCTCTAACTAATTTGGATTATCTTACAAGAATAATAATCATGTGTCATCACTCTCTTCCTCATGACTCGAGTTGTAAAAATATTGAATCCTACACCTTCTAATAAATAACCAAAATGTTGGAAGATTCCTATTATTAGTTTCTACCAACACCCACATATATGAAAATTAACATAGATAAGAATTCACACACATATACATCAGATAATTAAAATATTCGACACAAGACCAATTTCATCAATGGGAATGAAAATCCTTGATATGATACTAGATTAGTGTGGTCATGGTTAGGGTTCCTAATGAATGGATGCCTAGACCACACAACCCATAATTCGAGTTAGATCTCACCAAATAAGCACAACATAATGATAAGTAACACATAATTATTTTATGTATTATAAGGAAAGATTAGATACTTTTTCACAAATGATATTTGACATCCATCATGGTATATTTATAGAATCTACAAAAATTATCGATAATTTCATTCCTAGGCCCTATATTAATTAAGCTCACAAAATATTCAAATATGCTATAGAAATAAACTTAACTCTTTTATGAAAAAATTAAGCTCTACGACAATACTTACTATCTCAATTTTCAAATTGATTAGTAGATTCATATATCAATAGATCTCTCACTATTTTCTTACTATTCCATTTTATTTCTATAATTTGGCCGAATCGGGTGGGAAAATAAATATTAATTTTTAAAGTAAATATACCCTTTCAAATATTCCTCAATACACTCTATATCACCATTGATATCCTCAACTCGTTTGCATGTATCCTCCATGTAATCATATGCATTATATCAAGGGTTACTAGGTTATTCAATTTTTCCTTAGGTAAAGGAAATTGATCAACCCCTGTATGTTCTCCTACTGACTATATGAATGTTAACAAAATATTTTACAAGATAAAGGATTCTATCATGGTACCATCAACTATATGTCTCACAAGTCATGTGATATGAAATAAGGATTTGTAACATTGATATCAATTTATAATATCACGTACAATATTTTCAAAATTGAATTCAACTTTTACATATAAGGTATATAGTTTGTGTGTGAAGGAATGGGCTAATGAAATACTACTATGGAAAAAGGTGGTGCAATATTTACGAAAGGTACCACAACATAGAGTATTCTTCTTGGTACCATGTGAGTCTAAAGAAGCATTGAAACATTACACGACACTAGATAAGGTTTCCCACCATTGCATGGAACAAATTAGGATTTTTACAATAAGGTTCAAACCTTCACAATGTTTTAGAAAATTGATATGCCTTCTTGGAATTGCACAACAAAAAGTAGGATTTTAATTTTAGGTGGCATGATTTGTATTGTGGTGTTATATTTTGAGTGAAATCGTAGTTTCACAAGTATTTATTTTGCTAATTTTATTTTATTTTTATGCAAGATTTCACATAAACCTAAATATTGTTGCATTACAAAGATATTTAAGTAACTTTGTCTATTGGTATTTATTTGGTAATAACATTTATTTTATGTTAAATATATGTATGTGTTTCATTCCTTTCATGCACTACAACATTCTAATGTTTGATTTTCAATCTTATTATGATTTGTTTTCTTATACTTAACAATAATGTGTTTGTGTTATTATTTGTGTGTATATCTTTCCATTATCTCTCTCCCTTTACAGTTCACGTTTTTTCAAATTCAAAATGAAACCCTATAATATAGTTTAGTGAAAATATGTTCTATAATTAGTTTAACATATTTTCTTATTTTAAATAAAGGGAACATCCCCTCATAATAAAGGATGGAATTTTCCCCATCAATGTTTCTGAATTTCCTATTTTTCCACATGTGAAATATTTTTCCAAAAAATAATTGGCATCCACTATGGACTGGAAAATAAAGTGAAAACATGACAACACAAATATTTATGGGATAAAGCGAACATCAATCAAGTTGCAATATGGAAATGTGAAAAGGTTCCATGAGGGAGCAAGCATAAACCATGAAAATGTGTATGCAAGGATTAGAAAGGGTCACAACATATCATTCCACATATATTTGAAAAAGGGAAGGGGTACAAATAGGGGATGTTGTGTAACTCCCAGTGTATGCGATCATGCCTCCTTAAGTGGAGAAGGGGAGTTACATTCCTAGAATGGAAGTAAGTCTCATATGACGCACTGATGCGTAAGGAATCTATCATAACCCCTGTGACACCTAGACCTATGACCTCACCTAAGTGTGATGACTCACCACGTGATCTGGAAAATGAATTACACCAACACCCCTTCATCGTAACTTAGGATGAGGCAGAAGAAATAAAAAATGGGTCCCGAAACAAATCTTGATGAGGCACCCATGGAAAAAAAGGATCTTAAGCAATGGAGGAAAATCCAGTGGGAAAACATCCACCACAAGAGTTTAAAAAAAATCTCTAAAAATCTAAGAAAGATGCCACAAATGGGTCTAAAAAACTGAGGATCCTAATAAGGTACCCATGTAATAAATGTAAATCTCTCAAAAAGAAGAGAGGAAAAGAAGGAGACAAGAGGAATGAAGAAGAAGCCATGGAGGATCCGAACTATACAAATCTAGAAATTCTTTAAGAATAGCATTGATGATGTGGTCATCGTCCAATGGAATAAAGAATAACCACCTATACCAAACTATGTGGCTGCCCTTATGAAGAGTAGAAATGGTGTACTAGAAGTCTACCCACTCCAAGAAGGAAGTTGAATGCAAGCAAGACAAAGAATTCTCGAATATGGTCCACAAAAATGTGACATAGGTATAGAAAAGGATTACATAACAACATAAGGTAATGCCACAAGTGTACAACTATTAGAGTGTAATATAGAGTAAAATCCACCGAAAGGATTCCCAATTAAAGGCAATGCAACAACCTCCACAATATAAGGAGGATCCACAAACAGGGTGGATCAAAGATGATCTTCTCAAAAGTGGAAGTGATAAGATTCTCGAACGAGCACTCTCAACAAAGGAGATGGAATCATCTCGAAACACCTATAGAATGATGAATAACTCCATGTACTGCATCTCAATTAGGTATGAATCATCCATTCATGAAGGAAGAGGAGTGGAAAATGCCTCACACACTAGAAGTGGAAAGGATGCGGATGAAATTATTGTATGAAGATAAGAATGAGACTACTCAATGTAGGATGGGAAGGGAGGAGAGGAGTCATCAGTAGCACTCTTGTCATAAAAAATAGAAGCACAATTCTCATCATCGAGAGATAGAATGAAGTGATTTTGTGTCATTGAAACTATCATCAAATGAAGAAGAAGAGGAGGCTATTATATCGATAATGTGAAACAATAGCGAAGATGTAAAGGGCCTCAAAACAAGGTTTGAAAGATGCTCTAGATGGTGTGCGGAGGATCCAATTCTACCACATTAATGTGGAGAGGTATAGAGACATGCAACATAAAGTGACCAACAACATGGACACATGTTTCGAGATAGTACTCAAGTTAAAAATAATTAGTGGGTGCTTTGAACCGGGCCATGTAGAAAGGGAGTAAGGCCCTCGTGACCAAAGTAACATTTCGTAGAAGCATGCCATGATGTATAGTTTTATCTCCCAAGAAGAAGTGGCGGAGGATATAAATCAATCTTGTGATGCTCAAGTCTGGAAAGAGTATCCTCCATGATGCGGAAGCAAGAAGTGTAAGATGCAAAAGTGTGGATACAAGAAAGGTTGCAAGATGTCAGACTCAGCTAAAAATTCATGTGCGTGCAATATAACACCTAAGAATAGTAATACCCCCGCTGTTTGTGACACTTTATAAGTAGTTTATGATTACAGTAAGTTGTGTTCATGCGACATTGACAATTGATCACTCACCTTCTAGTAGGTGAAAAATTTGCTAGAGTGGATGTCGTAATGAGTCTTATTTAGAAGAAAAGGAACAACACACAATCAAGCACAAAAGGGAATAAGCACAACAAAGGTACACACATTGATCATTATGAAAGAAGGAATCTCTAATAAAAAATAAGGATATTTTACCGCAAGGTTGTGTCGAGGAGCACTTCAATAAATAAGCCATAAAAGGCCCTAAAATCCCAATAACCCTATACATGAGGCCCAAAAATAGATACCTCCCCCCTTATAATTATGAATTTTAATTAATTTCCCTTAATTGTTTAAACAATGTTGAAAAGAGGGAAATTACAAAAATTCAAAAATGGGAGGAGGAAGAGGAGTCCTAGGGCCTCAAGGAGTGACTGGCAAGCAACTCACCCGAGCTACTCGGTGAGTTGGTTAAGTGCTTAATTGGGAAATTTCATGGAGCTTAATGGGCTCAATGGAAAGCTTATTTGAGATGACTCAACTAAGTTTGCTTGGCAAGTCGAGGGATGGGGTCATCGAGTAGGTCAGCAACGCAGGTAGAGTCTAAGTTGCTTATCGGAAAAGATTAGGCAAGATGCCCGAGGGTTGTGAGGGACATGTACGTACCCAAAATTGTAAGGCATCTGCATCGCTGCAAAAGTGTAACAAGTGCCCCGATGATGATACAGTCTCCTCGCAAGGTGTTCGGGATCCGGAAAAGCCCTCGAGTATGCGTTAACATCCCACATGCCCCGCTTAGCCCCCGCGCCTTTGTTTTCCCCTTTTTCCTCTTTCCTTGGCCTCTTGACCTTCATGGCGACGAAACCACCGCCCGCAGGTGGCGGTCTCGTGACCGCCGCCCGAACAGGCGGCGGTCCTGAACCGCTGCCCCGCTTAGAGCGGCGGTCCCATGTGCGTGTTTTCCGAACACTCTTTTGACGTGACTCGTGTGAAATATCACATTTCACCATCTTTCTTTGACTTGAGCATGCATTTATGTTTTTGGTCCCCCGAATAGTGTTTTTCCTTTGTTTATTGTTTAGGAGTTCAGTTTGATTTTGATTTTGGGGTGATTGAATTCCTATAAATGCATGGCTTGTGCTCAAGCAAATGGCCTCTCTCAAGTTTTGTTTTCTGGATTCCTCTTTGCAATAAATTTAGTTTTCCTTTGCTTAGAATACTTAGTTTTCTTCATTGCGTGTTTTGGTTAGTATTGTGTTGCAACTGGTAAGCCACATATCCATCTTGTGCAAGTGCAGTCATTACTTGAGGCCACCAATTTTACTCCAATCTTCTCATTCTCAGTGTTGTGGTCTGTTAGTTTGTTTGGGATTGATAGTGTAGTTCATTTCATGCTTAGTGTGCATTGACTAGCTGTTGGTAAGCCACATATCCAACTTGTGCAAACAGTGTTGCTGTTTTATCTAATCCATTAGAGTAGAATAGCTTAGGAAGCCATTAAAGTTGCAGGTTTTGCTCTTCATACAGGATAGTTTCAGGTTCTGGACGCATTTTGTTACACGATTCGCAGTAGATCCCGCTAGGAATTGCATAAGCCAAGCTCAGACTCTTTGCTATCCCTCTCCTATCCGCGTTCTATTCTATCTGCATTCTGAAGGTTGTCCCTTGTTCCAAACACCTATTCCTGTTGATGCAAGCATTACATGATTTTCTGGATCTACGTGAACACAAAGAACGAAGAGATCATACTGAGGGGACAAGATCACACACACCATCAGATTCGCCACTGTTCTGCGGAATCCAGGTTTTAAACTTTCAAAGTTTTAGTTAGAACCATATCAAACAGAGTAGTTAATCGCTTTATTTCAGTTAATTTTATTCTCGATATTGCCGGGGAAGCTGTGGGGATTGATAGTTTCTGAGAAACTATGATTCACTCCTCACTTCTGAGGTAGGGTCGAGAATCTTGCTAAGTAGATTAATTATTTCATTGTTTAGAATAGATATACAAAATCGCACGCACAAATAACCACACTCGGTTATCTTGTTTGTTTTAAGTTATTATTTAGTTGTCAATTCTAAATATTTTAAATAGTCCGTTTCTTTCTTAAATTCATTTAAATCATCGTAAAAATACAAAAAAAGAAGTTATATATGCTAGAAGTATACTTAGATTTCACTTTATTATAGCTTGTTTTATTACTACTTTTTGCATGACAATTACGGGACCTAGGAGCCCAGGGAATATATCTTCGAGCCAATCATACCTTAGCCCAATCTCATAGCGGCAATAACTGACATTGACCAGAATCTTAGGATACAAGTCTTCCAAACAACAACAGATTTCCAGCAAGTCAGATCTCAGTTAAGAGGATTAAACATAGAAGACGACCAAGCATATACATTTTGGTCAAATCAGCCAAACTACAGATTACCCTAGGAAAACATCCACATGACTGTAGAAAGGTTTGAAAGAGAACAAACATTCGGGTGTGATCCCTTAGTTCCACAACCAGATGCAGGAGACACCCACACAGACATAGATACCGGCCTAAGAATCCAGGTTGCAAGAACACCTGTGAGGTATTCCGAGAAGATCGCACAGCTGTTGATTCTAAACATAGAGGCTGAAAAAGCGTATGATTATTGGATACTAAGGGTTAGGACTTGATTCCACGCATGACCATAGCTGGTCCACAACAGCCACGAATCTACGGTTGTGACCCACAAATCCCACACCCAACGAATCTATAAGAGGGTTAGATATAGACACTGGCCTACGCACACTAGTATTCCAGTCTACTCCACTTCCACCTATTATCATCGAACAATTATCCCTACTGGATGTAACAGCTAACGAAGCTAGGGAATTCTGGACTAGGCCAGAAAATCGTCCATAGAGTCAATTATATTCATCATCCACTATATGACCTTATCGGGAGATATACACGAAACAATCCCAGGTCATTTTCCACGTATTCCGCAGCCCATAGATCGAATCACACCAGAGCTCGATATTAATGGAGTCTTCGAGCGGTCATCCATCCTGCGATCGATCTATCACACCGGTCCAGGTTAGAAGGGCCTTCTTTACCTTAGATTCGCAAATTCCATTAGTGCGTGTTGAAGACATTAGATTGCCTAACTAGTCTATCCGTATACTACCTATATTCCATCCCCACCACTGCCTCGCACGACTTGGGAGGTCGGGCACGCGGAAGAGTCACTTGTAGATTCCCATGCTCGCTTGTCGCTTTTTCGCGTACAAAATTGGTGAACCCGACGTGAAACAAATAATCGCTTTCACCTTCTCTTTGAGAAGTTTCATCTTCTCTCATTCACCTTCGCTCCTTCCCATTATTCTCGCGGTATTCATATACCCCCAAATATGTCGGGATTCGATGCATATGGCAGACCCCACTTGGGTCTTGAGGCATACTACGCCCAACGTAAATAGGCAATCATCACCCTCGCTCTCGGTGGGGTGACAACTATTCAACTAATCATTGTCAACACAAACTCCAAGAATCAGATATAGTTCGTCTTTTCAAACTGAGGAGTTAGATCAAACCCCTCGAACCCAACAAACAGAGCCTTCAGGTTCAAACAATATGACGTTTACCGGAGAATCTGGTTCGTCTCCTCAAATGCTACTCAGACCACAAATTAGTAGGCAATCAGATCCATACCTGGTCTTAGATGATGGACAGCCAACACGTTATCCTATAAGTGAACAACGCTCCCGGGGAATGTACCCATCTATAGGAGGTTTACAAATACAACCCGAAATCTCTCTTCAAGAAAATACCTCTATGCCGCTGCATACAGGAAATATTCTGGGAGAAACTTGGCAAGATAACGATCAGTTTATGACAGGATATCACGTACCTTTACAACACCAAGGTATACAACAAACACCGTTCAGGAAAAGTACCATGACTTCACCAAATGAAGTCATTTCAATGTTAGTAGAAAGAGTGAGAGGGTTAGAACTGGCTCAAGCAAGTCAAAATTCTCCGTTCATACAAACAGAAGTTCCAATCCTCCATACCACTCGCCGTAGATCTCCTTACGGAGTAGGCACATTAGGCATGCCTCCTCAATATCCACAACAAACGCCAACAAGGCCTATCATCTCTAACACTATTCCTCCCGGTCCTAGTGTCGAATAAATCCGTTCTTGACAATACCCCATCCTACTTAAACATATACTCTAAATCACCACAAGGAGATATGTTATCCTCTCCTGGCATGTTTTCTCAAACACAGGGACCTCCTTATGCTCCTGCCAACGCATACGCTGCACCGTATCAACAACCTATCCCACCACCACTCCCTCAGCAAACACCATCAATGGTCGAAAGCTATGCGATAGGGACTTATTCAGAATACCTAAAGGAACCCTTAGATTTCACCATACGAAGCATCATGCTTCCAAGACCTCTCCCTGATTTTCCCAAGTTCAAGGGTGAGGGAGATCCAAACGCGCATATCAAAGCTTACGCTACAGCCATTCGGGAATTACTCCCATGGGATGGGGTTGTTGCTAAAATATTCCCCAAAATACTGGAAGGCATTGCTCTCGATTGGTATTATAGAATACCTGAGGCTTCCATACATTCATTTAAACAACTCATGTCAGAGTTCATCAAAGCCTTCGACATGAACAAACTGTTAAGAACAGGAATCAGGGAATTCTTGCATATCAAACAAGAACACAATGAATCTGTCGCCCATTTCATCCAGAGGTGGCGTACAGTTCTTTATTCATCAGCAAGTGCTCCAAACATGGATCAGATGGAACTATGCAATTTATTCCTTCATTCTCTCAGTAGAGAAGTGAAGGAAGAAGTCCAGAAGTTCCCACTAAGGACTTATGATGAAGTACTTGAGAGCGCTCTGCGAATAGATCAAGCAGCGATAGATAGTGGTCGTAAGACATATGGAACAAACGGGAGGTTAATCACCTCCACTCAAAACACTACAACTACCACAAATGTCAATCAAGGACCCAAAATCCTTAACAAAAATCGTGGGGTAACAACGGATGGAGTAACCGACCAGCCCAAGAGGGTAAATGTTGTTAATGCTCCGTCACAAACAAACAACCAACGAAACAACAACTTTACCCCGACAATCAATACAGTGGATTTTAACCATCCACAACAACAACAACAACAACGGTGAAATCCCATACAAGGGCCAAGCCAAAACTCATTTGGTTACCAAAACCAAAGTCAAAACCAGAAACAACAATTCCAAAACTTTAGTCCTAATAGCAATGATTTGATCGAATTTTAGGCCACAATACGCACCAAACCAACAAACGGGAATTATAACCCCAATTCTTATTGTGGTTTCCATAAAATTCGGGTCACGATACTAGAACGTGCCGTGACTACAATAAATTTATGCAACGTTTGCCGAAAACAAAGAAGACGCTTCTTCACGCACTGCTTCTTAGCGATCCCGTCTCATCATCGCCAAATACTCTCTCACAGGGGGTAGTTTCTCCTCGAATGCTCCCTCAAGATCTTTATGATCTGCTCCCAAATCATGACAAAATAGGCTGAATCCAACCGGACAAAACAAAGGTGCAAAGGACAGAAACAATGACCATGAAGCCTCGACTTCATTAAATCACAATTGCGCCACGGTTGGGAGCTCAACCGAGACCTAAGATAGTCAGTTTGGTAGAATTAGACGTTGAACTACCTATCGAAGCTATAACAAGAACACGAGAGTATTTCTCTCAACCGAGCCCAAGTCATCTGCCAGAGATAGATAAGAGTCAGCAAATAGTTGAAAAACCCATCGGTGCCTATGATTTAATTAGTGACCTAACAAAGACCTTCTCACACATTTCATTTTTGGACTTACTAAAGAACTCCCCCTCACAGAGCTGCTCTTTTAGAAGCATTAGGTCTAGGCCATCTAATTAACATCACTCCACCTCTCGACACACAAGTAAATAACGTAGATTTTGATATCCACCTCCGGACAGCCGGACAAGGATGTCGAATTCATCTTCGAAATAAGTAAAATGCCCACAGATGCTGAGATCGCACACCGAGGTGACCCAGCCTTACACTTGCAAGTATGGGTTTATAATAACTATGTAAAATGCGCAATGGTTGACGATGGGGCCGCAGTTAACATAGTCCCTTTCTCTTTCCTCCAAAAACTTGGATATGGAGAAACAAACTATTCCACTACACGAAATACCTTGAGAGGCTATGATAGCCTTAAAGCCACTTCGATAGGAACTATAATACTGCCGGTCACCTTAGGGCCCAAAACCATCTTGACTGAGTTTTATATTATAGATCGGGAAACTAACTATAATATGATCCTCGGCCGACCTTGGATACATCGAATGAAGGCAATCCCTTCTACTTTATTTCAAGAAGTAAGATTCTTGCATCTAGGAAAGGTTTTTGTGGCCAAAGGCGATCCAAAACCTTTTGATTTGCACCTAGCTGATTTAAAGAAAAGACCAGGGGTGCACTCAGAATTTGAACTTCCAACAAACCAACTTAATAAACCCTCTGACCCAAAGCTAGAGGAAAAGTTGGTACCTACGACGGATCTTGAAACTACCAGTGTAGCCAAAACAATTCCAACCCCTAAAGATAAAACTAAAGAAACAGTATCATTAGGGACTACTGCGAAAATCGTTGAGTTGATAGAACAAGATTCACCAATGTTCTTACCATTCGATTCAGTAGGCATAGGATTTTCCCTAGGTGTTGGTTCCTTACCAGCAGAAGATCTCTGTATGGTAGAAGTAGAGTGCGCAAACGCAACAGATGCCCCAACAACTATACTCCCAGCTAAGTATTGGACTCTCCATTTCGATGGAGCTAAATGTCGTTATGGAGCGGGGGCAGGTATAATTCTTACTTCACCCGAGGAGAAAGTCCTCCCATTCACTTTTAAATTAAACTTTGAATGTACAAACAACGGCGCTGAGTACGAAGCCTTCCTCCTTGGCCTTACCTTAGCCAAAATAATTGGTATTGATAACATCAGAGTCCTGGGAGACTCGCAATTAGTGGCAAACCAAGTCTCTGAGGTATATGAAACTAAAGCTGAACACTTACAGCTTTACAAAAATGCCGTATTAGATTCAAGCAAGGCATTCAACTTCATATCTATTGAAGCAGTTCCCCGAGAGGAAAATCTTCTCGCAGACTCAATAGCAACTTCAGCATCACGTTTTACTCCAAACAATGAGTTAAAAGATACTCATTTCACCGTGTCCATTCGTGACGAACCATTGATAAAAACAACGACAAATCCCCTTTCAAGCGAAAGTGAATCTACCGCCCCAAACCATACCGATAATGATATAGCCGCTTTGCAATACTTAAACGCCTATGCGGCATTGCATCTTTCCTATCCTATGCCAGATTTGTCCTTAAGCCCACATTCATCTTCCTACTTCGGAAATCCCGTAACGGATCTTCCTCACAAACGGAGCCTAGCATATATACGCAATAGAAAATGGGGATGATCTAGATTTACCTCCAACACCACCTGAGTTCGAAGAGGGTAATGCCTCTTTGATCGAAGAAACGATTGATGTCAACATCGAACGGAAGATGAACCGAAAATCTTAAAACTAGGATCTTCATTAACCCTAGAAGAAGTGGAAATACATACTCAGATTCTCAAAGAACATCAGAAGGCATTTTCATTTAATTACAAGGAGATGACGGGAGTCGCACCCCACATTGCGGTGCACAACCTCGTCACTAGGTCAGATGCAAAGCCAATTAAACAAAAATCAAGACCCATGAAGCCCAAAGTAGCTCTCATGGTAAAAGAGGAAGTAATAAAACTCCTTCAGGTAGGATTCATCAAGCCAGTTGACTACTCCCAATGGGTATCTAACATCGTTCCCGTTCTCAAGAAGAATGGAAAGATACGCATTTGCATAGATTTCTGAGACATCAACAAAGCGTGTCCTAAAGACGATTTCCCATTACCATCCATAGACGTTATTGTTGATGCAACAGCTGGTTTTGAACTCTTGTCTCTCATGGATGGATTCTCGGATACAACCAAATCAGAATATCCGAGCAAGATCAAGCTAAAACCACGTTCATAACTCCTTGGGGAACCTATTGCTATGCTGTCATGCCTTTCGGTCTCAAAAACGTTGGTGCTACATACCAGCGGGCTATGACTTATATATTTCATGATTTAATTCATAAAATCGTGGAATCCTACGTAGATGACTTGTTGGCTAAGGCCAAGAAGCGCTGTGACCATCCCGAAGTACTCCGCGTCATTCTTTCACGCCTAATAGAATACGGAGTCACACTAAACCCAGAGAAATGCATCTTTGGTGTAACAGGAGGGAAGCTCCTAGGTTATATCATATCATCACGAGGAATAGATGTTGACCCAACCAAAATCCGGGCTGTCCTCGAAATGGTTCCACCTTCGGATGAATCTGGAATCAGGTCATTTCTCGGAAAGCTAGGCGCAATCCGAAGATTTATCCCAGACTTAAGCTTCGTTATTCATCCAATCAATAATTTACTCAAGAAAGACTATAGCATTGATTGGACCAAAGACTGCAACGAAGCTTTCAACGCAGTTAAACATTTCTTGCTGTCACCACCTACGCTAATGCCACCTAAGCAAGATCGCCCGTTGATTTTATACTCACGAGCTACCAATGTCTCACTAGCCTGTATGTTGGCCCAAGAAGACGATAACAAGAGAGAACGTGCGATTTATTTCATTAGCCGAACACTGCTCGACTATGAAACACGCTATACACAAGCAGAGCGAGAATGTCTCGCCATAGTCTTCGCAACCAAACGCCTAAGACACTATATGCTAAATCAAGAAACGAAGGTCATGGTAAAAACAGACCATTTATGGACTTTTCTCACACAAGGTTCCTTGTCTAAAAAGGCTGGACGTTTTATAACCTTAATGGGAGAGTTCGAATTAACATTTGTAAATCAGAAATCAGTTAAAGGAAAAATCATTGTGGATTGGTTAGTTGATAATCCATTAGATGGAGGTGATCTAGTAGATTTGGATTTTCCAGATGAATGCGTATACTACATTGAAACTCGACCTGCTATCTCTTGAGTGCCCTTGGTACACTGATATCATTAATTATATCATGGACCATACGTACCCGGATGCAGTTACACCGCAACAAAGAAGGCGATTACACATAATCGTAGCTAAATACGTCATTATAGAGCAGGTGCTCTATCGAAAGGCGTTCGATGGAATGCTCTTAAGATGTGTTGACACAGAAGAGTCCAAGAGGATTCTCCATGAATCCCACAGTGGTATATGTGGAGGCCACTTCGGTGGCCATGCCACCGCTCGAAAAATACATCGAATGGGCTATTTCTGGCCCACTCTAGAACATGACGCGATAGAGTTTGCACGCAGGTGTCGCAAGTGCCAAGAATTCTCCCATGAGATTCACATGCCGGCACAAGCTTTGCAACCAATCGCTACTCCGTGGCCCTTTTCTACATGGGGCCTGGACTTGATAGGGAAGTTCTCTCCCTCATCCACAGACGGCCATAATTTTATAATCACGGCCACTGAATATTTTACCAAATGGGTGGAGGCCATGCCTCTTACTACTGTACCTGGTTCTGTAATCGCTAAGTTCATTTTAAACCAAATCATTTACAGGTACGGTATCCTGCAAATCATTATCTCAGATAATGGAACTTCTTTCAAGAATGAGGAAGATCATGAACTATGCAACAAATTTAAAATAAGCCATCATACGGATTCTTTATATTATCCCCAAGCCAATGGGTAGGCTGAAGCAACAAACAAAACACTGAAAGCCATTCTCCTCAAAACAGTAAAAGAAAACAAACGAGATTGGCATTTAAAGTTATATCCGGCCTTGTGGGCCCACCGAACCTCAATAAGAACACCAACGGGAGCAACTCCTTTCTCGCTAGTATTTGGGGTAGAAGCAGTTCTCCCGCTTGAGGTCGAAATACCCAGTCTCCACATTTCACTACAAGGGATTCTAGATGAAGATGCTTACAGAGAAGCACGTCTTTCCCAATTAGAAAGCCTAGATGAAACTAGGTTAGATGCTGAGCAGCGGCATAGAGCTTATGCTGACCGAATGTGCCGGTAATATAACAAGAAGGTTTATGAACACGATATATACGAAGGTGATCTAGTTCTAAGACTAGACAGTCGGATCGACAAGAAGACTCGGCGAAGGAAGGAAATTCCGGCCCAAATGGTTGGGCCCATACCGAGTCACAAAAGACTACAAAAATGGTGCATACCTCTTATGCACGCTAGAAGGTGAGGAATTTGGCAAAACAGTCAATTCCCTGCACCTCAAACGTTTCTACGCATAAGCAGCTAGCACTGCTTGTATAATTATCTACATTGCATCTTCATATAGATTTAGATCATTTTGTCCACTTGTTCTTACACAAATTGTGATCAAGGAATCTATTCTCAAAGTAATTCATTACAAACTCATGATGTTGTTGGCACAAAACTTTCTAATCATATCTCTCCATTTTCACGATATCATCAATCACTTCAGAATCTTTTATCAAATAAAATCAAACATGACGAAGTCTTAACGGTAACCATACCAAGATCTGCAAGTTTGTTCTCGCTTTGATTTCTTCTTAGGATAGGTGTCTTGCCTATGGTCTATTCTAGAAGCTTCATGGTGTCACATCTATCCCATATATACATCTCTTTGGAAATAAGCATATACTGACATCTTACTCAAAAAGACAAGTCAAAAAGTGATTAAACAGAAAATTTTATTTTTACACATTTCCTTGCCCCACCAACCTTCGGTGATGAGCTTGCGTCTCTTACTAGTGACGTAGGGTTGGGAAAGGATGGAAATGCCCTTACTCGCCTATGCCTTGCCCACGGTGATAAACCCACGCTTCTTACTAGTAGCATGGGGCAAAGTGTAGGGGGTCCTCTTGACAAAGCAAACGTTAAAAGGTCATAAACAAACTATTCAAACTTTGAGTCAAAAACGAATGAATCAGATGTTCAAAATTCCAAGAGAGTTAAAATCCTAAAAATCCAGATTTTGTCTACTATGTGGCCATCTACGGGTCTAAGTCTAGATAAACCGCAAAGCAAGTTGCATCCAAAACTATGAAGTCATTCAGGTAGAGTAAGCTTGTAGTTTTCAATTTGGTTCCACCAAAGCTTCGTCTGTCTTTCATCACTATCATTTCACCATATTTCATAACTTGCGCCCTTCTTGGCTCTTGGTGATAAGCCCTCGCATCTTACTAGTTGCGTGGAGTTAGGAGTGGGGCAAGTTAATCTGTTCATCATACTAGTTATTTTCATCACTTTGCCAAAACAAACATGAGGTATCCAAATTGCTCACAGAAGCTAAGATTTAAGATCACAATATATCTACAATATCATGTATCAGCATCATGAAACACAAAAAGAAAGCAAGCATTTGCATCATCTGTTCTCCATTGCATACATATAAGGAAGCATACAAACATACATCGTAGTATACACGAGTAGTTGGAAATAGAAAGGAAAACATAAGTGACAAGTTTTGATCCAAAAACGAATGCATATATATAAATAATCAATGTTTATATACAATTCCATCATGCTCTAGGCATGGTCAAAACACTCAAAGAGCCCGTGATATACAAAAGAATATATAGTACAAAATGCATAGGAGCCAAGTAGTCTCTCAACCCCTGCGCGACCCCTCTGAAGGTGCGCGCCTTCGCCTAGGGCTTCGGCTACGCCGGCGCTCTGAATGCACGGAGGGCTCAGGGTCTCGAGGGGTAGCCGCGGTCTCACCACGAGAATGGCTCCTCATAAGACGCTCGGCTGTCCTATAGCCTGCCAACTCTGTACGGAGAGTCGACACCATCCTGGCCACGTGCCAAACGGGAGCGAAGACGTCAGTATGCCTACCGGCTGCTGAAGGCTCCCCGACATCTACAGATAGCTCCGCACGGGTCTTATCCATAGGGATCATCAGAGAATCAGTGCATACCCTGCGGATTAGATCCCGCCACTCGTCAACAGTCTCTGCAAAACAAAGAAGAAAAACGAATTAGAAACTAGGCAAGAGACTAAAAGATACAATATCAAAACACAAGGAGAGATAGCAATTAAAAATCCTAAATTAAACAAACATTGAAAAGATGAGAGGATAACTTACTCGGATCACCGGGCCTCCAAGATGGGTCGCTGGGGCCAGCACCCGCCGCAGATGCCGCTGCCGACTGAGGGGCTGCTCCTGTAGTAGGAGCAACATGACGCCCCGCAACTGACTCATCCTCTCCACCATGGCCCTGGGAGAGTGGCTCCTCTGAAGCTAGAGTCTCTCTCTCTGCACTCTGCTCGGCCCTCTCTGCCTGCAAAATATCCTGAGTGTCATGCCACTCAGGATCGCTATCATCCGTCTGCTCCTCTGACCCTCCCTCTGTAAACTCCTCAGAATCGGAGTCAATATCTATGGGGTCATCGCTGCTGTGAGCAGGACCCGCAGCAATCTGAAGCAAAGGTGCCTGGGCGCACCGGCTCTCCCTCTAGCCCGAACTACCCTCCTGGCTGCAATGGGAGTGCCAGGAGTGATCACTGTCCAACCACGGCCTCTAGGCCCCCCTCTAGCCTCGCGGACTGATCTGTAAACTGGTGCCGCTGGGGGAAGCATGCCCGCATATGGAAGGCCGAACTGCTGAGGAACTCTGCCAAAAGGGTGTACCTCCACCCATCCCACGCGGTCGATAAGCTGCCCTGTGGTGGAGCAGGAGATCAATGTAAGGGTCTCCTCGCCCCATATGCCGGCCATAAGCCGGTACGGTGTCGCCTCCATATCTACTGTGGTAAGGGAGGCAACTGGCTGGTGAGGTGCTCTAAGCACCGACATATCTGACCATCTAGCTGCCCTCATAGCCCCTGGGTCTGCCACCTCTACCCCTCTACCATAAGGAATAAAATGCTCGTACACCCAACTCATGACTAGAGTCGGGTGGCTCAATGACTGTCCCTGCAAACGGACCACCCTGTATAAGTCATGGTAGGTGGTCCCCAGAATATCTGCGCCCTAGGCATATATCCGGCCATGCCCCTCTATCTGTGCAATGATGGGGGCCCAGCAGTATAGTAAAGTATCTCCTCCCTTGTCCCCGATCAGCCTCGAGGCAAGGATCCCCATGATAGCCTGTCGAAATACGGGGATGGGCAAAGAAGGAATCGATCGAACTCTCACTCCCTTCTTCGACCCCGTAGAGATGGCTGCATCCCCCATGTAGCCTGCCCACTGTGCAATCTGTGCTCGAGACCCTGCCGTCTCCAGTGTGAGTCTCCTCCCGATGATCGGGACCCCCAGGATACGGTAGACATCCTCCAAAGTGATGGTCCACTCACCGCGGACCCCTGGCAGTCGGAAAGTGTTCCGATCTACATCCCAATATGAAAACAAGTCACAAAGTATGTGACTAGATGGTGTGACATGGGGCACGCGTGATATACGCAATATGCCGGCCCTCTGTAATGTATCCTCCTCATCCTGAGAAAGGGCATCCAATACCCCGAAAGCCAATCACACTCTCTCTCTCGGCTCCATCTGATATACTCCTCCCTCGCCTGCATACACCCAAAAACACACAAAACAGAGCAAGTTAGTATCTAATCAATATCGAGAGAGTCATAAAAGCATATAGAAATGATAAAAGTACAAGTACAGTCTCCAAAATAGGTTCCTTTTGCATTCTGTGCAAAACCGCCGCCCTGAGCAGAGGGGCGGTTTTGTAACCGCCGCCTTGAAGGCGGCGGTCGTGTAACCGCCACCCTGCTAAGGGCGAGGGTCGCGGTCCGAAAACCCGCGCGGGTTGTTAACCCCAAAAAGCCCAAAATGAGTAAAAATAGACCATTTAAAATAAAAATGGAGCCTACCCAAGGGTGCCCCCTAGGTGGACCTTTTGGACCTAACATTTTCAAAAATAACCCCCCCATTATGATGAATTTAGCATTTCAATTTTAAAGGGGGAAAAACACAAAATGGAAGAAAACCAACCTGTGATCGCTGAGGTCGGTGTTCCGCTCGTGGAGGCATGATCATGATCTCGCTGCGAACGTTTCGACTCTACTCGCGTGAGAAACCGTCACCGTGGGTCCCAGAGCTCAAAATCAATCAAATCGACTCGCGCAAATGAATAGGAAAATGGGCCCACTTTCATATATATATCGTTCTATTTCGTTTTAAAATGACTTTTTCACAGGTTTGGAGCGCTGATGGAGGTAAGTTTCTATCCCCGCACGAATGGTACGTTCTCCTTCCCTATTATTTTAGCGTTTATCTTCCAAGTTATTGTATCTATCTGCACTTGAGCTCTCTTTTCATTTTGTAGGTAGCGGGAATTTTGGATGGCGTCATTTCGACACACGGACGAGTAAGGTATAGCTTCTAACTCCCCATTTCGGGACTGCCATACTCGGACCCAATGTTTTATGCCTCTTCATGGCTAAAACGCTTCTCCGAGGGGGCAATATGTACGTACCCAAAATTGTAAGGTCTCAGATCGCTGCAAAAGCAGATGTAACAAGTGCCCCGATGATGATACAGTCTCCTCGCAAGGTGTTCGGGATCCGAAAAATCCCTCGGAGTATGCGTTAACATCCCGCATGCCCCGCTTAGCCCCCACGCCCTTTGTTTTCCCCTTTTTCCCTCTTTCCTTGGCCTCTTGACCTTCAGTGATGAAACCGCCGCCCAGACAGGCGGCGGTCCAACCGCCGCCCGCCTGCGGGCGGCGCGGTCTGTGTGCATTTTCCAGAACGCTCTTTTGACGCGACTCGCGTGAAATATCACGTTTCACCAGCTTTCTTTGCCGACTTGAGCATGCATTTATGTTTTTGGTCCCCTGGAATAGTGTTTTTCCTTTGTTTATTGTTTAGGAGTTCAGTTTGGTTTTGATCTTTGGGTGATTGAATTCCTATAAATGCATGGCTTGTGCTCAAGCAAATGGCCTCTCTCAAGTTTTGTTTTCTGGATTCCTCTTTGCAATTCCTTTAGTTTTCCTTTGCTTAGAATACTTAGTTTTCTTCATTGCGTGTTTTGGTTAGTATTGTGTTGCAGCTGGTAAGCCACATATCCATCTTGTGCAAGTGCAGTCATTACTTGAGGCCACCAATTTTACTCCAATCTTCTCATTCTCAGTGTTGTGGTCTGTTAGTTTGTTTGGGATTGATAGTGTAGTTCATTTCATGCTTAGTGTGCATTGACTAGCTGTTGGTAAGCCACATATCCAACTTGTGCAAAAAAATGTTGCTTTTTTTATCTAATCCATTAGAATAGAATAGCTTAGGAAGCCATTAAAGTTAAGGTGTTTTGCTCTTCATACAGATAGTTTCATGTTCGGATGCATTTTGTTGCACGATTCGCAGTAGATCCCACTAGGAATTGCATAAGCCAAGCTCGTACTCTTGCGTTATCCCTCTCTATCCGCGTTCTATTCCATCTGCATTCTCAAGGTTGTCCCTTGTTCCAAACACCTATTCCTCGTTGATGCAAGCATTACATGCTTTTCTCGGATCTAGAGTGGATGTCGTAATGAGTCTTATTTAGAAGAAAAGGAACAACACACAATCAAACACAAAAGGGAATAAGCACAACAAAGGTACACACATTGATCATTATGAAAGAAGGAATCTCTAATAAAAAAAATAAGGATATTTTACCGCAAGGTTGTGTCGAGAGGAGCACTTCAATAAATAAGCCATAAAAAGGCCCGAAAAATCCCAATAACCCTATACATGAGGCCCAAAAAATAGATACCTCCCCCCTTATAATTATGAATTTTAATTAATTTCCCCTTAATTGTTTAAACAATGTTGAAAAGAGGGGAAATTACAAAAAATTCAAAAAATGGGAGGAGGAAGAGGAGTCCTAGGGCCTGAAGGAGTGACCGGGCAAGCAACTCAGCTGAGCTACTCGGTGAGTTGGTTAAGCTGGCTTGGTGGGAAATTTTGCGGGGAGCTTAATGGGCTCAATGGAAAGCTTATTTGAGATGACTCAACTAAGTTTGCTTGGCAAGTCAGGAGGGATGGGGTCATCGAGTAGGTCAGCACAGAGGTAGAGTCTAAGTTGCTTATCAGGAAAAGATTAGGCAAGATGCCCGAGTTGACGAGGGACATGTACGTACCCAAAATTGTAAGGTATTGTGACTTTTGCGCTGAATGAAGTGTAACAAGTGCCCCGATGATGATACAGGTCTCCTCGCAAGGTGTTCGGGATCCGAAAAGCCCTCGGAGTATGCGTTAACATCCCACATGCCCCGCTTAGCCCCCGCGCCCTTTGTTTTCCCCTTTTTCCCTCTTTCCTTGGCCTCTTGACCTTCAGTGACGAAACCACCGCCCTGCAGGTGGCGGTCTCGTGACCGCCGCCCTGAACAGGGCGGCGGTCCTGTAACCACCGCCCTGCTCAGAGCGGCGGTCCTGTGCGTGTTTTCCAGAACACTCTTTTGACGTGACTCGTGTGAAATATCACATTTCACCATCTTTCTTTGCCGACTTGAGCATGCATTTATGTTTTTGGTCCCCTGGAATAGTGTTTTTCCTTTGTTTATTGTTTAGGAGTTCAGTTTGGTTTTGATCTTTGGGTGATTGAATTCCTATAAATGCATGGCTTGTGCTCAAGCAAATGGCCTCTCTCAAGTTTTGTTTTCTGGATTCCTCTTTGCAATTCCTTTAGTTTTCCTTTGCTTAGAATACTTAGTTTTCTTCATTGCGTGTTTTGGTTAGTATTGTGTTGCAGCTGGTAAGCCACATATCCATCTTGTCTGTGCAATCTGAGTCATTACTTGAGGCCACCAATTTTACTCCAATCTTCTCATTCTCAGTGTTGTGGTCTGTTAGTTTGTTTGGGATTGATAGTGTAGTTCATTTCATGCTTAGTGTGCATTGACTAGCTGTTGGTAAGCCACATATCCAACTTGTGCAAACAGTGTTGCTGTTTTATCTAATCCATTAGAGTAGAATAGCTTAGGAAGCCATTAAAGTTGCAGGTTTTGCTCTTCATACAGGATAGTTTCAGGTTCTGGACGCATTTTTTTGCACGATTCGCAGTAGATCCCGCTAGGAATTGCATAAGCCAAGCTCTGTACTCTTGCGCTATCCCTCTCCTATCCGCGTTCTATTCTATCTGCATTCTGAAGGTTGTCCCTTGTTCCAAACACCTATTCCTGTTGATGCAAGCATTACATGATTTTCTGGATCTACGTGAACACAAAGAACGAAGAGATCATACTGAGGGGACAAGATCACACACACCATCGGATTCGCCACTGTTCTGCGGAATCCAGGTTTTAAACTTTCAAAGTTTTAGTTAGAACCATATCAAACAGAGTAGTTAATCGCTTTATTTCAGTTAATTTTATTCTCGATATTGCAGGGAAGCTATGGGGATTGATAGTTTCTGAGAAACTATGATTCACTCCTCACTTCTGAGGTAGGGTCGAGAATCTTGCTAATAGATTAGTTATTTCATTGTTTAGAATAGATATACAAAATTGCACAGACAAATAACCACACTCGGTTATCTTGTTTGTTTTAAGTTATTATTTAGTTGTCAATTCTAAATATTTTAAATAGCTGCTTTCTTATAAATCATCAGAAAATACAAAAAAGAAGTTATATATGCTAGAAGTATACTTAGATTTCACTTTATTATAGTTTGTTTTATTACTGCTTTTGCATGACAATTACGGGACCTAGGGAGCCCAGGGAATATATCTTCGAGCCAATCGTACCTCAGCCCAATCTCATAGCGGCAATAACTGACATTGACCAGAATCTTAGGATACAAGTCTTCCAAACAACAACAGATTTCCAGCAAGTCAGATCTCAGTTAAGAGGATTAAACATAGAAGACGACCAAGCATATACATTTTGGTCAAATCAGCCAAACTACAGATTACCCTAGGAAAACATCCACATGACTGTAGAAAGGTTTGAAAGAGAACAAACATTCGGGTGTGATCCCTTAGTTCCACAACCAGATGCAGGAGACACCCACACAGACATAGATACCGGCCTAAGAATCCAGTTGCAAGAACACCTGTGAGGTATTCCGAGAAGATCGCACAACTGCTGATTCTAAACATAGAGGCTGAAAAAGCGTATGATTATTGGATACTAGGGATCAGGACTTGATTCCACGCATGACCATAGCTGGTCCACAACAACCACGAATCTACGGTTGTGACCCACAAATCCCACAGCCAACGAATCTATAAGAGAATTAGACATAGACACTGGCCTACGCACACTAGTATTTCAGTCTACTCCACTTCCACCTATTATCATCGAACAATTATCCCTACTGGATATAACAGCTAACGAAGCTAGGGAATTCCATCATCCACTATATGACCTTATCGGAGATATACACAAAACAATCCCAAGTCATTTTCCACGTATTCCACACCCATAGATCGAATCACGCCGAGCTCGATATTGATTGGAGCCTTCGAGCAGATCATCCTCACGATCGATCTATCACACCACCCAGGTTAGAAGGGCCTTCTTTGCCTTAGATTCACAAATTCCATTAGTGCGTGTTGAATACATTAGATTGCCTAACTATTATGTCCGTATACTACCTATATTCCATCCCCACTAGCTATCTCGCACGACCTCGGAGGTCGGGTACGTGGAAGAGTCACTTGTAGATTCCCATGCTCGCTTGTTGCTTTTCCGACGTACAGGACACATACATGAAGCTGGTAGAGATGGAGCTAGGACATGTCAATGCACAATCAAACCATCAATTTAGGATTGACATGTTTTGTTAGCCGCAATAGGCACCGAGTCAACGACCGAGGTTACAAAGTTGTGCGAGGATAAGAATCATCAAATCGAGGGAAGGCCACGTGCCAAGTTGAAACACCAAGCGAAGGTGTTAGGTCGTGAGATAGAGGTAACGAATGATTTTTCTTTGGGCTGGAAGTGAGAGAAGTGTGAAGATAATTAAAGAAGTGGGAATCGGTGAATGAGGCACCCCGAACTAGGGCATAATGTAAAGGACGAAGGAAACAACCTCCTCGAGAATCTAAGGTGAACCAATGCACATGTTCCAACAATGAAAATTATATTACATGAAGATCAATATAGGACCGAGCATTGAACATCATGCTTTGAGTAAAGATTTTTATAATTTAGGATAAACCAATGAGGGATGCAAGGCAATAAATGATGAAAGTAGAGAAAAAAATAAGGTACCATGAAGAATGGGCCAAGGAGTGAAACACATAAACAACTAATGCAACCCAAACCAAATGAAAACACACAAATTGAGTCACAAAGAAGGGCAACAAGTCGGGAGGCTAGCTCGGTTCAATTCGAAAGTTGGGGATGAGTTGGGCCTAGAAAACTTTTCCACCTCATTTAAAACTAAAAATTAAACACTCTAAACTCTAATTTGTTTTTTTAATCACTGCACAAAACCTCAAATCTGTATATGGAACTGTAATAAGCTCCTCAACATGCATACAAATCCTAAAAATTGTTGACCCTTAAAAAAACATGAACACGTGATCCGTGCACCTCAATCAATATTTTAAAACCTGAAAAGAGATTGAATCAATGTATTTAATGTGCAAATGGAGTTTCTATTACAAGGTTTGTGCACGAAACCTTAAAATCACGAATAGAGAGAAAGAGGGAAACAATATAGAATGAGTAATGAAGATCCCAAGAACATGTGCTCGATACCATGACGAAGAAAGTGAAAATATGAGAACATGAAGATCTCATGAGATACTACGAACATCAACCGAGTTCCACTCTAGAAATGTGATAAGGTTCCATGAGTGAGCAAGCATCAACCATGAAAATTTGCATGCAAGGATTGGAAAGGGTCACAACATATCATTCCACATAGATCTAAAAATGGAAGGGGTACAAATAGGGGGTGTTATGTAACCCCCAGTGCATGCAATCATGCCTCTTTAAGTGGAGAAGGGGAGTTACATTCCTAGAATAAAAGTAACTCCCATATGATGCACTAACGCATAAGGAATCTATCATAACCCCTATGACACCTAGACCTATGACCTCACCTAAGTGAGATGACTCGCCATGTGATGTGGAAAATGACTCACACCAACATGAACCACATTTTAAATCTCACTCCTTATAAAAGTAATAGAAAGACTCCTAAATTTATAATTACTCATTCTAGCCCAATAAGGAGTCGACCAAAAGGTATAATTAAAGTAACTAGAGATTTGGCACTTTTAAGGAATACTTTATCATAGGATACCAAATTTCAAAACATTGTTGCATTACTTTGGGGAGAAATCATATGGCCACCCAATTTCACAATATAACCCCATAAACTACCAAATAGTTCTAGTGATAATTTCACATAGTTTATAGAGATGGTAAACAACATCTAAATGATTATATCTCATCATTTATGGTTGCATGTGAAATTATTGGTATCTAACACAAATATTTAGAAGTATGGTTACTCGTTGATACCTTGCAAGAGAGATCCACAAAATGGTTTTATCATCCTAGTGTAAATTTTATCATTACTTGTTAAGTCATGAAAATTGAATTTCTACAAGGAATTAGGTGGGGAGATACAATTGGACTAGCCTCACATAACAATTTTGTTATAAGGTATAAAACAAAATCTAGATCCCGAGTTAAAAAATAAGTACACCATACAAAATTCATATGGTCATAGAGTTGATATCTTGTACACATAAATTGGAAATATGACCTATAAGATGATGAAAAATAATATTTTGATGTCCCTAAACATTTTAAATGGGTTCCAAATGATTTCTAGACTTTTGATTTTGATGGTATCTATTCTTCTTTAGGTTCACGTGAAAAGGTGGTCCTCATATACCCAACTAAAGTAACATTTCGGTTATCATACTAGCTACAATTCTCAAACATAAACAATACCATGGAATGTGAGAATTGTTCCTAAGTATGAATTTCATTGAATAAATGGATATAAATATTTTGAGAACCCAAGGTAATGCACAATCGTTAGAAGAAAATAAATAACCAATTACAAGTGAAGAATGATCATATGAGGAACTATCATAATATATTTTGGGATTATGTTGAATTTTTAAAGAATTTTCTATTAATGCAGAAAGAATGATGAATCCAATGATTTATTAGAGTCTATGTCCCTTTTGATTCATCATTTTGGGTTTAAAAATACAGATATACAATTGACATGGTTTTTATCCTAGTGTGCTAGATAACTAATGTAGTTAATTTCTAGAAAATGTTAATAATTTCATAAACATATAATTTGGGGAGAGTGATTTCTCTAATAGGGATTCCACTACATGATAGGGATAAGAGGGAATCAAAAGCAAAGACCAAGAAAATGATGTGATATGATTGAAAGGGAATAAAATTATGAAAAAATCATTTTCTTAGAGTAACTATTTAATAAAAATGGTCGATTCATCAAAATAAAACTTTAAGAGTAATAAAAAAGGTCAACATATTTTGAAAAGATAAATATCAAGAAAGAATAATAATTTTTTCAAATCAATATCAATAAGTGTTTCTCACTAGAAGAAAGAAGAAATTTTTTCGCCTACTCAAAATGTATATGGATATTATAGCTTTTTCATATGCATGCCCTAATTTTTTCCAACCCAAAAACATGTATCATAGAAGCGTTAACACATATTAATAAAAACAATGAAACTGTAATCCTTATTATTTTGACACCACATTAACAAGAGTTAAAAAGGTCTTATTTCCTATTATCTTTCCACTTCATCACTTTACTTGGGTTGTTAATATTGTTCTTGTTGGGATAAACAATGGGGAGATACAAATATGTTTGGACTTCCATAATTTGAACCAAGACTCCCTAAAATATTATGAAGCATTAGGGGGAATTGTAGGAATTTTAGAAGTTAGCAAGGGAGTAAAAATATGAGATTCAACAATAGGTGTAGAGGTGAGATAAAAATACACATCAAGAGAAATATGAATTAGAATGGTGTTGAAAGAAATATGAGATATGACCATATGAGAATGCATGTGATTTTTCTCAATATATGTTTTATCATTGATAGTGTTGAGGTATTCATGATTCACCCTATAATTATAAACTTCAATAATATGCTCAATGAAATGTTCGACATTGATTTTGAGATTGAATTTCCCTCATTACACTAAACATATAATCCATTTCAGTAGGATTTTGTAGGATATTTTGCTTAAATGTGTAACATTTGTAAGTTAAATATCAAAATTTTATTCAAATGAAAGCATTAAACAATTGTTCAAAGATGAAATAAGATCATATTATAACCTATGACAATAAACATTCAAATTCTAAATCATTTCCATATTTTAATGAAAATTTTCAATTGCATAGATAATCCAACTAAGAACGTATAAACTAGGGTTAGAGAGGATTGCACAAATTTTCTAAATAAATGGGGTGATAATGATATGGAAGTGTACAAGAGGGTTGTTTAGGGTATGTGGAATTTTCCTGAAATTTTGGGGGTCTAAAACTAAAAGCAAGATGAAGTCTCATGTAAGATAAAGTCACATTAGTGAATTTTTCCTATATGAATGGTTTTTTTCCTCTCAGAGATTTGATATGGATTTCGTATTTTACACAATATTTATTTATATTTTAGGAGAAATGTCTTGTATCAATTTGTTTTTGATATCACATATGTAGTTTATTAGGATTCTTCTTTATCAAAACTCTAGCTTCCTCATTTTCTTAAAACCCTAAAAATGGGTATGTTTTTACTGTTCAAGCGTCCTTAACCCCCATTAAGATAAAATATTCCAACACATAATTACTCTGGAGAGGCCTCATATTGATGTAGTTCTTCCTCTTAGTATGTGTGTGAGAACAAGTGATAATAAATGTAATATTACATGTCATTTTCTAGACCCAATGGAAAAGAGGTAATGCATGCAATGGATGTACATCGATTTACAAAAAGTGTAATCAACTTTGTAGATAAGTGTGAAAGATATCTTGGATGTTTTCATAGTGTATTGATCATATAATGAGTCACATATTTATAATGTTTTTAGTTTTATGTTTATATAATGATAATACCTCGAATTCGGAACCTTTTAGTATATAATTGACTAAAATTTGAAATCAAGTGACCTAAAATACTGACATGAAGAGATTTTTTCTAAATAATCTTGAGTGAAAATGAAGGGAGGATGAATTCATATTTATAGGACAAAGTTGTTTAAGTGAATTTGTCTAGAAAGGCTTATTATGTCTTGAACATATATTAATGAGCCTAGATCATAAAACAAGGCGGGAATTCACAAAAAGACATAAAAAAATGGATGAATGATAACTAGAGAGGTGTTTATGATACATTACAAAATAATTTGAGTTACACACAAGTGTTAATGTGCCAATTAATCTCAATTGTTTGAGTTAAGTAAACATATGCAAAAAATCATGTAAAAATCATTATCAAAAGGCTTAGTGCCATATTATGTATCTACAATTTTTGCCACTTTAAACTAGAATTAAAAATGTTGGTTTAAGGTTAAATAAAAAGTATATTTTATGTGTGTCTTGTAAAATATTTTTATCCATCATTTTTCCAATATTCTCTTTAGAAAAATTTCAATCTATAAAATCACCGAGACATAGCAAATTATCATTTTTTGAGAAAATATGTATATGATATAATCATATATATTATATTTTGAAATAGTAGACAAGTAGATAAACATGATAAAAATTCTTTTTCAATATATTATCCCATATTTGTTTAATAGATAAGTGTGTTTATGTTCTCATAAATTATGTCACCTAAAGGATATTTTTTGATATCATTTATTTTCTTCTTGGATAGATAAAAACAAAAAACCATCAATGTGGTGTGCATAAATCAAACCCATCTCCTATATAGAAATATGAATAGTGAGAATTGAACCAATTTAAGGCAACCTACATTTTTGGGCCAATTTTAAATTCAACCTACAATATTGAGCCACTATGTGGGCCACCCATCAATTTCGATCCACTAAAGAAAGCTAGAGAATGTAATATGATTGTTCAACTAATTCGAATAAACTAAATGTTTTGCATGATCAAAAATAGTTTCTCAATTTATGTAATTAAAATGTATATGATTAGAAATATTTTCTCAATTTGTATAGGGTATGTTATTGATCGAGTGTATGTGTTTGATTTGAATATATAGATTCACTTGATTGAGTGTAATTTCTTGATAAATTTATGAAATTGAGTTTCTTCTAAGAAGATTATAAACCATTGTTTATAAATTTTTCACCTATGATTAGGAGTGGTGTACATGATTGTTGACTCAAAAATAATATATAAGATGCCACCACTTTTGGGGTAATGTGTTATATCATAGGCATGTTATCAACCTAAAATAATATTGGGTGTATGTTTATCTATCGTAATTGGATATTCATAAGATCTACATGATTTCAAGTGATAAACAAGGGTATACTATGTAAGTTGTATAGAAAGTATGGATTAGATTGAATCGTAGCTTCAAAAATAATCATATGATCAAAATAATTAGTGCTCAATTGTGGACATATTCTCTAAAATAGAAATATTATGCGTAATAGTGTCATGTGTAAAGAAAATGTGGATAATCATGTCATAAGCTTATAAAAAAATGTGAACAACCATATCATTAGAATATAGCAATTCAGTTTTCCTTTGTAGTAGTATATTCTAGAGTAGTTAGTGTAATTGTGATTGTATGCTCATATTCCATATTACAAGAATAATGTACTTCCCCACATGTGTTCCTTTCTCATAAATCAGTGTGAAAGAGTTTGTTAACAAGAATATGTATATAATGTAGAGATACATAATGTTTCCCCATCCAAGAGTGAAGTAATTAATAATATCGTAATTGATTGATCTAGTATACAAGTAACTTGATACGCATCTATTGAAAGAGTGATTTTTTCATATCAAAGATAGTACCTTATCAGCCTAAGTCTAATTTGAGATTGATCACCTGATTTCAATGGTTCCTTTGTATAAGGGTCGTATGAAAACTTTCAAGGTTGTCTTTGCTAAATCATAAAATAATCATATAATAGGAAGAATGATGGTGACATGGTGATATAAATAAAGGTCTATAAATACAAGGGATTGAGTAAATTTATTATGATTATGTAAGTGTGAAAATCACATAATGTATAAGTAATATAAGGTGTAGGGATGTAGATAATGAACCGCATAGCCAAGGGCTAAAATAATCTCACAACATACAAGATAATCGTCAACTCATATAGCAAGCATGTAGGAAAGACTTGTGGTGTTTTGTATCAAGACAAAATAGTAGGATATAGGATATATGTACTACATTATATAGTGATTAGGTTGGAATTAGTATATATAAGGGCTAAGAGCCAATTTCGTGGTGATTGAATACTATGTAAGGTGAATATGGTGAGTGACTCAAATAGTATTGTACAATTATGTTGAATTAAGGCCTAATACTATCATGATAGCATTGAATTGCATCAGTAAAATACTAATTCATAATTGCAGTATATATTGAGTAACCAAATGCATAGGGTTGAAGAGATAAACTCATGTATGTCGAGCCTAGTCGGTTTATAACCTATATGAATGTATCGTATAATCGCATAGTGAGATTATTGTGGATTATCATGAATGGCATGTAATACAAATAAAAGTGGAAAATATCAATAGTAAAATAGGATTCCCCCAATATTTTGGGGTGAAGACATCATTCGTTCATATAGAATTATCGGTTTAAGTAATATTAAATGAATAGATTAAAATAGGGTGTAATCACAAATTTCCTTGGAGGTGAGTGAAATAAGGATGACACTAATTAATGTAAGATCATAATCCCAATGTCACTAACAACACAAAAAAATGACAAGTAGAAGTCAAGATATTATCATTTTCATGTTTAAGTAGTAACATTTAGTGTAACCCTAATTTAGGATATCAGTGCCACTTTTAATATAAATAGGGGTAAATTACTAGATTTAGAAATTCGTGTGTTTCGTAGTGAGTTTGTAATTTGAGATATGACTAGTGATCATGCCTATACATTGAGGTCCATATACTTCCCTGATGACCCATGTTTGTAAGCATTTAGCTAGTGGTGGGCCACTACACTTAGTGAGTTCTACGATTTTTCAAATTTTTGTAACATTTTTGTACACATATGGGATGAATTTTTCCTAAATGAAGGTTTGTGAGGTGTGAATAATATGTCCTAAATTCTAATAATTTCATCCTTCTCACCGACAATTTCATCTTGGATATGGTCATTTTTGTCGTAGTTACATTTTTGTTAATTTTGTGATGTTTCTTATCCATATTGTATGTTATAGAGAATTGGTATATTACTTACATTTATAAATTGAGCTCTAATTCTCTATTTTTTTGGTTTGTGTATTATAGATTGATATTCACTCATAGGAGTTATGTCATTTGAGATGTATACAAACTATTGTAATTTTTGGGCCTCAATGTTACTGACTAAACCATGATAAACACGGAAATATTAGGGGCGATGAGTTGTTTATACCATATACCCCATGATTTATTTTTGTTGACCACACTATATGAGTGGTGGGACCTTAATACTTGCATTTTTTTGGCTACCCATTGGAGATATAACCATGACATTTGAGCTTTTTATATGATTACTCATTTTGGGTCTTCATGTGATAATTAATAATGATATAGAATATTGAGAGGCCCATATGCATTTCATTAGTCTCTAGATAAGGATCAAGGCTTGAAACAATGTGAGTATTTTAGATTGTTGGGTGACATAGTTCAGTCTAGTGTTATATGTTTTTGGAAGTTTATAAGAGTTTTGATGGGATCCTTTATGTATATAGATACAAATCAATTGGTTATATCATCTAAGATGTTTCAATTCATTTATTATACTTGAGGAGGGAAGGAACCCATCTTATTAGGGTCATAATATGTTAGTCCACCTATATAGGGATTTGTATCATTTCTATGGAGATTACTATGGTGGTGGTATTAGTGTGGTGACCTTATTATACATTATGTGTATGATCATATTATTGTGGTGATACCTATGGAGCCTTATGTTGAGTGGAATAAGGATTTATGCTAATATAAAGATATGGGTTGGTTCCCACGATATATTTCAAAGCACTTCGAGTGTAACACATATTAGATTAGCTTGTACTAGGTGATATAGTATATAGACCATATAGAGGTCATGGATATTGGGAAGATTATCTTATGCAGTGTGAAGGGTGAGGGTTAAGATGTGGCTTAGGGATATGACGCTAAAAGTGATGGAAAATTTTGAGTATGATCAAGTTACCTAGGATTTTGGTATTGTTCAATACATTACCCCAATGCTAAGAGGATGGAAGATTATAAATAGATGTTCCTAGAGGCTAGGAGATGGTACAAATACTAGAGCTATATTTCTTGTTAGCACCAATGATTTTGAATGTGATTATGTCATTCACATTACTAATGTGGATTATGTAGGATAAAAATCATCATATACTTGCATGGCAAGTGATAATTTATTAGATCCTTTAGTTACTATTAATTTGAGAGCTTGGGGTGATCCTTCCGATGGAGATTCACTACAGATTGGATATCCCTATTTTCCTATTCCTTTTAGAAACTATCCCATGTATAGTTTTGATCCAAGAGCATCCCTTTATACCTATAAATAAACCATGAAGACATTAATTAGGTCATTAGATGTGTTAATAATTCTTAAAGGTCATTGTGTGTTACTTAGTTGTATATGTTGGTGTCTAGGACATTAAAAATTCAAATGAGGAATTTTCCTCCAAAATGTTAATTCAAATTGTAAGGTTAATTTTGGTGTGATTTGATCATTTTGGGTGTATTCTTAGAGCTTATAATCTTTGTAAGGGTGGAACGAGGCCAGATGTGGTAATTAGATCCTCTCTAGGGTCATAAGTCCTAAAAAGAGCTATTTCATGCATACTTAAGGTATTATAGGTGAAAGTAACCTCCAAAGAGGTGAATTCACATCATGACTATGTTGTAACTAGCAGCCTGATAAAATAGGAAGATCGAGCTTATGATGATGGAGAGGGTAATAATCGGGATAATGTAATCATGTTATCTCCATTCCCATTCGAATGAGAATCCTTGTGAAGCTTTAACGAGTAAAAAAATGGTGATGTGTTGTGTGTATGTAATCGTGTGAAGAATTTTTGTATCTTGAATGTTAGTGGAGACCTTATGCATGTTTGATAGAAAGGTCATGGCTGACTGTGAGGAGCATCTTCTATAATTTTTGTGAAACTTCATTGTGTGTGGGTTAATGTGTGTTGGTGTAACCTATGAAGTCTTGATCTGTGGTGTGGGTATTAGTAGATAAGAAAACATGTGTAAAGAAGCATTTCATATACTTGTAGGAGGATAAAAACATTGAAATTATGGATGCATTAGTTCTTGTGAGGCTTCATTGCTTGTGTGATGACTTTTTCTTGAGTAAGGTTTCTTAGAGCAGAGTGTATCCTTCAAGTTAATTAGAGCACTTGAGGAATTTTTCACGTGAGGAATATGTAGAGGTTGAAGCTTAGAGGTTAAGGATGGTCATCAAGTTGGTAAAACCTTAAAGAGACCTGGAAATTTTTAACAAAGGAAGCCATACATCTTTTAGTTTGAAAACACCCTTATGGTTATAATAGACTCTGTTATATTGTGTCTCGATTATGCATGGGAAAGGATTAAGGAGCCCTTTACCATTTAAATCTATTGGATTCAAAGGATTTTGTGAGTGTTAGCTTGATATCCTAGGAGAAAGGTTGACAAGGTATTTCATAAGGTAAGAAGACATTTATTCACCGATAATCCTAGTTGCATGCACATAAACTTGTGGAAAGAAGATAATGTTGAAGATTGGAAGGATAATCACATGTTAGTTATAAAAGGATCACAAAGAGAATATTGAGATATAGCTAAGGTGAGAGATCATATCTTTGAAAATAAAATTTAGATCACTTTATTGTATTTTTCTCTGTACCATGTTCCCAGGGTATCCACCTAGGGTTTTAGTTGTATCTTTGAATGCCTTAGTTAATGAGATAACACTTGAAACTTAAAATAGGAATAATTTTAAGGTATATATTCAAGGGAATTAAAAGAAATTTTAATTTTTAATAGGGGAATGTTGAGTTATCTAAGACAATGTGTTTCCCCTGTGGGATATCAGAGTTTAATGCCTAATGGTGGGAGTTATTTTACAAAGGAAGTATGATCTAGAAGTAGAGTTAGGTAATGAAATTTTAGAGATATATATAACCATCTAATGGGTACTTTAAAATGTCTTTATTTTGCATTAAAACTCCATAGAAATGATTATATGCATGACAATAGTAGTAAGCGAGAGAAGTTGAAGGTTCCAAGCCTAGAGGAAAAATTGGATGTAGAGGGAACAATTCAAGAAGTTGGGTCCTAAAATTTACATGCACCTTGGGGGTGGCCAAAGGTAACTAATGAGGGAAATAACTTATAGTGGGTGTTCCCGGTTTACCCATCCCTAAATGGTCCAAAATGCATTGTCTTAAGGGCATATAGAAGGTAGAATTGACAATATGGTGAAGAAATGAGTTTTGATTATTTGAAGTCATTCTCTAATTTATCTTAGGTGGATTTAAGTTTGAATAAGTTTTAAACGATTTGGGATCATTTTGGAGCCAAAAGCACAAAATTTATATGGTGAGCTAAAGAGGCTAGTCAAGAAACTTGAAGTGATGAATGAACAAGGTGAGTACAAATTGAGTGTTAGTGAAGAATGAACAAGGTGAGTACAAATTGAGTATGAGTAAAGAGTGAAATATTTATGGATGGAAATATTTTATATAAAGCATATGAAGTTGTGATGAAACAAAATATTGAGATGGTAAGTTTCCTTAAGTGATATTGTCTCGGTTTGAGGATTTTAGCCTTTAAGCTTGTAAATGATCCTCCAATGTAGAGAGGGGGTGTAGTTGAGAATGAAAACTCTTGAAAAAGTGATATCCTATTGATAGTGTGATTCTCTCTATATCATTTGGTATCAAAGTGTGGCTTGTATTGTAGTTTTGTTTGAGATTTAATACATGCTTTTGTGGCTAACAATGTGTGGAAGTGTGTGTAGTAAATGAAGGGACAAGTGAAGATGAGTGAGGAGAAGATATTGAAATTATTCATGGACCATGGATATAGAATTCCATAGTGGATGAAGAAATTAGTAGCATAGTGAGAAGCACGTGAGAAGATACTAAGTCAAAAAAATGCATGAGAAGACAAGAGATCAAGAACATTAGAGAAGAGTGGCAAGGATGGTGTCAGAAAGAAGAGATTTTATGGAAGTGAGGCTTGTTAGGCCTTGGAAATCAGATGTGATAGATGATGAATATGAAGGAGAATGAGCAAAAGATATGGCTAATAGGTTACTAGATTTATTGAATCATGGCAAGAGAGAACAAGAGAAGAGAGAAAGGAAAATAAAAAAGGAAATGAAGTAGTTGAAAGAGAGAGAGAGAGAGAGAGGGAGTTGAGGATGTAAGAATAGATACAGGAATTGAAGAGGGATGTCGAACAGCTTGTTGCAAATAATAGAAAGCCGAGAGAAGTAAAGGAACCAGTTGGAATAGTGGTCAATAAGAAAGATAAGTGACCCATATATCTACTTGTGAGGAAGAGAAAGAGAGAGCAGTTGAAGGAAGAGATAAGACAAGAAGAGAAGAGAATGAGAAAAAAAAGAAAAAGATGTTGACAAGGATATAGTGTATGAAAAATAGAGTGATGAAGAGGAAGATATCGTTGATGGATATTTTCAATGGGATAAATCACCTCAAAGTTTTAAATCTAATAGTGTCCTTGAATGTGTGAATGCAGGTACATAAGGAGAAGAAGAAGAGGAAATAAATGATGCCTTGAATGAAGAGGTAGAAGACAAAATTGAAGAAAAGATAGAGGAAGAATTTTGTGGGCAATCTCAAGCTCACTGTGAATCGAGTTAAGGTTAATAATTTAGTAGTTAGTATGATCAAGGATAGATCGTAGAGAGATATCACAAGCATGTAGAGTTGGATTAGTGGATAAGATGGGGTCAAAGTTAAGATAAGAGTTAGAGAAACCTTGGCAAATGAACATGACAATGAAAATGAAGGTATAGACCAAGAAATGGAGGTGAAAAATGAATAAAATCATGACATGGATGAGCAAGAGAAAGTGAATAATGAGGAAGAAGACAAAAGTCATAGCTAACTAGATGTAATCAAAGAAGAGCAGCAATAACATGTTCAAGAGGTAGATATGAAGATTGAAGAATAAAATGAAGAAGAAGAAGCCTATGGAGAAGCATACTTCCCTTATAAAGAACAAGTACACTCGTGAGATCCAAGCAAGGCACATGAAAGTATAAAAATATAATGAACCAGCTAAATATGAAGATCAAATCGAGTGAAGATGAAGAAGCAAAGAAATAAGAAGAAGAAGAAGAAAATAGAGCTATGAGGTCTAACATTTTCCTACCCCTAGAATATAATGTAGGAGCATCCCTCCATACCTATCAATAAGCCATGAAGACATTAATTTGGTGTGTTAGATGTTTTCATGAGTCCTGGAGGTCATTAGGTGTCAATTATTAGTCTATGTCTGTGTCTAGGCCTTTCAAAATTCAAACGAGAATTTCACCTCCAAAATTTAAGGTCAATTTTGGTGTGATTTGATAATTTTCGGTGTATTCTTAGAGCTCATAAGATTTGTGAGGGTGGAATGAGACCATATGTGGTAATTATATCCTCTCTTAGGTCATAAGCCCTAAAATATGTGGTAATTATATCCTCTATTGGGTCATAAATCCTAAAAAAAGCTATTTCATGTAGACTTAAGGCATTATAAGTGAAAGTAACCGCTGAAAAGGTGAATTCACATCATGATTATGTTATAACCGACTTGATAAACCAAGAAGATCAAGCTAATGATGATGGAGAATGTATTAATCAAGATAATGTAATTGTTTTCTTCATTCCCATTCGAATGAGAATCCTTTTGAAGCTTCAATGAGTAAAAAATGGTGATGTGTTATATGTATGTAATCTGTGTGAAGCATTTTTGTATGTTGAATGTTAGTGAAGACCTTATGTATGTTTGATAGAGAGGTCATAGCTGACTGTAAGGAGCATCTTTTGTAAGTTTTGTGAAACTTCATTGAATGTGGGATAATGTGTGTTGGTGCAAGTTACGAAGCCTTGATCTGTGGTGTGGGTCTTAGTAGATAAGAAAACATGTGTAAGGAAGAATTTCATGCACTTATTGGAGGATAAAGACATTGACTTTGTGGCTTTAGTAGTTCTTATGAGGATTCATTCTTTGTGTGAAGGATTTTCTTGAGTAAGGTTATATTGTAGCATTGTATCCTTCAACTTAATCGAGAGCACTTGAGGAAGTTTTCACACGAGGAATATGTAGAGCTTGAAGCTTCAAGATTAAGGATGGTCATCAAGTTGGTAAAACCTTAGCGAAACCTGAGAAATATTAACAGAGGAAGCATGACATATTTTAGTTCGAAAATACCCTTGTGGTTATAATATACTATGTTATAGTGTTTCTCATTCATGCATGGGAAAGGATTAAGGATCCCTTGACCTTTTGAATCTAGTGGATTCGAAGGATTTGGTGAGTGTTAGATTGAGATCCTGGGAGAAATTTTGACAAGGTATTTCATAAGGTAAGAAGACATTTGTTCACAAATAATCCTAGTTGCATGCACTAAAACCTGTGAAAGAAGATAATCTTGAAGACCTAAGGAGAATAAAAAGTTATTCCTAAAAGGATTAAAAAGATAATTTTGAGATAGAGCTAAGGTGAAAGATTATATGTTTGAAAACAAATTTTATATCTCTTTATTGTATTTTTTGTATACCAGTGTTCCCAAGGTATCCACCTAGGTTTTCAATGAGGATTTTAATCTTTAAATGGCTTAATCAATGAGATAACACTCGAAACTTGATACGAATAATGTCAAGGGATATATTCAAGGGATTTAAAAGAAATTTTGAAGTTTTAAATGGGAAATGTCAAGTTATATATGACAGCGTGCTACCCTAATGTGATATCATAGTCCAAGGCCTAATGGTGGGATTTATTTTACAAAGGAAGTATGATCTAGGAGCAGAGTTATGTTATTAAATTTGAAAGATAAAATGTTGAGATCATTTTTCAAGTGGGGTTTTAAGGTTTTCAGTAATTTGGAAACCATACAAGAAGTTACTTGTGACAGAAATTTTGTTACTGATTGTTAGTTCTTAAGAACATTGAAGGAAAGTTTAGGACAAGTATAGTTAAGTTTGATGTTGACTCCTTTTGGTACATTTTTTTGATGGTTCTAAAAAAAAATTGAGGGAAGGAAAGGCTACAAGTTAATGGAGAGGGTACAAGAGGCTACAAGACAATAATTTCTAGTTGGTGCCTAGAACTTGTGAAGCAAGAAGTTTGGTAAGGTTCGTGAGAGGTAAGAAAAGGAAGAATTTTATGAACTTAGATGGGTTTGATGCTTGTATTGACATTTCTTGGAGTTTAATGAGTAGGGTATAATTATAACGATCCCATTCATGATGTTATTTGTCAATTTGCAAGTGTTATGCCTTCATAGTCTTGTTCATGGGATCCTCTTTGCATAACTAAGTGATATTGTTATGGGAATCTCTTTTGTTGATTGAATATATTAACAAGATTTTATTTTCTCTGCTTCAATTTTTTTATTAATATTACTTATCAATGTTCATTTCACTTGTTAGTATTCATATTTGATGTCTCTCTCTCTCTCTCTCTCTCTCTCTCTCTCTCTCTCTCTCTCTCTCTCTCTCTCTCTCTCTGTGTGTGTGTGTGTGTGTGTGTGTGTGTGTGTGTGTGTGTGTGTGTGTGTGTGTGTGTAACTTATCAATGTTGTGGTTTTATTCATTTTTATAGTTACTCATTTTGGACTTCCATAATTGAAAATCATTATCTTACTCAAAATTTTGGTGAGATCAAGGAGGGAGAGTGGCTAAAGAAAGTGACTAAAGATGTGGGATAATTTTCTCCTTTATTTTATCATGTTGGAAGAGAAACCACTTCTATTTATGAGTTTATTCAAGTAAGATGAGGTGGAGAATAATTTGGTGCATTTGATGTTGCAAATTAAATATAAACATAGGCCTCCACCTCCTATTGATGCATTAATTATTGAACTCTTGTACCATTTGATGCATATCTAGAAGGAAAACACCAAACATTAGGCCCAACTATCTATCAGGAGAGATAGAGAGAGAGAGAGTGATATCCTGGACTAGTGAATTTTCACTCATGAATAGACTTAATTCAATTCAATTTGAGATTCCTTGCTATAGATATGAACTTGGATACGTAATCATCTCGATGAGCCTAATACATAGTGACCAATTATATTTGACATTTTTACTTGATCATGATGTATAAAACTTGATATTTTGATATATGATATAGATGATGGATTTATGTTTATTTTGTTGACCCCATAGACACCTATAATTTAGCTCGAACAATTTAAATACTTAAATCATGATAATTATATCCTCTCTCGCAAATTGATGACATATCATCAATAAATGCTCATTTTCACTACTATTAATGTTAATTAGTTACATTACATTAATTAATTAACTCTTCTATCCAACAAATATACCAATTAATGACCTTCCATTAATTAATCCCCTTTCTATCTAGACTAATTAATTATTATTAATTAATTAGCTTTATCTTCCATTAAATCAATAAATCATCATTTATTTGATTAAATTTCTCCCATAGTCTAAATCATGCTAATTATTTGTCTAAAAAGCTTCTATAAGCTTTCTCACCTATTAATTAATCACTTGGGTTAATTAATAAATCCCCTCAAACCCCATGAGTCACTAAAGGAAAAAATAAACTCTCCTAAGGTTGACTTAACCCCCTTTCAACCATGCTTATCCACAACTAACCCAACCTCTCTATTATCCCACATGTAAAGGGATGTAGAGATTATTTTATCCATTGGGCTATATAAAGAGCCCTCCTCCTACCTTTCTTCTTACACCTTGCATGCTTATAGCTAATCTATAGGCATTTTATCTTAGAGCATATTTCATTTGAGCTAATAGCCTCATTCTTGTATTTCATTCATCCAAGTTTTTGGGTCATATGGAGAGAATCAAAATGGTCTTGTAGCCATACTTGATGAGCTTCCATTCCCAAACCCTTGAAGATCAAACAATCAACTTTTATTGACATGGATCTATCTAGGTTCACTTAGTGTTGTTGGTGATATAAAGAGTAGATATTCAAATGCTTAGCATATTATTTTGATTTCTATTTCAATTTTAAATGCATAATGTTGGTATTTAGTCTTGTTTAGCTCTTGACATGATGATCTTTCTGTAGTTAATTCATGTTTTGAAACTATTGAGGTATTAGTTTCAATTCCTTTGCATAGCTAACTAATACATTGATACAAACCCTATCATGTATGTTTTTAATTAATTACATTTACTTCATGTATGAGATAATTGACACATTTTTTATCTCTTACTTGTATGTTTGATGTTGGTATTTGTGTGTTGATTTGATCATTTGAATTCGTAATGATGATTGTGTAACCATTTATTGATTATTAATTACTTCTAAGTATTCTTATGATGTTGTTTACGCACACACACACACACACACACACACACACACACATGTAAATGTATATATATGTATATGTGTACACACACACACACACACACACACACACATATACATATACATATATGTCTATATATGTGTGTGTGTGTGTATGTATATGTATATGTATATGTATACATGTGTGTGTGTATATATATGTATACATACATGTATATGTATACACACACACACACACATGTATATGTATGTATGTATATATATGTATGTGTATATATGTATGTGTATATATATACATACATAAATATATATGTATACGTATGTATGTATGTATGTATGTATGTATGTATGTATGTGTGTACACACACACACACACACACACACACACACACACACACACACACACACACACACACACACACACACACACACACACACACATGTATGTAACTATGATATTGTCACATATATCAACATAGTATGCATCGTTGTGATTAATAATCCTTCGTGAATCATCCACTTGTAGGTACCTATGATACACATAATTCCAATTTGAAACACTATGATATAATGATTCATTGGCACATAATTGACCTTATTTTATTATTTTCTAATTTTGTACCAAAGCCTCTATCGTGGTTGTTAGGAATTATTGTATTAGTGCTCCACTATAAATTTATATATCTAATAATATGTAAGGTTGTTATGAATGTTATTGTGGTATGTGTGATGAATTTTTATACAACTCATTTTATGGATAATTTACTATATTGTAAGTAAGTTATTCTAACAACTTACTTAGGCTTGAGGGAGAGGTTTGTAGTTCAGATGAAGTATGGATTTGTTTCTTGTTTATAGGAGTTACGACTCCTATATAAATTTAATCTTTGATATTGAATAATTCATAAAGTATTTTCCTATACAAAAATTTGAACAAAATTTCATTCAGTATCGAATGATTTAAGATTATGTGTGTGATGGAAACATAGTGAAGTTTTAATGGGCATTTGGATTCTACTTGGCCCTTGTCAATGAGGAAATTATCATCATTGAGTAGATATTAAGTATTATTTCAGCATAACATCTGCATATATAAAAATAGTGTCTTTTACATCTATCAACAACCTTGTCAAATTTGCATTCAATTATCGGTACTTCTACTTAGATGTTTCTTCACATTAAAAATATTAAATACACCATGCTCGTGTCGAGACCTCTCTACATTATTGGTTTTAGAATCCTAATTTAAAACATCATCTTAACTTTAACATAGTGTATTTCTAATCTTTTTGTATTCGACTTTCTCCATCAATGCATTACCATGCAAACCGTATATATCTTTCCACATGTTGATATCAATATTCAATTTTTTTTATTTGGTCGGAATCAGATTACAAGTGCATTTATTCCTATTTAAAATATTTCTATCTATTATTTCTACATAATTCGACATCAGCTGGTCTTTTTCAAAAAAATAATCAAGGCATCTGGAAGTAACAAAGGAAGAATTCAAATTTATTCAATAGTTCATGAAATAGTGCTCTTCTTCCCTCTCTCCATGTGAGTAAAGATCTATTATGTTATATCTATTCAAATCCATCGTCGATCATTCATTATTGTGTCTCAATAGTGTTTTGAAGGGGGAGGGGTAATTAAATTATGAGTACTACATGTTTAGTTTTACTTTGGTATAGTTTGGTATACATTGTTTTACGTTTTTAAATGTTTGATGTCATATAATTAATTTAAGTTTTTAAGGGGGTCTAGGGTAGATATTTTAAAATTGTATCAAAATAGTGGGTCTAAATGAAAAAAGAATTAATTATTTTAGAAAATCTAATCTTTAATTGTATTTTACATTTATTTGCTCCAATATTTGTGTTGTAGTGGCATATTTTTAGTGATTTCTTTTAGTATTTATTTTCCACTAAGTTGTGTCATGATCAAAGTGTTCCTTTTTTACATAGTGTGTTGTTGATGTGTTGAATAAAAACTTACTACAATATTGGGGAAAGAGGCATATTCTAGAGAATAAGAATGTTGGGGGGTAGGATAATATTTTGAGGGAAACTCAAACTAGATTATTGTCCGATAGATTGGGAGCTCTAAAAATTTAAAGGATTCATAATTTGGGAGTTCGAGGAAAGTATTTTGGGAATTATCCCATGGAATTCATCTCAAGATCTATGAATTTATGAGGGTTGCAAGATATCTTCACAAAGGTGTATGTAGTCTAAGTAGTGTTTTTAGGGAGCGTTATTTACAAGACATTTTTCTTCTCCCATGTTCACACTAATAGGGAATATTATGATCTTTATTATTAGTGCTCCATTATATATTTATATGTGTGAGATTGTTTTGTATGTTATTGTGGTGATTATGTGTGATGATTTCTTATGCAACTCATTATATGGATACTTTACAATATTGTAAGTAAGTTGTTCTAACAACTTACATAGGGTTGAGAGAGGTTTGTAGTTCATATAAAGAAGGGATTTTTCCTTTTTACAAGATTTATAATTTACACGTGTGTGTGTGGGTGTGGGTGTGTGTGTGTGTGTGTGTAATTTATGATATTGAATAATTAATAAAATATTTTCTTGTGCAAAACTATGAACAAAATTTTAGTTGCTTCATATGGTGCATTGCTCAATTCGTGATCATTGATTAACTAAAAATGGGAAACTAAACTAATACTATGAAAATTATAGTCACTAGTTAATCTAATTAGGAGGACTAAAATGTTGTATAAATGAAACTAAAATAATATGGAATAATAGTAAATAATTATACTAAATGAAATAAAACCCTAAGTATGCAAGTAAAGCAAGAGAAATGACTTAGCTGATAATAAAAATTGTCACAAAATGTCGTAGATCCGACAATGCATTCCGTAAGGAACGGCTACGCAGAGTCTCCCGTAAAGGCTATATTTAGAGGATCTAAAGGGACTGGAGCACTGGAAGGTACTGGAGCACCCCAGCCGCTCCAGTCCTATTTTTGGGCTCTGTAGTCCTCACACATTTTTAGGATCTAATTTTTTCTAGGTCGGAAGAGTGTCGCAAATATTTGTTGTTTGTTTCTTTTCGGATTCGCTAGATGAACCGAATAATAACCTATAATACAAAAGAAAGTATCAAACCCTAGGAAAAATAAAAATATAAAATTAATGGATCGATTAACCTCGCGCCAAACTAGTGGTCTTATCACCGAGCATTGCACTACATTTAAGACTCGATTTTAGTTCTAGTGTGTGTGTGTACATGTCGCTCCCTAGGTGCTCTCGTGTCTATCACACTTTGTGAAGTAGTGAGCAATAGTAACTATAGAAAATATAAATAGTATGTGTGCATGGAATATAATATAATCCCTCCCCCTATGTAGTGTGTGTGATGCAGATCTCCTAGCCTTGATGCATGATACTATATGGATGCAAGTGATACAATGGATGTAACTCTAGATGGAGTGATAGTAGTGTGTAATGTTATGACCTAGGACCCTTATTATGGTCTTATAGCTTTATATTTATAGGGATCTCAAGCTTAATTTTTTAATTAATCCCGATAAGGCCAACTGGGAAAATATAAATACAACAAATGGCTAGAAAGGCCCCAAAAAGAAGTGGGAAAGGATGTGCATAGATCAAAAGGTGCCCAAAATTGGGACTAAGGCACCCCAATACAGGTTGGGGTGCCCTGATTTTGGGCTAGAATGACGAGGCAATTGTGAAATGGATGGATAAGTGTAATAAAATATGCGGGAATGATGAAATAAAATATAAAATAAAGATGGCCAAAAGGTGGGATTAATTAGTACTTTATCCACTTGATAACCTTCTAAATAGTAGTATAAGACCGGGCTAAATAGTGTCTAATGTGCATAATTTTGTGTCTACAATCACATAATGTGACACTTTTTTATCTCCACAATGAAGGTAATTAGGTAAAATATTTTCTAGTGTGTGTGATTCATAATCCAATTGTATTGCTTGGGTTTGCTATATTTTCTCTTGCTTGTAGTGCCTATTATGTTTGAAAGGGATAAATTTTCTTAATTATAGGAGGTAAGATTTCTCAATGTGAACTTTATCAACTATAACAATATTTTCTTACAATTATTAAATTCTTCCTTTATAGGTATTAATTACTCTTTTGTTATATTCAATGATTTCTCTTGATCAAGAGGCATATGTATTGATTTATCATGCTCAATGACACATATGTTTCTTTCTTTGGTTTCTCTATCTTAGAACTATCAAATATTTTCTCTAATGTAGCAACCTTGGCTGAAGTATCCTATTTTGTAGGAGTATTTATATTGCATGGAGAGTGATCATGTTTTACATTATCCATTTTTTCATCATATATGGAATTGATGTGATCGCAATAATCTGTATATGTTTTCTTACATTTGTGCTAGCCGTCATTATCTTGAAATAGCACTAAATTCCTCATTGTTAGCCAAAACTTGAAATGTTTTGTATTTAACATTGGTTCCCATTTCCACTTCCAAATTTAGATGTCCTAATGAACTAGTATATGGTATGGAATGTTGTAACTCATGTTTATAAAATCCCAATTTCTCAACTAGATAAAGGCTACATGTGTTTACTACCTTCTTCCAATCAATTATTACCTTATTGTGGATTTCATTATTGATTGATGCTCATAGAAAAAAATGAGTTCAAGTATTGTTTCATTTTTAGTATATTGACTAGAGACTCTTCTTTGATTGGAATTGATCCCTTGATTATTTCCATTTTCTTAGGGGGTTTTGTACCATCCTATACATTTTATTATGATCTTTAGCCTTTTTATCTTCCTTTTTTATAATATCCTCACGAGTAAAACATGAAATATTGTCATGTAAAATATAACACTTGTTCAAGTTGTGCACATTAATGCAATGATAGTTACAATAATGCATATGATTAATGTAGTATCAAATGATGTTGTGGTCTATATAATGTGTTAAGTATACCGATATGATTTTTATCAAGCATCGTATGTAGGATAGTGGAAGGTTTATATGTATCATCATAGAAAATGTGATGGATATGTTTTTTCTTAGGTGAATATTGCTCTTCATCACAAATTGAATGATTTGCAATTTTTGACATAGAATTAGTAGAGAATTTATTCAATGGACACTTCCTTTGTACATATGGATTTACATGTGAAAATTCTTCAAGTTCATTGAATGAAAAGGCCTTATCTAGCTTAGGTTTTTTATACATTGAACACTCTTCATAAGATACTAGGTTGTATACTAATTGAGTAATAGACTCGATTAGTTGATTAAGCAATGATGTCAGAAATGGAGATACTAAACCTTGAAAAAATATATGATATTGTTCCCTATAGCTTGGGTTAAATTTGGATTGGTATGCCAAATATGTGAATTGTATGAAATTTATGCATGAATAAATTCATTGGGAACTCAAGGTCTTGGGCTATCGGTGAGTTACAAGTAGTTTGTAGTCATCAACCCAAGTTCCATTCCCATTGAGTTTATTGGATGCTTTCAATAAAAGGCCATGGTGGCACCTTGAGGTAGGGGTCAAACTTCTCCATATGGACTAAGCGGAACATAGTGGGGCAATTTGAATATGGATCTCTCGGTAGAAATTAAGGACCCAAACCCACCCCCATGTCCCACTTAAATAAAGTGTTCCTCCAACACTCTAGTTCATAGCTCGTATAATAAAAAGTCTTTACCATCCAAATTTCTAAACTCAAGGTCTTAGGCTATTGGTGAGTTATAAGTAGTTTGTAATCATCAACCCAAGTTCTATTTCTATTGAGTTCATTGGATAATTTAAATAAGTGTTCATGGGGACACCTTGAGGTAGGGGTCAAACTTCTCTATATGGACCAAGCAGAACATAGTGGGGCACTCTGAATATGGATCACTCGGAAGAAATTAAGGATCCAAGCCCAACCCCATGTCCCACTTAGAGAAAGCACTCCTCCACCACTCCATTTTGTAGCTTTGGTATAGTAAAAATTTCACCATCCAAAAATTTGGGCACTAGTGGAGCAATAAACTTGGCTTGAGGATTTTGTTGAATGTGATTGAAATGGATTTTTTCATTTGAGAGAATGGAGAAGAGAAAACCTAGCTTTTGTGATGGGAATGACAAGGGAAATAAGTCAATTTGTAGTCTAGATCGAGGATAAGGTGATCAAGGAAAGGGAGGCAGCGGTCGGGACCGGGAGATAACAGGGCATCAAGAAGGGGAACTTATGTCTAAGTGGCGGAGGCAAAAGCAAGCCGTCACTCGTGACATCCTGGCCCTAAATGAGAGGGATCGAATGACTTATTTGAAAAAATGGTTAGAAAGGGAGTGTTAAGCAAAAAATAGGAAGTAATCGCCCTTTCATTCTCGTATTCCATTAGTCATTGCTAACAAAGACTCTCCAGGATGCCACGAATGTACAACGCAATGTGAATCCTAAGGTAATGGGTGGCGTTGTTTAGGGGCTGTCGGGAGTTGGATTGGCCTCATACAAAGTTGTCACTTATTTCATGGAAATTGTCAAGCGAAACCTCCTTCTTCCTTGTTGTAGTATACTTACATTATGGATCGATTAGAAGAGATTCCCATGTTAAGGCTAGAAAAACCCGAGGTTTTGGCTTTGTCTCCAATTGCTATCTCAACTCGCAGCTTATCGGGAGATTTAATGGATTATGGCCATCTTCCGGTGATCTCACACTTTGGATATTTGAAATCTAGAAATAAAATTATGAAGTTTCATTTTATTCTAAGGGTTTATTTGTGGCTCAATTTAAACAGGTCAAATATTATCAAAAGCGTTTTTCAGAGGGACCTTGGTTCTGGGGCAGCGTGGGGCTTTTTTATCACACCTTGGTTCCCTGATTTCAACCCGAATACATACTATGTCTCCAAAATTCATGTGTGGGTTCACCTTATGAATCTCCCACTATATTTTTATTATGCTCTTGAGGATATCGTAAATGCTCGGGAAAATTATTAAAAGCGAACTCAACTAGGGAGGCTATGAGGATTCTAGCATTTTCCAGATTTTGCGTGGAGATTGATTTAAGTAAGGGTTTTCCCGATCATATCATGTTGAAACTTGGGATCATTCAGCATGTCCAAACCCTAGACTATGAGAACATGATATTTAGGTACCAAATTTGTTGTAATATGGGTCATCTGAATGTAGATTTCTTGCAAGGAAAAAGGAATCAACGAAGAAATCCCCTGAAAACAAAGGAGGATGGAATAACTCCTAGCCGCATGCAACCTTCAAAATAGATCGAAGGAGGCCATGGGTGGGGTTCATCTTGTAGTTTTAGAAAAAGGTCCAAAGAATCCAATCTGTAAGACTTCTCTGAACAAAGCACAAGATTTCGGGATAGCGAGTTGGAGGTGTGAAAAGGGGACACAAATCCAAAAATCAGATTTGGATTAGGAACCCAATCCTGATCCTTCCATTGATCTCATGTTGGTGGTCATTTCTAAACAAAATAAATGGCATGAGGTCGAAAGCAAAAATGCAAAAAGGGACGACATGCGAATATTTTTGGTTACTACTCTTCATGTGAAGAGTAGTAGGCTCTTGGAGCCTTCTTTTCCCTCTTATTATTTTTGTTAGTATGCTTTTGTGGTAACGTTTGATTATCTTTCTATGTACGAGAAGGGACCCTAGAACCTTTCGGTTCAAAACTCAAGTCAAAAGTGTTTAACGATAAAAAAAAATGAATAGATTCATTCGGATGTTTTTGTGTTACTTCTAAATGTAATGGGTATTAGGAAGGGATTGGAAAAGATAGAGGAAGAGAGATTTTAGTGTTTTATAAACATCAATAGAGAATTAGATAAACCAAAAATCTCATACTATTGTTATGCCAATGATCCTATATGGGAAGTATTTAAAAAAACCCTATAATTGTGTGCATATAATTTTAAGCATATAACAAAATTATCATTGTGTTGTCTATAGTCGTCTTTTCCTATGCATAGGATAAATTTAGTCATACAAAATCTCAATGGGAATGTAACATTGTAACTTTTATGCATTTTTGGTGGTTGGAGACATAGTTGTTATTAACCCAACTTGTGAATGTTTTGGAATATAATCATAGGTGTTTGAATTCATTTGGAACTCCCCTATGGATTGCATCATTTATTATGGTTATTTGGTTGGGATAATAACTAATTGATAATGTATATCACATCGTAAAGTGGGCCTAAGAGTATCTATAAAAGGACTATGATAAAGAGATGGATTACTAGCACATGAATTCAAAGAGATGTCTATTTGATAAGAAACATCCATATGTTGTTCTAAGAAGCATTATTTTGACCTAACATATTATGGTTTTTAAAAATAAAAGCAACATTATTATGCATAGAAACATGCCTAGAAATAATATTTCTATCATTTGCATCAACAAAAATTGTTAGTATTTCTAATAAAAAAATATGAATATTTGTATTCATATCCATAAGATAAGTGTTTTTAGGGACACTTGGGAGGATTATATCGAATTGAGAAAGGGATGCATCGAAAGAGTTTACATCCCAATTTGAAGGTTCATTATAGTCTTCACAATTTTGGCATCTAAAAGAGGTGGGTGGTTGTGTAAATGTTTTTTTATTATTTTAGGAGTGCTAATTAGGATTATGTGTCCTTTATCACACTTGTAAAGAGGATACCCTCAAGATTGGTTAAAAACTATGTATGAGAGACATGGTGAATAAATAGAGGAGATATGTAAACCCTTATAAAAGTAAGGTTACTATCATGGAATCAAATAAGAAAATAGAAACCCTAGGGAAAATAAAACAGACCTTAAGGGTGAGGCATGAAGCTGTAGTTTAATGTGTTTGAATAGGAAGTGGGTTAACCAAATTGTAATTTAAATATTAAAGATCATTTATAAGTAAAGGATTAAAAAATTATGTGAAAATGAAATAAGATTATATCATAACATACGATAGTGAATGCTTAGATCCTAAATCATGTCTAGATTATAATATACATTACAAAATCATAGATGAGATAACTAAGAAAGTAAAAATATGGTCATAGAGGATTGCACAAATCTTATACTAAAATGAGGTGATCATGATCTAAAGGATTGCAAGAGGGTTTTATACAACGTGTCATAAAACTATCCCGAAATTATAGAGGTCTAAAATTATAATTAGAATAAATTAAATTATCTCATTTAAGTTATCCTATGTGACTTTGTCCTATATGGAAATTTTTTGTTTGTGTCTTTGATCCATATTTTGGGTTTTACAAAATCTTCATCTATATATTATGATAAATTTCCTATATCTCGTTTATCTGTGATCTCATGTATGTAGCTAATTTTTGATTTATTCTTTATCAAAACCCTAGCTTCCTCTTTTTGCAAAAATTCAAAAATGGATTATTCCACAATGGTCAAGCTTCCTCAACCCCAATGATTTGATAGCTTCCTATATAGCTCTATTCTCAAGAGTCCTTAAATCAATGTAGTTATCCCTCTTAGTAGGCGTGTGAGAACATGTGATAATCATTACAATACTACATGTAATTAACTAGAACCTAATGGCATAAGAGGTAAGGCATAAAATGAATGTACTTCAAATTTACAAATAAGAGGAACCAACTATGCACTTGAGTGTGTAATGTTGAGTTGTGGAGCTCAGTTAATTCATATTAGCATGTAATATTAAACTTGCTGGAAAAAATGGTAACCATCATCGCTAGGAGGGACCGCATCGGTCACCTAGACCGACATCGCTTAGGCAAGGAGGAACCAACATTGGTTAGGGAGAACCGACATCGAGTTACTGTGTAAGGATGTTTAATTAACTCTCGGAATTATATCATTTTTTAGATATTGCATGGATAAGTACCCTAAGTCTATAAACGACTATATAAGCATGAAAGATAGGGTTTAGAAATAAGTATTAACAAGAATTAAGAATAACTTGAAAATTTTGGTGAGAGAGAGAATTCTTGGTGATGAAGAAAAATCTTGAGAGAAAGAAATTACTCTACATCTCGAGAGGTGTGGAAGATTGTAAATCTTCATTGTATATCTTATCAAAGCTTTGGATAATATATTGGTTTGTTTCTTTATGGATGTAGCCCACACTTTGGGTGAACCATGTTAAATTTGGTGTTGATTTATGTCTCTTATTTTGTATATTTCTTCTGGTAGAATATCCACTTTTATTTGCTTGTATGCTTAGATATGATATAATTGTCATACAACCAGTGTGCTAACCCCAACAACCGTATCGAGCCCTATTTTAGGGTTTTTGTGTTGACAAATTTACTCACAGAGGATTTTTTTATTGAGTGGGAGCTACAACAATGGTAGAAGAAAACAAATACAAGGTAGAGAAATTTGACGACCGAAATTATCAATTATGGAAGATGCAGATTGAGGATTATATGTATCAAAGAGATTTGTATTTATCGTTGGATGAGAAGTCTAGACCTACGAAGATGACTGATGAAGAATGGAAGATTCTTGACAGAAAGGATTTGGGATCTATAAGATTGATCCTGGTAGCATCTGTGGCTTCCAATATTACATAAGCGAATTCTATGGTAGAGTTAATTAAATTTCTTGCAAATTTATATGAAAAACCTAGTGCTTTAAATAAAATTTATTTGATGAAGAAACTATTTAGTTCTAAGATGCATGAAGTTGGATATGCATCTATTCATTTTAATGATTTTTGATATATTGTAAATCAATTAAAATCAGGTTGAAATACCATTTGATGATGAAGTAAAAGCACTCTTATTATTATCTTCTTTACCCGATAGTTGGGATAACTTGGTAATGGTTGTTAGTAATACAATATCTACTAATAATATTATGAAGTTTGATTATGTGGTTAGTATAATCTTGAAGGAAGAAATTTGCAAGAAGAATACGGAGGAATCATCATTTGGAAATGCTTTAAATGTAGAAAGTAGGGGCATGCGAAGGATAGATCCAAGAGTAAGAGTAATGGGAAATCAAAGTTAATGGATAGCAAATCTAAATCCAAAAGTAAGGGAATTACTTGTTGGAAATGTGGAGAGAAAGGACATGCAAAGAAATATTGTTGGTCAAAAGACAAAGAGAACCAATAACCAAACAAAGGCAAACAAGAAAATCTTGCTACATCGTGAGGTAATGCAAGATGCTCTTATTCTTTATTTAGATAATAAAATTGAATCATGGGTTTTAGATTCAGGAGCTTCTTTCCATGCAACCCCTAATAAGGGTTATTTCAGAAATTATGTCTAGGGCAATTTTGGGCATGTTTATTTGGGTGATGATGAACCTTGCAGTATTACTAGTAAAGGGGAAGTTCATCTAAAATTGTAGAATGGAAATACATGGGTATTGAAATATGTGAGGCATGTGCCAAGCCTCAGGAGGAATCTTATTTCTACAGGGAAACTAGGTGAATCTAGTTACATGGTTATTTTTATAGGAGACTCTTGGAAAGTCACCAAGGGTGCTCTTGTTGTGGCAAGAGGTAAGAAGGTAGGAACATTATATTTATCTACCTATGTTACTTCATTTCAATTTATGCATTATCTAATTCATATTCAAATCCATGCATGTGGCATAATCAAATTTGGGCCATATGAGTCAAAAAGGAATGCAAATCTTAAAGGCTAAGGGTAAGTTATCAGATTTGAAAGATTTAGATCTTGATTTCTATGAGCATTTTGTCTTTGGAAAGAAAAAGAGAGTGAGATTTCTCAAATTTGGGGCAACTAAGAAGGAGCAAAAATTAGAGCTTGTACACTCAGATGTGTGGGGACTAGCTCAGGTAGCTTCTCATGGATGATCCCAGTATTATGTTACTTTCATTGATGATGCTACAAGAAAGGTATGGGTTTATTGTATTAAACGTAAATCTGATGTTTTTGAGACTTTTAAAAGATGGAAATCCCTTGTTGAGAATGAATCAAATTAAAATTTAAAGTGCCTTAGATCTGACAATGGTTGTGAATATTGTAGCAAGGCTTTCAATGATTATTGTTTAGTGAATGGAATACGAAGAGAAAGGAAGGTTCTAAGAACACCACAAGAGAATGGTATTGTAGAAAGAATGAACAAGACAATCATAGAATGTGCTAGAAGTATGAGGATACATTTTGGATTACCTTTTCATTTTTGGGCGTAGTAGTTGATACAACGGTTTATTTGATTAATCTGTGGACCTTCAAGTTCACTAGATGGAGGAATACTAGAGAAAGCTTAGACCGGAAAAGAGGTAGATCTTTCTTTTCTTAAAGTTTTTGTTCTGTAAGCTTTTGTGCATGTTGATAAGGAAAATAGGAAAAGTTGGATGTAAAATCCAAGATGTGCACTTTCATTGGGTATGGATCTTTCGGTTTTTTTTTTTTGGGATTTAGTGAATTCTAAAATTATTAGGAATCGTGATGTTAAATGGAATAAAAAGAGAATTTATAGGGATCAAATTTTGGTACCTAAGGATGAACCGGTTGAGAAGTTTGTAAATCAAAATGAACTCTCGGACTTAAAAGTATTACCAACAGGTTACAAAGTAATTGGTGTCTATTGACCCCCGACCAACATAGGTCAAATAAACCGGTATCGATTACGTAAGATCCAAATTGGAATTGGTTAGCAAAACTGACGCGTCGGTTAGAGGTGACCAATGTTAGTCACTAACAAATTTGTATATGAATGTGCAAGAGGTCCAAATTGAGCCTATGGTACCCCAAACTCAAAGATTTCATTTGAGAATGAAACACATTTAGTTGAGGTATCACTTTATATGGCAGGTATTAGAGGATGGACAGCTTGAATCGGAAAAGATTCACATGAGAAATAACCCTCATGGATATGCTAATTAAGCCATTAGCAAAGGAGAAGTTAGAGCTACACTCCACTTCATTTGGTCTTCAAGCTTGAGACTTGAATAGGAAGAAACAAAGCTAAGGAAGGATCCAAGAAATATGTTGTATAGGTATGGTACGAAATTAATCTCCAAGTGGGAGATTGTTGAGTTGTGGACCTCAATTACTTCAGATTAGCATGTAATATGAAACTTGCTTTGGAAAACACAAGAACCATCATTAGTTAGGAGGAAACGAAATCAATCACCTAAGACCGACATCGCTTAGGGAGGAATGACATCGGTTACTGTGTGAGGATATTTTCATTAACTCGTGGGAATCAGATCTATTTTTAGCATTTAAGTATATCTATTGATTGCAATTGCATGGCTAATTGCACTAATTCTATAAACAGCTATATAAGCATGAAAGCTAGGGTTTAGAAGTAAGTATTAACAAGAATTAACAAGAACTTGAAAATTTTGGTGAGAGAGAGAATTCTTGGTGATGAAGAAAAATCTTGAGAGAAAGAAAGTATTGTACATCTGAGAGGTGTGGAAGATTGTAAATCTTCATTGTATATCTTGTCAAAGCTTTGGATAATATATTGGCTTGTTTCTTGGTGGACGTAGCCCACACTGGGTGAACCACGTTAAATTTGGTGTTGATTTATGTCTCTTGTTTTGTATATTTCTTCTGGTAGAATATCTCGCTTTTATTTGCATGTATGCTTAGATCTAATATATTGTCTGTATAACCAATGTGCTAACCCCAACATGTAAGAGATCTTGGATGCTTTATGTAGACACTAAAAATATGCTCCATCCCATCCTCATTCACTTATACAATTAAATACATTCATTCATGACCATCGACAATTAAAACACGCCATCACATTATTTTATTCCCTTCCACAACATTTCCCAACCTAGGCAATTCATTAGTACCCTTAAATTAATTAATTTGATTATTTAGCCCCACCTTTCCTAACCCATCCAATTTTATTCAATTAATTAATTAATTATATTTCCCTTCACCCCCATTCATCCCCATATGAAGCCCCACTTTCACACTAGTTAATTCTAGTTTAACCAATTAAAAAAATTTCTAAAATCATCCCATAATTATTCTAACAAATTCATTCCTAACTTAAACCTATGTCATTAAACTAATCTCGGACTTAGTCCAGCTTACCACGCTTATCCCTCAAAATCCCCAATCACATAAACTTTGAATTAGCAATATAATCACCCTTATCACTCCTAAACTCAAACTGACCAAAATCACTGGCGATTCCCTTGGTCGTTGGTGATCTATATAAACCAGCTTTTCTGCCTCTCTTGGGGATCATCCACAATAATTCATGAGCGTTCTTGCATTTAGAGCCTTCTATTCAATTCCATCGTGTCCCTCAAAGATCAAGGAGAGAATGTTATCATATGGTATTCTCATTCACGATCGTCATGTACCATGGATTTTTGTTTAAGCTCGCTCATCATCCAATCAGTAATCCATATCAACCTCTTGTCTCTCATCATCAACCAAGGTTTGTTATCATCTTATAACTCTATTTTTTCATCTTAGTATCCTTATCTGATTATTTCTTATTTCACGTTTACCCTTGTATGGCCATAGTTTTGTATTAGTTAGACAAATATTTCATTTTATCAACCTATTAAAAATCTTGTTGACTCACTTGTGATTCCCGGAATCGCCTGCGATTCTTGTGCATTCTATTTTCCTGCAATCATATTTCATTCAATAATTCCTATCAATCATTTTTATCTCTTGTGTTGCTAATATTTTGTCAAGAATGGCTTCTATTAGATGGCCATAGGTGGACCCAATCATCTAATCACGAGCATCAACTCCTTACCGATCATCCGTCATCCACTTCATTGGGAGCAATACGATATTTTGCATGACCTCGAGTTGTGCGCTATTCATTCAGCCCCCTTAGACAGGCTAGGGAGCATTTTTTAATTCACTTAGAAGATCTCGCATAACGCTTCTTGACAAATTTTGGGAGGTTTACTACGAGGTGCAATGAATCTGAGCTGACCTTGCTTGGTTTGAGCATTGTTACGAGGCTAGATTAGACATTCCTGAAGGCTCCAACACTAGAATCAAAACATAATTTGAAAGTGAGGCTAGTTTTGAAGACTCCAACCCAGAGACTTGCAAGCCAATATGACACCAAATAATAATACTCGAATTATTCAAGGATGAATATATTGAGGAGCTTGATTTATACTTCTCCGAGGAGGATGGCCCAAACTACTATGTGGGTTCAAACTTCTCTGAGAATATGGACACCGTTATTATTGATCTGAATTAGAGCCTTAGTCATATTTATTTCTATGTTATCATCATCAACTATGTTTGTAATAATCTAAATAAATCATAAACATTTTATCACAAATTTCATATATCATATGTTGTATTTCATCTCCATAAATAAACTTGAGTGTTTCAAAGTGGGTTGACATCCATACAAGGAATTCTTTTGACTTTTGGGAACTATCATTTGCCAGGCAAGCCACCTATCTATATTAGTTTTCATGACAATACGACACCGAAGAATAATACTCAGACTTCTTCAAGGATGACTATATCAAGGATCCCGATTTATACTTCTCTAAGGAGGACGGCCCAGACTACTTTGTGGGTTCAAACTTCTCTAAGAATCTAGAAACCAATCTTGATTCTAAATTTGAGCCTTATTCATATTTCTTACCATGTTATCATCATCACTATGTGTCTATAATAATCTAAATAAATCATAAACATTTTATCATGAATTTCATATATCATATGTTGTATTTCATCTCCATAAATAAAATTTAGTGTCCCAAAGATGGTTGACATCCATATAAGGAAGTCCTTTGACTTCTGGGAACTGGCCTTTTCCAGGCAACCCGCCTATCTATATATTACTAATTCTCCTTTGTTTAGTGTTGGTGATCTGGTAGTTCTTATCGTGATAGAGGAGTTGATTTCATTTCTTCCACAGAGTGAAACAATCCAATTTTCTTTAATCACATCTCGTGAGTATCACAAAACCCCATCATATCGAGGTTTTTAAGTCTTATTTTCCTACTTACAAAGTAAGCTTAAAGAGGTAAGATTTAAATTAAACATTTTGGCACACCTGGTGGGACATTTGTCCCTATCAATTCATTAATAGTCTCATCTTTGTTTTATTTTTCTGGTTCTCTGTCTGCAATCGCTAGTGATATCAATAATCACCTACAATTCCTCTGGTTTCTTCCTATTACCTCATTGTTCACCTTTTCTTTATGTCTTAGATATTCTTCTTTTGCACTTTTGTTTCTCTGTCATCCTTTTGTTCCTGATTTTACTTCTAAAAATTCTTTGTTTAATGCACAAAAAGAAAGAGAAAACAATCATCTATTTGTTTGGCTAGAATTGAAATTTGTTTTGCTAACTTAGTGTCATTTCTATTACTCTACTTTCTTTCTAGTTTCTTATTTTCATTTAAAATTTAAAGTTGAGAAAACAAAACAAAAATAAAATTAAAAATCAGGCATTTAGCTCATTCCTTTTTCTAGTTCAAGGGCATTTTTTAAGTAATCGCTTGCAATTAGAGCAATAATCGGTGATTCTTGTAATCGCTTAGTGATTTTATGAGTGCATTTGATTACTCAATAGTTGGCATTTTTAATCTCTATTTTTGGATTTTTCCTCTATTTTCTACCTAGCCCTTTGGTTATAGATTGTTGATTTGTTGGATTTCTTTTCTCTAAGCTTAAAAATTTGCTAAAAAAGGAGTGATTTCAAGGTGAGTCCTAAAGCTTTCCTTTTTGCTTTCTCGTATTACATCCTTGTTTGTTTGTCCTCATCGAAAGAAACATTTCATTTTGGGTTTTTAAATAAACAAATTACATTCTCCTTGCTTCACATAGTCTAATTAGGAAGGAAATTTGTTGCATTCACTTATTTCTTCCCCACACACAACCAAATCACTTCAATATCAAAACACATTTAAAAATTCCTACCTAGGTGGATACCTACTTGGATTTTATCCCCAAGAGGAGAAGTCGACTCAGTGTTCTAGTCAAGCATAATCACCTGCCTATCGATATATTGGCAAAGCACTTGACACCCTTATTACTGCGGGACCATGAAGTGAGGGGGTAGGCCCCAATACCACGCCCGTATTGGTAGTTGTACAAAGTTGGGCCTCACGTACCTTCGGGTATATCGAGGACTCCACCCTTAAACATTCTTGAAACCAACCATAGACTACCATTTCCTAGGACCTTCGTTAACCATCTTACACATTTCACTCTTTCATAATTAATCAAGATAAATATAAAATGATATTTTTTTACTTTTTCCTATTATTTGTAAATCAACCCAATTAGTTATTTTTCATTTTCTAGGTGTTTGTGTGTTTGTTTACCATGGTACTTACCAGACAACAAGCTCAGTAATCAAAATTTTGAAAACATGTCCACCCCACTACCTATATCATTTCAGCAACATGTTCCACTTTATACTACATTATCTACACCATTTCCTACAACATTTTCTACACCAATGCAACAAAAATCCCATTTTATCAAACAATTACATCCACTCCCTTTCTAACACCCAACAGACTTGGAATGAATTAGAGGACAAATATAATGAAGAAATGAGACAACAACTTTTGAATTCCACACGTCAATATCATAGTCAAATCCTTCATACATATGGACTAGAAGAAATAGAACAACCCTTTTCTCCTAGTTCTCAATTAGAGGCATCTGAACCTCCTTTCTATAATAAGGGAGACCCTATTTTTGAAGAAATGTTAGATTCAAATCCCATTACTCTCAATGCTTATCTAGTAGCTAGGGGTGTTCAACTACAACCATTCACACCCCAACCAATTCCATACACCTACAATCCTTCATCTACCATTGCACGTCTCATCGATCAAAATCAAGAACCGGTCATCTAGCAATTGTACTCATACACTTTAATAATTCAATCCAAAACATCAAATTTCAGTCAACCCAAAATGTCAAATGTCGACTCCTCCATTCCTATTAACCAATTTGAAGCATTGAATGATCAATATTCTACCAGTCAACCCAAGACATCTGATGTCTCTTCAATTCCTATTTACAACCTTCATATGATTTCATCACAAAACACATCTGCCCAACAATTTACATCTTCACCAAACCCTTCTATAGGTTCCACACCTCCCCTAAGCAATACCACTACTTCCTCGTCTACCCCTCCAGTGTCTTCACAGGTACAAACACCTCCATTGAGTTTTGTAGCCTTTTCTATTATCGTATCTTCACAACTAGTTACTAGCCCCATTCAAAGCATCACTATGTCTATTCCCACAAATACCCCACTAATCAATACCAGTGTCATTTCTAGCACTCACCTTGTTTCACAACACATACCACAACTATCGCAACCCTTAATCTCCACACCACAATCTACACCTTTTCAAAACATTCCACAACAAGCACCATCATCTGTTGCTTATGCTATACCTTTCCAGTAGTCACTTACCTATTCATAACCACTCACCTATACATCAATGTCATTTCAAGATACAAAGATATACAACCCTTACATCCTTTATCTTCTCAACAAAGTATTCTATCTCATGAAAATTTCCCACAAAAAATATCCATTAACAACGGGGTATACTATAGAAAAACATCCCATAATACAACATACCTCAACAATACATACCTCAACAAAACATTCCACAATATAATATCTCGCAATAGAATGCCCCTTACCAGCCAAATGTTCCTCAACACAACATCCCCCAAAAATATTCCCTACCAATAAAACATTCATCAGCAGAGATATCATGTATATTCAAAACCTAGCCGCCATTTCAACTCCGGCTCATCTTCACAACAAGAAGATCAACTTGATCCTCTCCAAGATCTTATGAACCACATATCTAGTCTCGAAGTTGTTTCATCTACACCCAAGAATGTTCTCTCCTATGACCAAATTTGCAATGATCCCATTCACCCTTCAGTTTCGTATAAAGCATATCTGCCTCACTGGGAACTTCCAAAGTTCATCAAATTTTATAGCAAGGAAGATCCTCAACAACACATCCATGCCTTTCGTCATGCCTATTATCTAATAGCTCATGACCAAGACCTTATGTTGAGGACTTTTCCCATGTCCCTTGTCATTCCTACCTTGGATTAGTACAATAACATTCCACAATATTCCCTATTCTCCTTTGCACAACTCGCTCATCTCTTCTTAGAACACTTTTCCATAAACATATCTCGCAAAGTCACTATCAATGACCTATATACCATCAAACAATTCAAGGACAAATCTATTGCTCGATTTTTTCACCCACTGGAGAGGTGTAATTAATCAACTATCCTTTTCATTACCACAAACATAATTAATCAAAGTTTTCTGTCATTCATGCACCAAACACATCTCATCCACATTACAAATCCAATCATTTCAAACTTTTGATGAAGCTTTTACCATGGCCTATAAATTGGAATTGTGAGCTCTAGAAGATGGTCGGGTTAAGCTTCATCCTAAGAAACAAAAGTTGAGTTTCCATCTAAGTCATCATCTAACCCCAATAATTCTAAAACATCTTCCAACGCTGTCGTAGTTAAATCTTCTCCTAAGGAAAACCCACTACCAAGCACTCCCATCAACAACGTAGCTATACACCTATAGGAGAGACTTATAGTGTAATTTTTGACAAACTTCTTGCTGCAAACATGATATCTCTCCCACCTATTCAACCCATCAAAATGTCAAGATATAAAACCATTTGGTACTGTATAATGACATTAAGAGGTGTCTCACATTCCATAACATACTTCAAGACTTGATCGATAATGGTGAACTCCATTTAGACAATCCAAATGCACCCCCAAATCAAAACTTGATATATTTAAGAAACCTTTTTCGAATCACCCTCATCTTCAGATCAATCACAAACAAATGTTTTTCACACCATCAATACAATAACAAAGACATATTTTATCCTTGGATCCACCTCGTTACCTACCAAATCAAAACCTACAGAATCAACACCAGTACCCAACGATCCTAAAACTATGACTATTGAATCTTTGTCTGTTGATAATATTACTAAAACTACCCCCTCATCCTTGTCATATGCCATTACCAAATATGTACATGCATCCTCTACGCCTCCCAAAACTACACCTAAAGCCACATCTAACAAACAACCCAAAACTCCCTTTACCTTAGGAAAATATAACTCTTCTGCATCCTCATCAACTACACCAAGTTCATCTAAAACCACAAAAGTACCTCATAAACAAGGTGTTGTTTAAGTCTTCAAAATCCCTCAAGTATGTTTTTCTAGATCAAAACCCTTTACGTAGACCTTGCTCCCTTATACTTGTTAATCACCCTATTATTTCAAGGTCAAAGTCCATCTACCAAGCTCCTACATTGAGTTTGTATCCTACACCCATCACTCCATAGCAAAGCATCGATACTGGTACTCCCCCTCACCCATCACACACCCAACTACCCTCAAAGAATGGCCACCCATACAAGATCCTCATCCTACATCCATTGCGTTTTGAAAACCTTTGCAACCAACAACTAAACAACATGTAACTAAAGTTTTACTTCCTCCCAAGGAAAATATAGAAAAAAATTGTTACCATCCATATATACACCTAAGGGGCATTATGCTACCATCTTAAATGACCTCCTTCAATGGTCACTTATTACGTTACCACCTCCCAAGTTGTCTAATCATCGAGGATGGAAACCTTCCTGGTATGACTTCAATGTTTTCTATGATTACCATAGAACACGAGGCCATTCCATAGAATATTATAGGGCCTTTCACTTAAAATTTAAGAAATTGACAGTCTGCTCTTCCTTCCTTCTCAATTAAACACAATGCCAACATCAATATCGTCATCATCAAAGCCTAAATAATCCATCTCTAAAATACCTACTCATTAAGTTGACGTTGTACACATCACTACTCATTCACAAAATTATGACAAAGAGCCATTTGAGCCTAAGAAAAGTAAAACTTTCATCATTATACCTCCACCTCCCAAATTATCCACTTCGTCGATAAACCTAAGGTATATATTTCCTTAGCTCCCGAAGTGTCTAATCAAACATTGTCACCTAGAGCTAAAATTTTGATACAAGCAACAACACCCCCTTTCACTATGGTACAAAAAGGTTGTTATCAAGCAATTACACCAATCCCCTTAAGAATGTCACTTTATGAACTAGTTCAAACATCACCTTCTCACAAACAAGCTATGATAGAATCCCTTCAATCCATAACCATTCTAGAAAATGATCTCGCCCTTTTACAAAAATTTTAGGTGCCCTTAAAGCATCTACCGCTATATCATTTGAACCATCTGAAATTCCCTCTCTTAGACTGGAGGACCATGACTGTCACTCTTCATCACCGCTCAGATCAATGAAATATCCATCAAAAGGGTCATGATTGATAGTGGTGCCACCATTAACATTATATCCTCCCTCACCTTTGACCAAATTAAACTACCCAACATTGTTATCACTCAAACTCCAATTTTACTGAGAGCTTTTAATGACACTATTACACCTACAATAGGAATTGTTATTCTACCACTTAAATTCGGTGTCAAAACCCTACCTAAGCTCTTCTACATTATAGAAGGAGAGTTTCAATACAACATGTTTGTTAGGACACCCTTGGATATGCACCATGCATTGTGTTCCTTTGACCCTCCATCGTTTTCTAAAATATGAACATGAGGGAAAACTTTCACTATCCCCACTGATCCAAACCCATTCACTGATTGTTACATGATGTACCACCCAATTACGATGTCCTGATACCTAAATCCACATTTGAATCATCTGATGAAGCATCTACTAGTACATATATCCCCTCTTCTAAGAAACTAGATGACTCTTCTCTCAATGAGGGTGTAAAAATTCGAACACTAGGGAATACCGTCTCCTTATGCTTAACTCCATCCCTTCACCTAAAACATATGGTCTCCTAACAAGTAACCCATGTATGAGCCAAACGTAGGAGATGTTATCTCTTACAGTCCTGCTTATCTCAAAACAAACCTTGTCTATGGGGGACTTGATAATCCTTCATCCCATGTTATCAATCCACACCATGCCATGTCATTCACATTAGACTTCAAATCCCTCGATAATCCAAACTTCGCTCGTATGTATCTTCACAATGCGTGCATGGAGAGGTTTTGGCCTCGGTCATTATGAACAAGGAACCCATGACTTGATCATCCAATGTTCTCTTAAATCCTATGAGAAATATGGTTTAGGTTATAAAAATTCTAGCTCGAAATATTCGAAGTCACTACATCCAAACTTGTTACATCCATGTCTATTCCCAAACTAGAATTGTAGTAACTTAGAAACCCTGAAGATCTTATGGACATAGACAACACTATATCCATCCCACCTAATTTTTTTTAATCAATGTTATATCTTTAGGGTCACTTACTTATCAATCTAGTCACTCCACTAAATAATTACCCCTTTTTTGGACATAAATGGTTGAGGAAGATTCACCTATCAGATATCCTCCAGTGTCAAGATGATCAAGATATCCTTTCCCATATGGGAGCTAAAGACCACTTTATTTAGAAATCCCTACCATCGACACACCAACTCTCCTTAACGAATCCACCCTCGACGTTAACTTAGGCATCCCTCAGAATCCTCGCATAGCTAAGGTCGGTCAATCTTTAAATCCAAAAGAATTGGATGATTTCACTTCATTCTTAACAAAATATTACCAAGCCTTTGTCTAGTCATATAGTGATATGCCCAAAATCGATCCTAACATCTTCATACACAACATAGTCATGTATCCCAATGCTAATCCAGTTAAATAAAAACTCCATAAAAATGCATCCTCATATAGTTATCCTTGTTAAGGAAGAGTTGCAACGCTGCCTTATCTACCAACTTTATCATACCTATTGACTATCCACAATGGGTCTCTAACATCGTTCATATAAATAAAGCTTCGGAAAGTTACGCATTTGCACGTAATTCAAGGATCTTAACCTTGCATGTTCTAAAGATGATTTCCCTCTTCCAAACATAGATCAACTCGTTGACCTAATAGCCGGTCAAAAAAATTCTTTCCCTCATGGATAGCTTTTTTGGTTATAATCAAATCCTTATTTCCTCTAATGATCAACATAAAAATTCTTTCATCAACCCTTAGGGACCTTTTGTTATCATTTCATGCCATTTGGTCTTAAAAATGCAAGGGTTACTTACCAACACGTGATGACATACATTTTTCATGACCTCATCCACAAAACTATCAAAGATTACATCGATGACCTTTTAGGAAAGTCCAAATCATGAAAATACCATCTTGACATCCTTGAATCAATCTTCACTCGTCTCATCTAGTATTGTCTTCATCTTAATCCTGCAAAGTGTGTTTTTGGTGTCCTCACCGAAAAACTTTTAGGATTCATCATATCTATCTAAGGCATTGAAGTTGATCTAGAAAAGGTTAGAGAAATCATTAAAATTCCTCCACCATCTAATCTTAAAAATTACGTAGCCTCCAAGGTAAGTTGTAGTCAATTTGACATTTCATATCACAACTTTCTAACTATTATCAACCATTTCACCAACTTATCGACAAGGAAATGGACTTTCATTGGGATTTTTCATAAAGCCTTTGATGAAATCAAACAATATCTATTATCACCTCCTGTGCTTACTCCACCTCGTGAAGGGGAACCATTTTATCTATACATATCCACTTCGAACATGCTCTAGGAGCTATGCTCGCCCACCATGATAATCAAGGTCGTGAATAGGTTGTATATTACATTAGTCACACACTCCATGAGTATGAAACATGCTACACTGAAGCTAAAAATTTATGTTGTGCGTTATATTTTACCACCTCCAAACTTTGACATTATCTCCTCAATCACAAGACATATGTCGTTACCACTTTAATCTACTTAAAACCATGTACTCTAAACCTTATCATAATGATCGCATAACTTCGATGGCTTATGCTCATGACTGAATTTGACCTCGAAATCATATCTCAAAAACTATTAAAGGTCAGGCCATTGCAGATCAACTTATTGATGCACCCCTTCTAGATAATCAACTCCCTCATGAATACTTTCTTGATGAATCCATCAACAACATCAATGAATCTAAATTTATCCCTATTAAAATGACTCTCTTCTTCAATGGTTCTAAATGCCAAGGAGGAGTAGGAGGAGCTAGAGTCGTTATTATACCTCCTTGGAATATTCCACTTCCATTAACATTCAAAATCAACTTCAAATTTTACTAATAACATGGTAGAATATGAATCCTTAATCATGGGTCTAACTACCGCCATTCTCTTAGGTGTCCACATTCTAGAAATCTATGGAGATTCACAACTTTTCATCAGTCAAGTTAAAGGAGAATATCAATGTAAAAATGAAATCCTCCAAAAATATAAAGTTGTTGTTAAATTTATCCTTGGCACATTTGATCATTATACCATTCAAACTATTCCACGATCTTCTAACAGATTTGCAGACACTATGGCATCTCTCAGATCCCTCATCCCTTTAGAAATAGAAAAATCAAAGGATAACACTAAAATTTCTGTATTCGTTCAACGCTTGGACCATCCTTCACATCAAAATGAGCTTCCTCCTATTAATATCATTGACAATAATCCACCTGATCTATGGTACACTCAAATATATGACTATCTCGAATATAAACTGCCATCAGACTTATCACATGGTGTTAAACAATCATTTCTTCAACACGTCACTCACTTTGTCATTATAGGTGGTATCCTTTATAAACATAGCTTTGACAATATACTATTATGATGCCTTAAATCACATTAATCAATCAAAGAAATCAAAGAATACCATAATGGCATCTATGGTGGTCACTTCAGTGGAAATTCCATTGCTAAATGTGTCATACGACTAGGGTACTATTGGCCTACCATTACCAAATATTGTTGTGCATATGTAAAGAAATGTGTTAAATGCCAACTCCACTCAAATCTCATCCATGTCCCTAGTCAAGCATTACAACCCACTCAGGACTTATGGCATTTCTCTTAATGGGGATTAGACCTCATTAGTGTTATCAATCCTAAATCATCCCAACAACATCATTCCATTATCACAACCATTGAATACTTTACTAAGTGGGTTGAAGCCATCCCTTTAACCTTGAAAATCAGGGCCTATCACTAACTTCATATATCAATATATCATATGTTATTTTGGTGTCCCTCATAAACTCATCACGGATAATGGAAAATACTTTAAAAATAAAGAGGTTAAAAATATATGTGATACGTTCAACATCAAACTCAATTTCTCATCACCATATTATCCTCAAGAAAATGGATAGGCTGAGGCCTCTAACAAAACACTTAATAAAATCCTTATGAAAATAGTAGACGACGCAGTATGAATTGGCATCTCCAAATCCCATTTGCTCTCTGGGATTATTGAACTAGCATCCACACACCTATAGGTGCTACACCTTATTCACTCATCTATGGCTCAGAGGTTATCTTACCTCTCAAGGTTCAAATTTCGTCACTTCATGTATCTCTCAAAGATTTCATTCTTGATGAAGAATATCGCTAAGACCACTTAGCACAACTTGAATTATTAGATGAAAAACTTTTAACAGATCTTTAACATCATCAAGTATATCAAGAACGTGTTAATAGATCCTATAAAAACATGTCAAAGAGCATGACTTTAAAATTAGTGATCTTGTACTTAAAGAAAATCAAAATGTCACTAAATTAGAGTAGAGTAAATGTGGAAATTTTTCCCCTAATTGGATTGGTCCATACGTTATTACTCACAAGTATGGGTCAGAAGATTATCATCTCATTTCTCTTAATAGGAACCTGAAAAGGAACCTTTAAATTCCTTGCACTTGCAGCCTTTCTATTGTTAAATAATTTATTGTTATAATAGTAGTTACATTTAAAATCTTATCACTTCATTGAATCATTCATTTTGTTATAGTAATGATTTGAAAGCATGTGGTTATCTATCACTATCCTAAGTATACCTTAAAGATGAGCACCACGACTCTTTCATTGCATATTTCATTACAAACAAGTTCCTCATTTGTAGGAACCCCTTAAAATCATTACATCCATCCATTTTGTACCAACTACAAACATGACATGGGGCATGTGTGTGTAGGTCATGTACACATTTTATCCCCTCCTCAAAACGGACTATTAGGGTTTTGTCCTCATCTCAAAAATGTATGTAAATATCATTTAGATGCTCCTCTTGTCATAAATGTCAAAAATATAATAGAATAATCCCTTAAAGAACAGCTATTCACAATTCTAAATCATTATTAAAGATATAAAATTAAATTGATTCCTCGAAGGACAGCTACTAGTCAAAATTATGAACCGATCCTTGAAGGACGACCATCTTATAAAATGCAAAAGTAAAAATGTAGACCATACCCTCAAAGGATGGTTACTCATGTAAAAGGTTTCTTGCATTCACCAACCTTCAAAAATACATCAATATCAAGAACATCCTAGGAAAACTTCCCACATTGATAAGCTTTCCCATTAAGGAAGACTTCCCGCATCAATCAATTTTCTTCAAAAAAATGTAAAGTTGGGGCATTTGTCTATGAACCCGTTATAAAGGAGTTCCTTTTCTCCCATGTCGACCTACATATACAAAATCCCTTTCATCATCCTAGCAAGGCACATTCACTTAAACCCACATTTCTATCATGATTTTTGTAACTACCTATTGATAATCTTATTTAACATTTGTTAAGGCTATAAGTGCAAGTGTTTTCACACTTTTCGAAACCCGTCACGTATATATCAAATCCATAGTGGGGAAATCATTTCATTTTTACCTCATTTTATTTAGTCACATTTTTGATACACCATATTTTAAGATCACATTTTAAAGTCATTTGAATCAATAAAACATTCAACCACACTTAATCATATGTAACCAAATGTATTTGTAAACCATGCTTCTTAACTTCACATCACATACATCCATCTAACACTAACACATGAAAATTAAAATAAAATATAAGAAATAAAATTCATCATTATCATCATATATGAATTCCAATATACATCATGATCAATGTCCAAAAAATCAATATATCTCATCATCATACAAAAATAGGCTTCCATGAGCCTATGTCATCAAATACATCAATATCAACTAGTAAACTCCACATCCCTAAGCACCACACTAGCTTAAGTCATGTTCCCCTCTCCTCCTAGAGCATGTGTGCCTCCAACAACACCTGTATCTCTGACCCCTCCAAGAACACTCGTAGCCATAGCCTCACCTCTGGATCCTCCCTTGCCACCGTTTACTCTCTCGGCCTCGAGGTGGCTGACCCACACTCCTTTGCGCACGCACACTAGGCCTTGCTATTTTTATAGCTTCCCCTTTGGTAGCCAATTAATCTACATATAGGGTAGCATGAAGATATTTATTGATGACCAAATCAACATAATAATCTTACTCAGCTCACACAACCTCATAATGAGCCACTGAAATCATGTCGATGAAGGAGAAGATGTTGTAGGTGCCACTCTACCTGCTAGATTGAGCCATCGCTGATAACTCCACTCTAGATATAGAAGGCCCTGTAATCCCTAAGGCCTTCCTCAATGAATCCATGTGGCCCTTGTACTTGTCTCTATCTACGAGACATGTACAAGCTGTACATAGAGACCATCTTACTCTGCTACCATTGTATCCCTCTCAACAATCATCACATCCCTCTCTACAATTAGGGCATCCCACACACCAAGAAATTCATCTCGCTCTTTTCGAGTTATGTCTCTCTCCCCGTGCACCAATCCGAATTGCCTCTAAACACGGTCAAAATGGAGAAACTCATGCTCACCTTCCCTACGTGCCTGAAGCCACATAGGTTATTGTAAACCAAGTAAATCTTGAGGATATTCAGGCCATGTATTTAAATACAAATAAGGCCTCCACACGGGATCTCCCACCTATAGTACAGATAATAAATCTCTATACAATCTTGTCCTCATCTTCTCTCACACGACCCCTATCTGATCTCCATCTCATAAAACCAGGGTGTTGATCACCAATGCCTCATGGCAGCTCTACTATTCATGCAATAGAAATATGCTCTAAGGCCCAAGCCTATAGTAGAAAAGAAACATCAACCCCATAACACTTATGGGCCTTCCAGACCAACAACTCTTTGAATGTGTGAGCAAGTAAGGTAGGTCCCCACTTGAAAACAATGCATTGCTCCATCATCTTGGCTACTACCCCAATCATCATCCATGGGAAGTAGCCACCTCTAGAATCTGGCAATGCATAACAAATGATGGCCATCATCATCATGGTCATTCATATACAACCCTCTCTCTCAAGTGAATCTAAATGGCCATAAGAAAAATCTCCTGACTCATATCTAACATCTGTGGCATCCTCCCCATACAATCTAGTCATCACATCATCTCTCTCTGCCTCAATAATGATATACACCCCTCTCCACGGATCGGTAATCTCAGGATGTAGTGAACATCCTCTAATGTGATCGTGATCTCTCCCGTGGGCAACCAGAAAGTGTTGGTGGAAGGGTTCCACCTCTCTAACAATGCTAGGATCAAACTTGGACATATTTGAATCTATCTAGTAATATCTCATGCCACCAAATCCAATAACCTCTACATGCTCCCAGTCATCATCATTCATGACCTCCCTCACCTGCTCCAAAATCAATGAGATATGGTTGCGAATAGATAACTTCACATCCACCTGCAAAAAAAAAAATTAACATTAATATCATTAATAAAAAAATCAAAAACATGTAAAAATACTTAACAATCACAATGACACTAACAACATATAAAACATTGAAACATCCCACTTCATTTTGAAAAATGCCAAAACATAGGTAAATCACCAGCAATCTACCTAGATTGCCAACGATTCTATTGAATCATCAGCAATCACATCAAATCACCAACGATTCTGGTTAGGGCACCCATACACCCCAAACATGGAAATGAAAACCTAAAACTACCAAAAATCACACAAAAATGAAGGAAAATCAACCTACCTCTACTGTGGGTGGCTGCCTATGTCATCGAGTGAGGTCGCCATCTCGATCAAATCAGGCAAAATCACTCGAAGTCACTCAAATTCTCTCCCAACGTCATTTCACTCGTGGTCAAAATATAAAAAAACTACAGGGCTTTGGTAGTTATATACCCCAACTTTTACCACGATCTAATCATCGATAATTTATCAACAATCGTGGGTGATTCCCCAAATCACTTGCGATTTTCCTCATTTTTAGCAAACATTATCATTTTCACCCTTAAGCATAGCAAAACACCACTTTTGCACAAGTGTGTCACTTTCAAAGGACCCAACTCCTTGGAACATTTAAATCAAATAAACAAAATCAATTTTGGGACTCATCATATGTCTATGGGCGTGCCCTTTGGCCCCCATCACTTGACCTTCTTGTCAAATCATCCCACCTAGCGAGAATCAATACGTCTATAGGTATCGAACCCTTTGGTCACCCTATCATTTAATTCCTCAGTAGCACATTCTATTTCTATATCCCCTCGGATTGGGTAACTTTTACAATAAAACACGTTGGTGTTCATTATATTGTGTTGCAGTTGAGTCACCCATATAAACAAACGTTTCCACTATTTTTGTCTAACGATTTGTCAAACCATTAGAAAAAGGGACAAATGTAGACACTAAAAATCTACACCCTCCCATCCTCATTCACTTATCTAATTAAATATGTTCATTCATAACCATCGACAATTAAAACATGTCATCACATTATTTTATCCCCTTTCATAACATCCCCCGACCTAGGTAATTCACCTTTCCTAACCCACCCCATTTTATTCAATTAATTAATTAATTATATTTCCTTTCACCCCCATTCATCCCCATATGAAGTCCCTCTTTCACACTAGTTAAGTCTAGTTTAACCAATTAAGAAACTTTCTAAAATCATCCCATAATTATTCTAACAAACTCATTCCTAACTTAAACCTATATAATTAAATTAATCTCGACCTTAGTCCAATTACTACATCTTATCCCTAAAATCCCCAATCAAATCAAGTTTGAATTAGCAAGATAATCACCCTTATCACTCCTAAAATCAAACTAACCAGAATCACTGTCGATTCCTTCAGTCATCGGCGATCTATATAAACCATCTTTGTTACCTCTCTTGGGGATCATCCACATAATTCATGAGCGTTCTTGCGTTTAGAGCCTTCTGTTCAATTCCATCGGTGTCACTCTACATCAAGGAGAGCATGTTATCATATGGTATTCTCATTCACGACCGACATGTACCATGGATTTTTGTTTAAGCTCGTTCATTATCTAGCTACAATCCATATCAACCTCTTATCTCTCATCATCAACCAAGGTTTTTTATCATCTTAGTATCCTTATCTGATTATTTCTTATTTCACATGTACCTTTCATGGTCATATTTTCATATTAGTTAGACAAATATTTCATTTTATTAGCCTATCAAAAATCTTGTTGACTCACTTGTGATTCCAGAATCACCTGTGATTCTTGTGCATTCTATTTTTCCTACAGTTAGATTTCATTCAATAATTCATATCAATCATTTTTATCTCTTGTGTTGCTAATATTTTTCAATAATGGCTTCTATTAGATGGCCATAGGCAGACCCAATCATCTAATCACAAGCATCAACTCTTTATTGATCATCCATCATCCACTTCATTGGGAGTAGTACGATATTTTGCATGACCTTGAGTTGTGCGTTATTCATTCAGCCCTTAGATAGGCTATGGAGTATTTTTGAATTCACTCAAAAGAGCCGCAAAGCTACTGACAAATTTTAGGAGGGTTACTACGATGTGCAATGAATATGAGTTGACCTTGCTTGGTTTGAGCATTATTACAAGGCTAGATTAGACATTCTTGAAGGCTCCAACACTGAATCTGAAGCAAAATTTGAAAGTGAGGCCAATTTTGAAGACTCCACCCAGACTTTGCATGACAATATGACACCAAAGAATAATACTTAGAATTATTCAAGGATGAATATATCGAGGAGCCCGATTTATACTTCTTTGAGGAGGATAGCCCAGACTACTATGTGGGTTCAAACTTCTCTGAGAATATGGACACTAATCTTGATCTGAATTTGAGCCTTAGTCATATTTCTTTCTATGTTATCATCATCAGCTGTGTGTGTAATAATCTAAATAAATCATAAACATTTTATCACGAATTTCATATATCATATGTTGTATTTCATTTCCATAAATAAACTTGAGTGTTCCAAAGCAGGTTGACATCCATACAAGGAATTCCTTTGACTTTTGGGAACTAGCCTTTGCCAAGCAACCCACCTATCTATATTACTAATTCTCCTCTATTTAGTGTTGGTGATCTATAGGTCTTATCGTGATAGAGGAGTTGGTTTCATTTCTTCCACAGAGTGCAACAATCCAATTTTCTTCCATCACATCCATGGGTATCACAAAACCCCGCCATATCGAGGTTTGGTAAGTCTTATTTTCTTACTTATGAAGTTAGGTTGAAGAGGTAAGATTTATCTTAAACACTTTACTAGTATATTGTTCTCATAATGATTTCCCCTTATAATGTTTTAAGTGTTTTGTTTATATAGTGATCATGCCTTAAATTAAGAATCTTTTAGAGTGTAACCAAATCAAATTTAAAATAAAGTTACCTAAAATACTAACATGAAGAGATTTTATTTAGACAAGTTTGAGTGAAAATCAAGGGAAGAAGAATTTGGCCATGTAAGACAAATCCGTTTGGGTGACTTTTTCATACACTAGATAGAAATCCCAGATTAGGCCAAAAGGTAGAAATCCCTAAAAAAATAAGGAAATAAATAAATGATAGCTAAAGAGGTGTTTAGGAGATGTTATATAAGAATTTGACTTAGACACAAGTTTTGATGTGCTAATAATACCAATTGTTTTAGTTAACCAATTGTATGCAAAAATCATCTAAAATCCAATATAAAAGGGTTTGTCCCATTTTTAGGCAATTAAAATATCAAAACTAGAGGTTTCCTAATTAAGATAAGTATAAAATGTATATTGTGAATTTAAAAACAATAAATCACTTATCCTCAATCAAGTATTACAATTATAATGGATATTCAAACTCTATTAAGTTATATAAAGGAACATGTGGGTTTTGGTTAGATAATATTGCACTAAGCTGACTAATTTTGTAAGTTTATTTGGTGGCTATGATTATGGATCTAGGTCCCGTAGGAAAGATCTATGTATATTTGTGTAGTTTGATAGTGTATAAAGGATGAATTTGCATATCCTAGTAGAATTCTCCTTGGTATATTTTTCCTTTTTGAGTGGTATTTACCTATGCGTGGTTTTACTCAAATTCATCTCTATTACTATGATCTTATATGTTGTAGGTTCATTATCTTATGCTTAGATTTAAGTGATCACATCTTTGTAAAAATTGGGGCTTCTTCTTCAAACCCTAACTCTCTCCTTGAAGAGAGGGTTGTTCCAATTGATTTGGATTTACCTCACCCTAACCCTTGGTATAGTGAGTGTTGTAAGATGTATCAATACTCTAAAGAGGTATCAAACCTTACATAATTCTCCCTCTAGGTGAATTTTCATCAAACAATGTATTAGTGAGATCTTAAAATGGCCTATGACACTTGGAAAAGATCTTGGGTGTAAATTATACCTTGTGATAATGGCCTAGGGTACCATTGTAAGAATTATTTAGACTTAGTTGTTTTTTTACATGTTTAATGTTAGGAATATCCTAACTTTAGTGCCCTTTTTTATTTGTTATGTGTGAATAATGATTTGTTAGAAACAACTATAGTAGGTGTGAGAATATATGTTGTTACAACAACCTATATTCATAAGTATTTGAAGGAGTTAGTAGTTGAAATAACTCCTATTTATTAGGTGTGTGAGTACTATAAAATATTGCATTGGATTATTCATTAATACAGTTTTTATGATTCATTAAAATGTGAGTAAAAACCACATTTGGTATCATAGTGGGTTTCTGCTCTAAAAATTTTGTCTGGTTCGTTAATGATGCAAGAGCTGAATAGTGAGAACCACATGTTAAGCTCTATTTTAGAGACCATTTAATTTTTCCTGATAGCATAGGTGCAATGTGGACCATGTGCAACTATACTACAAGTTATATTTGCATTGGCAACAATATCATATTTTTTTAGAATTTATTCGAGGTTGTGGTGTGTTTCCATTGTGCTTAGATCGATCTAATTAGCACTCATTAAATCATCTGTAACTCAGTTGTGCATAAGAAAAATTTCACTACGGAGGGAAAATAGTATATTCTTTCTGTTATTAATTGACTTGGTGAATCTTGAGCTGTGAAATATGGGTGAGTTGTATACATGGTGAGTAATTAACAACGGCGAGCTTTACATACAACCAAAGCACATGCATCCCAAACCTACATTACAATGATTTAATATACACAATCTCCTCTTTCTGGTTTGAATACCACAGACCCTCATACGATCTCCCTAAGATGGATCTGTGACCTCGAAAGGCTCACGACTTAGCTCCTCTTCTCAAGAACAGTCGCTAAAATCATAGCCATAAAAACTCTTAACAGATTGATTGGTTTATTATGGTCGCCACATGTATATTGTGAGTAGCTTTATATGTTTTTAATTTGTCTTGTATAAGTCTAGTCATATTTAAAATATTTTTGTTCATCACTTTATTAATGTTGAGTCATTGTTGAAAGATTTAGTTGATATATGTGAAATTTGTTCCTTAAAATTAATTTTGATTCTAACTTTTTAAGGATGCATTCTCGGTTGAAATAGACATCCACCGAGTTAGTTAAAAATTGTGGGGGAAAATATGGAAAGGTCAATTTCCATTGAAAAGTTTGAAGGAAAATAATTTCATACCTGGCAACTTTAGACTCAATTGATTTTAATTGAAAGAGATCTCTGGGATGTTGTTGACGGCACCACTACCCGACCAACAGGTGGTGACGAGCTCAACAAATGGAGGATCAAATATAAAAAGGCATTAACCACCATTGGCTTAGGGCTTTCAAAGCCATATTTACATCATATCGATCTAAAGAAATCTTCTAAAGATATTTGGGATACATTGAACATGCTCTTGATTCGCAAACTAACAATGCAGAGATAACTATGAAGCAAAAATTGTTTGGGTTGAAAATGGAAGAAGGAGAAGATATAGTTTCCCATGTCAGCAAGTTTCGATCACTAATAACACAACTAACAGGGATAAATGAAGCTATTAAAGATAATGATGTAAAATCAATACTATTGAACAACATGCCCAATAGTATGTCAAACGTGGTGTTCACTTTAAGTAAGTTAAATCCATCTCTGGAAAACATTATTTCTACATTACTTGAAGAAGGAAATAAGAACAAAGCTATGGAGTTAGAAATAGAGAAATTAATGGCTACAATGAAAAATCCCAACACTTCTTACCAGAATCATAAACATGGAAAAACTAAAGGTACATGTTTTTATTGTAAAAAGCAAGGGCATGTGCTTCTAAATTGCAAAAAACAAGCACGAGATTTTCTTGATGGAAAATTGACAAATATGGCAATGACAGTTGGAGAATCAGATGAAGAGGATGACTATATCTAGAACAATGACAACAACTCAAATGATCATAGTGATGGATATTTTCTATATTAATTTTTTCCCACCGAGTTCACACTAAGGGGGGAATGTTAGGAATATCCTAACTTTAGTGCTCTTGTTTTATTTGTTATGTGTGAATAATGAGTTGTTAAAAACAACTCTCGTAGGTGTGAGAATATATGTTGTTACAACAACCTATATTCATTAGTATTTGAAGGAGTTAGTAGTTGAACTAACTCCTATTTATTAGGTGTGTGAATACTATAAAATATTGTATTAGATTATTCATTAATACGATTTTGATGATTGATTAAAACATGAGTAAAACTCACACTTCGAGAGTTGTTTTTCAATTTGTGACTTTGTTGTGATCTTCTAGGTAGTCCAAAGTTGTGAGAGTAGGGGAAATTTAAATTAGTGACGAAAGTGTTATTTTATATGTGACTATTATGAAAGGTGTTCTTACTTAATTAACACTATGATGATTTGGTTATCTTGTGCATTTCAAAAATTAACATTAAGTGAGTGGAGGAAAAAATAGTTGATCATAAGACAAAACCATCATATGATATTACCTTTCATAGGTGATTATATCCTACGAGGGTGAAAAATAGTTCTTATAGTTGGACAAGGTGGTCACATGTTTGCAAACCTAATATATATTCAAAAAATAGGTTTTTGATTAGGAAAGTGTGAGTAACAAGTCTGAACTAGTTGTCAAATATTTTTCAACTAAGCTATATGTGTGTAGGAATCGAGTCATTTAAGTGCACGATAAGAAATAGGTTGAGATATTTACCAAATTCCATTGGTCCATTTTTAGGGTTTTAGTCTTTATTTTCTCACGTGAGACCTAGGTGCTTTTGCACTTCATTCATACAACTGAACGCTCACCCAAAGCATGTAAAGGTACCAAGTCCCTCTTTTATGAAAGATTAATCAATATGTTAGCATGCAATTTCATACATTCCATATCCATGACAAGTAATCAAAGTAACGCATAACAAGAACTAGATCACAACCATAGTGCATAATGAACTAAACAAGGATCAAGATCAAATTTACCATATAATAACCATGAATAGAGACATCAATAATCAATATCCATCCACAAAGATCCATCATATTAATTCATCATCAAACACAAAAGTTGAATGCATACATAGTATTGTCATCAGTCATGCACACTCGTGATCTGAAAGTATAACTCTAGTACATACGAATTGATGATCATCTTCCCAAAACCATGAAAATCAATACATATGTATAGGGGTGGGAATTTTCCTTCACTACCCATTCACTCTCAAAATAGGTTGCATGCTCAAGATATCCATGTGTCACTATAAAGGTAACTAAAGAAGCATGAAAGCTTCACCTAGTAATAAATTATCTATAATTAACTCCATATATGATCCTATCATTAGCTAAAACTTTGCATGGATCTTGATCATTTTATTGTTCCCAAAATATCCTTTGTGTATTCTTGAATTCTTCATGTCTTTATCCAAAGCGTGCTCTATACTCAATCCTATTTTTATCCCGTAACATGCAAAATGGATAAGTCCTAAACTTTCTCCTTCTGGGCACGAAACCACAGGGCACAAATTTTTCACACCCTCACGCCTATTTACACGCTCCTTACTTCCACGCCACTATCATATACACCTTGAACATCTAGCCAAGACTTCATCAACCCAACATTACCCCACACTAATATCATTGTCACCCTCAGCAATGAGGTTGCTTTAACTTATACCTCCAAAGAATAAAGAATGACTTATAAAAGAATTTCAATACTGAAAGAGTGATCAAATAATCATTGCACTTCTTCTTCTACAAGCAACAAAATCTCTGGGTACTCATTTTTTATGTCTGCTTCTAACTCTTCCCAATCAGTTGAGTCCCTTCTTCGCCCTTGCGGGAACATCTCCAAGCACAATATCCATTTCATCTAAAGTCATGTATTCACCCTTATTCTTCAACACCCTCAACACATTTCCCAAGTCGACACCATGCCATCCATAACATCCATACATCGCGCCATTAACTTTCCCAATTCTTTGATCCTATCACCATGAGGATCCCAAGCTACTTTTAGCATGTCACACTTTTCTGCTAACATCACCAGCCTCTCCTCACACCCCAAAGTCTCATTATTCTTTACTACAAGGATTGCATTCTCCTCTTCTAATGTCCTTGTTTTAATAATTTTCTCAGGCTCCTCACACATTTTCAATGCCAAATTTTCCATTTTCAACTTATCCCTCAATGTATCAAGGATGACATCATACTCAACTATCTTCTGTGTTATCTACTTCTTTACTCTATCTTTTCCCACCGCACCTCTTTCTCCTTTTAATGTAGCTATTTCTTCCGTACTTGGGCCATGCACACTAGTTCCTTCATCCAATAGTAAGTGCACTAAGGTCTGTAAATAATGCAAGGCTAAGGGAAACCTACCACTTACATGTTTCTCATATTGTGGTCGTGCCTTCAGAATCTCCTCCCCAATCTCCTGGCCATCTCAAGGCAAGTCTCCACTCTATTCTTTGCCTTCTCTTTCACTTCCTTTAGGCTCATCATTTCCTCTTCCTTATCCTTCTTGTCCTCAAGAAAATTTCTTAAGGTAGCTGCCTTATCAACATTTTGGCGCACAACCTCTACAACTATATTTGTTAGCACATGTATTTCTTGTTCATCTGAGAACTCTGTTGGCTTGATGGTATTCATATAAAAGCAGCCCAAACAGAAATGTTGATAAGTTGTGAACTCTGTCTACCCCTCCAATACACCAAGAAACAGTATGTGTCATGTTTCTCCTTGAAATGCCTAGTGTATCCTTTTGTACCATTTCTCCACAGCGTTACTTGTATGTACTATAAATTGAGCCGTGCACGTATACTTCTTGAAATTTTTCTCCAGGGAGTTTTTCTCCATGGGGTACTCCCATACCTTCTCCTTTGGCACATCAAGAAAACCAATCTCACAAAACACAATTAGGAGTAAAATGACACCCCAAGTTATCTTCTCACCTTTATCTACTTTGATGTGTGTTTATACTACTAAGACCTTTGCAATGTACCCTGCAATATTATAATAAGTTTTATTCATCATTTTATGTGCTACATATAACTAGCACTTGTTCACCTCCTTCCACCTCTCTCGGGTTCCCAACTTACTACCCACGCCCCGCATTCTACCCTTGTAACTAGGTCTTCTTGATTAACTAAAAATCAACTAAGACCTAAGGAAGGTATAACAAATAGTTAATCTAATATATGAGGACTAAAACGTTGTAAATGAAAGACTAGAGCAGTATGGAATAAATGTAAACAAACTATTCTAAGTAAATCAAAACCCTAATATGCAAGAGGAGAGAGAGAAGTGACTTAGCTGATAACATGAGGCTGCGCACGAAGTGTTACGAGATCTCGGGAGTGGAAATTGGCGGTGTAGATAAACACTCAAAGACCTTGCAAAAGGTGGATCTAGCCTCATCCGAGATGACGAGAGGCTCTGGGAGAATCTTGGGGTGCCTCGAGGGACCCCGGTCTATAATCTAGGCACTTTGGACACTATGGATGCTTAGAACCTCAATCTAGTATGGTCACTAGATGTCTCTGAATACTTCACGTCAGTCACGTTGGATTCGTTGGATGAACTTGAAAATGACACGTAATTTAAGTAGAAGTAGTAAACCCTAGAAAAATGAAAGATGTATATGAATGGCTTATAATGACCTAAGTTTCCAAGCTAGTGGACTTATAACTGAGCATTGCACTACATTATGAACCCTAATGTAGTTCTGGTTTGTGCGTGTGTATTGTGCCCTAAGTGCTCTCGTGTCAGTTGCACTTTGTGAAGTAGCGAGGAATAGTAGATATAGAAAATTGAAGTAGCATGTGTGCATGGAATAGATTGAATCTTGCCCCTATCAAGTGTGTGTGATGAAGATCTCCTATCTTGAATGCATGGAACTATGTGGATGCAAGTGATGAAATATATGTTTCCCTAGCTGGAGTGATAGTAATGATAGGATGTAATGACCTAGGACCCTTATTATGGTCTTATAAGCTTTATATTTATAGGGCTCTCAAGTTTAATTTTGTAATTAATCCCGACAAGGCCGATTGAGAGAAGATAAGGATGACTAACAACTAGAAGTGACCACAAAATGAGTGAAGGAATTTTAGTATAGAATTGAGGTGCCACTGAGTGGGACCGGGGCACCTCGGGGCACTTCATATAGCCTAGGGCACCCTAATTTAGGGATAGAAACTCAAGAATGTTAGAAAATGGGGTGATAAGTATTGGAAATGACATGGGAAAGATGAAATAAAACATAAGAAGAAGATGGCCAAAAGGTGGGATTAATTAGTACTTTGTACACTTAAGGACTTTCTAAATAGTAGTATAACACTAGGCTAAATATTTGTCTAATGTGTAATATTTGTGTCTACACTTCAATGTTTCCAACATTGAAAGCCCAACCTCTCTCCTGGTAATAGAATTTGGTGGCCATTGCCTTTACTCCCTCATCATTAGACAAATCTCCTATAATCTCTCGACCCAAATTCACATAAACATGTAACTTTGTCGCTTAACTTCATTATAATTCTCATATTTCTCCCTACGAAGTAAATTAAATCCTAATGCATACGCGATATTAGCCACTGGTAAAATTGGTTCATCTTTCCAAAGAATAGAAGCTCATACAACTGCATTACTCTAACACTTTCCAATAGTTTGTATATTGAATTATCCAACACCCTTTTCTCATCTACATTCCTCTTGTTTGTTTTCAAGAATGTCTCTAAATTTATATCCTTCACCATATGTTCGGTACGGTGATTGAAGTCATTGATCTTGCACTTAAATAGCTGGGATGTCCATGAGCTTCCTTCAATCACATCTTTAGGGTACTTCATTTCTACAAACCACTCATGTGGTGCCTCTTCAGTCTCTCTCTCAATGGCTAGTTCTCTCCTTGGTGCCATTTACTCTGCTCAAGTAAGAATGTTATCTGAAAACTATAATCTTTCCACCACCTTACCCTTTCACTCCTCGATCTCTTTTGTTACTTCAGATATCTTGTGCCTTAGCTACAAATCTATCTTCTTGAAACCATAACTACATGAACCTTCCTTCCTCACACACCTAACAAGCTCAATCACACCTTTACGCGGAGCTCACAATGTGTCATATAGTGAATTCACTTTGGTTTTCTATTCAATCTATCCGTATTTTCACTTCGCACTTCATCACACTTCACAAATAGATAACTCAAAGGATGTAAGGTAAAAATAATGTTTCAAGTACCTTCTTTTATACATTTGCCAAAATTACCCACATTAATTGCTCCTCAACTACCACTTTGTATGCAACATTAATTATGTTCCTTCACTCTTCCACATGTTGCATCATACTCTTATGCACCCCATTCATAACCTTCTAGTGCGCCTACTACTTCTCAGCCATAGACCTCCTTACGTGTGCTTCCATGTGCCGAAGTACTTCACCACTATGCCTAATACCAAATAGTGTCCAATGTTGTTACCTACCTTGTGTTACACTACGTGTCCATCCATCTACACCTAGTTTTCAATATGAGCAAACTTCTTTTGAATTCTCTCTCGAAACCATCTTTACTCGAGCACTGTAATTTCATAATGCACACCAATTTGTATTAAGGCACTAATTTGATCCACCCCACACTAAAATTATGTGCGGTCCACTGCACATGAATTCAATAGATAGTAATCATCTTCTAGCATGCAAGCATGCTTATTACAACAAAACAACGAAATAAATTGACAAAGCATAGCAACGATGAAAGGAAACACATATAAATAAAATGCACTAAAAGGGAAATCTAATCTAAGTGGAAATATAACCTTATTATAAACACCAAGAAGACTTATTTATAGTAGGGCTTCAGCCTACTCCCATCGAGTAACGGGAAACAAATTTCCATCCAATTCACCATAATCTGAAAAGCATTTGAATCAAGTATCTTTGTTCTGAAAAGTCCCAAGCAATGAAAAATTTCAACTTCCCGAGGTGGCGTGAAAATTTTGAATCATACAAAAGAACCATCTTTCCAAACTCAAATTCCTTATTCCAAATATTTATATCATGTCATGCCTTTTGTCTTTTTTTTTCTATCTTCTGGCTCCACTGAGAAATAGTGTGTTGCTCATCTAACTACATCAATTTGTCTATACACTCTTGACATCTGGTTCATCATCTAATCCTCCCATGTGCGCAATACATAGGGATGACAACATGAATTCCACAAGTAACACAGCTTCCACGCCAAACACCAATTGAAAGGGTGTGGCTTTATTAAGTTGTTTCTAAGTAGTCTTGTATGCCCAAAGTACGAAAATACCTTATCATCATAGGATTTCCTTCCAAAATCACATATTTTTGTCAACATATGTCCTAATATCTTGTTGAAAGCCTCAATAGTACCATTGGCCTATGAATGATAAGGGTTTTCTTGTGGGCACCACTATAAACTCAGCCAAAAGAATTATGATAGTCTCATTAATAAAATGAGTTCCCTTATCACTTGTCAAGGTCAATGAATATCCATACCTGCTAATAATGTTTTTGATTGAAATCTCATTGATGTAGCTATCTTTGTAATCCTTTGTAGGTGTTACTTATTCCCACCTTGTCAAATAGTCTTTACAAGTTTTAATATAGTGTGTGTCAGTCCTACGTAAGGGTGGGGAAATAGGACCCACAAAGTCAATCGCCCATTTCTTAAAGGGTTTGGCAATTTTAATAGGCCTTAGAGGCATCTCATCTCTAGATCTAGGCCTCCCAAGGTGTTGACAATGATCACACACCTTGACATATTCTTTAATATCCTTGTATAAGGTTTCCCACCAAAGACCAGCCATCAAAATCTTGTGCATGGTGGCATCTCTTACATAATGACCTCCTACAATTCCACCATGAGCTTCTTCCATTATTTCCTCGCATTATTTATCCAAAGACACACAGTAAAAAAATTCATCATGGCCTAACTTATACAAATATCCACCAATCAACTGGTAAGGTGTTGTGCGTATTGCAATTTATTTCTTCTCTAATGTCTTCATTCCCTTAGGTGTCTAGTTAGTGCGTAAAATGATTACAATATCTTCCAACTCATTGGACACGTGATTAAATCTAAAGAGGTGTGCATCCAACATTGTGTCCTCAATACTCTGCACATCCTCACTAGAATTGATTCTCAAAAATGATCATGCCCTAAGTTTTTTTCCTAGTTTCACAATCATGTAAACTCAAACTCTTGAAATAGTAGTATCCACCTGTAAATGCACCCTTGCAAAATAGGATTGTTGAAAAATACTTAAGTGTTATATGATCTATGAAGAAAATAAATGGTGTAGCCAATAATTATTGTTTGAACTTATGTAGCGCATAAATCATGGACAAATTTTCACACTTAGTAGTTATATAGTTCTCTTCGGTGGTGTCGACTTCACTTGCAAAAACAAATAGGGTGGTCCACTATTTGTTCACTTCACAGTTGTTCTAATACAGCTCCATCTCCATACCGAAATGCATCACATGAACATGGAAGGGTTTTTCCCATGAAGGAAAGTGCAAAATAGGTGAAGTGGTTAGTCTTTCCTTTAGTGTTTCAAACTCCTGTTGTTGCACCTCACCCCAATAGAATTTTCCATTAGCCTTCAAAATTTCTTTTCTAGGGCGGGACAATATTTGCATATCGTTTAATGAATTTCCTATAATAACCTATATGAATAAGAAACCCACACACTTCACTTTGATTTTTAGGTTCTTCCAATCTTAATATCATAACGTCCTTGGCTAGATCTACCAACAAGCCTTCTTTACAAATAATATTCCCAAGCAAAGTGTCAAAAGGTGTCGCAAAGATACATTTCTTAATATTCAAAGAGATACTCAATTGCCTACACCTCTCAAACATAAGCCTCAAATTGTCACAATGGTCCTTAACCAAACCATACATGGTCCAATCATTGAGATACACCTATAAAAACTTATGAATGAAGTCCGAAATGCTTGCACAATAATGCACGAAAAGACTGCAGGTGCATTCTTTAGTCCAAAGGGCATAACTATGTATGCAAAACTTCCCCACTCAGTGTGAAAATTTTATTTTTGTGATCTTCCTTTGTTATGCACACTTGATGATATCCTAAAATCCATCACTAAAAGAGTAGATCTCATGCCTGAAAACTCCTTCCAAGATCTCCTTAGTAAATGGGGTAGGAAAAGGATCAATAACACATGAAGTATTTAATTCTATGTAGTCCACACAGATCCTTATCCTCCCATCCTTTTTAATACTAATGACCATGGGACTCACCCACTCAGATTCCTCAATGGGCTCAATTATTCCAGACTTTAACATCTTATCAATTTCTTCCTTCACCTTAACATGCATATTAGGATTCATCCTATAAGGTCTCTTCCTAATCAGTGCACGCACCTTCTTTAAGTTTGATTCTCATCTCACCTAAATAAGGGTGTACGCCTTTTAACTCATGATATCCCCATGGAAATAAGTCCTAAAATTCATGCACAAGCTCAATAATCTTAGCCACCTCTTACTCAAACCAATAATCACCAATAATGGCCTCTTTAGGTTCTGCATCTGTCCCAATGTTAACCTTCTTTTTTTCATAGGCTCATGATATGTGTGTGCCTTCTCATCTGTTGTGTCCATCACCTCACACATACCTTTAGTACGGTTAACATCCATGTTATTATCCTCGTCCTCATCATCATTCATTATGCATACCAGTTTACCCCTTTCTTTTCTTCCTAGGAGCGGGCCATTTCTTCTTTTACTGTCTCTTCAAGGTCAAGGTGTGCCTCCAAATCTAACTCTCCAAACATGTCTAAGAGAAGTTCCTCAACCTTCATGTTATCTCCCAGAGTAAGGCATTTCATAATCTGTAGTGTTTCACTGACCAACGGTTTAGTAGAAAAGTAATCAAAAGTATGGATCATACATGAGGTCATCTCTTGCCAATTAATTATCTCTTGTGTCAACTCTACATGGACATACCACATGCGCATGTAGCTACTTAGGGTGGCGTAGAACTTATGTACCCAAAGTGATGGTGGTAAGGCCTCCTGCCCCTTTGTCCAAATTCTCTCACACTTCTAAACGTGGTGCAAAGAAGAATCCTTCCCATGGAATTCACATATTTGTGAAGGTACATTTCTCCTTAGAAACCTAGTAGAAAGGGTGATTCTCACCTCTTGTCATTCTAATAGGTTGTCCTATGTGTAGTCCACCAACGCGTTGTTGTCTGTGTAGGGTATAAACCAGCATATTTCTTCTATCACCCCCATCCTTCCACTTTGGGCTTCCATGGTGCACAAAAATACATCAGGGTTCCCTTCACCAGTGTACTAAGGTACCGGTTATAACTCAAACATCAAATGGAATGCTACTGATTACATGAGTAACAATATTATTGATATCTCACCCAACTTCTTCATATGTCCCATGCACCCAGTTTTCATAATCAATACTTGTAGTATCACTAACTGAATGATCATCATCCCACTTGTATCACTCCTTCCTTAGATGGCTCAATTACCTCAGGGTCTCTGATTATATACACGTATATCATGTTCAGTCTTCTTCACTCAAAGGCTCAACATACGTGGTAGACATTGTATCTGTTAGAGGTATAATAATGTGCTCTTCCTTTTTTTCAAATCTAATATGCCCCTTGTTGAAGTGTAAATCTGCATTATTCGCATAACACTAGGGGCACCCAAGTAATGTTGGGAAACTATCTACCTCCGTGATCTCTAATAATTCAAATTCCCTAGTAAACTTGGATCCTGAATCATAATAGTCACATCTTTTAATACCCCAATAGGATTATCCCTAGTTTTGTTTTCCATATACAACACATTCGAAGAAGGTTGCAATGGTGGTTTTCCCATCTGATTCCAAGCATCCAACATGAGTACATTAACTTCTGCACCTATATCTATTAGAATGTTTCTCATAAGCCACCCATCAATGACCACATTTAATGTAATCTCTTTATCATACTCATGATTATGGGGAGGTAAATTTACATGGAGTATCTTCCTCTCGTGCTCATTACATATGCACGATACTTTCTCTCTCTCAACCACTCTCCTAACAAGGGGATTATGTTCTCCTGATGTAACATTTTGTAGAATTCCTTTAAATCATCTACATCCTTCTATGGGATTTCAACCTTCTTTTCTCGTTCCATCACATATGCCTGTTCCTTCAAACTCTGAATTTCTCCTTGTAGATTTTTGATAATGTCTATAGTCTCTAGGTACACTTCTTTTTTATGTTTAGTATCAAGGTAATTTTCATTGATCACTTATTACTTTATTATAGGTGACTTATACTTAAGAGGTTGATGAGCACGCACAACCTCAACACGTGTGGTAACTAACACTAGTTGTAATTCATAATTAAGCCCAACCTTTGGCATCCATTTATCTCCATCCGTGCATTGTATCTTAATCATAGCTGCTCCCTTGTCTTACTTATGTTACTTTCTCATATGCTCATACAAGTCAAGGAATTCTTCAAATTTATGTTGTTTTCCACACCAAGATAAAACCACGTTCTGAGGGTATTCACACTAATAATGATCAAAAGATCCACAAGTAAAATATTTCCTCTAAGAAATCCTCCTCTTCCACTTTCATGACCTCGCCCTCTAAACCCACCATGGAAGCATTTATTCCTATTATCCCCATTATTGCACCCTTCATTATGTTGTTATCCTTGTTCCTTAGACCCACTAGCTACACTAGTATAGCGCATACCAATCTCAATAGCCTCATGAATATGATCAATCAATCTACAATTCTCTATATCATGAGTGTGAGACTTACAAATCTTACAATAACATGATACATTTTTCCATATCATGCACTACGACAATGGGAATATACTCGAATCACGATCCAAGTGATAGATCTCACAATCCAACAACATGGCATGCATCGATATACTAGGATAGCTATCCTTAGTGTCTCCTTCAACCTCACAATCTATAATCCATATTCCATTGCGTGTCTTATGAGTTGAATTGGCTTAAATTTTCTCCAACTGCTTCGGTATAGATTATATCTCTCACCTCGAGAATGGGCTAACTCAGCGTCCACACTTCCAACTTCCTCGGCACACAAATCTCCTTCTAAATCCTCGCACATATCCATAAATATATTATGAGAGAGCACCCTTATAAATAGTGTTATCAATTTTCCAATAAACCATTGTGCATGTTGGTTGGGGTGAATATCATAAGACAACTTTGATAACAAATTTTTAAAACGTGCATCATACTCCCTTACACTCTCATCCATGCCCTGCTTAATCTCCTTCAACACATTGATGTTTTTCTGTTCAAACTCAAGTATATGGAACTCAACCAAGAAGGCATCACACAACACATTGTAATCCACAATAGTTTGATTCGAGTCATACTTCTTATACCAACTATGTGCACACCCTTACAAAGTAGTAGCAAACTGACTTGCCTTACGCTCAGGAGTTGTGATTCCCTTAGCACACCATAGTATCTCACACATGTACACATGCTTTGTTGCATCCTCAATGCCTCTGTACTCTGGTAGGTGAAGATATGTATTGTAATAAACTTGTTGTGGTTAGTGCGGACCATACCCACCAGATCCAGAACCTATATTACCTCTAGTATTCCCTCCACCTCTTGAACTACCAGATCCACTAGATCCCAAGCCTCTGGATCCTCCAAATCTACTTAATCCTCCTCCCGTAGTAGGAAAAAAACCATTGGATGTGCTTCCCCGTGTCCTAATAGTGGTACTAAACTGAACTCCCATATTCTACGAAGTTATAGTACTTCCATATGTATTTCCAATGTTCTCTGTGCCCACACTTTTTCCTAATGATGCACCAAAAAAAATTCCTCGAATCGGTCCTCCAAACAACAAAGATGTTGTTGCTGTGATGTCATAGATGTTTTCTGATGCACTTCTATACTCAAAGGAAAATGATATCTACTTGAAACCACTGGATTACCTACACTTTCATATTTATCAATAGTTACTTCTGGAACTCAAACACCAAGCGCAAGGGCTAGGTAACTAGGTGAGATTAGATGGGCACCCGTGATCCTTAGTCTTTCCTCATTAGATGTGATTTCATCATAAGATCAAGGGGATTCTCTATTGCGCTTTCTTAATTGGAGGATACCATGATGCTCCAACTCCACGTCTTCTACATGAGCTTCAAATCATTCATGATACATCATCCTCTATAACTACATAGACTCCTCAATATCATTCTTCTTCACCAACTCCCTCTTCCACACTTCATTCTACTTAATTTACCTTTCGCCACAAGGTCCGCCATCTTTCACCACACCTCCAACCCCTGTGCGCAGTGGGATGTTTAGCTAGCCATAGGGAGGCACTCTAAATTTAGCACCACCATAAAGATCTTAGTAACCAAAGGAATAGCATGGATGTAAGATCCTCTATGTTCATACAAGAATTCAAACTCAAAAACTTCTAGACAAGAATATGTAGACACGACGTACTCCAAAGTATAATTGTGCACAAACACCACTCACCAATAATCTAAAGCATGTGTCCAAGGTTCATCTACATTAAACAATGCTTGATACTCTTCTTGTGTCCAAGTCCTTGGTCTATAACTCTAGATTTTATTTGATGCATATGTTAACAGCCACTACAATCGTACTGACTCTATTGGAAAGCAACATAAGAATGTCTCGGTGAGTTCATAATAAATATGTTGCACCCCACACACGCATATTGAAATCAGGTCCAGTATTATATCTCTGTGTAAACTAATCTTTTCCGTCAATAACCCAATCTTCAATGGTCCTGAGATTCAATCAATAAACCATCATCATGCAACATCTTGTCAGTCAGCTTAAAAAAGAGGTCCCGGCAAAGGAACCAAAATGTAGTATTTATTTTCTCACTTGATCCCTAACCGTGTTGGCACTTCATTCATACATTTAAATTCTCACCCGAAGTGCACAAAGGTACCAATTCTCTCTTTTATGGAATCTTCTTAAAGATGTTAGAATGTAATTTCATGCGTTCCATATCCATGACAATTAATCAAAGTAAAACATAATAAGAACTAGATCACAACTTTAGTGCATACTAAACTAAACAATGATCAAGATCAAATTTACCATACAATAACCATGAATAGATATATCAATAATCAATATCCATCCACAAAGATCCATCTTATTAATTCATCATCAAACACAAATTTGAATACATACATAGTACTCGCATCAGTCATGCACGCTCATGAACAAATAGTATAATTCTAGTACATATGAATTGATGGTTATCCTCCCAAAACTGTGAAAATAAATAAATATATATATATATAGGGGTGGGTAATTTCCTTCCCTTCCCATGCACTTCAAAATAAGTTACATGTTCAAAATAGCCATGCGCCACTACAAAGGTAACTAAAGAAGCATGCAAGCTTCACCTAATAATAGATTATCTATAACCAACTCTATATCTGATCCTATCATTAGCTAAAACTCTACATGACTCTTGGTCTTCCTATTGTTCCCAAAATAGCCTTTGCGTATTCTTGAAGTCTTCACGTATTTATCCAAAGTGTGCTCTATACTCAATCCTATTTTTAGCCTGCAACATGCAAAATGGCTAAGTCTTGAACTTTCCCCTTACGGGAATGAAACCATATGGCGCAAATATTTCACACCCTCGTGCCTAATTATGTGCCCCCACTTCTATGCCACTATCTTCTACTCCTTCAACATCTAGGCAAGAATTCATCAGCCCAAGAAGGTTACTACATGTTACCCAAATTTTAATCTAGTAATTGAAAATTGCTTGATTAAAATAAATGAACTATAAACATAAACCTATCATAATGATAATACATGTACAATATTGGAATGTATGTGTTCCCTTATCCTTTTATTTTTCCACACATGTGAACCTATGTACCATATGTAAAAATGTGTATTAATTTCCAATCAATATGATTATAAGAAATTAGTAAATAACATAACTTAAAGTAAAATCATGGAGCATATACACCTATATTCCTTGTTATCAAAATTCAAGGGATGAAAATGTAAAATATAAGAGAAATATAGTGATTTATTATGCTATGTGAAGCCGCCATGTGTGCACTTAATCCTACCACATAGCCATCTTATATGCATTTTATCCTACCAAGTAGCCAACTTGTGTACATTTGAGGTTTTCATGGGTCCAATTTGTATATGATCATGTAAATTTCATAATTAAACACATATTAAAATGGTGTAGTAAATTGGAATAGATATGTGAATGGCATCATATGGTGTCTTCTATAGATCTTATTTATAATATGCATGAATGTAAGAAATTTCTCGTAATATGCTCCCATTTTAAGATGAAGGATGTTGGAAAGGATGACTTCACTCAAAAGAGAATACTTAGTCTTGTAAAATCATAAAAGAAACAACATCAATTATATAAACCATATCTATTTTATCAATTAACATGGTATAAAGGTGTATAATTCGTAAGACGTAAACATTTTAAGAAAAATAAATTTGTAGAAATCATAATATACAAGCATTTTAATAATAAGTAATGCATAGAATTCATAAGATATAAGCATTTAAGCATAAGTTTCTATGTAGCATAACAAGAGTGAAATATGTCACTGGAGTGTTATAACAATTTGACAAGATAACATAGTAATGATAAGATGAGTAGTAATATCACAACACATGACTCAATTCCTAATAGACTCATAGTGACCTATGACACAACATGACATGGCATGGCCATCATAAAGAGATGTAATTGACAAGACATGATAGACTTGACCATTGTTAGTAATGTTAGTTGATATCTCATGCGTGCAAGAATAAGTATGCAACAAGCAATGATAGTAAGCTAAACGTTAAGAAACAATGATATAATCATGAAATATAGTAAACAAAGGACTTAGATATAGTGTAATAATTAACGTGTAATAAATAGTGAAACAATCATCATTAATAAGTAGATAAGGAAAAATTTTGTAATAATTAATTAAGGAAGAATTATGTAACAAGAAATTCCATATTTTTAAGTATGAAAATGTATGGGCTTAGATCTAGTATGTAAAAATCAATGTGTCATGATCAATGTGTGATAAATAATGACATGATCATGAAGTATAACAACTAATGTGCTTGGATTAATGTCTAACAAGTAATGATCTAATCGTAAGATGTAACAATCAAATGTTCCATAAGAAATGTGTAACAATAAATGATATACTTGTTAAATTTATAGAATTAAATTTATAAGGAGAAATGTAAATAAGAAATAATCATACTATAGACAACAATGGGGCCTAAGGCCAGAGAGATGAAATCAATCAACATGTGTTAAGAAAGGATGTTAATAATCCATTTTGTCTAAACTATGTGCACAATAGGAATTTTTGCTAAAGAAATGTATGTTGTAAGTAGATTATTTCATAATAATGTTTATCTAAAGGTAATAACTCAAGAAATATAATAAATATATCATAGGATGTTTGATCCTATCAAAACATGTAACAAGTAATGTTTCATAGGATATTCACTCCACTCTAAAGATATAGAAAGGAATGTATTATAGGAAGCAAGAGTGATGTTAGGAACCTAATGTTAATAAGCATAAAGAAAACAAACAATATAAATCATGCATAGATTTCCATAGTATATGATAAAATAGAAAATATAGCATACAAGTGCACATAGAAAACATAGCATAGATCACACAAGAAAATAGATCAAATACGACATATAGCATATAAGAATAGAGAAAACACAAACTATAGAATACAATTACATGGATAAATTAGATCGCATAGTATAAAAACTCACAATTTTCTAAAGTAATTGAAATAGGCATTATTGTATGGTAACTGGACACAACTACAAAAAGAAATCAAATCATTCAACATCACAAATAATTTAGAGAATGTCATCACAAAAGTGCATGAAACATTCAAACTATTTAATTTCAAATAAAAATTTAATCATGTAATCACATAAGTACACATAACAGTTATATCAATCAATGTTAAACAACAATCAAAGCATTTAATCACATAAATGTATGGAGTAGTCAAATCAATCAATGTCATAAAGTAACCAAAGTGAATGTAACACATAATTGTATGGATTGGTCAAATAAATTGATGGTGTAAGAAACAATGTTATATACTCAAACAAATATTCTTGGGTCGATAATAGTGAACTAATATTGATCCAGATGAGTTCCCAAAGCAAGACTAGCCCATGTCAACATTCAAAAAGGATGTATCAAAGCCTATTTTAGAAAATCTATTTTGGAAGGTACCGAAATCTATTTTAATCATTGAATGTTCAAGATGATTATTCAAATTTGGATCAGCAATCGAGCCATATTTCTAAAATTCTATTTTTAAAAATTCTTGAAATCTATTTTTAGCGACTTTTAGCATTTTTCATTTTTAGGGTCTTCGGAGAAATTTTGGGCTTCGGAAAATTTTGGGATTTATATTATATCAACTAAACATATATTCTAGTAGTGTGTTTCACGCTTAGTTCCAATGCATCCTCTGGTTTTAAATTGGGTCAATGAGCTAGGAGATATGACCTCGACAAAAGTACTAAAAATAATAATAATATAGTAATTTATTATTTTCATATTTTTTCCTTTTCTGCCCATTTGAATTCAGCCCAAGGTGGATGAATGTCATCTCCATGTAGGCAAGCCCTCATTTCACATTTGGGACCCTTAATTTCTACTCCTAGGAACCTTCCATCTTCCACATTGTTTAACTATAAAGAATATGGTTTTGAATAAAGGCACAAGTTTGCAAGTTAAACATTTTTAGGAGGCATAAGTTGTAGGTTCACAATTTTTGAGGCATATATCTTTTTATATATTTTTCTATTTGTATACATCTTCATTTACAGAGGATTGTGAGGCATGCATCTCTCTTATAAAGTTTTCTTTCCACATACATTCTTAATTGCAAATATATTTGGCATACATCTCTCCCAAAAGAGTTTGTCAATTTGTATACATATTCAATAAAATTGTTTTCTTTGTATAATTAAAAATATTATTCTACAATATAGTTATGTTTTAATTCTTTAGTAAATTCTTTAATTTTTCAATACAATTCTTTAATTCTACAAATTTGGTTATTTAATTATGAATATATTTTTATAACACATTAAACGCCACCATTAATATGTTGTCCACTTGAATTCCAAAATAATTTAGATCATTGGTGCAAACCGTAGGGAAAATGAAATTTTCAAAAATTTACAGGTTTTGAAAATGATGGGAAATTCCATCCCAAAAAAAGAGAAGAGGGCTCAATTCGATATGCAAATCTGTTTCTAGCATTCTGAATTGATATTGAAACACTCTTAGAACAAAACCAAGTTTTAAGTGAAGAGAACCAATGGTTGCAGACCAATCTAAACATGATCATGTAACAAATGATGAATATGCAGAAAAATGTCCCATTTTGAAATCCCCATTGTGGAAGGATTGCTCCAATCAAAGGTGAGATGCGAAGTTATGCATAATCTATAGAATTAGTTTGGATAAAAAGAATCATTTTGTGAAGAAATTTAGAAATATGTGGCCATCTTGCAAGGTAAATTTGAAGAGATAAAAGGAAATAAGAAAAATTTTGTAGATGCACAGATAAGAACAAAGGAAAACATGGTTTGTTTTTATTTTTCTACACAATTAAATAATCATCCGCATGTGATTGGCAATTTTGAAAAACACAAAAGGGATTGGTTTCAAGCTATTAAATAAAATGGGGCATAACGACAAGGCCTTAGAAAATATGGAAAAGGAATTTAGGAACCTCTCAAAGTAGAAAAACCCAAAGAATTTTGGCCTCGGGTATACTTAGGAATCATCTCAACCTACTATGGGTCCCACATTCATTAAAGTAAGCATACATCAAGAGAACTATTCAATAGTGATGTGAGCCATATGTATATGCATATGGTAGGTATTTGATTTTCCACATCATTTAGAGTCATTGTGGTAGAAAAGGTCATGATTATGATCATTGTTGGAATTTCCATCCTTTTGATATTTATGGGAAGCGCAACCATGGCAGTTTTATATGTTGGTTTGTTGATATCCCTCTACAAACGTATCCCAGAATAGTAAAAAAATAATTTGGTCGGCCACCCCACTCAAGTGGAAGTAAATCACTCCAACACTCCAAACTTATTATGTACATAAAATTTCAATCCTATAAGCAATGGAGCCCATTGATTCTCAAGGAAGGGTGAATAATCCAGATGAGCGCTCAAAGAAAGACTGACCCATATCACTATTTAGAGAAGGGTGTATCAAAGCCTATTTTTAGAAGGAAATGAAATATATTTTTATTATTGAATGGTTGAGATGAGTATTTAGATTTATATCAGAAATTAGATCCATCTTTCTAAAATTCTATTTTTAGAAAGTTTTGAAATCTAACTTTAGCGAGTTTTTAATAGATTTCAACATTTTGCATTTTTGAGGGCCATCGAGAGAATTTTTGGGATTCTTGAACTTATGGGCCACCTATTTATCAATAGATATATATCATAGTAGTGCACTTCAATCTTCTTTCCAATGCATCCTCCAGGTTTACAAATTGAGTCAATGAGATAGGAGATATGAGCCCAAAAAGGAACATTACAAAAACAATAATAATATAGTAATATTATTATTTTTAGATTTTTTCATTTTTACCCATTTGAAGTCACCAAGGTGGATTCATATCATCTCCATGTAATATGGCCTTTTGATTATCATTTATAACCCTTCATTTACTATTGCTAGCAACCTTCTATCTTCTACATTGTTTGACTATAAAGAACATGATTTGAATAGAGAAACAAGTTTGCAAGTTGATTTTTTTAGTAGGCATAAGTTGCAAGTTTGCAAGTTTTGAGGCATACATCTCTCCTATAGAGTTTTCCATTTGTATACATTTTCATTTGAAAGGATTACGAGGCATGCATATCTCTTACAAAGTTTTTTTAGGCATACATTCTCAATTTTGAAAAGATATTCAACATACATCTCTCCCATAGAGTTTTCCAATTTGTATAGATATTCAAAAAGGTAGTTTATTTCTATAATTATATATCTACTTCTGCAATATATTTATGTTTAAATTCTTTAGTTATACAATATAGTTCTTTAATTATACAATTTTAGTGATTTAATTATGAATGTATTTCTATAACACATTAAACACCACCATTAGTGTGTTTTCCATTGAACTCTATGTAATATTCCCTAGCGTATGCATGCCCCTTGGTGATAGAATGTAGGATTTGTAAGGTGTGTAATGCCCATGATTTTTAACTACTTAATGTATTTTATGAAGTTTGCATGTTGAGGTAGTGCATTAGTGTTAAATCCAAATGATCATAAGGTTCAAATTGAGGTATTTACTATGTCATACATAGGTCCTAATTTTATATTTTTTCAATGTTGTTAAATGTGTTAGTATATTTAGAATAGGAAATATGAAAGTTAAAAATCTAGATAGAAGCAATAATGGCCCTAGTGCATAGGCTATAAATGGTGGAAAAAGGAAATTTGGAGTCCTAGGTAATTATTGTCCCCTCAATAATCATATCAAACTCATCAAATGTGTTACATTGCTGCCAAGTAACAACCTAATTAAAAAATTAGGAAAAAAAATTATAATAATCAATAATAATTATAAAGTGTGTGTGTGCAATGTGTTATATTTGTAATAATTTAACCAATTATCATGTTAATGTGATATCCTACACTATGTCATGGTACATATGAAGATGTCATGTCCGGTAATGGATAATGCTCGGATAACTCTAGGACATATCATACATAACACGATACTGAGTATCATCATCCTCAAAGGTGTAATTTGAATCTATACTTGGTCACTAAATTTCGTAGTAATGATACTATTTTGGTGTAAGAGAGTGTAATGGGGTCCTGTAAGGGTCATTCTTGCATGGATACTACCAAACTATTGTATTTTTGCATGGCAAGATAACATTGGACATATGTAATGAGAAGTAGGAGTCCTAACATGATGTTGTTGATGTTTTATCACATAGTGTCATGGGATGTGTCTAGAAATATGATCAAAACTCAATGTGGTAGTTTGTAAATGGTATGCCTTAGAATGATGAATTGTTTATGGAGTAGGAAATTAAGGAGTCATAATAAATTAAATAGGGTACTTTTATCACTCTGAAGTGCACCTGGATGAAGAAGTGAAAGAAACTCTTCACTTTGGTTGATACAATGGGAACTCATCTGAGTTGTGGGTGACTCGAGTTTAGGAGAACCTCCAAGTGAGCTAGTTCCTAGGATTAATCACCTAAACTAATTCTCTAGTGGGGGTTAAGGGAGATAAATAAACACAAACTTAACTAAAGAAAGTAAAATAGGTGATACACCAATGTTTTAGAAACTCATATTTACACAAGACACACCGAATTGATCGCTAAAAACTCGACACAATCACTTCATTTGTTGTTTGATAGGCTTTCACACTCACAAAAGGCATTGACATACACTTAAATGACCTGTAAAAGCTTTCAAAACTAACTTTATTAAGGTGTTTTGGAGTTATAAGCATGCAAAGGAAATAAAAATTCACTAAAACATACCAAGAACACATTGTAACACACTTCAAAATTTGAAAATTGAGGAAAATCATCTGTTATTGCCTTGAATAGGTGATGTAGTATAAAATTATGCATAGCATAAGTATGATAGAATGAATAAGTTCCCCCTTCTCTTGCTTGAAAAATAAAGGTACATATAACAAAAATAATTAGAAGTTAACTCAACTCCTTTCCGAAAATAACACTCTCAACCTCGGTTTTACTCGGTTGTTAATTGGAGACAAATCCAATATTAGCCAATTTTACATGCACAATTCAAATCCTTCTTGAAATTAAAACAATTTTTAATAATAAGTTAAAAACAATGTGTATGGTTTTACAAGAGCTAAAAATAAGCTTACATGGTCTATTTTTGTCTTTTGTTGGCTCGATTGACTTCATTCAAACTCACTTTCCTTGCAAAAGTTGAGGTGATGGTATGGTCAATTTACAAGTATTAAGGTAATTGGCCTCTAAACTTAGAAAAAAATAAGGTAAGCAATATGCCTTTTAGCATAAGTTAAGTTAATATTTTCTTATTTGATTTGGAATATATGCATGAGTTTGAATAAGCGAATTGTTTGATTTTGCTAAGGCATGCATGACATGGATTAAGATAATCATGTGGTTCTTTAGGCACATATGCATGCATAATGATGTGGCTTCGTGACTTTGGTAAGGAAATTAGTCCCCCCACCATGTAAGATTGGTAATAATTTAAAACACTACAATATTCCCCCTACGTGGGTATGTGGTAAATTAGGGGTTTTGAAGACAACCTAACCATAGTTAAAATGAACATGATTAGATTGTACCCATAGTTTTGAAATATCCAATTAGGTTTGAACCCTAAAAAATAATTCACTTTGCATTGGAGTTCTGAATGTTTCATGTCTGGGAAGACTCTACCAAAAAAAAATTGGCCACCATTATTATGTTTTTGGAGCTCTATTCTAGCAATACTCAGCCTTACCGCCATGTTTGGAGTCTTTAACCTAGATTTTTCTTTGCCCTGGTTCAAGCCATGCATTTTGTTTCTCTGTTTTTGTGTTATTTATAGTTATGGCCACCATTATTTAATTTTTGGAAGGGATCGAGTCAAATATGTTCATGGTTTTTTACTTTTGGCTTCTTGTTCGTTCCAAAGAATGGCCGTCATTTGGAAGGATGAATCTCTATTTTTTGTTGAGTCACTCATGGCTTTATTTCTGAAATGGGTGGTTCGATGAGTTTATTTCTCAAGCTCATTTTGGATATGTTGATCGGTTATGTTTTCTCTGTAATTTTGATCTTTGTTCATTACTCCATCCATCTTGTGGGTTTCTTGATCCGGATCACCATGCTTCCTTGCTTTCTCACGGGTTGCCATTAATGAGGCTTGAGCTAGTGTCTTTGTGTGAGCTATGTGTTCATAATTTGGTTCAAGCTCGAGAATTCTCTATTATGTTGGTTTGTGTATTGTTCGTCATGTCTCAAAGCATATCATGGTGTTTTTCCTATGCTAGTTCCAAAATTTTATTTTCCTTGTATTTTTATTTTGGGATCGACGTAATGTCCTATGGCTTTGGTTTTAATGGATAGAGAGCTAAGTTTCATTTTGTGCAAACTTTCCACCGTTAGGTTTTCATCCTGGCACTCACCATTTTCATGTTTTGTTGGTTTCTCTTTTGCATAGCTCACCTTTTCTATATTGACCTAGCTCGAGGTGTTTGTAATTAAAGGGATCACTTGGGGTTCATTGTGTTCACACATGGTAGTGCCTCTTCTTGGAGCTCAACATGGCCTATGGATCAGCTCGCTTGCTTTGATTATGCTCTATTTCATCGAGTTGGTTTATTTTTACCTCCAATTGAGCCATGGGGCTTGGTTATGGTTTTTTCATCTCTATGTTGTTTTTGCCCTCAATCTTTTCTTATGGATTGAATGAGTGGGGGTTTACATCATTTCACATTGTTCAAAATCTTTAGATCTTACTCAACTAGCTCGGTTCCACGAGCTCATCTCAACTCACTATTTTTATCACATCATCATGTTTTTCTTTGTAACTTTGTCTTGTCAACATAACTCAACTTGGCATGGTATTTCATCCAAGATCAAGCTCTTGTCAAACCCATCTTCCCACCTCAGCTCCTGAGTTCCCTATGTGAAACATAATCCATACTTGGAATTTTTTTCTTCATTTAAAGTTTTGGATAGCTGGAAAACTTGGGGTCTTTCTAGATCATACCTAGATTTGATTTCAAGGATTCTGGATCTATGCTTTGTATTTATCTTGCATTTAAAATAGGTGTCAATCTATTTGAGTTGAGCTTCATTTGATTGGCTCATTGTTTGAGTTGGATACCATTACTTAGTCTTCCTTCTTCATATTTGTAACTTACTTTTAAATTTGGCTCATGCATTTTGTGGCACTTGGATTCTTTGTATCTCCTAATACATTCTAGGATGCATTTTATTTTTCAAAGTACATCATGAGCTTCATACTAATTTGAATATCATTAAAAAAATTTGGGAATCTTGTGAACTTTTCTCTCTTTAAACATGTATGGTAAAATTGTAGTCTTCATATTCAGTTTTGAGTGTTTAATGGAAGCTAATAATCTCCATTTCTTACAAAATGCATGGTTATTCTTGAGGGTTTACTTTGGAGATGTATTTCCTTGTAACCTTCATCTTGTTTTGTGCAAAAATAAGGTCACTTTGAGATTTGAAAAATTATTCCTCTTACCTTACTCTCTGGAACTTGAAGCTCATTACGAAATATAAAGTGCTTAGATTGGTGGAATTTTCCTTGTAGTTTGATCAAAATATGCAACTTATATTTACTCTTGCCAATTGCATGGTTGTTCTTAAAATGATGCATTGCGGTTATGGAAAATTCTCTCTTGTAAAATTTATTTCTTTGTGAGAAGGCTGATATTTATTCATTATTTCTTGAAGCTCATTATGTTGTATGGTTTACTTGAATTCTAAATTCTAGACCTTCATAGCATATTATGAACTCGATTCTTTTGAAGAACATTTACTATGTATATTAATTTGAATACTTTGCACAAAAACTGATGTAAAACTTACAACTTTTGTATTCTCTTTTGAATTTGTAAAATATGGAAGTTCGTATTCTTGTAAGTGTATGTCAATCTAAAAATTTGCACTATATTGTTCTCGCTTCTAAAAGAAAATCTGCAATATGGTCATCATGCATTGTATTTGAAATATTGTATTTTCCTTTGTTCTTGAATGTGATGCTTCTTAATTTCTGCAATACTAGTTCATAGAATTCATGTACATTCAAAGCTGGGATTCTAATGAAGTAATGAGACCCTGAGCTCTAACATCATATGCTTTTCCTCTTTCGGTTGTAAGGAGCGGAAGTTGGATCAACTTGGAGATGTTGTCTGCAAGGAAGGGGTCTCGTCTACCCGATCCAATGATGGGTCCCCTTCTTATTTTCATTCTCATTTTTCAATTTATCTCGCATTCTTTTACTTTTCTTTTCATCATATTCCATGGCTTATGTGGGAAACTTGTATAATTTGCTTATTAATATATATAGTTGTTGTATGTAATGAGTTGTAGTTGCTTATTTTCATTTCTTTATTCACATAATTAAATGAACATCTAAAACTCAATACTTAACACAACTTCATATAATCATAACGCACTAAAATGAATTTCTTGTACGTTTTTACGATAATTTGAAACATAAAATTGAAAAGAATGATTGAATGAACCTCCTGTAGCTGCTCTTTCCCTTGACAATTTCAAATTTGCAACATGATTACTTGTTGTTCTAGTATGTAATTTCTTATGTATTATGCATTTCCCATCTCCATCAAGACCTTACAACATTCTTGAATGGTTTATGCATGATCTTGGAAAAGACAAAAACTAGAATAGCATTCTATGTGAGGAATTGGCATCCTGGAACTACATTCCTAGTTGTTTATTGCCTCATTGTTTTCCAAATCAACTAATGATAGTGAAAAATCTAAAGAAGAAAAAATTGTACCCCTTCCTAATGATGATAAAAAATGGTCAACATCTTTGAAATATTTTACGGATTGATTGTCTACTAATTAGAAAGAACCCTTTAATCGATCACTTTCAACCATGAAAATCAATCCAAAACCTTCATACAAGATTGACTAAGCATGCCCAATCTAAGAAGCTCTAATAAAGATTGAAAATCCTCCAAAACAAATAAAAAACAACATCAACAATATGTGTAAAAATGCACTTCGGGAAAGAAACAACCTACAACTTGATGGAAAATCATACATGCTCCAAGTGGAACATGTAGAGTGTGCACAAGCACTTATTTTATAGTAAACAAACCTACACTAACCTTCTCTAACCAATAGAAAGGATAAGCTAAAACAATCCTAATACGGGTAGAGAGAAGTAGCTTCCCTTTCTTAGAGCATGTGACCATGAGATCGGTTTAAAACTAGATCACATGGAAAAAGAGAAAATGTGATTTGTACCTTTGATTTGCTCAAAATAGTAGTCCATAAAATTATAAATAGCTCTATTTGATCTCAGAATCAATTTTGGGAGGTATTGGGGTGGACTTTTGAGAACATGAAGCTCATCCTTGCGTTCTAAGTCAAGGAAAAAAATTGGTAACATTGAACTTGATTCCAAACTATCCAAGTATTTGATTAGACAAGGTCTCTTCAAAATTGAAAAAGTGTCCTTTCGATGTCTTATTTTATTTCTTTCCTCTTCATTCTTGAGCACATTTAGAAGATGATAATAACATTGTTTTTCTTCCTTAAACTACCCTACCTCTTCCATGATGATTGGTTTTGTAATGATGTCATCATTTTGTTCCTCATTTTAATCCACCATGCGGTTGGAAATATCTAACTTCTCCTTGAAATTAGCTTGATTTCCTTGGTCCATTGTAATGACTAATGACGTCTTTAGTGAATCACAACAACCCTCTAGAAGTGTAGCAATCTCTAAACATGCAGGGAAATGATGATCCTTTCATTCAGCTATATAATCTGGATCATGTGGAATCCCCTCCTTCTCATCATTATCATCATCCTGTCATCTAGCAAAAATTTTGTTAAGCTGAAAATATGTTGTTCATTGTCTTGTGGTAACTTTAAATTTGTCAATTCCCCTTATATTTAATCTGAAAATGTTCTTAATTCAGATCTGATTTTTTTATCAGCACTTAATGGTAGTTTATCATGCATGGTTAACCCCTCTTTTTCTCTAAATCAACATAATATAAATTAAAGAACTATAATTACATCATTTTATTTGTTAAAATATGGTACAAAATCAACATTACTTGGTCTGAAAATTCGGGCTCTATCATATGCTCATTCAAAACATTATTCTTAATTTGTAGCTCAAGAGAATGAAGAAAATATTTCCTCACCTTTACTTGATGATCATATTCCTTCTATTGCTTTGAAACTTCCGCCTCTTTCTTGCACTCTTTTACTAGATGTGGAATCTGATTGGACTCTAATTTCAAAATCCAATCATTCAAATTTTTCATAAACTATTCTCTACTGATTTCTTCAATTGGTTTCCCTCCTTGACTGATTTTTTTCTTGTCTCCTTCCCAAATTGGGTTTGGGAATGTGCGAGAATGGGTGGGTTGGGTCTCAACTTGATTTGGAAATTTTTGTGCAAAGGGAAAGGTTGAAAAATTTTCACGTGGAGGAGACAGTGGGAATAGTAGCATTAAAAAATTTTGGAATCTAAAAAGTGGGCTCAGATGGTTCATAAGGAAGGTAAGTAGGAACATCCCATCGAAAGGGTTCCTCCACCTTGAGCTTGTTATCCTCTAATACCTGCAATTGTTCAATTCATTTTTTGAGAGCTTGGCATGTCTGCTTTGAACCTATGAATTTTATTTTCAAACTATTCGTTAGGAATGAAACAATTCTCATAACCTACATAACTTGTATACCCCTATTCCCGAATAGCATAATGAACGTAAGGATAACCATATTGATTAGCAAGATTTGGATCATGGGCATACTCATTGTGATAAGGATTATAATACTTGATTTGGAGGAGGATATTAGTAAAAATGAGGTGGATTTGAATGGTTCAGCTCTTGGAGAAAGGAATTCCAATGAGGAGTTGACATTATGATTATGTGACCTTATAAAAGATGAAAAATGGATGATAATGTCTCACTGCTTAGAAAAGTGGACTGTTTGGATCAACGGAATGGCCAAATATGTGTTTAAAATTTACCTCCTAAAGGTTGGAATTTTACCAAGCACACATCAAACTTGGAAAAATTAAATATAGACCAAGATATTATGGAACAACTGCAAAAAAATGAGTTCAATTGTCCCATTGAGCATGCAAAAGTTTGTTATCACTCCAAATTACACCATGGATGAAGAAGTGTAAGAAACTCTTCACTTTGGTTGATACAATGTGAACTCGTTTGAGTTGTGGGTGACTCTAGTTGAGGAGGACCTCAAGAGGAGGTTGATTCCCTAGGATTAATCACCTAAAGTAATTCTCTAGAGGGGGTTAAGGGAGAGAAATAAACACAAACTTAACAAAAATAGGTAAAATAGGTAATACAACAATGTTTTAGAAACTTATATTTGCATAAGACACACCGAATTAACCACTAAAGAACCGAGAAAATCACTTCATTTGTTTTTTAATAGGCTTTCACACTCATAAAAGGCATTGACATACACTTAAATGAGCTGAAAAGATAGCAAAACTAACTTGATGAAGGTGTTTTGGAGTTATAAGCATGCAAAGGAAATAAAAATTCACTAACTCATGTTAAGAACACGTCGTAACACACATCAAAAAAATTCAAATGAAGGAAAAAGCAGTCTTTTATTACCTTGAACAGGTGGTGTAGTACAAAATTCTACATAGCATAAGTATGACAAAATGAATAAGCTCCCCCTCCTCTCTTTCTTGAAAATCAAGGTACATATAGAAAAAATAATCAAAAGTTGACTCAACTCCTTTCCAAAAATAACACTCTCACCATTGATTTTACTTAGTTGCTAATTGGAGACAAATCCAATGTTAGCCAATTTTACATGCATAATTTGAATCCTTCTTACAATTAAAATAATTTCTAATAATAAGGCAAAAACAATGTGCATGGTTTTACAAAAGCTAAAAAAATCAAACTCACTTTCCTTGTAAAAGTTGAGTGATGGAATGGTCAATTTGCAAGGATTAAGGTGATTGGCCTCTAAACTTAGTAAAAACTAAGGTAAGCAATCTATCTTTTAGTAAAAGTTAAGATAATATTTTTTCTTATTTGGTTTGGCATATATGCATCGGTTTGAATAATTGGCTTGTTTGATTTTGTTAAGGCATGCATGACATGGCTTAAGATAATCATATGGTTTTTGGGAACATATGCATGCATAATTATGTGGCTTCATAACTTTGGTATGGTGATTAGTTTTCCCCCACGCAAGATTGGTAATAATTTAAAACACTACAATATTCCTCCCTACGTGGGTATGTGGGAAATTAGGGATTTTGAAGACAACCTAACCATACTTAAGATAACCATAATTAGATTGTAACCATAGTTGGAAAATCCCCAATTAGGGTCGAAACCTAAAAATCATTCACTTTGCATTAGAGTTCGGAAGTTTCATGCATGGGGAGACTTTGCCAAAATTGTTTTGGCCACCATTATTCTATTTTAGGAGCTATGTTCCAACAATACTTAGCCTTGCTACCATGTTTGGAGTCTTTAACCTTATTTCTATTTTTCCCGGTTCAAGCCATGCATTTCTTTGCTCTATTTTTGTGTTATTTATAGTTATGGCCACCATTATTTTCTTTTGGGGAGGGCTCAAGTCAGATCTGTGTATGGCTGCATTGATTTGTTGGAGGCTTACACTGGTTTTTTACTTTTGGATTCTTATTCATTCCAACTATAACTACAATTTGGAAGGAAGAAGCTCTATTTTATTTTTACTAAGTCAGGTCATGGTTTTATTTGTGAACTAGGTAGTCTAACGAGTTTGTTTCTTGAGCTCATTTTAGATATGCTACTCGGGTTGTGTTTTCTCTTTAATTTTGAGCTATGTTCATTACTCCATCTAGCTTGTGGGTTTCTTGATATAGATCACCGTGCTTCCTTTCTTTCTAGGTCACCATTAATGGGGCTTGAGCTAGTGTCTTTGTGTGAGCTATGTGTTGAGAATTTAGGTCAAGCTCGAAATTCTCTATTATGTCATCTTGTGTATTTCTTGCCATGTCTCAAAGCCTATGATTTAGTTTTCCATATGTTGGTTCCACGGTTTTGTTTGCCTTATTTTTTACATTTTGGGCTTAACATAATGTCATGTGGCTTTGGTTTAAATGGTTAGAGAGCTATGTTCCATTGTTTGCAAGCTTTCCACCGTTAGGTTTTTCATCTTGGCGCTCACCATTTTCATGCTTTGCTAGTTTCTCTTTTACATAGCTCGCCTTTTCTATATTGACCTAGCTCGAGGTGTTGGTGATTGAAGGGCTCACTTGAGGTACATTATGTTTGCACATGGCGTGCCTCTTCATGGATCTTGACATGGCCCATGGATTGGCTCACTTGTTTTGGTGATGCTTTGTTTCATCGAGCTGGTTTATTTTTTTACCTCTATTCGAGCCATGGGGTTTGATTATGGTTACTTTTAGATATATGTTGTTTCTACCCTTGAACTTTGCTTATGGATTGAATGATCTCGGGGTTTGCATCATTTCACCTTGTTCGAGCTCACTAGATCTTGCTCAACTAGCTCGGTTCCACAAGCTCATCTCAACTCATTGTTTGTTATCACAACTCGATGATTTGCTTTGTAACTTGGTCATTTCAACATAATTCAACTTAGAAAGGTACTTCATCCTAGCTCAAGTGGTATCAAACCAGGTTCGCCACCTCGGCTCCCGAGTTGGCTATGTGAAAAGGTAAGCCATACTTGGAAAAAAATCTCCATTTAAGTTTGTTAGATAACTAAAAACTTGGGGTCTTTTTAGATCATACCTAGATTTGATTCCAAGGATTCTGAATCTATGTTCTATACATCTTGCATTTAAACTAGGTGTCAATCTATTTGAGCTAAGGTTCATGTGCTTGGCTCACTTTTCAAGTTGGCTACCATATCTCAGTAACTTCCTTTTATATTTGGTTCATGCATTTTCATGGCACTTGGATTCTCTGTATCTCTCCAACACATTTTGGAATGCATTTTTTTGTAAGTACATCATGATCTTCATATTGATTTGAAGATCATGCAAAATTGATGTGGGAAACTTGTGGATTCTTCTCTCTTTAAACATGCATGCTAAAACTATATTCTTCCTATTCAGTTTGAGTCTTTAATGGAAGTTGATAATCTCCATTTATTACAAATTTCATGGTTATTCTTAAGGGTTTATTTTGGAAATCTATTCGTATAACCTTCATCTTGTTTTGTGCAAAAATAAGGTCACTTTGAGATTTAAAAAGTATTCCTCTCACCTTACTTTGCTAGAACTTGAATCTCATTAAATCTAAAGTACTTAGATTTCTAGAACTTTCCTTGTAGTTTGATCAAAATATACAACCTTATATTTACTCTTACCAATTGTATGGCTATCCTTAAAATAATGCATTGAAATTATAGAAAATTATCTCTTGTAAAAAAATTCTTTGTGAGAAGGCTATTATGTCTTCATTCTTTCTTGAAGCTCATTATGTTGTATGGTTCACTTGAAATTTGAATTTTGTACCTTCACAACATATTATGAACTGCATCTTTTAAAGCACATTTTTCTATGCATATTGATTTGAATACTTTACACAAAACCTAATGTAAAACTTAAAAATTCTTTATTCTATTTTGAATCAGTAAAATCTAGAAGTTTTTATTCTTGCAAGTGTATGGCAATCAAACTCGCACTTTACTATTTTACTTCGAAAGAAAATTTGTAATATGATCATCATGCCTTGTATTTGAAATATTTTCTTTTTCTTTATTCTTTAATGTGATGCTTATTAATTTCTACAATACTAATTCATAGAATGCATGTAAATTCAAAGCTAAGAATGTAACAAAGTCACGAGACCACAGAGCTCTAAAATCATCTGTTTTTTCCTCTTTCGGGTGTACGGCTAAAGCTAGATCAACTGTAGCTATAGCCTGCAAAGAAGGGGGTCTCCTCTACCAGGAAATTATAGGTGCATGTATTCTTTACATTATTATTTTTAAATTTATCTCGCATTCTTTTACTTTTGCAGGTCATATCCCATGGCTTGTGTGGGGAACTTGTACAATTTACTTATGAACATATACAATTGTTGTATGTAATGAGGTGTAGTTGATTCTTTTCATTTATTTATCCACATAATTAAATGAACATCTGAAACTCAATACTTAACACAATTGCAAATAATCATAAGACACTAAAATGAATTTCTTGTACCTTTTCTAATGATTTGAAACTAAAAATTGAAAAGAATGATTGAATGCACCTCCTACTGACCTGCTCTTTCCCTTGATAGTGTCATATATGTAACCCATTGATTGTTGTTCTAGCATGCAATTTATAATGTATGATGTCTTTTCCATCTCCTTCAAGACCCTCCAACAGTCTTGAATGGATGATGCATGATCTTAGTGAAGACAAAAACTAGAATGGCCTCATATTTGAGGAATTGGCATCCTAGAACTACATTCCTAGCTGTTTATTACCTCATTGTTTGCCAAATCAACCATTCATGGTGAAAAATCTAAAAAATTGTTCCCTTTCTAATGATGACAAAAATGGTCAGCAAGTACTCACACGGTATAATAAGAATAGTCATTTGCATGTTGTGTATGAAATTCAAGCATATACATATTATTAATATAATAGTGTACATGTCACAAAGCTACGGGTATCTAAGTAACCTATTTATTATTTCATTAGAAGGGACTACAAGGAATCGGTGGTCATCCTCTTAGGTCCAATTTGCAATGATGAAATTATCCCCACAAATGAGTTTTTTTGTTGACCACCGAAGCCTTGAATTGTCTCTGTGATATTTATGAGGTCTCATGTAATATAGTTGAGATATGTAAGAAGTTTCATCATGAAAATATTGTGGCTAGATCCGTTGTCTACCATTTTGAATTAGTTGTGAATTAAAATGTCCACAAACGAATGTCAATATATATGTTTCATCCTTGTCCAAAGGAATCTATGAATTGGAAAAGGTAATGTATGGTGTAATTTGTGTGACATAAATGATACTATCAATCAAATGGTCATTGACAACATAATTTAGTGGATGAGATATTTCATGATAAGCCACATGGATTTCACCTCATTTTTTTAGCATGATTAGATAATGGATCAATGAAAAATATCATGTGTGCATTAGGTTGAGCAATAGTTGTGTTGGTGGATAGTTCAAGGTATTCTATATAAATAGTCTTATTCTTGAGAAGCACTTAAATCTTCTTGCATAGTCCAAAACATGTATTTGTAGAGTGTTTATGACATTGGTGATAATCATAGGATAAGCATTCATTAAATTTAGGTCCTTATTAAATTTTCATGTCAACAACAATAGGATGAGTTAGTTGGATTAGATTACATCAAATAATTTCATAAGATAGTGTAAGAATCCAATGGAAATCGATGCATCATTGGATATGAGTTGTTATAAGAGCTATTAAAGGATAATGTTGTGTGACATTCATGGTTCCACCCTTATTGTTATCATTTGGATTTCATTTTTGTGATAGTTTTCTATGGAATGCGTTGTTACTAGATAATTGTGTGGTCTCATAAGTCAATATATTATATGTCATGAGCTTAGTCTCATACACTTACACTTTGACCTTTTGACATAGATCCTCAAAAGATGTGTAATTAAGAAATATAACTTATTCTTAGACCTTTTTAGTAATATTGTTACTAATATTTTGATTTCATTCTCATTGATGTCCTTAGGTAGGCTTGAAATAAAATTCTTGTAGCATTGTATAATCAAAAAACCTTTCATGGGATTTCTACTTGATGTGTGATTTAGGAAAAATATCAACATTGTCCAATGTTGATTGAGAAGCTAATGTAAGAAAACTATCATCTAGAGCTTAGATATCCTTACAAGACCTTGAGGAAGTGTGTAGAAGAAATAAAGTGCATAATCCTTAAGGTTACATATGAATAACTTGATAAGGAAGGTATTGTTGTGCATATAGTCCATAGGATAGGTCATAAAAGTGTTTTTGTATATTATTCTTACCATAGTAAAATAAGAATTTTAGTAGTGCAAATCCAAATAGTAGTGGATAGTTGATAACCTCGGGTGTTAATGGATTATTGAGTAACCCAATGGATCTCATAGTGATATGTGATCAATTTTGTGATGATATAACTATCTCTGTTTACATGGCTTGGAGTTGTTAGAGATAGATATTATAAATATGAGCTTGAGCCATATGTGATGTATTAGGTCCATCTATGAAATCCATGTAATGTAGTTTGGGGGATTATGTGTGATGCCCCCATGAGTGGAACATTAGGTGTGGATGGGGATTGATTAAGTACTTAATTAACAGCACCTAAGGAAGAAGTGATCCCTTAAAAGGAGAATTTGAATTGGTTTAGGGTTCTACTTGAGTTTTCCCTATCTTCTCCTTATTAAAATTTTACCTTTTGTTTTTGGGTTACATGTAGCAAATGAGGCACTTGAATAAGATTGTGATTTATGGATTGATCTAATTCCCTCATCGTGTCCTCTTAATGATCTATTTCACTAAGAAATTCTATATGATAGGATGCATTAATATTGGCCATTGTAGTAATGTATTTATGTGTACACCTAATTAAATACATTGTTATGGTAAGTTCACAACAATAAATAGGATGTAAGGGTTTGCAATGTGGGATTATTCTTATCTAATAAATTTACAATTAACCATTCATAACCATAATAATGCATTAATACTTGAAACAATTAATAAATGGTGTGTGATATCTCAAATACATAAAAGGATAAGAAGACTTAGTTTTGCATATCGGAATAGATAAGATACGGATGTGCGGATGGGTAGAAAAGGCATGTCAAATACTAAAGATGATTTTCTATGAGTTATAGAATTGTAAACTGAGTAGGGGTAGGATTTTATAACCTTTTTACGGCCTATATTATAATTGTATGGTCTTGGACCCTTTGGTAATTATGATCTGCAACTTCATGAGTGTTTTGCACCACTCTTGCTTAAACAACTTGGAGATGACCATTAATCACTTACAACAAAGTGAAAACCTTACAAAACCTATAATATCCTTCATTAAAGCATGAGTAAACCAAAAGGATAAATCATGTGTGTGTGGTGAGACTAGACTACCCTTGGCATTCAAACTCGGCTCCTAAATCAATCCAAGTGTTGTAATACATGTCATCGTACATGATCAAACCTCATGTAGTTATTTTAGGTTCTTGTGCAAGTGTGAGTGAAATCTAATACAACCCTTTAGGGGTTCCTAGTGTCTTTTGATATAAATATGACATGATAATTGTATAGTATAGAATGTATCCAACACAATATTAGTTGATGTGGTGTGCCTCGGTTATGTGATATAACCATTTTTTCCATAGGGCCTTTGATAATGTTTGGAGTGACTTTGCTCTTGCTAAGACATGGCTCTATGACCTTTTATGTTTGGAAATGGAAGAATCTAAACTCTTTGACCTATTTTAGTGCTTCATATCTATAATAGGGCTACTCTAATTTATTTACAATTAATTTGGGAAAATTTAGGAGAACATTGAGTTATTTGGGAGTGATATTTACAATAGGAGCTTGTAAGAGTGCTAAGTGAGTTATAAAATGATATTGACTTGCTTATATAGCCTTCTATAGGTGAAATATTCTAATAAGGTTAACCTTAGAAAGATGAAACAACATAATAAAGATATTCAAATTGAAAATAATGTTATAGAATGCAAAGGGAAAAGACAATATAATTCATCTAGGAATGGATTCCACATCTTGGAAATTTTTATGATCCTACACAAGAGGAATGTGGTGCAAAGAATAAAGTTGTAGCATGATGTATAGGGATTGTTTACTACTTTGATTTAATAATATTTCTCTAATTGACAACAAAGAAGAGTGTAGAGATAAGAAGTTCATATAAGGGCTAGAGAGATATTTTGATTGGATTCTGATGTAAGAATTTTTCTTAGTAAGGTAGCATAGCCAAAATTGGCATTGCAAAAGGACAAGTTACCAAATTGTAGTGTCTACATTTCCCACCCTTTAAATGTGTAATTGCAATTACATGCTTAAGTTAAAAACATACTTGAGTGTGCACACACACCTTGCATTTTCTTGATATTGATTCTTTGATGTGTTGGTGTTGGCATGATCTAATATGAAACCTAAAACTTAAAGTGTAGTCAAAATTGAATTGTAACTCAAAGTATAGATATCTATTGTAACTTTTAAACTTGCAAAAATAAGAAAATGAGATTAAAAACTTAAAAGGAATAAACATGTTTATTTTGTGGATGGAGGATATCCAATTCTTACTATGCTAAAAAAATTGATTTGTTAAAAGGATTAGTGGTGATCAATCCCCAATTGTACCAAAGGAGAAACTAGAGTGTTGAGTGTAACCCAACATTAGAGAAAGAGAGAGGAACCAAAGTGCCCCTTGAAACTTGTCATAGAAGAGGATGGAAAACCTATGAAGAACTTAGTTATTTCAATACCTTTCACAACCCCATAAAACACACTACTTTAGATAGATCTAGGTCAAATTTTGTACTATTATAACTATTAAGTAGGATAAAACTACAAGAGGAATGGACATTTCCATACCCCCATAAGGTGTTGTATTATTGAAATTAAATATATAGATTTATAAGATACCTTAGGGAAGAAAGAGGCCCATGCCACTTTGAACCCTATTCTTACAACCATGTTCGAAAAGTGTAGAGAAGAAGGAATGAAGTACTCATTCCCTTTGTAATATGATTTAAACCGAGTAATATGTATTTGCAGCTATATGATAATTATATAGATAGATGATATATTTTGATAAAACTAAAAATTATTGATAATATGCCCCTTGTTTAGGAATTTTCATCTTGGTTAGGACCGATCCACATTCCTAGCTATATTGTATGGTTTTTACCTACTTTGGATTCTATCACTTTTTAGTGTGTGCCTATTTCTAAGGATCTAGACCCTATAAAAACCTATTCATGCATCTGTAATCTATCTATATATGTAGAATATATCCTAATGAATGCCCTCTCTTATGATGTGGTTGATAAAGTATTTAATTGCATGGCTTGAAATAATATATGTGTATCCATGTGTAATATGTCGATAATCTATGTGATCAAAAAGAAGGGTGGAATGACACCACCAATGAAAACTTATACTTGTAAAATGGGTTGCACATGGTGGAAACCATGATGCATAGAGAAATCAACATGTAAAAAGTAATAATACATGTGCATAGAAGTAAAAATGTAATTGAAAAGTTTTAATCATTCCATGATCCAAAGTAATAATAGTACAAAGAACATCAAAGTAGAGATAAGTAATCAAAAATATAGAAATATAATCACACATAGGCATGAATCCAAAAACATGGGATGCCCGTTTTGTCACAATATAATCACAATAAAAGGTACTTTGTGCCACATACAAAGAAACAAGTGCATACACACAAGATAGGAAGAGAGCCACAAACATAGGACACCTATGGTGTCACAAGACAAACAAGGCACTCAATTTGTATAGAGTAAGCAATCATAGAATTGTAATCAAGTAAGACAATAGTCAACCATAAACAAGGAGTCAAACAAGGAAATAATTTGTATAATCTAGTAGTCAAAATAATGCATCAAACAAATAAATAAAATAGTGATAGTAAAAATATAGATAAAAAGATACGTTAATGTTACACAAGACATATGTGTTAGTCTTGTTAGCTCAAAAAGATAACATAAACACTATGTATATAATCAAGCATGATGAGGAAATGTAAAATAAGTGTTCTAAAGCAAAATCACCTATGTAGTGTAGGAGATACCCCAAAGAGTAGTGTTTATAGGAAGGAACCAAGATGACATTTATCATCAATTGTTAACTTGTGTGTGTCATGCATCACACTTAATATACCTCATGAATGCATGTGTGTAAAAATTATATAGAAAATATATGTTATCTATCAAACCAACATGAAAAATAACATGTATAAAGTAACAAGCTTCCAATAAAACTATAAACACGTCTATGTTTTATATTTGTTGTAATATGTGAATGATTTTTAATATGTGATTATTTGAATGTATTTAAACCGCTTTAAGAATAGCTATATATAAGAAAGTGGGTGGTGCAAGAGCTGCCTAATAAAAGCCTCATGAAGAGGAATATTTTTCTCGAGGGTGAAAGATGTGTAGGCCCCACAAGTTACAAAATATATGAAGGATTTTTGTGTATAATCTACGTATAAGTTATGTCATGTGTCATAGAAGAGCTAGGGTAGGAAGAACCATGATGACTAGTATGCAAATAGGGTGACCTAGTCAAAGGCCGAGGATAAGGTGTCCTATGGGAAGTGGTATATGACCTAGATTATTAAGAAAAAGTCAAGGATAATTTAACATGTGAAAATTGATATGTGACCTATTATGAACAATGTGTGAACTAGAATACCTATGCATAGATGCACTATAAGGGAGTGTCCTACTAGGAATAACATGATAAGCATAATATTGATATGTAGATACACTAGTACTAGGAGTAGTAACTATATGTATTGCGTAAAGTTGTTGAGAAATATGGTCTTTTAATGGAATACCCCTAACTGTAACCACTTGTTTATTATGAATTAACTTTACACATTGATGCTTTAAGGAAGGTATAGCTATGAAAGTGTAAATCCTATTAGGTTGTGGAGCCTATTTTCATGTGTGAAAGTGTTGAAGACTATACACTAAGAGTATTGTACACTTTCCACATTTGTCTTGTCGGGGTTCTATTGGTTGGATATTTTGTCATGCCAAAATATGAGGTTCAACCACAGTACATGGGATTAAATCCCTCCTCAAAGATAGGTGAGGCTGCCTGTTTATTACTAATCTAAAACATAGCAAAAATAATATGTATAATATTCACACTAATCTAACCATTGGGGTTGGGATAGAATCCCAAAATCCATATCCACAATAGATGGAGATATTGTTGTTTTCAAGTAAAATGGATTGGAAAGGGAATTACTATTATGGAAAAACACAATGGAAAGGAAATGAGAGGAACGTATTTTCTTTCGAGTAAACACAGAGCATGAAATAATCATATGAGCTTTAGATAACAAATGTAACGTTTGAAATGATTAGAATGATCAAGATGCTAAACAAAGAATAGCTTAAGATTATGAACATAAGAACAATATCTTAAGAAAGATACATCTCACAACACAAAGTTTGCAAAATAGCACCAACTTCTATTCCTCAAATGATTAAAAGAAAACACAAAGTCTTTCTTCTTCACAATAGATCTCAATATTCCAAAAATCTCAACCCTTTGAAATGCATAAGCATCCATTATTTATAATAAAAGGAGTTGAGATAAAATAGGATAAATCCTAGAAAATAGTCTTTTTAATGAGAGTCCTATTTTGCTTGACTCTCACGCAGGAGACCAAGTCAAAATTTGCTTCCTATGTGACGAAACAAAAATGAAAAAGACATGTCGATTTCAGGATTGAAATGACATGTCACATTGTGCTTATTCTGTATCATCATCTTTGTCTTCCTCCAACAAAGCTTGCTTGTCCCAAAATTCTTGGAATTTTCAGATTATACCCTGCATCTCATTTTCATCAGGTGCGGTGGAATGATCACTCAAAACTTCACATGTTTCTGAGTATTACTAGCATTGCCAGGAAGCTTTTTTAGTCTCTTGTTGAGTTTCCTCAGGGTCTCCAAAGAATGTTCAATTTTTACAAACTTGTCAATGATTTCCAGGCTGAATCCATAAGTTGGTTCATGCTGAATTGATTCTTGGATCTATTTGTAAAGATCATCAATAGGCAGGATACCCGAGCTTTCACTCAACACCTTAGCACAGATCTTGACTAGCTCTTCTTCTAAGTCATTCTTGCCATCAACCAATTGATCTCTTGATTCTCTCAATTTGCTACAAGATTCATTGAGAATCTTTATTTTGAATCTGATGGCTTTGGTTAGCTGAAAATGTTTATCCCCATGTGGAACGATGCCTTCTTCGACCAAGATGCAGGATGGAACCTGTTTTAGCGTTTGGAGAGCTTCGAAAGTCAACTCTAGGTTCCTAATTTCTGCTGAAAAACTCATCATCCATTTTCTCTCCATCCTTCTTTATATCCTCTAAGGATTTGTAGACTTCCACGGTGTCCTCGATGACTTCTTTTCCTTGCAGGAGCAGCCTTTGGGTCCATTCATCGACTGTTCTCCCCTTCTCATTAATCTTCTCGATCATGGGTACCGATGAGAAATCAAACCCAATAGGAGTAGAGGATGATGGTGTTGACTCAAGAGGCTTTGAGAGCTTGAGTAGCACTTCTGTTAGTTGTTGTACTTTCTCTTTTAACTCATCTCTGTTTGCCTTAGTTTCCCTCAGCTTCTGACACAACACATTCATGGCATCTTGTGCATCTGTTGTGCTCCTTTGTAGTTACTTTCCCTAGAGCCACCATTATGATTTGATAATCTGTGGCCATTATATCATCCTTATTTTTATCAGCTGCGGGAGTAGCAATCTCTACAAATTTATGCCCTGAGGCATCCACTGAAATCCTTGAGACTATTTTAGGTTTCTTGGCCGACTTGGTGGGAGTGACCTTGAGGGAACTAAAATCAAAGGTTAGTAATGGAACAACCACCTTCCTCTTCCTTGGAGTCTGATCTACTAACAATTGAGGCGTATTGGAATAATTTTCTCCCATTACATGTGTTATGGTCACATCTTCAGGTGGAGGAGGATTAGCTTGTGGAGTGGTAACCATCGTAAGTGTAGTGCCCGTGGTAGTGGATTCAGGGAATGAAGGCGCAGTATGAGGAGGCATGTCCATGGTTAACTCGGGGTCCAGGTGGGGAGAGGTGAGAGGCCGAGAAGATACTAGCCATAGGCGAGGAACTTGGTGAAGAAGTCTCGAGATAAGGAAGGTTGAATGGGAGGAGGCAAGGATTCTAGAGTTAGAGCTTGAGAGGTGGGAGGGAGACTTACCTCTGATAAATTTTCTACCAAAGGAGGAATGGAAGGTTGAATAATCTCTTCTCTTGAAGGAAGATTCCCTTGTTCTGGTTGTGGAGGTGAATCAGGAACCTCAACTATTTGTGGGAGAGTGGCCACTGGTGTAGTTACTTGATCTTCTCCCTTTCTTACAAACTTAACCTTCATTGGCCTTTTAGAAGGGCTCTTATCCTTTTCCTTTTTTCCCTTTGAGGGTCCCACTTCCAAAGCATCTAGCTTTACAAAACTCCCTTCCTTATAACTCATTCCCCAAGAAATGAGCCACACCTTAGTACGAGCAAGAATTTGAGTAGCTCTTCCCGTGATAGAAGCTTTCTCAGCAATGGACCAATCAATGGTGGGAATACATATTGATCTTCATTTAACCCATCATATGAGGCATCAAGGACACTCTCGTTGTCCTTAGTGCCTTTTAGGATGTCAGATAAATCCAACATCTAGATTTCTTCAATTGTCAACCTATTATTGTCCTTTCTTCGGATGGCAACCTCATCCCGAAGATCAACCCAAATATCTTCTATGTTAGGAACATGTAGATATAAAGTCTTGTATGACTTAAGGACTCCTCGAAAATCAAATCCATCTCTATGCTTCATGTGCTTCTTCAACTTGTCCTGAAGCTCATGCACCATGTTCTTAGCTTTGACCACCATCGAGCACGTGTACCTTCCAATGGAAATAGGGAAGGATACAACAGCCTTATGTTTGCTTTGTTGGAATTTGTGGAAATCCAATAATTGTCTTACCAACTCCATTAGGATCAACTTATCACCTGGGAATCAGGCAATCAAAAAGGATCACCCAAGTACATGACCACCCGAAGGTATGTGAACTTCTTGAACTGCAAGAAGATACAACCCCATTTTGATACTTCAGCCCATGCTTCGTCAGAGACTCTTCTTTTCCTTAGATCAGGGTTCATCCTGCAGATATTTTCATAAAAGAAAGCATCATTCACTCTTCTGAACTGATCTTTAGAACCTTTCATTGTCATCTGAGGGAAATACTGATATATGTGTTCTGTTACCCTATCTCCTTTTGCATCCAACCTGGATAATTTCTCATGCCAACTGCTACATAGGTGACATACGATGACATATAGAATTTGCCCATAGTTAAGATTGTCTTCATCTAGGAATCAATCTCATCACTTATGAGACTGCTCCAATCGATCCCTTATTCGTTCTTCTTCATAATAACCATGAATTGATACATCCATCCTTGGAAGTCCCTTGACTCAGGGAGTCCAAATACTTGACTTAGCAAGGTGATGATGTCATTGATTTCAAGGATGAAATCACTCCTAGGGACAAACTTGGGAAACCTTGAGACGGCTGGCTTGGCCTTGATCAAGAACTTCTTATTCACATGCCTGATGCAGTCTTCTTGATCTTTGTCCCAGGATTTCTATGCTGACTTAATATCTACGTCAACATATTCCTGAAAGTTGGGTAATCTTAAGAGGTCATCAAAGTAACCCCGTCCAACTTCACTATGACTTCTCCTACTTGATTTTTCACTGAGCGAGAATCCGAGTCATAATTGGAAGCACAGGCCAAAATGAACTCAGGGCATTGAGCAGACATTGGGAATCCTACTGCAAGAGGGAGGCCACTATTGGTTATTGACTTCATCCAAGGACTCTGAGAAGAATCCTTGGTTCTATTCCAAAAATCCTCCATGTCAATGTTACCAAGCTCCGTATCTCGGATGTCGTAATTACAATCTATGTAGGAGGGGGATTCCATTTTCCGGTACTTGTATTTCATCTTCCCTGACCTATCTAACTTGTCTTTAGATGATCTAGGATCCGACATGAGAAATCTGAAGAAAGAATGCCTAGACAACTCCTATCTGGAAAGCAATCGTACTTGGAAGCTTGCTGAGAAACCCCACAGACCCGCCACACTATCCAGATTTTAGGACTTGTAAAGCACCTAATGAAACCTAACACACTGGAGAGAGTGTTGAAACTTAGGTCTTGTCGGACACTTCACAAAACCTGACAGACTACAGAGAGTGTCGGAACTTAGTAGATGTCGACACTTGATAAAGCCCGTTTGGAAAAAACAAGGAGATGTTAAACAATCAAAGAAACCTGATACACTACAAAGTGTATGTCAAAAATTGATAGATGTCTAACACTTGATAAAACCCAATACACTAGTGGAACTTGAAGATTGTTGAACACCCTACAAAATCTGAAAATAAAGGAATCGGGTTTTTGAGGTGTCAGGACATGCAAAATTCTGCCATTGTACCAGTTAGGAATTTTAGATTTTTTCTATAACCAACAGGGTATATTCCATGGGATAAAATAAAGAAACTCCCTAGGTGAATTCCAAACAAGAAATTTCAATGGAATTCAACACAAAATGAAGAAAACAACCTAAAACCCTAAACCTAGAGGAAAAATAGGAAAGGATGGAGAACATCAAAAGAATATTTCAAATATGAATCCAAAAGACCTCAAATCAGCAAGAAAAGTAAAATACCTTTAGTAATCTCAAAAATAATTGAAAATAGAGCACACAATCGATCAAGAAGCTCGATCGGGTTTGGAGGTTGCAGGCACAAGAATGAAAAATCCACACAAAAAAATTACAACCGGTAAAAATGACGTGTAAAATTGGGCTATTTATAAAACCCTAGCATTTATGACACTTCACCTAACACATGTGCCAACTACCCAACAACTCGAGTTAATGCCATGTCATCATGCTTGGAGTGCCCAAAAACCCGATACAAAGGATTAGCTATCAATTCGGGTTTCGGGTTTCAGGAAACAGATGACATGAAACATGAGATGTTTGGATGTTCCAAGGTTCCAAAACTCGACACAAAGGAACCTATCGGGTTTCAAGTTTCGGAAGTCAAGCGACATGTAGCATGCTTTTTGCAAGTCATGTTCCGATGTTCATGAGTTCAAAACCCGAAATACTAACTTGTTTCGGGTTTCAGGAAACAATTTGCATATAGCATGTAAAAAACATGTTTTCATGTTGTTGAAACCTGAAAACCCAAAAATCTCCTCAAAAGGGCAATTTTAGGAGATTTTTCCTGGTTATCTTAATTTTAGCTGGAATCACTAAAATGAGATAACGAGTTCGGGGTTGGGTCGAGCCACGAGCGGGTCGGGCGGTAGCCACAGTAGCGAGGGTTCGGGGCACACCCTCGAATATATTTTTTTCAGCGTTGAAACAAAACATTCCCAATATCTTTTAAGGAAATGTAGATTTTCTCATATAGGTAGGGATTTTGACTCGTAGGTTTATGGGATGGTTTTGGCCCATGGTTTTGATACCCACTTTTTGTAAAATTGCTTAAGCAATTGTCTACTTATGTGGTTTTGTGCATATGGTAGGAATAATGTAACATTGCAAATGTGTTTAAATTTGGGTGTGAATTTTGTAGAGTTTGTTTAGCATAGCTCCAAACAGATCTGGGTATTGTATTGACAGAGCGGTGGCTTGAAATAAAATATGAGCAAGTGATTCTTGGTGGATGTAGCCCAAATTGGGTGAACCATGTTAAATATTGTCTCTTTGTGTTGTGTTATTTTTATTTTGCACTTTTATTTCATATTTGTAATATTTTCTGCATATTAGTTCCTATTGTTGTGATTCTATGAGAGATTGTTCCGAACATTTTATCCCTTATTTCCTAACAATTAGTATCAGAACAAGGTTTGGTTTGCTGAAGTGTTGAATCGTAGGGAAATTTTTAGCTTGAGTGGGAGCTATGGCAGATGATGGAAGATCAAGGGTTGATAAATTCAATGGGCGAAATTTCGATCTTTTGAAGATGCGGATGAAAGAGTACCTTTATCAAAAGGATCCTTATATTCTGATGTCTGAGAACGTAAACAAACCCTCGAGCATGACGGATGCAGAATGGGATTTGCTGGATAGGAAGGCACTTGGGAAAATCTGGCTTTGTCTTGCATCTTCGGTATTATTTAATGTTTCAAAGGAAAAGACTACAAAAGAACTGATGGATGCATTAGGGAAGTTGTATGAAAAACCCTCTACCTCTAACAAGATATTTTTAATGAAAAAGTTGTTTAATATGAAGATGTCTGAGAATGGTTCGGTAGCAAATCATTTAAATTATTTTAATACGGTTGTAAATATGTTAGCTTCGGTTATAATAGAATTTGATGAAGAAGTTAGGGCTTTATTAATTTTGTGCTCTTTACTTGAGAGTTGGAATAGCCTAGTAATGGCGGTAAGCAACTCGGTTCTAGCTAACTCAAAGTTGAAGTTTGAGGATGTTGTAGGGGTGATTATAAGTGAGGAAATGTGAAGAAAAACTGGAGAATCTTCTACTTTAAGGAATGCTTTGAGATGGAAACTAGAGGGAGACAAAAGAATAGAGGAAGCTATGGAAAATCGAAATATTGGGCAAGGTCAAAATCCAAAAGCAAGATAGTATGTTGGCACTTGTGGAAAGTTTGGACATGCAAAGAAGGATTATTGGGAGATTTGGGATAAGAAAAAACAACAGGAAGAAAACAAGGAGGCAAATGTGGCAACGGGTAATGTATGTTAGGATGTTTTGATTCTTTCTTTGCACAATATTGTCGAATCTTGGGTTTTAGATTCGGGGGCTTCTTTCCATGTTACTCCACATAGGCATTATTTTGTTGATTATGTTCAAAGGGATGTTGGGCATGTTTTTCTTGGTGATGATGAGCCTTGCAGTATAGTTGGAAAAGGTTACGTGTAGGTTAAGATGCGAGAATGGGAATACATGGCTATTGAATGATGTTATACATGTGCCTACTTTAAAATAAAATTTGATATCGGTGGGCCAGTTGGGAAGTGATGATTGTATTGTGATATTTACAGCGGACTCTTGGAAGGTTACCAAGGGTGCTCTTGTGGTGGCAAGAGGTAAGAAGGTTGGAACCTTGTATTTAACCACTTATATCATTAATGTTTGTAATCTTGTGGCTTCAGAAGTAGATACAACATTGTGGCACTATAGGCTCGGTCATATGAGCCATAAGGGCATGGAGATCATAAAGAAGGATTTTCCTGGATATATAGAAATGGGTTTTGATTTCTGTGAGGACTTGCATAAATGGGAAATAGAAGTCGGGTTTCTCAAGGTTGGACCTACAAAGAAAGAGAGTAAGTTAGAGCCGGTACATTATGATGTGGGGGCTGACTCGGGTATCATCTCTTGGGGTTTTAAGTTATTATGTTACTTTTATTGATGATGTAACAAGGAAAATTTGGGTTTATTATATTAGAAACAAATATGATGTATTTGACACTTTTGTTAAATGGAAAGCCTTGGTAGAGAGTGAAACAAGTCTTAAGCTAAAATGTCTCGGTCAAATAATGAGGGAGTATTGCAACAATGAATTTGATGATTACTATTCTAAGAATGGAATCCGTAGGAAAAGACGGTTCCAAGAACTCCGCAGTAGAATGGGGTGTTAGAAAGGATGAACAAAACAATAATGGAACATGCTAGGAGCATGAGGTTATATCTGTCTGCCTCTTTCTTTTTGGGTAAAAGTGATGAGCATAGCTGTGTACTTGATAAACAGAGGACCCTCAAGTGCCTTGGATGGAGGCATACTTGAGGAGGCTTGGTATGGTAAGAAAGTTGATTATTCATTTCTTAGAGTCTTTGGATGTGAGGTTTTTTTCCATATAGACAAGGATGATGGGACCAATCTAGAGGCTAAATCGAACAAAAAAAAAAAAATCATTGGTTATGGTGATGATGACTTTGGATATAAATGTTGGAGTATTAAGGACAAGAAAATCATTCGATCTAGGGATGTGGTCTTTAATGATAAAGTCATGTATAATTAATAGTTGCGAGAAAATACGGAAGAATCCAAGAAAGAATATGTGCAGGTAGAGGATCTTCCAGGATGGGAAAGTGACACATGAATCGGTTCATGAACCTCCTCAACATGAACCCCAAACTCCTATGTTGAGGATCTCTTCTAGGGTAAGAAGAGAACATGAAAGTTTTTCTCCTTCTCTTTATTATTTATTACTCACCGATAATGGAGAGCCGAGAGAGATTTGATGAAGCAATGTAGGTAGATGTCGGGAAGAAGTGGGAGCAAGCCATGGATGAGGAGCATCGGGCTCTCATGGAGAACTAGATAGGGATTTGGTGAAGCTACCCGAAGGAAAAGAGCATTACAAAACAATTGGGTGTTCAAATTCAAAGAGGAAGGAGGCAATAAAAGATACTGAAAGCCCGGTTGGTGGTCAAGGGATTTGCACAACAAAAAAGGTATAGATTTTGATGAGAATTTTTCTCCTGTAGTAAAAATGACTTCTATTAGAATTATTCTAGGAATAGTTACAGAAGAAGACTTGCACTTAGAATAGCTTGATGTAAAGACTACATTTCTCCATAGTGATTTGGAGGAGGAACTATATATGTAGTAACCAAAGGGCTATGAGGTCAAAGGTAAAGAGGAGATAGTGTGCAAACTGAAGAAGAGCTTGTATGGCTTGAAACAAGCTCCACATCAATGGTATAAGAAATTTGATAGCTTCATGATGGAGAAAGTTTATATTAGATGTCATTCGACCATTGCGTGTATACAAAAAAATTGAGGATGGCGATTATATTATCATGTTTCGTATGTGGATGGCATATTGGTTGCGAGTAAAAACATGCGGAAATAAAAGTACTCAAGAAGCAGCTAAGTGAATCCTTTGTTATGAAGGATTTGGGGTAGCCAAACAAATCCTTGGTATGAGGATATCTTAGGATAAGAAGGAATGGAAGCTGAATTTATCTCAGGAAGAGTACATTAAGAAGGTCTTGGAGAGGTTTAATATGTAGGATGTTAAACCGGTTGGGACTCCTTTGGCAAGCCATTTCAAGTTATCAAAGGAGCAGTGTCCCAAGATAAAGCAGAGAGAGAAACTAGATGTCCAAGGTGCCTTACTCATTAATGGTTAGTATTTTGATGTATGCCATGGTGTGCACTATGCCTGATATTTCCCATGCAGTGGGAGTGGTGAGTATATTTATGAGTGATCTAGGTAGAGATCACTGGCAGGTAGTAAAGTGGATCCTTCGGTATTTGAGAGGGACCATGGGGATAGTTTTGTGCTACAGTGGATCAGACACCACTTTGTGTGGTTATGTAGATTTAGATATGGCTAGAGATGTAGATAGCAAGAGGAGCACAACATGTTATGTTTACACTATAGGTGGGACAACAATGAGCTGGATTTCATGACTACAAAAGCTAGTGGCTTTATCAACCATGGAGGCTTGAGTATGTTGTTGCCACAAAGGAAAGAAAAGAAATGATTTGGTTACAGAAATTTCTTGAGGAGTTGGGGCATAAGCAGGAGGAAGGAAAGTTGCATAGTGATAGTTAGAGTGTTATACACCTAGCTAAGAACTCTGCTTTCCACTCTAGGATGAAGCATATACAGTTAAGGTACCATTTCATATGAATAACTTTGGAGGAAGAGAAGTTGAAGCTACAGAAGATTCATACCAGTCAGAATCCTGTAGATATGATGACCAAGGTGGTCACAAGGGAAAAACTGAAGTTGTGTTCAGCTTTGGTTGGTCTTCATGGAAACTAGTGAAGGGTTGAGAAGCTTGCTCATAGGAAAACTAGTCTCAAAGTGGGAGATTGATAGGTTATGGAGCATGTTTTCATGTGTGAAAGTGTTGAAGACTATACACTAAGAGTACTGTGCACTTTCCACATTTGTCTTATCGGGGTTTGGGCCGGAGTCGGGCCTGGCCCCGGCGAGATCGGGGCGGTAGCGCTGATAGCAAGGGTTCGGGGCACAACCCCCAAATTTTTGGCCTCGAAACAAAACATGCCCAATATATCGAAAATGTGCTTTTTCTCATATGGGTGGGATTTTGACCCATAGGTTTATGGGAAAGTTTTGGCCCATGGTTTTGATACCCACGGTTTTGTAAAACTATTTAAGAAGTTGTCTACTTATGTGGTTTTGTGCATATCTTAGGAATAAGGTAACATTGCGGATGTGTGCAGATTCGGGTGTGAATTCTGTAGAGTTTGTTGAGCATAGCTCCAAATAGATCTGGGTATTGTATTGAGAGAGCGGTGGCTTGTAATAAAATCTAAGCAAGTGATTCTTGATGGACGTAGCCCAAATTGGGTGAACCACGTTAAATATTGTCTCTTTATCTTGTGTTATTTTTATTCTACACTTTTATTTCAGATCTGTAATATTTTCTGCATATTAGTTCCTATTGTTGCGATTCTATGAGGGATTGTTCCACATATTTTATCCCTTATTTCCTAGCAAATCCAAGAGCAACCTAAACTCATGTCACATAAGCTAAGATAATATGCCACCAAGAATGGAATATCAAAGGTTATATATCCAACTATGAGAGGGAGAATATTATTCCCTATATGTGTTTTAGGATCAAGTATGATTTTATTCTTAGTATATGTGATAGATCACAATAGCTTAAGATTACACATATTATGTGGAGGAATACTATCAATTAACACAATATGTATAAGATGTTGATCAACAAGAACATGAATGTAAAGTGTATTTTCACCATATCCATGTCATCAAAATTAATAACCAACGGAGTAGGGGTAGTATTAATAGTGTCGATCATTGTGACAATTTGATCAAATTTTAAACTAATAAACTCAACACAATAATATTCATCATATTTTTCAATAAAACACATTACATATAAATAGGAGTTGAAGATCCTATGGAAAATATTTTTGTAACAAAACCTCATAATAGTTTAACTTCCCTTTAATACTCAACCATTTTCTTGAGAGGGTTATACCCACATGAACACTATGTTTATTCCTACCATTCCCCCTTAGTGTGAAAATGGCGAGAAAAAAATTTACACTTTCAACCGTAGTGTGTCTAACTCTAGTGGCATGTCTCGATTCTTATGGCTCGTGATCTTGATCCAAATGAAATGAATTTAAAAGGAATGATAACCAGATTGTACCAAGCCAATAACACAGATGTTAATCAAACACCACGATCAATAAGATGAAAGTAATTTACCAGAATAACTTTACATAAACCTTTGCAAACAAATGAGCAGCAATATCATATATTATTATGGAACTCAATGAAATATAATGAGAATGGGCCTTGATTATATAGGCAAGGAATAACAATCTAAGAACTAGTCAAGGTCGTAGATCAAACCATAAATCAAGGAAAGAACTAGTCAAGACCATAGATTTAGGAGAGAACTAGACATCAAGGATCTAGTCAATACCATAGATCAAGGAAAGAACTATACCTAACAACTAGATAATATCCCCCTAATATCTAAATAAATAAAAAGAAATTTCCACACACATAAGTGGGTGAGGATAAATACAATAAAGGTAAATAAAGTACCTAGGTGAACATGAGCTAAGGTAAATACCTACTCTAACAGAATTTCTCATCATCCTTCCATTTTTTTCCACGGGCTTACTAAAAACCTATATATGAACAAGAACCCATCAATTGTTCATCTCATATGATTTTCTAGATTACCACTAACCTTTTCAAGATCCATGATATGCATTACACTTGTTTTTTTCTCTCTACAACATATTTACATCAAGAGGTTACATAAGGAAATGATTCTCACTTATTACACACCGTACAACAAAATGAAAAATTTGAGGATCTATTCCTCAATGTCTTCAAATGTAGCCAATATATGCTAGTGTTTCCAATTGATCATGCACAACATAGATGAACATTAATTCCAATGACAACCCTCCTTGGATTTATCTGATTTGGTACAAATTCATTTGCCTCTAATTTTTTTCATGTCCTTATCGTTAACAATTAATAAAAGGTCATTGTTCGACCTCCTTCCTTTATTACCTCCATCCTCTAACATCTTTTCTACTTAGAATAAATGAATTTGATACATTGACACACCATGTATTTTTTTATACTTAGAATAAATGAATTTGATACAACGACACACCATGAATTCAAAATACCATGGATTTTTGTACACTAACACACTCGATACCAAATGTGACAATTTAGTAAGAGATTAGACTGATAAGCTCAACATAATAATATTAATTATATTATTCAATAAAACACATTACATATAAATAGGAGTTGAAGATCATATGGACAAGAAGTTCATTGTGGTAAAACCTCATAATAGTTTAACATCCCTAGAATCACTCAGCCATTATCTTGAGATAGTGATACCCACATGAACACTATGTTTATTCCTAGCAATCAAAGCATCGATTGTGTGATCATAAGAAGTTGGAGGTGATAAAACAAGATAAGCATGGTGCACCTATGAAGTAGATTTAGGAGTATTACACTCATGAAGTGGATCACTAAATATTTTAAGAGTTGTATTATCATTAGTAGGTTTAGATTGAGTGGGAGCATCACATTCAATAGCACATGTATTAAGAAGATCTTGTATAACGTAAAAAAGCTCAATATAACAATCGGTGGAATGAGAAATGCATCAAATCGATTACCATTTTGTGTATTTGTATCAACTTTAAACAATTGAGAGAGAGAGAGAGAGAGAGATTGCACTCAAGTAATTGTTTGAACATTGTTTGTATGTATAAAGTAAGCAAGTGAATTGATGTCCATTTGAGCATAAAATATTTTGGCTCGAATTGTGTAAGAAACAATTAGCCAAGGGAGTGAAAGTATAAAAAAATGAATGGATAGATTTTAAGACCACTATAGGAAAACATCTTTGACACTTTGAGGAATGAGCTTGATAATTAATGTCTCATTTGGAGAAATTGTCCAAGTAAGAAACATGAAATGTAAGGAGGTTTTCTTAAAGATCACCCTTATCGTCATAGATATGAATATTAGGAGCAATAAAACTAGTAGGAAAAGGGTAGAAATCCACTTTGGTTGTAAGTGGGTTATGGAGCAACCGAGTAGAATACATAGCATGAGAATATGCATATGAAATTTGTTGTAATTCTAAAATATGAACTTGCAAAAGTATGAACAAGGGATTCAAGATCTTGTGTGCTAGAAGAAGAAAATGTAAGGCAATGTGAGTGTATATTAGAGATAAGGGAACAATAGTGATCATAGGAATAGTCATAGAAACACTATGAAGCGGAGGATTAGATTCAGCCAATGAAATAGGTACCTTATATGCAAACATAGTAGTTGTATGCACACTAGATAATGAAATATTGGGATCAATTATAGAATATGTGAGAGTATTTTTAAGTTAGTCCCTAACAAGATACAAAGAAGAATATTAATATTATTAAGATGTTACTTCAATAAATGCATAGAATGGTCACCTCATCATCCAAGAGATAACTATTGTCATGTATGGCATGATACCCCTCACCTCATATAATATTAGTGAAAATGTAAGTTTATAGTAAGTAAAAATATCAGCAATATCATATACATGCTCGTAAGAAGTAGAAATGGAGGGTTCATGCTCATAAGAGTGAGAGACCTTAAGTCATCTTAAGTAGAATCAAAAATGCTTCCCCATCCTCACATGAAAGAGAAGCATGGACCTGGTTGAAGTGATAATAGTTTTTCTATAATAATGGTGGGAAAAATTTGTCTTGATATAGGGATGACGATAATGATAATGATCCATGATCTTTGGGAGTTAAAACACACAAAAAATAAGTAGAAACCATAGGGCCACTAGAGTTTGAGTAATAGATTCAATTCAAGATTAGAATTCACCAAATGTTTACACCATCTTCAAATCTAACAATATGGAAGTGCACAAAAATAAAGATGATGTAAGGGTTTCTAACAAGGGATTATTATGATATAATCAATATATAATTAACTATTCATAACCAAGATAATGCATTAATACTTGAAATGATAAATGATAGATCAAATACATAAGAGGAGAAAAATAATTAGTTATATAGATCAAAACATAGAAGATCCAGGATGTGCATATAGGTGGAAAGGGGATAGAAAATATTGGAGATGTTTCATTATGAGCTCTAGAGTTGGAAACAGTAGGGGCAAGATCATATAACTTCTTTATGGTCCATATTAGAATTATATGGTCTTGACCTAGATTGTATGGTCTTACACCCTTTGGTAGTTGGGATCTAAAACTACAGGTGTTTTTCTTGTCCTGAAATTCCCTTCACCGTACATCACTCTTGCTTGCACAACTTTGGGATGGTCATTAATCACTTGCAATAAAGTGGAAACCATATAAACCTATAGTACCCTTCATTAAAGCATTAGTAAAACAAAAGGAGAACTTATTTTTTTGGTGATGCTAGACTACCCTTAGTGGTCGACCCTAGATCTTGACTCAATCCAAGTGTTACACTACATGCCCTCATGTGGGTATCGATCCTAATGTAGTTCTCCTAGGTTTTGTGCAAGTGTGAGTGAAATCCAACCCCTAAGGGTGCCCTCATGTATCTTGACACAAAGATAGTAGGTTAATTATATAGTATAGAATGTACCCAATGCGGTAGTAGTTTGATGTGGTGTACCTTAGATACGTGACCTAACCATTTGTTCCTTAAAACCCTTTGACAGGTGTTTGGAGTGACTTTGTTTTTACTAATACATAGATCTATGTCATTTGCATGCTTAGAAATGGAGGAAGCTAAAATATTTGGCCTAGTTGAGTTCTTTAGACATATAGTAGGGAAAACTCTAATTGACGTGCAAATGTTTTGGGAATATTTAGGAGATCCTTAAGTGCTTTTGGAACGATATTTACAGTAGGAGCTAGTAAGAGTTCTAAGTGAGTTATAAAGTGATATTGAATTTCTTATATAAGCTTTAGTAGGTGAAATATTCTAATAAGGTCAACCTTAGGAAGATGACACAATGCAATAAATGTATTAAAATTGAAATTAAAGTTGAAAAATACAAAGGGGCGGGACTATACAACTTGTCTAGGAATGGATTCTTCATATAGACCATTTGTACGGTCTTGGATAAGAGGGTTGTAGTACAAAACAAAATTTTGTGGCATGATGCACATGGATTGTTTACTTCTTTGACTTAATAATTTTTCTCAAATTGATGACAAAATAGAGTATAAATATAATAAATTCACATGAGGGCTAGAGAGATAAGTTGATTGGATTCTAAAGCTGAGCATTTTTCCTAGAAAGGAACATAGCCAAACTTGGCATTGCAAAAGGACAAGTTACCAAATTTTAAAGTCTACAATAAATGATCCAAAAAAATAGATTTATGATTATACTAATCAAATTCAGAAATATAAAACCCTATAATCAAGACACGAAGCCCTAAATTTCATATAATTTAAATAAGTGGGTTCACCAAAATGTAATGTCAAAATTAGGGTTTTCCTAATTACAATAATTATTAAATGTTTATTATGATCAATTTAGAGCCAAAAATACATAAATAATAATAAATCACAAATCATAAATCATGTATTGCAATTATAATGGATATTTAAATTCTAGAAGGTTAGATTAGAGAAAATGTGGGTTAGTGTTAGAGAAGATTGCATTAATTGAATATTTTTGTAAGTTAATTTGGAGAATGAAATGATAAATATAGGTCATGCAAGCAGAGATATTAATTTATGTGAATTTATGCAAACCTAATAGTGAACGAAAGATGAATTTGCCTAGGTATATTTTTCCTTTTTGGGTGATTTTTTCATGTATAGGGTTTCACTCAAATCTAGATTTGGAACTATGATATTTTATGATGAAGGTTCCTAACCCTTGATTAGATTTCAACGATCATGTCTTTGTAGAAGATTAGGGCTTCTTCTTCTTTGAATCCTAGATTTCTCATTAAAGACTTGTAAAGGGGTTAGTCCAATTGGGTGTAAACACTCAAATTTGGAAATCTATCATTTGACATTGTTGATCTTGAAATTATACGCTTGCATATATAAATGCACTCTCCTCACTTTTACTTAGAACACCACGATAGTGTTTGACTACTTGTTTATCTTTGCACACCTCTCTTTCATAAATTTTTGAATTTTAACAACATAAAACACATCTAGAAACATATATCCTTCGACCCATAAATTCAAAAATATGTGTTTTCCTTCCCAATCAAAACCACCATTTTCAAATCATTTGTACATGATAAGAACTTTGCATATAATAAATCAATAAATTGTACAAGATAACAAAAAATAAGAGATATGGGGGGCCAAGATGCCAAAATATTTAATATATACAGAATAATACCGTTAAGGTAGGGCAACACCATACAATGCTCCTTAAGGAAGGAGTAACTCCACAATCTCCCAAGATGGGAATCCACTTTGAGGGGGACACCTCCAATATACCTGTACCAAGTAGAAGACTCAAATCATCATATCCCTCCTCATAATGATACTCACATCCTTTAAATAGGATTGGTAACACATAATCCCAATGTAGGTTGACTCATTACTCAATATAACTAATTCCTATGTGAACCCATATAACTAACTAAGGGGATGTGTGCCACATGTCGGCATCTCCATCAACCCATATACATTATAATATTATATCCCATGTGAACCCATACATATAACTAAGGGGATGTGTGCCACATGTCGGCATCTCCATCAACCCATATACATTATAATATCATATCCCAAGGTACATAGCATTGCCTCCCTCTTTGACATGTTTCGTCCCCAAAACATAAGAAGAAGCCATATAATGAGTGTGCTTTAAATTATTACACACTTGTCGCCATGCTTGATCATCCAACCACCCATATGAGATCCTAGTGGGTGATGTTGCTCCAAACCTGATTCCATATTCCATTGGACTCATCTGATTCCATCCTTTTCCATATGTGATCCTCCTCGGTATCCATGCATATCCATAATAATTATTCTTGTGATTCCATGTCATATAATTGTTGCTCCATTGATTACCAGTGTATAGCCCTGATTATTGCTCCTCCAATTCCCTATATATTTATATAGATTTTTGCCCTTATGTGGCCTAACATAACTCCATGATTTTTCCCTCTCATGATGATGTGGGTGTCTATATGGTGCAACCTTGGTATCCTCAACCTTATCAACATTTTCTTTATTTTTCTCTTCCACCTTGTTTGCTATTTCTTTTTCTCTTGAGTAGATGAATTATTTTTTCTTTTTCATATTTTTCTGTAGCCTCTCCTTCTGAATAATCCTTATTCCCTTCTTCATCATCTTCAAATTCCTCTTCATGATCCTCATTTATATTAATTTTTTCCTACTAAGTGTGATATCTTACTGATGTAATTTACTTTTTCTTGTACCACAATTTCATGAATTTCTTTTGCGCATTAAGATTAATTGTTTCCATCATCTCTAACCAAGGATATTCAAGAAAAATATCCATACCTTCCATATCTAAAGCATAAAAATATGAATGTAAAACATATTTATCCATAGAGAGCTTTAAATCTTCAAAAACTTGAATCTTCTTACCATCCATTTGTGATTCCTTGATATGTTTTGCTTGCACATGAAGATTTTGAGCTACATCCATATTGATGAAGTTATATAGCTGCTAGGGTTTATGGAAACAATTACCTTTTTTCTTTGAACACACCCTTCAAACTGAAATAGTGAAGCTTCCTTCTTTAGAGATGTATTATCATGTGTAACAACTTCATCATCAACATTTTCTTCTTCTTTTGTTGATGTTGTTGGTACTTCATTGTTACTTCTTCTCCTTCTTCTTCTTAAGATAACAAACACAAGAGATATCGGGGCCAACATGCCCAAATATTTAATATATGCAAAAGAATACCCTTAAGGTAGGGCAACACCATACAATGCTCCTTAAGGAAGGAGTAACTCCACAATCTCCCAAGATGGGAATCCACTTTGAGGGGACACTGTATGATGGAAAAGTGACTAGCAAGCATGAGAATATATAGTAACTCTTCCTCGCACCGTAATCTTATGTCTTCAACATGCAATAATGGGATCTGCGAATCTAAGGCAAAGAAGGCCCTCCTAACCTGAATCGGTGTGATAGATCGTTTGGCGAGGATAGCTACTCGAAGGCTCCAATCAATATCGAGCTCTGCCGTGATCCGATCTATGGGTTGTGGGATACGTGGAAGATGACCTATGGGTGCTTTGTATATATCTCTGACAAGGTCATGAAAATGGAATGGCTAAATGTGTAGTGGATCTTTTGGTGCTTTATGGATGATTCTCTGGTCTAGTCTAGAAATATTTAGCTTGATTAGCTGCTATGTTTAATAATGATAGTTGTGTGATAATGTCTGGTGGAAGTGGAGAGGACCTAAACACTAATGTTTGTAAACCAGAGTCAATACTTGATTGATTTGTAGGCCCGTTGGGTTGTGGGACCTGTGGATCACAACCATAAGTTTGTGGTTGTTATGGACCTCCTATGGTCATATGAAGAGTCAATCCTTCGATTCCGAGTATCCAATAATCGTATGCCTTTTCGCCTCTACGTTTAGAACTAGAAGTTACACAATTTTCTCGGAGTACCTAACAGGTGTTACTGGCAACTTGGATACGTAAGCTAGTGTCTATATCAACAAGGAGGTCTCCTGCGTCTGGCTATGGGACTAGTGGATCACAACCGAATGTTTGCTCTCTTTTAGGTCCTTCTACAGTCATACGGATATCTATCAAGGTAGTCTATAATTTGGCTGATTTGACTAAAATGTGTGCTTTTCGTCTTCTATGTTTAATCCTCTTAGTTGTGTGTTGATTTCTTGTAGGTCTGTTGTTGTTCGGAAGACCTAAATTATGAGATTTTGGTCTATGTCAGTTAATGCTACAACAAGATTTGGTTGAGGCACGATTGGCTCAAAAACATATTCCCTGGGCTCCCTAGGTCCCGTGATTGTCATACAAGATCAATATAAACCTAACTGAAATGAAATAAACTAATTATGCAAGATATATCTATATATATATATATATATATATATATATATATATATATATCTATTTTTCCTCTATTTTTGATAGAATTTTTAATAGAATTAAAAGAGCAACTAATCTAATATATTCAGAAAATGACAACTAATCTAATAACAAAATTAAAACAAGCAAGGTAGCCTGGTGTAGCTACTTGCCTGTGCAGTTGTGAGTTTATCCTAAATAACTAAATAGCTGATTAACTTAAATTGAAAGACTCTCGATCCTACCTCAAAAGTGAGGAATGAATCATAGTTTCTCAGAAACTATCAATCCCCACAGCTTCCCTGGTAATATCGAAAGTGAAATTTAACTAAAATGAAATAATTCACTACTCTATTTGATATGTTTTAACTAGAACTTTGACAGATAAAACCTAGAATTTGCAGAACAGTGGCGAATCCAATAGTGTATGACTTTGTCCCCTCAGAATGATCTCCTCGTTCCTTCATGTTCACGTGAATCCAGAAGAGCATGTATATGCTAGCATCAACAGAAGAAGGTATTTGAACAATGGCAACTTTGGATATAGACCGAATATAATGCGAGTAGGAGAGGGACAACGCAAGTGACAGAGCTTGGCGTATGCAATTCCTAGCGGGATTTATTGTGGGAATACAACACAAGTGTATCGAGAGATTCTAGAATCTACCTTCTATGAAGAACACAACTGCTAACTCTAATGGATTCAATCTACAAATGACACTACTCTACTCTAAACTAATTTGTATGAACAACAATGAACAAGACTGAAGCAAGAAGATCGAATGGCTTCTAACAACAAAGGAAAACTAGCATGGATGCAAAACATGAAAACAAAATGAATTCTAAGCAAGAAATTGAAAGACTAAACAATGGAAATGAGAAGTTGAGGGGCCATTTGCTTGAAAACAAGTTGGCTATTTATAGATTTCACATTCACCCAAAGGTAATTCCTATTAGAACTCTTTTACCATTAAACAATGAAGAAACACTATTCCAGGGAACATAAAACATTAATACGAGCTAAGGCGGTTGAGAAAAGTTGGTAAATGTTGAAAAATTACGCAAGTCGCGATCAAAAGAACGTGTTGGAAAATGCGTGAAGGACCACCACCCGACCGGTCAAGGTGGTCACGAGACCTGCCACCCACGGTGGGTTTTTCATTAAGGTCAAAAAGCTAGAAAAAGAAAGGCAGAGAGATAAAACAAAGCACAAGGAACTTGGATAAAGCATTTGGGATGCTAACATATACTTGGTGAGCTTTCTGGATTTTGAACACCTTGCGAGGTGACCTGTATCATCATTGGGGCATGTGTAACATCATTTCGATGGTACAATACCCTACAATTTTGGGTACGTACATATTGCCCCCTTGGAGAAGCATTTTAACCATGAAGAGGCGTAAAATGGTGGGTCCGAGTATGGCGGTCCCAAAATGGGAAGCTAGAAATTATACCTGACACGCCCATGTGTCGAAATGTCACCATCCAAGTTCCCGCTACCTGTAAAATGGAAAGAGGACTCAAGTGCAGATAGATAAAATAAATCAAAAATAAATACTAAATTAGTATGAAATGAGGACTTACCATTTGCACGGGGATAAGAACTTACCTCCATCGGCACTCTAAACCTGCGAAAGGGGCATTCAAAATGAGTCAAAACACCATATATATATATATATATATATATGGGCTTATTTTCCTATTCATTTACGTGTGTCGATTTGATAGTTTTTGAGCTCTGGGACCCACGGTGATGGTTTTCGATGAGAGTATAGTCGAAACGTTCGTAGCGAGATAGTGATCATGCCTCCATGAGCAGAACCTCGACCCACGAGATCTCAGGTTAGTTCTTCTCGATTTAACATTTTTGCACCCAAAATGTTAAAATGATGAAATCTTTGTTGTGGGGGGGTTATTTTTAGAAATGTTAGTTTTAAATGTGTCTCTTAGGGGGACGCCTAATGGGTAGGCTTTCGTTTTAGCTAAAATGGTCAATTTTTGCATTTTTGAGCATTTTTAGGGCATGCGACCCATTTGTAGTCGCGGGATAGGACCGCCGCCCTGAGCAGGGGCGGTTACGGGACTGCCGCCTTTCAAGGTGGTGGTTATGGAACCGCCACCCTGCTGGGGTGGTCCTCTACAGAGTGTTAAAACAACACTATTTTGAATTTATTTTTGCATTTTTAGTGTTCCTACTTGCTTTAATGATTTTTCTAATGCAATCTTGACACTAACTTGCTTCTTTTTGCATGTTTTTGGGTGTTTTGCAGAAGAAGGAAGAGTACATTAGATGGAGCCGAGAGAGGGAGTGTGATTGGCTTCCAGCAGTGTTAGATGCACTCTCTCAGGCTGAAGCAGATACTCTCCAGAGGGTAGGTATATTGAGGATCACACGGGTCCCCCATGTTGCACTTGCCAGTCACATACTATGTGACTTATTTTCTTATTGGGATGCAGATCGGAACACCTTCCGATTTCCAGGTGTTAGGGGTGAGTGGACCATCACCCTAGAGGATGTCTACCACATTTTGGGAGTCCCGATTATTGGGAGGAGACTTTCATTTGATACAACAGTATCTAGAGCTCAGGTGACTCAGTGGGCCACCTATATGGGAGATGCAGTTGTCTCCACTAGTTCAAAGAAGGGGGTGAAGGTCCATTCTATTCCCCATCTTTCCCATCCCTCTGATCCACCAGCCATTATGGGCATCCTTGCTTCGAGATTGATCGGGGACAAGGGAGGGGATACTTTGCTCTACTGTTGGGCCCCCATCATCGCACAGATTGAGGCACATGGTCGGATTTATGCCTGGGGAGCCGATATACTTGGGACCACCTATCACGACTTATACAGGGTGGTTTGATTACAGGGCAGATCATTGAGCCATCCGACCTTAGTTATGAGTTGGGTCTATGAGCGCATTATCCCTTATGGGAGGGGCATACAGGCAGCGGATCCCGGGCCATCAGGGTAGCTAGATGGACAGGGATGATGGTGCTTAGGGCACCGCATCAGCCGGTGGCTTCATTGACCACTTGCGGATATGGAGGCCACACCTTATCAGGCCATGGCAGGGTTGTGGGGTGAGGAGGTACACACCTTGATTTCCTACTCTACTATAGGGCAGCTTGTGGACAGGACGGGGAAGGTAGAGATACACCCCTTCGATCGAGTGCCTCAGCAGTTCGGCCTTGCTTATATTGATATGCTTCCCCCAGTGGTGCCAGTGTTCAGATCAGTTTGGGAGGCTAGGGGAGGTCCTAGAGGCCGGGGTTGGACTGTTGTTACTCCTGGCATCCCTATTGCAGCCAGGAGGGTGGTACGCACTCGAGAGAGAGCCGGTGCTCCTCAGGCACCTTTACTTGGATTGCCACCGGTCCTACCCATAGCAGTGATGATCCCATTGATATAGACTCCAGAGTCTGAGGAGTTCATAGGGGGAGAGACGGAGGAGGAGACCGAGGACATGGAGATCAGTGAGTCGGGTGGGGAGAGGATAGCGATCCCGAGTGGCATGACACTCAGGAGATCCTACAGCCGAGAGGGACGGAGCAGAGCATGGAGAGGGTGACTCTAGTCTTAGAGGAGTTACTTTCTCAGGACCTAGGCGGAGAGGATGAGTCTATGGCAGGATGCCATGTTGCCCCAGACATAGGAGGGGGACACCAGTCAGTGGTGGCATCAGTGGTGGGCGTGGATCCTAGAGATCCCTCTTGGAGGCCTAGCGATCCTAGTGAGTTATCACTCTTCTCCTGACATTTGTTTTAGTTAGAATTGTCTTAGTTGTTATTTCTTTTTGTTTTGCTTACTCTTGGTTTTATCGTTGATTGTTTTCTAACTCATTTTCTCCTTTGTTTGCAGTGACTACTGATGAGTGGCGAGACTTGATTCACCGAGTGTGTACTGATACCTTACTTCTCCCCTCGGAGAAGACTCGTGCTGAGCTTTCCATGGATGTGGGGGAGCCCTCAGCAGCTAGTAGGCACACTGATGTTTTTTCTTCTATTTGGCACGTGGCGAAGATCATGACTTCTCTCCACACGAGGTAGGCTGGATATAGGACAGCGAGCACTTGATGAGGAGGAGCCATTCTCATAGTGAGACAACAGCTACTGGGCATGACCGCGAGCCCTCGGTGCATTCGGAGTGCTGGTGTAGCTGAGAGTCCTAGATGTGGTCGTGTGCCTTCTAAGGGATCCCATAGGGATTGAGAGGCCACTTGGCTCTTTTTGTAGTGACTCTTGCTAGATTGTTTATACGAGCATTTTGTATTTTTGGGCTCATTGAGCATTTTGACCATGCCTAGTGCATGATGGCATTGTACATGAAACCTGATTATATATATATATATATATATATCTCTTTTTGGATCTAGATCTCTTTGTACCTAGAGTTTTGTGATTCATTTCCACATGTATACTAGATGTTTATTAGAATTTTTTTTTTATATGCTTTTCAGAATGTATGCAATGGAGAACAAATATCACAAATGTTTTCTTTTTGTATTTCGTGATGCTGATGTATGATGATGTAGACACCATGTGATCTTGAACTTTAGTTTCTATAAGCAATTTTCTGGTACTTCATATTGTTTTGACAAAATGTGATGATGAGCTGGTATGATGAGCAGATGAACTTGCCCCACTCCTAACTCCACAACTAGTAAGATGCGAGGGCTCACCACCGAGAGCTAGAAAGGGCACAAGCTATGAGGTGTGTTGAAATGGTAATGATGAGAGATAGACAAAGAGTTGGTGGAACCAAATTAGGATGCTACAAACCTATCCTACTCAAGTGACTCCATAGTTTAGAATGTGACTTGCTTTGCAGTTTATCCAGACTTAGATCCATAGATGGCCACTTGGTTGACAAAATCTGGTTTTCAGGGTTTTGAACTCTCTTGGAATTTTGGACATCTGATTCATTTGTTTTTGACTCAAGATTTCAAGGTTTGTTTGAACTATTTGCTTATGACCTTCAATGTTTACTGTCAAGAGGACCCCCTACACCTTGCCCCATGCTACTAGTAGGAAGCACGGCTTATCACCATGGACAAGGCATAGGTGAGTAAAGGCATTTCCATCCTTTCCCAACCCTACGTCACTAGTAAGAGATGCAAGCTCAACACCGAAGGTTGGTAGGGCAAGGAAATGTGTAAAAGTAAAATTTTCTATTTGATTTATATTTGACTTACTTACTTGAGCAAAATGTCAGAATGTTCTCATTTCCAAAGAGATATATATATATATATATAGATGTGACACCATGAAGCTTCTAGAATAGACCATAGGCAAGACACCTATCCTAGGAAGAAACCAAAAGTGAGAACAAGCATGCAGGCCTTGGTATGGCTACCGTTAAGACTTTGTCATATCTTGCTTTAATTGATGAAATGATTCTGAAACCGTTGATGATGTTATGAAAATGAAGAAGTATGATTTGAATGCTCCTACCAATACTATCAAAAGTTTGTAATGAATTTCTTAAGAATAAGTCCCTTGATCACCAAATTTTATGAAATGAGTGAACAAAATGAACCTAACTAAATGAATATGTAATGTAGATATAATTATACAAATAGTGTTGATGCTTCATGCGTAAAACCATTTAAGATGCAAGGAATTGACTGATTCATTGAATTCCTCACCCTCCAGTGTGCATAAGAGATATGCACCATTCCGTAGTCTTTCATGACTCGATATGGGCCCAACCATTTGGGCCAGAACTTTCTTCCTTCAGGTTTTCTTATCGATCCGGTTGTCTAGTCTTAGAACTAGATCTCCTTCATATATTTCTCACTCATAGACCTTTTTGTTATACTGCCAGCACATCCGTCAGCATAGGCTCTATGCCATTGTTCGGCATTTAACTTGGCCTCATCTAGGCTTTCTAGTTGAGAGAGGCATGCCTCCCTATAAGCTTCTTCATCTAGAATCCCTTGTAATGAGATGCGGAGAGATGGGTATTTCAACCTCAAGTGGGAGAACTACTTCTACCCCGAATACCAGTGAGAAAGGAGTTGCTCCTGTTGGTGTTCTTATTGAGGTTCGATGGGCCCACAAGGCCTGGATATAGTTTTAAATGCCAATCTCACTTGTTCTCCTTGACCATTTTGAGGAGAATAGCTTTCAATGTTTTGTTTGTCACTTCGGCCTACCCATTGGCTTGAGGGTAGTAAAGAGAGGTCATGTGATGGTTTATCTTGAACTTGCTACATAGCTCATGGACCTCATCATTTTTAAAGGATGTGCCATTATCTGAGATAATGACTTGTGGGACACCATACCTACAAATGATCTGGTTCAAGATGAACTTGGCGATCACGACACCTGGTACAGGTGGTGAGAGGCATGGCCTCCACCCATTTGGTAAAATATTTTGTGGCTGTGATTATAAAATTATGGCCATCGGTTGATGAGGGAGAGAATTTCCCTATCAAGTCTAGACCCCACGTGGAGAAGGGCCATGGAGTCACTATTGGTTGTAGGGATTGTGCTGGCATGTGAATCTCGTGAGAGAATTCTTGGCATTTGTGGCACTTACGTACAAATTCCACTACATCATGCTCGAGAGTGGGCCAAAAATAGCCCATCCGATGTATTTTTGAGTGGTGGCGTGACCACCAAAGTGGCCCCCACATATCCCATTGTGGGATTCATGAAGAATCCTCTTGGATTCTTCTATGTCGACGCATCTTAGAAGCATGCCGTCGAAGGCTCTACGATAGAGAACTTGTTCTATAATAACATATTTAGCTACGATAATGTGTAACCACCTTCTTTGTTGTGGCGTGGCACCTTCTGGATATGTATGGTCCATGATAAAATTGATAATATCAGTATACCAAGGACATACAGAGATGGGAGGTCTAGTTTCGATGTAATATATGCATTCATCGGGAAAGTCGAGGTCTACTAGATCACCTCCGTCTAACGGGTTGTCGGCTAACCAATCTACAATGATTTGTCCCTTAACGGATTTTTGGTTTATAAATGTTAATTCAAATTCACCCATTAAGGTTATGAAACGTCCAGCCTTTTTAGACAAGGACCCTTGCGTGAGGAATGTCCGTAAATGGTCCATTTTTACAATGACCCTTGTTTCTTGATTTAACATGTAATGTCTTAAATGTTTTGTGGCGAAGACTATGGCAAGGCATTCTCTTTCTACCTATGTATAACATGTTTCATAATCAAGCAACATTTGGCTAATAAAGTAGATTGCATGTTCTCATTTATCATCATCTTCTTGAGCCAACATGCAAGCTAATGAGACATTCGTAGCTCGTGAATACAGGATTAGAGGGTGATCCGGTCTAGGAGGCATTAGCGTGGGAGGAGATAGTAAGAAGTGTTTAACTGTTTGAAGGCCTCATGGCATTCTTTTGTCCAAATAATGGAGCAATCTTTTTCAACAAATTATTGATCGGATGAACAGCAAAACTTAAGTCCGGAATGAATCTTGGATTGCACCGAGTTTTCCAAGAAATGATCTGATACCAGAGTCATCTGATGGTGGAATCATTTCAAGAACAACCCAGATTTTGGCTGGGTCAACATCAATCCCTCATGATGATATGATGTAACCCAGGAGTTTTCCTCCTGTCACACCAAATACGCACTTCTCTGGGTTTAGTGTGACTCCATATTCAATCAATCGTGAGAGAATGATACGGAGCACTTCCGGGTGATCACAACGCTTCTTGGCTTTGGCCAACAAGTCATCCACATGTAGGACTCCACAATCTTATGAATAAGATCATGAAATATGTATGTCATTGCCCATTGGTATGTAGCACCAACATTTTTGAGACCGAATGGCATAACAACGTAGCAATAAGTTCCCCAAGGAGTTATAAATGTGGTTTTGGCTTGGTCTTGTTTAGATATTTTGATTTGATTATATCCCGAGAACCCATCCATGAGAGACAAAAGCTCAAATCCAGCTGTTGCATCAACGATGACGTCAATGGATGGTAATGGGAAATCATCCTTGGGACAAGCTTTGTTAATATCCCAAAATCTATGCAAATGCATATCTTCCCATTCTTTTTGAGGATGGGAACAATATTAGATACCCATTGTGAATAGTCGATGGGCTTAATGAATCCTACTTGGAGAAGTTTTACTACTTCCTCTTTTACCATGAGAGCTACTTTTGGTTTCATTGGTCTTGATTTTTGTTTAATTGGCTTTGCATCTGGTTTGGTGACAAGATTATGTACTGCGATGTGTGGTGCAATTCTGTCATTTCTTTATAATTAAATGTGAAATCCTTTTGATGTTCTTTGAGAATTTGAGTGTGTATTTCTATTTCTTCTAGAGTTAGCGAAGATCCTAGTTTCAAGATCTTTGGTTCTTCCTCCGTTCCGATATTTATATCAATCATTCCTTCGATTAAAGAAGCGTTACCTTCTTCAAATTCAGGTGGGGCTGGAGGTAGTTCCAAGTCTTCTCCATTCTCTATCTCATAAATATCAAGATTCTTTTGTGGGGGAGCTCTACCATGGGATTTCCAAAGTAGGAAGATGAGTGCGGGATTAAGGAAAAATCTACTACGTGATGTGTGAGGTGTAGCTCTGCATAGGCATTTAGGTAGTCAAGAGTGACTCTATCACTTTGTCAATATGATCTAAGATAGAAGATTCTTTCTCAGCTATATGTGTTAGAGGAGGGTTTGTTGATATTTTTTCACCAATGGTTCAGTACGAAGTGATACCATGAAACGTGTATCCTCCAATTCATTTTGGAGTGAATCATGAAGCTGAGGTTGTTATTGAATCTGCGAGAAGGTTCTGTTCTCGTGGGATTGCCTCAATGGATATGAAGTCAAATCCTTTGCTTAGATCTAATACCATTGTTTTATAGAGCTGCAAGTGCTCAGCTCTAGTCTCATATACTTCAGAGACTTGGTTTGCAACTAATTGTGAGTCTCCTAACACTCTGATGTCATTAACACCGATCCTTTTGGCTATGATGAGGCCAAGGAGGAGGGCTTCATACTCAGTACCGTTGTTTGTACATTCAAAGTTTAACTTAAAAGAAAAGGTAGGATCTTTCCCTCAGGAGAAGTAAAGATCACACCCCCTGCTCCATCCATAGCGACATCTAGCTCCATCGAAATGGAGAGTCCAATATTTACTAGGAAAAATGGATGTTGGGACATTCTTTGCATCTGTTTCTTCTATTTGATTACTTCTACCATGCAAAGTTCCTCTGTTGGAAGAGAACCAACTCCTAGGGTACATCCCATACCTGTGGAATCAAATGGTAGGAAAATTGGTAGATCTTGTTCCAGTAATTCAAAATTTTTTGCAGTAGTTCCTAATGACACTGTTTCTACAACGTTAGCTTCATCCTTGAGGGCTGGATGCCCTTGACTAGGTTCGTAATTTCTAGTTCTATTGTTGTAGGTATCAAATTTTCTTCCGGTTTTGAGTCGATTGGTTTGTTAAGTTGGTTTGTTGGGAGTTCAAACTCAGAGTGAACACCTGGCCTTTTCTTTAGGTCTGCTAGGTGTATATCAAATGGTTTTGGGTCACCTTTTGCTACGAATATCTTTCCTAGGTGCAAGAATCTTATTTCCTGGAATAACGTAGAAGGGATTGCCTTCATGCGATGTATCCATGGTCACCCGAGGATCATATTATAGTTGGTTTCCCGATCTATGATATAAAACTCGGTGAGGATCGTCTTGGGTCCTAAGGTGACTGGTAGTATTATAGTCCCAATTGAAGTAGCCTTGAGGCTATCATAACCTCTTAGCGTATTTCATGTCGTGGAACAATTTGTTTCTCCATATCCTAGCTTTTGAAGAAAAGAGAAGGGGACTATATTAACTGCTTGCCCCATCATCAACCATTGCGCATTTAACATAATTATTGTAAACCCACACTTGTAAATGTAAGGCTGGATCACCTCTACATGTAATTTCAGCCTCTGTTGGCATTTTGTTTACGTCAAATATAAACTCAGTATCCCTATCTGGCTGCCCCGGAGGATAAACATCAAAATCCACATGGTTTACTTGTGTTTCGGAGGAGGAGTGATGTTGATTAAATGGCCAAGGCCTAACTGCTTCTAAGAGGGCAGCCCTATGGGCGGGAGAATTTTTTAACAAATCCAAGAAGGAAATGTGAGAGAAGGTCTTTGTTAAGTCATTAATTAGATCATAAGCACCTATGGGCTTCATTAATGTTTGTTGACTGTTATCTGGTTCTAGTGGATAACTTGGATTTGGTTGAGAAGAATATTCTCATGTTCTTGTTATGGCTTCTACGTGCAGCTCAGTATCTAACTCCACTAGACCAACTATCTTGGTTCGTGGTTGAGTTCCTAGTTGAGGTGCGATGGGTGGATTTAGTGAAGTTGAGGCTTCATGATCATTATTTCCTGCCATTACACCCTTGTTCATCCCATTTGGATTTAATTTATTGTTGTTATTGTGATTTGGGAGTGGATCATTAAAGATCTTGAGGGGTGCGTTTTGAGGGGAGACTGCTCCCGTGAAAGTGTTTGGCATGGGTGTCACAGAATCTGTTAAGAACATGTCTATGAAGAGTTGTCTTTGTTCTTCTAGCAAATGTTGCATGAACTTATTGTAATCATGGCAAGTCCTAGTGTCATGGCCTCGAATTTTGTGGAAACCACAATACGAGTTGGGATTATAGCTCCTAGGTTGTTGGTTTGGAACGTGTTGTGGTCCAAAACTTTGATTAAACTTTTGAGTATTAGGATTAAAGTTTTGAGTTTGTTGCCTTTGGTTTTGGTTTTGATATCCAGTTGAATTTTGACTTGGACCCTGTGTCTGGATTTGCCATTGTTGTTGTTGTTGTTGTGGTGGTGGATGATTAAAATCCACCGCGTTGATTGTCGGAGTAAAGTTGTTATTTCATTGATTGTTAACTGGTGGTGGAATGTTTACAACATTTTCTCTTTTAGCTTGGTCAGTAACTCCATCTGTTGTTACTCCATGATTTTTGTTAAGGATTTTAGGTCCTTGATTGGCATTTGTTGTATTAGGATAGGTCATAGTGTTTTGATTGGGGATGATTAACCTCCCATTTGTTCCATATGTCTTGCGACCGCTATCTATTACAAGCTTGATCTATTCGAGAGCGCTCTCGAGCACTTCATCATAAGTTCTTAGTGGGAACTTCTGGACTTCTTCCTTTATCTCTCTGCTGAGAGAATGAAGGAATAAATCACATAGTTCCATCTGATCCATGTTTGGAGCACTTATTGAAGAATAGAGGACTATACGCCATCTTTGGATGAAATGAGCAACATGATTCATTGTGTTCTTGTTTAATATGCAAGAATTCCCTGATTCTGTTCTCAACAATTTGTTCATGTCAAACACCTTGATGAACTCTGAAACGAGTTGTTTAAATGAATGTATTGAGGCTTCAGGTATTCTATAATACCAATCGAGGGCAATACCCTCTAAAGTTTTGGGAATATTTTAGCAAAAACTCCATCCCAAGGGAGCAGTTCTCGAATGGTTGTGGCATAGGCCTTAATATGTGCATTCGGGTCTCCCTCCCCTTTGTACTTGGGTAGATCGGGGAGAGGTCTTGGAAGCATGACGCTTTGTATAGTGAAGTCTAAAGGTTCTTTCAAATATTCTGAATAAGTCCCTATCGCATAGGTTTCGACCATTGATGGTGCTTTGCTTGAGGGGGTGGAGGTGGAATGGGTTGTTGATATGGCATAGCATATGTATTTGCAGGGGCATAAGGAAATCCCTATGTGGTTGAGAAAACATGTCGGGAGAAGAGAACATATCTCCTTGTGGTGATTTGGAATACATGTTTAAGTATGGAGGAGCATTGCTCAGGAATGGGTTGTTTTGTGCTAAGCCGGGAGGTATCATATTCTCAACTGGAGCGGCATTTGAAAATGCGGTTCTAGTTGGTGTTTGTTGTAAATACTGAGGAGGCATGCCCAACGTGCCTATTCCTGTGAGGAGGTCTACTTGGCTAGGATGATGTGGAGGATTGGAAGTTCTGCTTGCATGAACTATGAATTTTGATTTTCTTGAGCAAGTTCCAACCCTCTAACCTTCTCAACTAAGGCTGAGATGACCTCTTTGGTGAAGACATGGTATTTTGCCTTAGTGGTGGTTGTTGTATACCTTGAGGTTGTATAGGCATATGGTACCCTACTATGAATTGATCATTACCCTGCCAAGCTTCACTGAGGGCATTTCCCATAGGTGGAGGGATGGGGGTGTTTTCTTGGAATGAGACCTCGGGTTGTGTTTGCAAACCTCCTATAGGTGGGTACATATTTTGAGAGCATTGTTCACTCCTAGCATAACGTGCTAAATATTCCTCATCTAGAAATGGATATGGATCTGACTGTCTACTGATTTGTGGTCTGAGTAACATTCGAGGAGATGACCCATTCTCCAGTGAGTGTCATGTTGTTTGAACCTGAAGGCTCTGGTTGTTGCGTTTGAGTGAGCTGATCCAACTCCTCTATTTGGAAAGAAGAACTAAATCTAGTCCTTTGAGGTGGAGTTTGTGTTGACAATTGGTTAGCTGAATAATTGTCACCCCATGCTGAAAGCGAGGGTGATGGTTGTCTATTTAATTGATCGTAGTATGCTTCAAGACCTAGGAGAGGTCTGCATATATGCGTCATATCCTGACATATTTGGGGGGTATATAAATACCCATGCAGAATAATGGGAAGAAGCGAAGGTGGAAGAAAGAAAGTGGAACACTTGAATGAAAATGAAAATGTGAAAGTGAAGCAGTTGTTCCTTTCACGTCGGGTTCACCAATTTTGTTGGTGAAGCTGATGTGAAGGCTAAAAGGTGGAAAAGATGAAAAGTATATTAATTAGAAGAACAAGTAGAAATCTGACTCTAAATCAAAAGGTACAAGTTTCACGTCGGGTTCACCAATTTTATACGATGGAAAAGTGACATGCAAGCATGAGAATCTACAAGTAACTCTTCCTCACACCCGACCTCCCGAGGTCATGTGCGAGACAGCCGGTGGGGATGGAATATACGGGCTACAGATAGACTAGTTAGGTAATCTTATGTCTTCAACACGCAATAATGGGATCTATGAATCTAAGGCAAAGAAGGCCCTCCTAACCTGAATAGGTGTGATGGATCATTTGGCGAGGATAGCTACTCGAAGGCTCCAATCAATATCGAGCTCATCAGATCCTATCTATAGGTTGTTGAATACGTGGAAACTGACCTATGGGTGCTTCAGTATATATTTCTGAAAAGGTCATGAAAATGGTGGTAAAAATGTGTAGTGGATCTTTTGGTGTTTTATGGATGATTCTCTGGTTTAGTCCAGAAATCTTTAGCTTGATTAGCTGTTATGTTTAATAATGAGAGTTGTGTGATAATGTCTGGTGGGAGTGGAGAGGACCTAAATACTAATGTTCGAAACCAAGTCAATACTTGATTGATTTGTAGGCCTGTTGGGTTGTGGGACCTGTGGATCACAACCGTAAGTTCGTGGTTGTTGTGGACCTCCTATGGTCATATGAAGAGTCAATCCCTGATTCCGAGTATCCAGTAATCATATGCCTTTTTGAACCTCTACGTTTAGAACTAGAAGTTGCACGATTTTCTCAGAGTACCTAACAGGTGTTCTGGCAACTTGGATACGTAAGCTAGTGTCTATATCAACGAGGAGGTCTCCTGCGTCTGGCTGTGGGACTAGTGGATCACAACCAAATGTTTTCTCTCTTTTAGGTCCTTCTACAGTCATACGGATATCTATCAAGGTAGTCTATAATTTGGCTGATTTGACCAGAACATGTGTGCTTTGTCATCTTCTATGTTTAATCCTCTTAGTTGTGTGCTAATTTCTTGTAGGTCTATTGTTGTTCGGAAGACCTGAATTATGAGATTTTGGTCTATGTCAGTTAATGCTACAACAAGATTTGGTTGAGGCACGATTGGCTCAAAAACATATTCCCTGGGCTCCCTAGGTCCCGTGATTGTCATACAAGATCAATATAAACCTAACTGAAATGAAATAAACTAATTATGCAAGATATATCTACAACATATATATATATATATATATATATATATATATATATATATTCCTCTATTTTTGTATTTTTGATAGAATTTTTAATAGAATTAAAAGAGAAACTAATCTAATATATTCATAAAATGACAACTAATCTAATAACAAAATTAAAACAAGCAAGGTAGCCGGTGTAGCTACTTTGCCCATGCAGTTGTGAGTTTATCCTAAATAACTAAATAGCTGATTAACTTAAATTGAAAGACTCTCGATCCTACCTCAAAAGTGAGGAATGAATCATAGTTTCTCAAAAACTATCAATCCCCACAGCTTCCCGTAATATCGAAAGTGAAATTTAACTGAAATGAAATAATTCACTACTCTATTTGATATGTTTTAACTAGAACTTTGATAGATAAAACCTAGAATTTGCAAAATAGTGGCGAATCCAATAGTGTATGACTTTGTCCCCTCAGAATGATCTCCTCATTCCTTCGTGTTCACGTGAATCCAGAAGAGCATGTATATGCTAGCATCAATAGAAGAAGGTATTTGAACAATGGCAGCTTTGGATATAGACCGAATATAATGCGAGTAGGAGAGGGACAACGCAAGTGACAAGCTTGGTGTATGCAATTCCTAGCGGGATTTATTGTGGAATACAACACAAGTGTACCGAGAGATTCTAGAATCTACCTTCTATGAAGAACACAACCTGTAACTCTAATGGATTCAATCTACAAATGACACTACTCTACTCTAAACTAATTTGTATGAACAACAATGAACAAGACTGAAGCAAGAAGATCGAATGGCTTCTAACAGCAAAGGAAAAACTAGCATGGATGCAAAACATGAAAACAAAATGAATTCTAAGCAAGAAATTGAAAGACTAAACAATGGAAATGAGAAGTTGAGGGGCCATTTGCTTGAAAACAAGTTGGCTATTTATAGATTTCACATTCACCCAAAGGTAATTCCTATTAGAACTCTTTTACCATTAAACAATGAAGAAACACTATTCCAGGGAACATAAAACATTAATACGAGCTAAGGTGGTTGAGAAAAGCTGGTAAATGTTGAAAAATTATGCAAGTCGCGATTAAAAGAACGTCTTTGGAGAACGCGTAAGGACCACCGCCTAAGCGGGCGGCGGTTCTGAGACCGTTGCCACTGCCTCAAGCAGGCAGCGGTTTCGTCAAGGTCAAAAGGCTAGAAAAAGAAAGGAAGAGGATAAAGTGAAGTAGACATACATTACTCTTAATAGATGGGTAATACCTAATCCCAATGTAGGCCGACTCATTACCCAATATAACTAATTCCTATGTGACCCCATATAACTAACTAAGGGGATGTGTGCCACATGTCAAAGATCTCCATCAACCCATATACATTATATTATCATATCCCAAGGTACATAGCATTTCCTCCCTCTTTGACATGTTTTGTCCCGAAACATAAGAAGAAGCCATATAATGAGTGTGCTTTAAATTATTGCACACTTGTCGCCATGCTCGATCATCCAACCACCCATATGAAATCCTAGTGGGTGATGCTACTCCAAACCTGATTCCATATTCCATTGTGCTCATCTAATTCCATCCTGATCCATATGTGTTCCTCCTTGGCATCCATGCATATCCATAATGATTATTCCTGTGATTCCATGTCATACAATTATTGTTCCATTGATTCCATGTATAGCCAAAATTATTACTCCTTCAATTCCATGTATATCCATATAGATTGTTGACCTCATGTGTCCTAACATGTCTCTATGATTTTTTTCTCTCATGATGATGTGGGTGTTTATATGGTGCAACCTTAGTATCCTTAACCTTTTCGTCAACTTTATTTTTCTCATCCACCTTGTTTTCTATTTTTGTTTTCCCTTGAGTAGATGATTTTTTTTCTTTTTCATCTTTTTCTTCAGCCTCTCTTCGAATAATATTTATTCCCTTCTTCACCAACTTCAAATTCATCTTCATGATCCTCATTTATATCATTATTATTTTTCCTGCTAAGTGTGATATCTTGCAATGTAATTTTCTTTTTCTTGTACCACAATTTCATGAATTTCTTTTGCACATTAATATTAATTGTTCCCAATCTCTCTAACCAAGGATATCCAAGAACAATATCCATACCATCCATATCTAAAGCATAAAAATCTAAATGTAAAACATATTTATCCATAGAGAGCTTTAAATCTTCAAAAATTGAATATGCTTACCATCCACTTGAGCTTCCTTAATATGTTTTTCTTGCACATGTAGATTTTGAGCTACATCCATATTGATGAAGTTATATTTGTTGCTAGGGTTTATGGAAATAATTACCTTTTTTCTTTGAATACACTCTTACAACTGAAATATTGAAGTATAATTATATAAGTCGACCTTACTATACACTTTTGGACCAATAGACTTTGGGCCAATTCTTATGATTTTATCACATTTTTATGAGCAAATACGTCACCTTGGTTTTCCTTTTATGACATAATAACCTTTTGAAGCATATATAAGCAAGTAAATCATACCTCATTTGATAACTTGACACTTTAATAACTCCTCATGTAAAAAACACAAAAATAACTCCAAGCTCCCTAAACTATGAAATAACTCATGCACATCCATTATGGAAGTACCCTCTATAGATCCGAAGTCTCCTTTTAGGTCTAGGATTCTCCATATTCTTTCTACAAATAAGAAAAATGATCCTTCTAAAGTATTTGAGAAAGTGTGAAACTCAAGCAAAGTATTGTCAAAGCACGATTGTCAAGTTTTGATTGCACTATGGTAAATATCACATGCTAGGAGAATGACATGTGGTTTGAGCCCTCTTTATAGTAGTGGTGATCTTGACAGTGCACTGGGGTGCCCACAACCCACCTAACTTTGTTCTCAGGAACTCATTCTTGCACTACAAGGGTTCTAGGGTTTGAGAAGAGTTTACGTAAACCATTTTGAAGGTGAGTAAAGAAGACCAACACATAACGACATTCATCTCCAAGCATGCAAATAACTTAGGATGTTGTAGACCTATATTTCAAGTAGGTTCAAGTCCATATATAAGGTTCAATATTGTATGACGTTATTGACCTATATGTACAATTTTGACCAGTGCTATTTTAGGTGCCAATTTATGTAACGAGTCATGTTCGGTCTCGATTCACCTATTTCTACTTTCAAATCACTCGAATCTCCTAGATCCACATAGAATCAAAGGTGAAGGTCGATTCCCCTTACATTTTTTATAGTTTCAAGATCAATAATCACTTTGAAAAGTGCTATTTTGATGTGTGTAATTAATATTGGATGTTAACTAAATTAGAATATCCACATGTTGCATTATTTCATCCTTTTTATGTAAATGTTAAAAAGGAATGAAATATGATTCAAAAAGAGAGAAATCATTGGTGAACCCAACATTTTGTAATTGAACATAGTATCTCTAACCCTAATGGCGTTAGGGTTTCATATGACATTCAGGTCTAATATGTTTGCATCAATAATCTCATCTAATGTTCCATATATCTCCTTCTTTAAGCATATTAGGCGTAACCATGCATGTAAGGATGCATTTCATGACATCTTACGTAGTATAATGGCCCCCTTAATACTTATAGAGAGTATGTAGAGGCTTTTCTTCACAAGGCCCTTTCTTCCCTCCTTGATGTATTTCCTCTACAACCGCTTATTAATAATGGATTTCCCTCTATATTCAAGTTATGGTGCATAAAAATTTGGTTAAGGTTTTCTTATTGACAAATCATCTGACCTCAATGTGTGTACTATCTCTTTTGTGTGTGGATTAGGTATTCCTATTAACACCTTGGCTCCTTCTAATATTAGCATTTGTGCATTTGATAATGTCCCTCGCAAGGTTTTGGTTCTATCATTATCCCCATCACTCTTGGTCACAAAACCTTTGATGCACTTTTCTATGTTGTTCCTGATCACCCACTTACAACATTATTTTAGGAGTAGCCTAGTTACATGCTACACACCTTACTTTAGAACCTACGAGCTTACAATTTTCTTACAAGGACTCTACCTACTTATACAAATAGGATCCTTCTCCTTTAAAATATTGCTCTTCTCAATCCCAGGGTTCTCCTCGTCCATCTACATCTATCTCTCATGATATTTGCTAGTGGAAATTCACATGTTTACCTTGTCCTTCGCTTGCTATATTGAAACAATTTCTCAAGGTCGATTTTGTGTCTTTCCCTCCACCATCTGAGGTTAACATGAGTTTCCCTCCTAGTAATAATTTTAATGCTAATAGATCTATTATAATTTTCATCACCGTATTGACAACATACCGATCGATATACCTCATCGTGACATATTATTCAAGATCTAATTGATTCACATATTATTGATTGGGACTTCTCTTCATCATTGAATGCCACATTTGCTACATTTCAATCAAACAATTTGCATACTCCTTATTTTTTTACTTCTAGTACTTCATCTATGGTACACAAATCTCTCATACCATCACATGATCTTGCACTAAATATGGATTTTATCTCTATTATATGGCATTAAAATCATTATATGTCTACCACATGAGGATACTCTCACTCATCATCATTTGGTTGCACCATATTTCATGACTACACTCATTGACAATGCTTATACGCCATACACTACTATTGATACATATATACACCATTCTTTTGATACTACTCGTGACATAGATGCACCTTTGATATATTTTAATCATTACCCTCATCACGATAATCATGTTATATCTAGCACTTTCATTGACATTTGGGCTACTTCTTCATGGTTGCATATGTTACCTCTATTTCCCATTTTTTGTGATATGATTTTTTATCCTAGGCCACCGGACTTTCTTGGGCCACTTCCATTTTCACATGATCGATAATTCTCATACTATCCTCCTCATTTCCTAATGATGCACACTATTTATAGGTTCAAACCGACTATTGAGGAGCAGTTCTACATCTAAACCTCACTTTGTGTGTGTGTGCACACGTGCATGTGCGCGCACCACAAGCACTTTTTCGCACATGCACACACACACACACACACACACACACACACACACACACACACACACACACACACACACACACACACACACACACACACACACACAGTGGGGTAATATTACTTCTCATATTTAGCTACATAATCTATCTCTATTCCCCTCCATGGGGGAATTCTTGGATCACCCTTCCTTTTCTTCAAAGAATGAGTTTTCATTTATGCGCTCATGGAGGGCCTAAAATACAAAAACATTCAAATAGTTTCAAATTTTGGGACCTATTTGTATAGCATACATTATTTTCCTTATATATTATACATGTTGTTTATTCCTTTGGTTTAATAGATAACATTTCTTCTTTACATACATGCATTCATGTGGTATATTGAGCATGATACATGATATGCAAAAAGCAACATGATGATAGGTATCACCTACCCTTTACCCGTAATGTTTACCTGCTAAGGGGCCATCTACTTTTACATAATATCTCTAGATGTTATATTTCCATTATAGTTCCTTTCTTTCCTCATTACGTTTGGTTACATATCTATATTGTGTATTTGATAGTATTTGGACTAACACGACTAACATATGTGTTTTGTGTAGGGCTTATAATTATTGTTAGCTCTTTTTTAATATCATATGCTATGTTTTTTCATCCCATTTAGATACACTTACTTTTTATACATGTTTTCTAGTTGTGTGTATGCTTTTTTACTTTGATTGTGGCCTAAGGGCCTTGAATTTCTTATGACACCATGGGTGCCCCATGTTTGTGGCATTTTTCCTTTTGTATTGTTGTGCATCTCTTGTTTGCAAGCCTCGGGTCCTAGTTTGTCTTGTGACATTATGAGTGTCCCATGTTTGTAGTCATTTCACATTTGCATGACACTTTTTGATGTATTTGCACTTGGATCTACATTGTATGCACTTTTCTTCTACTAACACATTATTTTATATTGTTGTTATTGTTGTTTTGTTGCATTGACATTATTCTTGTTATCATGCTTCTTGTTTTTTTGTTATTATTTTGTGCCATGGTTTCTACCATGTGCATCCCTTTTACAGGTACAATTTCTTCTTGGTGGCCACCACATCAGTCATTTTAGAGGTATATACAAATTTTCAGACACTCAACTATGAGTGTGCATCTTTTCTTTTGAGCCGCACACTTAAATTCTTCGTCGCACATGCCCGAAAAGGGGGAAAACATATGGAGTTTATTCTACAATTCTAATAGACACAAGCATTTTTCTAGGCACAGACATATGCACAGAAGACAAAAATGCCTCAAAATTGGACTCATGCACATGAATTTGAAAAATTCTATAAATACTCAAGACCATGCGAGATGGTTTTGACCCTATCATATGGTTTTTCCCAGGGGCATTTTCTCCAAATATTTCAATAGTCATAGTTTTTCATCATTATTACAACATTTTCATATGGTTTCATACTCAATTTGACATAGATTCAGGGGGCATGAAGTATTTCATTCTCTCTTTCTCCATGGTACTCAGTTTCACTTCCATTTTTAGACACATTAGGGGCATGGTTCTCCTTTCTCCACTCATATTTTAGCATGCAATTAGTTCTATTTAGTTTCTACTTAGTTGTGTGGCACATGGGAAGAGTATGGGGGCACTTATTTCTCTTTTCTATTGTGTTTCCTAATTTACAAAATTGGGATTATATCCATCTACAACGGTATGGTCCGTGGGGTTATAAAGGTATCAAAGTAGCTAAGTTCTTTATAGGTAGAACTTTCCTATCCTCTTTGCACTTAAGGGGAAGATATCAGAGTTATTGAATGATACACGGTCTTCCTCCTTGTTGGGGTGATTCAAATCCTCTTTTTGGTTCTTCTCTTTAGCATTCATGTGTTGGATTGGTACACCTAACACATTGATTTCTCCTTGGCACAAATTAATGATTGATCACCCCAATTATTCGTCGAGTTCAAAAAATCCAATATCACCAAGGCACAAGAATGGGAGCACATTCCATCTCGCAAAACAAATAGGTGTATTCCTTCCATGTTTTACATCTCTTTTTGGAATTTCTTGTTGCACATTTCTTTACAGTACTTTCATTACATTTTGAGTTAAATTTCAGTTTCCTATCTTGACAATTGACTACACTTTTTGTATTGCAGGTTTCATTTTGGAGCGTACTCAACATTAAAACAACAAGACAATGAAAAACTAAGTTATTGCGAGAAAAGAAAAAAGTGTGTCTACATACTCAGGTATCTTTTCTTTTAAACGTGTAATTTTGTTTCATACTTAAATGGGAAGAAATGTAGACACTCAAATTTGGAAATCTATCCTTTAACATTGCTTATCTTGACAATGCACACTTGCATGTACAAATGCACTCTCCTCACTCTTTCTTAACACACCTTGATAGATCTTCAAGTACTTGTTTATCTTTGCACACCTCTCAGTCATCAGTTTCTAAAGTTTAACAACATAAAAACATCTAGAAACATATCTCCTTTAACCCATAAATTCAAAATATGATTTTCCATCTCAGTCAAAACAATCATTTTCGGTGCGTTTGTACAATTATACAAGTCAACCCTACTATACAGTTTTGGATCGACATACTTTGGGCCAATTCTTCCGATTCTATCATATTTTTATGAGAAAATACATCCCCTTTTGGTCAACCTTTCATGACATAATAACCTTTGGAAGCATATATAAGCAAGTAAATCATACCTCATTTGATAACTTGGCACTTTAAGAACTCCTCATGTAAAAGCAAACACAAAAGGCACTCTAATCTCCCTAAACTACAAAATAACTCATGCACATCCATTAGGAAATACCCTCTATAGGTATGAAGTCTCCTTCCAAATCTAGGAGTCTCCATCTTCTTTCTAAAAGCAAGCAAAGTGACCCTTCCCAAGTATTTGAGCAAGTGTGAAACTCGAGCAAATTATTGTCAATTCATGATTTTCAAGTTTTGATTGCACTAGGAGATATCACATGCTAGGAGAATGACGTGTGGTTTAAGCCCTCTTCAGAGTAACACAAAGATGTTGGTGGTGTGCGGGGTGCCCACAACCCACCTAATTTTGTTTTGTAGGAAATCCTTACACTACAAGGATTATAGGGCTTGAGCAAACTTTACAAAGCCGTTTTGAAGGCGAGCGACAAAGACTAACACAACAATATTCGATACTAGGAAGATGAAGCACTCAGATAGTTGCACACCTAGATTTCAAGCATGTCCAAGACTATAAAGAAGGGTCAAGACCATACAAATGCTCTTGACCTAGTTGTATGGTTTTGACTAGGTGTAGTTTCAGTGCCATTTTTTTGGAATGAAGCATTTTTAGTCATAGATCACCTTAATCCTACATTCATATCACTTAGAATCCCCTAGATCCACACATAATTAACTAAGTGCAACTCTCCCTTGCATTTTTATAGTTGTTAGATCAATAATCACTTTGAAAAGTTTTATTCAGATTTATGTAATTAATGTTAGAAGTTAATTAAATCGAATAACCACATATTGCATTATTTCAACCTTTTTATGTATGTTAATTAGAAACACACTAAAAATATTAACAAGGAATGAAATAGGATTCACAAAACTGAAATCATTGGGCTAGATTGAATTCACCCCACCCACATGGTGTGAAAAACATTAAACTATGTACCAATACTCAAGAAGGATCAAGCCCCACATAGTTATCCCTCACGATGAATGTGTGCAAATATGTAATAAACAATGTATTGGTGAGAACCTAAAATGACGTCCGAATTTGGGAATGATCTTAGGTGTAAAATATAATTTGTGATAATGACCTCATGTAGCCTTCCAAGATGTATTTAGACTAAGTAGTACAATGATGTGCTTGAGATAGTGATTTTACATTTGGGTTCTTTGTTGTGATCTCCTAAGTAGCCTAAAGGTGTGATACTAAAGGCCCTTTTAATGTGTGGGGTAAGTGTGATTTTATATGTGATTATTGTGGAATGTTTTCTGCTTAATTAACATGGGGACAACATGGTTGACTTGTACATCTGAAAATGTGACCATTGAGTGGAGAACAAAACCGCTAACCTTATGGAAAAACCATCTGTTGGTTTTGTCCTTGATAAATGATTGTGTCATGCAAAGGTGAAAATTCGGTTCTAATGGTTGGAGAAGGTGGTCATATATTTGAAGATATGTTGTACATTTAGAAAATTAGGTTTTGATTAGTCAAGTACGAGTAAAAGTGTAACCTAGTGACCAAGGAGTGCTAAACTAAAAACATGCATGTAGGAATTAGTCATTTAAGTCCACAATATGAAATGGGTTGAGAAAAATTCCAAATGTTAATGGTCTAGTTTCTGGTCTACCGCAAATGCAAGTATGTCGTTAAGCCTAGGAGGGTCTTCTAAGGCAACCTCTTCCCTTTACTTCTTTGAATTTCTATAGGAATATGAGGAATATTCAAAGTATTATCATCCATATGGGTCTTAAAAGAGGTAGAGATGAATTTAGAATTCATTGGAGTCTCATTGAGATAGTCATATAATTTTTGTAAAAACCCTATAAGGAATTAAGGGAATTTCTACAAGATTACCCAAATTAGAATTTAACCTAGCATTTTGTCGGGTTAGAGTCTTGAATCTTATGAACTTGGATGGCATAAAAGATATTAAACATGCAAATGAACAATGCACAACAAATAGGAAACACACAAGTGTTAGGGATAAAAATATTTGAATAAGTAAAACAAACCCACACATGACCTACAAAAGGAAAGAACAATCTCTAGAATATTACACACAAACAAAGGTTTATACAATGTGAAACCTTAGGTTGAGTAGAGTTTATAAAAATAGAAACCCTAGCTCGAGTAATTGATATAAGCACATATTTACCAAAATGTCGGTAGGTAAAGTAGTTTTAGATATACAAATGCACTAATTAATGGAACCCAAAAAGTAATTAAGGGTCTAATCTAGATAAAACAATAAATCATACTTAATTACATAAAATAAGGGTCTTATTCTGAACATAAAAAGTGTAGGATAACTTGGAAGTAATGAATCTCTAATTGGTTGATTTAGCTTTTGGTATGTGGATGCTTCGAAATAGAATAGATTTTGTTTTTAGAGTTTTAATATCACATACAAATAACTTAATGGGTGACTATATATGTTTCTCCTATTTTTTAATGCACTTTTGTATATATAGACTTTTTGAATTCAAATTAAGACCATGTTGGCGCACAAGTTGAAACGCAGTGAATGAGAAATCTAATGAAAAGAGGTAGAAAATTCAATAAATAAGGATTGAGGCCTAATTGGCAAAGCGAAAATGGTTCACATCCCGAAAATGGCTAAGACCCTAGAAAGGCCAAAAATAGAAGGGGAGATCAAAACGAAGAGAAATAGAGAAAAGTAGGCTCACGTGAAATAAAAATGACAATATCATGGATAAATGAACTTGACAATAAAAGAAAGCGACAAAAATATGGAGGAGAGTGGACCAAAATTGACAACACAAGAATGACAAGTAGATAAGCAACAACACAAGAACATGCATGCCAATAAAAACCTAATTTAGACTAATTATGAATAAACATATAAATATATTCGTACCAAAAATATTCCAACAATAAACAAACAATTATTTGTATCAATAAACAATTATTTGACTATATTCGTACTAAAAATAGTTGTCTAAGAAAACTTAACTTCACGAATACATAATCTTTGAAATGAAAACAATATTGTCTTAAACCGAGAGAGTTGGTGCGCAAAGGCAAGAACTTGGCTTGCAACAAAGTTGACCAAGGTTGAGGTGGTTTGTTAATTTCATTTTTTAAATATTTTTTTAATGATTTCTTCACACATATACAAACAAGTTATATACTTTCACATATCATATATATTTATCAATTACTCTTTAAAAAATTATACTTTTATAAATTTTTAGCATGTCAAGATCTCGACCACCTAATTTTTATCGGTTTTATACAATTATAATCACAAAACGACCCGCACCTTGTCAATTTCCAACCCCGATTCCAACGTTTCGATATAGACCCCGTATCTTTAAAAATAAATAAATAAATAAAATGATATAAATATTGCTTGTATTTATCCAATGAAAATTGTTCACGTGTATACTTTTATATGGAATAAATACTTCAAACCAAAAATAACATTAGGTACGTCGTCACTATTAAGTTACATTTCCAATTTTCCACATATACAACCACTTTTCACACGTGTATAGACCCTTGATATTTATGTACCCAAAATTAATGCACCGTCGCCATTAAATATCATTTCCACCCTTGAAACATTAATATAAATAAATAATAGAGATACCGTTAAATACCTTGCCCTAAATAGTAAACCCTCCAAAAACTTTTGTGTACCATGATATTTAAAGTCACGGCGTGGGCAACTTTGTTTTTTTGGAGGGCAATATGTCACCCAATCCCTTTCATTACATGGGCATGATTTGCATGCCATATGGTAACTAGTGAAAATGCCTTTTCAAGGTCTACAAGTTATGAGACTATTTTGTATTTTTAATCGAGTTTAATTATGATATGTATATAATTTATTTACTGGAAGATTCAAATTTTTGATCTCTCTTTCAAATATCTTCGAACATGAGTCATTTGATTTTTATTAGTTCAAATTCGATCAAACATTTATCGAACGATTTTTAAGTGATGGTAATTTCTCAATATCACTTTTCAAAATGTGCAAAAGAGTACTACTAATGCATTATTACTTAAAACATAAAATATATTTTAATAATTTTTAATATATTTATACACATTAACAAAATTTGTATATATATTTATATAAAAATGATAATCATATTTTAAATATGCGAGTTAGAAGAGATGGGTATTTGAAAAATTTGCAAGTATTTTGTGGTTAAAAACACAAAATACGTACAAATGACAATTAATTTTAATCCTCATGGAGATCTCTTTGTATGATTTTCGCACCTTATGAAGATTTGTAGTTTACGAAGCAATTCCAAGATGAACTTTAGAGGCATGGTTTGGGATAGTATGGCATGTATTTTTAGACACGTGATTTATTTTTTTGAATTGTGAAGCTACAAAAGAGGAGATGAGGAGATTGAGCAAAAGAAACATATTTCCAATATGTATTGAAGAATGAATGAATGAACGATTTTAATAACATCTGCGAGACCAAGTAGTCTATGGGACCCAAAGTTACAACTAAGTGTACAAAGTAGTAGGATTTATTGCTTTTTGACGTTGAATCCCCTGCTTGTGGATCTTGACCAAAAGATTCCTTGTTTTGACAAGTCTTTCCTCCTCAAACAAAGATGTTAGGTTGTTTACTTTCAAATTGTCCTCATACTCGATATGAATGTCATTATATGTTGTGCATTTCATGATGTAGTGCCATTCTGTTTCCAACACCCCTTTGTTGCAAAACATGCACATTCTCTTTTCCCAATCTTCTTTAGGAGATGTCCATTTGATGGGTATTAAGGCAATTGACTCGGGGTAGTAAGGTATGTATTTTGAGACAATTAAGGGAGTTTTTTTTTTTGAAGACCAAACAAACAAATATATGTTCAAGATGTATTGAAGAGTCATAATGTAATAAGACATGCATTTTGAGACAATTATTAAAGGAAAAATTTATTTTTAGAATTACAATACTTCAAAAGGCAATAAGAGAAGACGGCACAGACAACATACTCATCCCACAACCAATAAATAAAAATCACTTCTATTATAACATCACCCTAAAGGATCCATATGAAGATGTTGATCCTCATAGAAATCTCTATGCATAAATGTTGACATCATTATTCCCAATGTTTCGAGGCCCACATGCAAAACAACAAAGGCCACTTGCACAGGGAGAGTAAAACATAGGCATGGAGGTCTAGTTCAATGCATTGGCATTCCCAATTTGCTATTGGATGCCTTGGGGCTTTCATGGATCCCCACCTTGATGAGACATTACCATCCAATTCCAAAATCAAATGAATATGAATAGGCCCCAATCAATTAATTTTTTTATCCCTACCTAAAAAAGTTAAAAAAATGGTCAAAAAAATAATTAGGAAATGCTCAAGTCATTTTGAGCCATCAGTCCACTCAAAATAAAAATAACATCAAACACTGTTGTTTCAAATGGATGGAGGAAATTCCTTTGAAATTAACCACGTCTGACGTGGCTCTCCACATTGACAGGGGCTTGTGACTGCCACGTGCCACGTCGACTGCCGGAATGTTGGCTGAGATTTAGATTGATTTGTTCGAGTACCGGAATGGTGTGCTTAGATTTAGACGGATTTGTTTTTCAGTCACGAGGTTTCCTTGTTTTTCTCGTTCAATATACACCAGGGAAAAAAAAAGTATAGCTGTAGATCATTTTGTGTGTATAGCTGTACAACATTTACATTTTATGCTACGAGTCATGAATTTTTCTGAGATTCGATCGATTTTTGAACTGTCTGTGTTGGAAATGAAATTCATCTGTCTTTTCCTTGCTCCATTTTGTATGATTGCAGAGACTAATAAAGTTTATTTTGAGAATTTCTAGTATAAGTAGTGCATGCAGTCCTTTTGTCAATACAGCCTCACCATCTTCATCCGGGACTGATGAAGTATTCGAGCATTTTTCTGCAGCAAATGTATCCGGAGACAGATTTTCTGTTTCCTTACTCTTTAGATCGTATTCAGGAGCCAAACAATCCGCAGGAGAATGACAAAGGGAGTATGAACAGTGTGAGTATGAGGGTTTTTAGGGTTTTTCTGGGTATGAAAAATTCAATAGTAATGGCATTTAATTCAACTTTTTTGGCTTGTGGGTTATGAAATGAATTGTGGGTTTTTGGAATGGTTATAGAATTTACTGTTTCATGATTGCTTTGGGATTATGTCTGTAAAGTGTCGGAATTGTGGGTTGCTTGGTTTTGTTAAGAGACAATTTTAGTGGGTTTAGTTTCTCCTGTTTTGTCAGAAAATGGAGGCCTGTTGGATCAAATTTGGGATGTAACTTTCTAACTGGAAAGCACGTTTGATCAATTTTGGCATGTGGGCTTTAACTAGAAAGCATTTTTAATCAATTTTAGCATGTGGGTTTTAGGTAGAAAGGCTATTTAGCGTGTGGGTTTAACCTAGGAATCCTGTTTGATCAATTTTGCCCTGTTTGCCTTGAGCAAGAAGCCTGTTTGATCAATTTTGGCATTAAGTTTATTGGTGTCTTATCAAGTTTTGCTATGGAAATTAATTTGGTTTGATTTTATTATTAGGTGTTGGTTCTTGGGCTTGGCAAAGATGATTGTTACATGCAGGGGAGTTTGTGGATGGTGCAACTATGACACAGATGGAATTGGAGGAGAGTGACCTTTTCAATGCCCCCGTTTCAGCAGACCTCTCCAACGAGGGTTGTCCTCAAAGTGAAGACTTGGTAGCAGAAGAGATTGCTCTCATGCAGAGCATTAATCTGGATGACGAGATGATGTTTTATGCCTGTGATGGCACTCAAGATTTGGGAAGATCCATAGCTGAGTCTAACCCAAACCCCTCTCATATTGTTCCTGCTCAAGTGTGCAGCCCTGCGAGTAATCTCATCACTTTTTGCTGAGGTGGCAAACTCATTTGAAGAATTAATGAATTCCAAATCTGTATCCTTTTGTCAAAGCCCTACTTATCTCTCGCGCTCAATGGAAACTGACAAGTCCATCAGTCACCCTGTGTTAGGCTCAAGGGAAAGTCTTGCAGTTGGGAATTTGCCTTCTTTAGTTCCTACGTCAATGCAGAGTTTCCTGATTTTTCCACCGAGGTGACAAACACGGTAGAAGATATATTGAATCTTAATCCTGTATCCATCTGTCAAAGCCCCGGTTTTCTTTCTGGATCATTTGAAATCGACAACTCCATGACATTAGGTTCAGAGGGAAATCTTGCGGTTGGGAATCCTGATTCTTTAATTGCTACACCCATGCAAGATTCCTCTGGTTTTCCCACTGAAATGACAAATTCGGTAGTAGATTTATTGAGTGCTAAACTTGCATCTATCTATCAAAGCCCTAGTTTTCCTTCTGGACCAATGAAAATCAACAACTCAACCAGTCACCCAATCCTGGGCACAGAGGAAAATTTTACGGTTGGGGACTTGTCTTCCAAAGTTGTCTTATCCCCTCAGAGTTCCATAACTCAGGAAACGGACACTGCAGAAGTTATGGATTCAAAAGATGTGTTTGTCTCCCAAAATCTCAACTTTGCTTCTGCAACAAAGAGAAGCAGCAACTCCATTGATCATCCAATATCAATCTCAGAAGAAAATGTTGCGTCTGGGAATTCATATTCTTCAATTTCCACATACATGCAGAATCTACCTAAGATGCAAAGAAGCTCGAGCAGCCATGAACTGGGTCAGCTATGTGTCTATCCTCCAGTTAATCGGACATTTCAGTATCCTCCATCTTCTCCTGTTCATTATCCAATAATGGAAGGAAAACCAAACCCTCAATTCTTAGACTTTCAAGGATCGGGTATGAAGACTTCATCCATGCCGATGAGGCGAGTTTATAGCACAGGAGACATCAAGGTATAAAAATGATGTGAACCTGAATAAAATTTATATGGTTTGCTTGTTTTATGACGTTACTAGAAACCACAAATTCCTAGCATGTAACATTTGCATTTTGTTAAGAGTTGAGGGGTAGCTTCCATCCATTGTTTATGATTCTCGAGTATTGATTAAGAAACAAAATGAGACTGCACCCCACTCTGCATATCATTTTCTAGAGCATTTGTCTTGATGCAAGATTAATCTTTGTGAAGATATTGTGGCAGAAATGCATTGTTTTTAGAACTTATCTCATGGTATTGATGCAATGTGTGTATTTATGCCTATGGATGCAACACACCCCCACTTTTATTTCTTCTTCTGCACTACCATTTATACTATTATAGTGGTCATTCTGAACATTCTAAAAACAGTGCCTTGGGTTCCATGCAGTCGGTTCAAGGATCTGGAAAACCTCTTGAATCCAATAGCTCTATATCCGAAGATGGGGAATTTAGAATTGGACAATACACTGTGGAAGAGCGTAAAGAACGACTCCACAGGTATAGGAAGAAGCGTAATAATAGGAATTTCAACAAAAGATCAAGGTAGAATCAGCAACTTCAGCTTGGCTTGTCTATTGTTGAAGATACTTTTAATGTTTCCTAGCTCTGAGGTTTTCACAGCATGCTTTTTACTAATTTGCTGTGTCTTTATTCTACAGTATGCTTGTCGGAAAAGTCTAGCTGATAATCAACCACGATACAGAGGAAGGTTTGTACCAAAGAACGGGACCATACGAAGAGCCAGTGCAAAGGACAATGAATGCCTGGAAGAAGACGAGGCAGAAGTGGTATGGATAGGCACTGTAATTGCAATTGAACTCGAGTCTTACTGTGGTCTGCCTGAACGTGTGAAAACCCATATATTGAAAGCTGAGACCATAATTATATTGTATTTTCAATTTGTAAATATAAGTTTTTATTCAATAATATTTGTCTCAAAACTAGAATAAAATATTCTTAATCATGCTGAAGATCCTTCCATAAATGTTGTGTAGATGGTACTAGGCAAACCCATTAGAGGTAGTAACAGTCTGCAGGTACTATAGATCTTTAATAGTCCAGTTGTTGTTGCCAAAAGTTCTTATAGTTTGTTAGACAAACCCATGAAAAGGTTAAATTAGTCCTCAGAATGTACCGATGGCATCCCACTTTGTTAAAAAACAGATTACAGATAGTATTCACTTGCAGCATCTTACTAGGAAGGAAAAATGTTTACAACTGATCTGGGATGTTAAAAATCAAAAAGGGGTTCTGAAAGTTTCCAAAAGTGTCATACCCTGTCAACCTATTACTAAATTGTAAGGAACTCTCCTCTCTGTTCTAAAACTAGCAAATTTCAATACTGTCACAAACCAATACTAAACTGTAAGGGATTCTCCTCATTATTTGTTCCTCAAAATAAAGTACGTTTCCAGACTATTTTTGATGTTTTTTTTTCTAGAGAGCTTACATGGGTAGACTTTTGTAGGGATTTTCATTCAGCATATAGGTAACAAATGCCTTTTGTCATATCTTATGCGCACGAGTCTGGCCTTACCTCTCTTTGTAAAGAATTTACTTGCATAAATTTACAATTAATATAAATATTCTGCAGCATAAAGAAGTTCAACTTGTGAATACCTCCTTTAGGCAATATAGGGGGACAATTATCCCATTTTATGACCAAGAAAAAACAGATTTTTATCTAGTTTTCCTCACTTGAATTTGTATTATACACATTGCTCTATTTACAGATATGCCATGGATATGAAAGTTTTAGTATTGCCACTGAATAGGGCATTAGTTTCCTTTGCAAAGAGAATTCGGCTGACATAAAATATACATTTCCTATATATGTATATGTGCATGCATGTTTACTGTTTTTTTTAATTTTTTTAATTTTTGAGAGATTGAATATCGAGACTGCCAATACTCTTTGTAAGTAAGCCTATGTCTGTACCCCATTCTGACCAGAAAACACATTCTTTTGCCATCCAAAATTTGCAGAAAATATCCTTAAATTAGTGTCTGTGCTTTTCACAAGTAGTCTTTTAACAGGGATTCTATTTCATATTTGTTTCTAGTGTGGTTCTCTACTGCTGTGTTACTTTGTATATGAACCTGGAAAATGACCAATGAATTCACTAGACTGGTATGAATTCTTAGTTAATGTATCAGCGTTTGGAAAATGTTAGATATACTTTGTTATAAGTTTTTAAATGGGAGGAACCAAAATTTGTAGACATCCTCCATTGCAGAATAAAATAATAGCCTATTTGTTATGGATAATGATCCTTAGGAACTCTAATCTAAATTATGTCTAGAATGAAGACAATATTTGACATGTAAATTGTCCTTGTGCAGGTTTGCCTTTACTAAAAGGTAATTGATGTTTGCATTCACAAGAATTTAATCAGTGGCAATCCCATGGGTGCCCTTAATATGGGATCTTCGGGATGGTGCCCACAAGTGCAGAGATTTAATCATTATATGCATTGCAACTTTTTCCCATATTCTTTTTCCTATCCATTCGGAACTTTCTATGAGGCATTGCTATTGTTTTTATGCTGAAAGTGTGTTCAGGACAGGGGACTAAATTCATGATAGACCGTGTAATTTGGTCGCAACATCTAGTGCTGTATACCGTAGTGAAGGAAGTTGAGGTGTTCGTGTCTAGGTACTTGATCACCATTTTGGAACCTTTACCATGGCTTGTAGTTTCCTCAACTAATGTCAGCTGAGATAGCTTAATGTCTATAGGTCCAGTCCTATCTGTGAATAAGGTCTTAATTTAATTATTATATATCCTACTGGACTCGATAGAATAAGAGCAGAATGTTTAGGGCTCAAGTCTGTTCAAAATTTGCAATTGTGTATTACAAAATGCAATCAAGTTAAAATGTTTATGGTGTACAGTGCGAATTCCATTCCAAATGTTATTGAATTTTTTTCTTCCCTGGTTTTTGAATGATAAAAATGGAAAGAACGGCTGTACCATATACAGCTAACTCACATGATCCCAAATGACTTAAAAGTGTTATGTTAGAAATAGGCATCTTCATTTTACATTTGTAGCAGTCACATAGTACCCTGGATTCTACAAAATTTATTTCAAGTATTTTTAGAAGGGATTTTACATTTCTAAAGGGTGTAACTGCATCTACTCAAGTATTTACATGGTGAAAAGTTTATCATGCAACTTTCAATCCTTCTATCATGAATATAGATTAAGAATATATACTTTAGCTTAAATATTGGGCCATATTTGAAAATTTAATGTTTTTATCAAAAACTACGTTGTATGCAATAGGATGTGTCAATCCTTTCAGCTTTCAGGAACAGATTATACCTGCTAGTGAAAAGAAGGAAGCAGTTACTTTTCCATGTTGAGGTGTAGGTCGAGGACCATGCTAACACTTCACAATTTTTAACAGCATTGGATCCTCGAGTTTGGTCAAGGATACCGTGACTTAGGATGATTTTACTTAGTTGAAGCAAAACATGCAGCAAGAAAAAGAACATTTTCTAGTAGCAGTTTCTCATTGATTAATCTCTGCTATTTACAATGGACATGCAATTTTAGGTTCAAGGATATCTTCATTTGATTATATTTCTGGTTCCTCATAGCTCCAGATATTCTGTTGGAATTCTGTGTCTTCGCTTCTTTCTTGATAGTTTTTTTAACCATACCAAGTTTTTATATAAAAAGTGAGTCCAAAGTTTCACCAGCCGTTATGCTAATTCTAGAATCAACTTAAAAACGATACCATTGTATCAGTAGCCATTATGCTGATTCTAGTATCAATATATAATTAACAGCTTAGATTCCAACGATTCTATCCATTTCTGCTTTTAAAATCTTTTTAAGCGAAGGCAGTCACTAATATGGTACATTCTGATCATGGAAACCTCTTCCATGAAATGTTAAAAAAACTTTGTTAGCTACCATGCTCATGCCAAAGGCAATACTTATTCCAAGAACAATGTATTAAGGGATTAATAGAAAATTCCCACCAAACAATTTTGGCTTTCAACTTGTATTCATTTTATCTACAAACGGTTGTTTACTATTGCTCAACCCTTGCTTTAAGATTTTTGAATGAACTCTTTGCTTTTAAGTATGAGTTCACGCCCAAAAGAATAATTGTGATCTTTGTCGAAGTGCCCAACTCTATTGTACAAGCACGAGAACTAATTTTCTTGCGTTGATGATGTAGGGACATTCGGGTTAACTTGTGTTGATGAAATAATTTGTCGCACTATAGATTATTGGTTTTCACCTACAAGCACGAGGATAAGCCCCCTTCTTGAGTATGAGGAGTGTCTTATTATTGAATGTAAACTAACTAAAATTGTGGGGTGGTCATTAGGTCGGGATCACACAAGAATACTCCACTAAACCTGTGGAGCAAAGTGCTTATACAATGTACAAGGGAGGAATTTGTTGTGAAGAGAGGTAAAGAGGAGTAGGAGAAATAAGGAGAGAAGGTTAATGTTGTGAGTAGGAACTATCATACTTTCACCAATAGTAATTAGATTGGGTATACATTCAATTAAAAGAACACAACAATATAAGCAAACAACAAGACTAACAAACTAGAGACACAAAATCTTGCAGATTCATTAATCAAGGACACAAAGTTCATTCTTAGTTATATAAGATCACCATGCTTGTAAAGTTAGAGAGTAGAGAGGATAGAGGAACATAGACAAGGACGAAGGAAATTGTAGCTTTTATTTCTTGATGTAGTAGTGATACAAAGCTTGACAAGACACAACAATCCACATTTGCCAACCCCTTGGAATGGAGAAGCCATTCCACTTCCCTCCATGTGACTTTTCACATTCTCCTAAGAAAAAAATTAGGTCATTTTTTTTATTTTTGAAAAGGGACTTTTACAATGTAACACTATGTCACTTAAGTGAATAAGACGAAAGAGTGGAAAATGACATTCCTAATGAAGAAAGAGAACATTAGAGAGAAAGGGAGGAGGGAGAGAGATGAAGAAAGAGGTGGAAATGCGGAGATGAGAAAACTCTTGTTGATGAAAAATCTTCGATAGACTTTTACGAAAAATGCCTTATGAATGAGAGTCTTGACCTTTGACCACTTGTTGAATTGAAACACAATGATTGCAATATCCTTCTGAGAGATATGCAAACATTCCAATGCATTGAATAAGTGTTCATGAACACCATTATGATATTTGCAATGTCATGGGAACATGATGATCTTCTCTCGATCACAAGGTAAAAGTTAGGATATGGAGATCACTTCCTTACTCATCTAGGTCTTCACAAGTTACCTTCGTGACTAAAAATCAACTCCATGATGCTCAAACCCTTTTACGTTTGACTAGCTCATCTTGACTTGTTCCTTGAAGGGATTTGATCATAATGGCATAGTCGGGATGTGACGATCATCAACTCACTCCTTGAGCTTCACATTTCACCTTTGTGACGAAGATGCCACCCGAGTGAAAACATTCTTAGAATATCTTAACACCCTTTTTCTCAATTGCTCCTCATGGAAATAGGTTTCATGACGTACCCAAAATTGTAGGGTATTGCACCACGGAAAGATGTTACACATACCCCAATGATGATACAGGTCTCCTCGCAAGGTGTTTGGAATCCAGAAAAGCTTGCCAAGTATACGTTTGTATCCCGCATGCCCCGCTCAACCTCCAAATGCTTTGTTCTACCCTCTGCCCCCCTTTTTTTGCATTTTGGTCTTAAGTGACGAGACCGCCACCCTACCTGTCACGGTGACCGCCGCCAGACAGGGCGGTGGTCCTGTTCACGTTTTCTAGATTCTTTCGACGATCGCGTCAAACGTAAATCTTCATTTCTACCCGCATTCTTCAGCTACTTTGCTTTGCATTTATGTTTTGGCCGCCTGTGAATAGTGTTTTTCCTTTGTTTATAGTAAAAGAGTTCAATTGTGAGTTACCCTCCCAGAAATGCATTTCTATAAATAGCTTGACTTGTTTTCAAACAAAAGGCCCCTCACCTTCTGAATTCTATTATTCAATCTTTTGAATTCCTCAATTAGAATTCCCATAGTTTCATGTTTTGCTTCCATTGTTAGTTTGTCTTTGTTGTTTAGAGGTCATTTGATCTTCTTGTTCAGCCTCTTGCTTCATTGCTATCCCATGCAAGTGAGTTTAGAGTAAAGTAGTTTCATTTGTAGATTGGAATCCATTAGAGTTGTAGGTTTTGTTTTGTCGCAAAGATAAATTCTAAAACTCTCGGTGCATTTGTGTTGTATTCCCGCAATAAATCCCGCTATGAATTGCATAATCAAGCTCTGTTCACTTGCACTATCTCTCTCTTACTCGCATTGTATTCGGTCTATATCCAAAGTGCCATTGTTCAAGTTCCTTATTCTGCTGATACTATCATATAAATGTTTTTCTGGATTCAAGAGAACACGAAGGAACGAGGAGATCACACTAAGGGGACGAAGTCACACACAACTGGATTTACCACTATTCTGTAAACGCCAGGTTTGAGCTATAAAAGTTCTAGTTACAATGTATCAAATAGATTAGTGAATTATTTATTTCGGTCAAAAGTTCGCTCTCGATATCGCCCAGGAAGTCATGTGGGGATTGATAGTTTAAGAGAAATCAGATTCATTCCTCACTTCGAGGTAGGATCGAGAGTCTTTCAATTTACACTAATTAATTGCTTATATATTTAGGATAAATTCACAAACCCGCATTGTGCAAATAGCCATACCAAGGTATTTTGTTTGTTGTAATTCGATACTAGATTAGTTGTCCATTTTCTAAATATATTAGAGTAGTTGCTCTTTAATTTCGTTAAAATACTTCATCGGAAATACAAAAATAAAAGAATACATGCATAGTGTAGATATATCTTTCATAATTAGTTTATTAATTTTAATTAGAAAGTTGAATCGTTTTGCATGACAATCACGGGACCTAGAGAGCTTAGAGAATATATATTTGAATCAATAGTGCCTCAACCAAATCTACCCACAACATTAGCTGATATAGATCAAGACCTTAGGATACAGGTCTTCCGAGCAACGACAAACCTACAAGCAATTAGTGAACAAGTGAGAGGGTTAAACATCGAAGACGGCAAGGCATATACATTTTGGTCGAATCATCATAACTATAGACTACCTTGATAAAATATCCGAATGATCAGACAAGGATTCGAAAAGAACAAGCATTTGGTTGTGATCCTTTAGTCCCACACCCCGATGTAGGAGACTTCCTCGTTGATGAGATACTAGCTTACGCATTCAAGTTGCCAAAACACCCGTAAGGTACTCGAGAAAATTATACAACTCCTAGTTCTAAACATAGAGGCCGAAAAAAGCGTATGATTACTAGATAGTGAAAGAAGGGATTGATTCTTCACATGACCATAACAGTCCACAACAACCACAAACTCACGGTTGTGATCCCCAAATCCCACAACCCAACGGACTCGCAAATCGATTAAGCATTGACACCGGTTTACGAATGCCGGTATTTAAATCCTCACCACTCCCGCCGATATCATAACGCAGCTTCTCATTATTAAATATATAAGCCAATCAATCTAATATTTTCTAGACTAGACCGAAAACCACCCATAGTTCATTACAAATCCACTAAACCTCCTATCATCATTTTTATGACCTTGTCGGAGATATATACGAAGCTCCCATAGGTCACTTCCCACGTATACAACTACCAAGAAACAAGATCTCGCAAAAGCTCAACATTGATTGGAGCTTACGAACAACTATTATATCCGAACAAACCATTACACCAATTCGAGTTAGGAGGGTCTTCTTTGCCTTAGATTCTCGTGATTTCATTATTGCAGTATTGAGGATATAAGATTACCCGATTAACTTGTCTCGTATCCATTTATATTCAACATTCACCGGTTTTGTCTCGACGACCTCGAGAGGTCGGGTATGAGGAAGAGGTACTTGTAGATTCCCATGCTCGCATGTCACTTTTCCATCGTACAAAATTGGTGAACCCGACGTGAAACAAACAAATATTCCCCTTTCTGTTTTCATTTCTTTCATCCACCTTCGCTCTTTCCCATTATTCTGTGGTATTCATATACCCCCAAATATGTCGGGATACGATGCATATGGCGACCTCTCTCGGGCTCGAAGCAAACTATAGTCAAACAAATAGACAACCATCACCCTCACTTTCTGCATGGGCTGATAATTATTCAAGTAATTACTTGTCATCTCAAACTCCCCCTCACAGAACTAGTTCTAGTTCTTCATTCCGAATTGAGGAGTTAGATCAACTTGCACAAACACAACAGACATAGCCATCAGGCTCTAACAATATGACGTTTATTGGAGAATCCATTTCATCTCCTCGGGTCTTGCTCAGACCACAAATCGGTAGACAGTAAGATCCACTCCCATTTTTTGATGAGGAGTACTTAGCACGCTATGCTAAAAGCGAACAACGTTTCAAAACATGTATCCACCTATAGGAGTTTACAAATGCAATCGATACCCTATTCCAAGAAAATACCCCATTCGTCCACCTATGGGAAATGCCCTCGGTGAAGCTTTGGCAGGGTAATGATCAATTCATAGTAGGATATCACACCCCTTTACAACCTCAAGGTATACAACAAACAAATTTCCTTAAGGCAAAGCACTGTATCCGCACCAATAGAGGTCGTTTCACCTTAGTTGAAAAGGTTAGAGGGTGGAACTTGCTCAAGCAAACCAAAATTCATATTTTGGGCAAGCAGGTATCCCCAACCCTCCACATTATCCTAGTCAGGTTGACCTCCTTACAGGAATAGGCATGTTAGGCATGCCTCCTCAATATCTGTATAATTACCCACAAGAACGCCAACGAGGACCGCGTTTTCAAATGCCACTCCAAAGAGAAAACATGACACCTCTCAAACGTGGCACCAAACAACCCATACCGAACAATGCTCCTCCTTACTTAAACATTTATTCAAAGTCACCACAAGGATACATGTTCTCTTCTCTCGGGATGTTTGTTCAACCACATGGATTCCCTTATGCCCCTGCAAATACATATGCTATGCCATATCAACAAACCATGCCACCCCCACCCCCTCAGCAAGCACCATCGATGGTCGAGGCCTATGCGGTAGGGACTTATTCAGAATATTTAAAAGAGCCCCTAGACTTCACCATACGAAGTGTTATGCTTCCAAGACCTCTTCCCGATTTACCCAAATATAAAGGGGAAGGGGATCCAAACGCACACATTAAGGCCTATGCCACAGCCATACGGGAATTACTCCCTTGGGACGGGGTTATTGCTAAGATATTCCCTAAGACCTTAGAGGGTATTGCCCTTGATTGGTATTACAAAATACCTGAAGCCTCGATACACTCATTTAAACAACTCGTGTTAGAGTTCATCAAAGCTTTTGACATGAACAAATTGTTAAGAACAGGAATCAAGGAATTCTTGCATATTAAACAAGAACATAATGAATCCGTTGCTCATTTTATCTAAAGATGGCATACGGTTCTCTACTCATCAGCAAGTGCTCCAAACATGGATCAAATGGAACTATGCGATTTATTCCTTAATTCCCCCAATAGAGAGATAAAGGAAGAAGTCCAGAAGTTCGCACTAAGAAATTACGATGAAGTACTCGAGAGTGCTCTCTGAATCGACCAAGCAAAGTGATAGATAGTGGTCGTAAGACATGGAACAAATGGGAAATTAACCACTCCCAATCAAAACACCGCGGCCTATCCTAATACTGGAACGCTAATCAAGGACCTAAGATCCTTAACAAGAACCGCAGAGTTACAACAGATGGGGTAACTGACCAAGTTAAAAGGGAAAATGTTGTAAACATTTCGCCACCTGTTAATAATCATCGAAATAACAATTTTACTCCAACAATCAACGCAGTGGATTTTAATCATCCACCATGACAACAACAACAACAACGACAATGAAAAATCCAAACACAAGGTCCAAATCAAAACCCAACTGGATATCAGAGTCAAAACCAAAGGCAACAGCCTCAAAATTTTAACTCTAACAACCAACAACCTTATCAGAATTTTGGGCCACAACGGTTTTAAATCAATAGCCTTGAAATTATAATCCCAATTTGTATTGTGGCTTCCACAAGATTCAAGGCCACGATACTAGGACTTGTCGTGACTACAATAAATTCATGCAACGCTTGCCAGAAGATCAAAAACAACTCTTTATAGATATGTTTTTAGCAAATTCTGTAGTACCTACGCCAAACACTTATACAAAGGCGGTTCCCTCATAATGCACCCTCAAGATCTTTAATGATCCACTCCCAAACCATTCTAACAATAACAGGCTAGATCCTAACTGAACAAACAAGGGTGTTATAACAGGAAACAATGATCACGAAGCTTCAACTTCATTAAATCCACCAGTCGCACCCCAACTAGGAACTCGACCCCAAACCAAGATAGTTGGTCTGGTGGAGTTAGACACCGAGCTACCCATAGAAACCATAACAAGAACACGTGATTATTCTTCTCAACCTAGTCCAAGTTATCCATCGAACTAGACAATAGTCAACAAACATTGGTAAAACCCACAGTGCGCTTATGATTTAATTAATGACTTAGCTAAAACCTTCTCTCACATCTCCTTTTTGGATTTGTTAAAGAACTCTCCCGCCCATAGGGCTGCCCTCTTAGAAGCGTTAGGCCTTGGTCATTTAATTAACATCACTCCTCCTAAAACACAAGTAAACCATGTAGACTTTGACGTCTACCCTCCGGGCAACCAGATAGGGATACTAAGTTTATATTTGATATAAGCAAAATGCCAACAGATGCTGAAATTGCATGAAGAGGCGACCTAACTTTACATTTACAAGTATGGGTTTACAATAATTATGTTAAACGCATAATGATTGACGATGGGGCAGCAGTTAACATAGTCCCCTTTGCTTTTCTTCAAAAGTTAGGATATGGAGAGACAAATTGTTCCACAATGCGAAATACGCTAAGAGGTTATGATAGCCTTAAAGCCACTTTGATTGGAACCATAGTTTTACCAGTCACTTTAAGACCTAAGACGGTCCTCACCGAATTTTATATTATAGATCGGGAAACCAACTATAATATGATCCTTGGTCGCCATGGATACACTACATGAAGGCAATCCCTTCCACGTTATTCCAAGAAATAAGATTTCTACACTTAGGAAAATATTTGTGGCACAAGGTGACCCAAAACCTTTCGATATACACCTAGCTGATTTGAAGAAAAGACCAGGCGTTCACTCCAAGTTTGAACTCCCAACAAATCAACTCATCAAACCAATTAATTCAAAACCAAAAGAGAAGTTGATACCCACCACAGAATTGGAAATTACAAATCTAGCCGAAGACATTCCAGCACTCAAAAATGAGACCAATGTCATAGAAATAGTGTCACTAGGGACTATCGCAAAATTGTAGAGTTGTTAGAGAAAGACTTACCTATTCTCCTACCATTTGATTCTATGGGTATGGGACGCACCCTGGGAATTGCTTCTCTTCCATCAAACGAAGTTTTTATGGTAGAAGTAACCGAAGAAAAGAAATAGATACGACAAATATCCCAACATCCATTTTTCCAAGCAAGTATTGGACTCTCCACTTCGATGGAGCTAGATGTCGCTTTGGAGCTGGGGCAGGAGTGATATTTACTTCACTTGAGGGAAAGATCCTACCTTTCGCCTTTAAATTAAACTTTGAATGTACAAACAACGGGGTTGAGTACGAAGCTCTCCTCCTTGGCCTCATCCTAGCCAAAATAATGGGTGTCGATGACATTAGAGTGCTAGGAGACTCACAACTAGTTGCAAACCAAGTCTCTGAAGTATATGAAACCAAGGCTGAACATTTACAACTATACAAAATAGCGGTGTTAGATCTAAGCAAGGGATTCAACTTCATATCAATTGAAGCAATCCCACGAGAGCATAACCTTCTCGCAGACTCAATGGCAACCTCAGCTTCCTGTTTCACTCCAAACAACGAGTTGGAAGATACAAATTTCACAATATCACTGCACCGAACCATTAGTGCGTAAAATACCAACAAACTCACTCCCGACTCATGGAGAAGTTGAGATGATTTTTCTATCATGGATCACTTTGACAATGATAGGCTCACTCTCGAATATCTAAATGCCTATGCAAAGCTACACCTTGTTCACCGCATAGTGGATCTTTCCCTAATACCACATTCCTCCTCCTATTTTGGAAATCCCATGGTATAGTCTCCTCCACGTAAGGATCTCGATATCTACGAGGTAGAAAACGGAGAAAGGTTGGAACTACCTCCATCCCCACCTGAATTTGAAGAAGGTAACGTTTTGTTAATAGAAGAAACCATTAACATAAACATTGGAATGGAGGAAGAACCAAAAAATTTGAAGTTGGGATCCTCATTAACTCCGGAGTAGATAGAAATACACACCCAAATCCTCAAAGAACATCAAAAGGCTTTCGTATTTAACTATAAAGAAATGACGGGCATTGCACCACATATTGCATGGTACATAATCTTGTCACTAAACCAGATGCAAAACCAATTAAACAAAAGTCAAGACCAATGAAGCCAAAAGTGGCTCTCATGGTAAAAGAGGAGGTAATAAAACTTCTCCAAGTGGGATTCATCAAACCCATTGACTATTCACAATGGATATCTAACATCATCCCCTGTTCTCAAAAAGAATGGAAAGATACACATTTGCATAGATTTCCGGGATATTAACAAAGCTTGTCCCAAGGATGACTTCCCATTACCATCCATTGACGTTGGCATTGATGCAACATCCGGATTTGAACTATTGTCCCTCATGGATGGGTTTTCAGGGTATAATCAGATTAAAATATCTGAACAAGATCAAGCCAAAACTACATTCATAACTCCTTGGGGAACTTATTGCTACGCTATCATGCCATTTGGTCTTAAGAACGCCGGTGCTACATATCAACGGACAATGACATACATATTCCATGATCTTATCCATAAAATTGTGGATCCTATATGGATGACTTGTTGGCCAAGGCCAAGAAGCGCCGTGATCATCCGTATGCTCGTATCATCCTCTCATGATTAATTGAATATGGTGTCACATTAAACCTAGTGAAGTGTGTGTTTGGTGTAACAGGATGTAAATTTCTGGGCTACATTATATCTTCACGAGGGATTGATGTCGATCCAGCCAAAATCCGGGCTGCTCTCTAGAAATGATTCCACCATCGGACGAGTCCGGAATCGGGTCATTTCTTGGAAACTTCGGTGCAATCCGAGGTTCATCCCGATTTAAGTTTTGCGATTCATCCATCAACAATCTATTAAAGAAATCCAAAGGTTCATCCCGATTTAAGTTTTGCGATTCATCCAATCAACAATCTATTAAAGAAAGATTATAGCATTGATTGGATCAAGAATGCAACGAAGCCTTCAAGCATTTAAACGCTTCTTGTTGTCTCCACCCATGCCGATGCCGTCAAAACCAAAGCGCCTTTGATCCTATACTCACGGGCCATCGATGTCTCATTAGCACATGCTGGCTCAAGAAGATAATGATAAACGGAACGTGCGGTCTATTTCATTAGCGAATGTTGCTCGATTATGAAACACGTTACACACGGCGAGAGAGAATGCCTTGCATAGTCTTTGCAACAAAATGTTTAAGACATTACATGTTAAACCAAGAAACAAGGGTCATTGTAAAGACAGATCATTTACGAACATTCCTCATGCAAGGGTCTTTATCTAAAAAGACTGGGCGTTTCATAACCTTAATGGGCGAATTTGAGTTAACATTCGTAAACCAAAAATCCGTTAAGGGACAAATCATTGCAGATTGGTTAGCTGGCCATCCACTAGATGGAGGCGATCTGGTAAATCTGGATTTTCTTGATGAGTGTGTATACTTCGTCAAAACTAGGCCCCCCATCTCTACATGTCCCTGGTACACTGATATCATCAATTTTATCATAGACCACACATACCCGGAAGGTGCCACATCACAACAAAGAAGGCGGTTACGCATTATTACTGCTAAATATGTTGTTTTAGAACAGGTACTCTATCGTAAAGCCTTCGACAACATGCTTCTAAGATGTGTTGACACGAAGAATCCAAGAAGATTCTTTAGGAATTCCACAAATGGGATATATGGAGGCCACTTCGGTGGTCATGCCACCGCTTTCAAAATACATCGATGAGCTATTTTTGCCCACTCTCGAACATGACGCGGTAGAATTTGTATGTAAGTGCCACAAATTCTAAGAATTCTCTTATGAGATTCACATGCCAACACAATCCTCGAACCAATAACGACCCCATGGCCTTTCTCCACGTGGGATCTGGACTTGATAGGGAAATTCTCTCCCTCATCAATCAATGGCCATAATTTTATAATTACACCACATAATATTTTACCAAATGGGTGGAGGTCATGCCTCTCACCACAAAGCATTTACCAGTTTGGTAATTTCCAAATTCATTCTGAACCAAATCATTTACGGTGTATGGTGTCCCACAAGTCATTATCTCGAGATAATGGCACGTCCTTTAAAAGCGACGAGGTCCGTGAGTTATGTAGCAAATTCAAAATAAACCATCACACAACCTCTCTTTACTACCCTCAAGCCAATGGGCAAGCGAGGTCAAGGAGAACAAGCGAGATTGACATTTAAAACTATATCCGGCCTTGTGGGCCCATCGAACCTCAATAAGAATGCCAACAGGAGCAACCCCTTTCTCATTGGTATTTGGGGCAGAAGCAGTTCTCCCGCTTGAGGTTGAAATACCTAGTCTCTGCATCTTGTTACAAGGGATTTTGTATGAAGAAACTTATAGGGAGGCACGCCTCTCTCAACTGGAAATCCTTGACGAGGCCAGGCTAAACGCCGAATAATGACACAAAGCCTATCTTTGTTGGATGTGCCGGTAGTATAACAAAAAAGTCTATGAGCGAGAATATATGAGGGAGATCTAATTCTAAGGCTAGACAACCGGATCGATAAGAAAACTAGCGAAGGAAGGAACCTCCGCCCAAGTGGTTGGGCCCATACCAAGTCATGAAGGACTACGAAACAATGCGTATCTTTTGTGTACACTAGAAGGTGAGAAATTCAATAAAACTGTCAATTCATTTCATCTTAAATGGTTTTACGCATAAGACATCGAGAATCACCACTTGTACATTATATTTATCTACATTGCATTAGTTATTTAGATGTTTCATTTCGTCCACTCATTTCGTAAAAATTGTAGTCCAAGAACTTACTCTTAAGCAATTTATTACAAATTTCTAAAAGTATTGGCAAAAGCATTCAAATCACATCTCTTCAAACATCATCAAGTATTTTCAAATCTTCTCATCAAGTTTGACAGACTGACAGATGTGAAAAACCATACCAAGGCCCGCATACTTGGTTTTGCTCTTTCTTTCTACTAGGTGAAGTCATCCTTACCTACAGTCTATTAGAGAAGCTTCTTGGTGTCACATCTATCCCTCTTAAATCTCTTTGAAAGAAAGGATATCCCAAAGTTACAGGTCAGAAAAGTCAAAACCAAATGGAATTAAAGGCACCAAGCAAACAAAATATTTTATTTTACACACTTCTTTACCCCATCAACCTTCAATGATGAGCCCGCATCTCTTACTGGTGGTGTGAGGTTGGGAAAGGAAAGAAGTGCCCTTACTCGCCTATATCCCGCCTTTGGTGACAAACTTGTGCTTCTTACTAGTGGCATGAGGTAGGATGTGGGGGTCCATTCACACAAATTAACAAATCTTGGTATGCTAGAAGCACAAATCAAATTATATTAAGAGAGAAAAAAATGTCTAAATTCCAAAGAGATCAAATCCTCAGAACCAGATTTTGTCAACCAGGTTGCCATTTATAAATCTAAGTCTAGATAAACTAGAAAGTAAGTGGCCTTCTAAGCTTGGTGGTAGTTTTGAGTAGGGTAAGTGTATAGGTCTAAGTTTGGTTTCACATCCTTGGTTTGTCTGTCTCTCATCATTCCATCTGTCAAAAGCTCATATAATTTGTGCCCTTCCTAACTCTTGGTGTAGATCCCTCGCATCTTACTGGTTGCGTGAAGTTAGGAATGGGGAAAATTCATATCTTTATCACTATACATTCATCACGTTTTGCCAACATAAGAAGAAATCAGAGATATTACCTAAAGAGGTCGAAAGTTCAAAACTACAACGTGTTAATCATCACATATTAGCATTACAAAAGCATAAAAAAGAGAAACATTTTGCTCAACATTTGTTATCATTTGTCATCCATTGCATACATTCTAAAAAAGCATGAAAACAAATACTCTAAAAACATCTAGTATACATGTGAAAACAAGTCGCAAAATTCTAGGCACCAAAAGTCTAGATCCAAAAGAGATATATATATATATATATATATATATATATATATATATCAAGTTTTATATACAATGTCATCATGCACTAGGCATGGTCAAAACGCTCAGTGAGCCCGAAAGTACAAAAACACTCATATAAGTATCCGACAAAACATTACAAAAATGGCCTCTCGGCCCCTGAGATCCCTCGGGCGCATGACCACGTCCCTAGGACTCCGGCTCGGCCGCTCTGGCGCCTCGAATGCACCGAGGCTCGTGGTCACGGCCAATAGCTATCATCTCACTATGAGAATGACTCCTCCTCATCAAGAGCTTGCCCGTCCATGTATCTAGCTACCTCGGCCACGAGAGAAGTCATGATCTTTTCGCCTACTGCAGACAGAGGTGAAAACATCGATATGCCTACCAGCTACTGAAGGCTCCCCCACATCCACAGAAAGCTCAACACGAGTCTTCTCTGGGGAGCAGCAAGGTATCTATGCATACTCGACGAATCAAGTCTCGCCACTCATTGGCAGTCGCTGCAAATAAAGAAGAAAACAAGTTAGAAAACGATCAAAAATAAAACCAAGAATAAACGAAACGAAGAGAAATAACAACTAAATAAATTCTAAACTAAAACAAAGTCAAGAGAAGAGTGATAACTCACTCGGATCTCTGGGCCTCCAGGAAGGATCTCTAGGATCCGCGCCTGCCACTGATGTTGCCGCTGACTGGCATCTCTCTCCCACATCTGGGGCAATGTGACGGCCTGTAATGGACTCGCCATCTCCCCCTAAATCCTGAGAGAGCAACTCCTCTGAGATCAGAGTCACCCTCTCTGCGCTCCGCTCCGCCCTCTCGGCCGTAGGATATCCTGAGTGTCATGCCACTCGGAATCACTATCATCCTCCCCACCCATCCCTCCGATCTCCATCTCCTCTGTCTCCTCCTCTGTCTCTCCCCCAGTGAACTCCTCAGACTCGGAGTCCACGTCAATGGGCTCATCGTTGTTATGGGCGGGACCAGTGGCAATCTGAAGTAAAGGTGCCTAAGGAGCACCGGCTCCCCTTGAGCACATACCACCCTCCTGGCTGCGATGGGAACACCAGGAGTAACAGTAGTCCAACCCCGACCTCTAGGACCTCCCCGAGCCTCACGGACAGATCTATACAATGGCCCCACTGGGAAAAATATCAATGTATGGGAGGCTCGTACTCTATCAAAGGGGTGGATCTCCAACTTCCCCATCCTATCTACCAGCTGACTGGTAGTCTGACAAGCAATCAATATGACAGTCTCCTCTCCCCATAACCCTGCCATGGCTTGATAAGGAGTGGCCTCCATGTCTGCAATGGTCAAAGAGGCCATTGGTTGGTGAGGCGCTCTAAGAACGGTCATTCTTGTCCACCTCGCTGCCCTGACAGCCCCAGGATCCTCTACCTCTACTCCTCTCCCATACGAAGTGATGTGCTCGTACACCCAACTTATGACAAGAGTGGGGTGGCTCAGTGACTGTCCCTGCAGTCGGACCACCCTGTATAAATCATGGTAGGTGGTCCCGAGGATGTCTTCTCCCCAAGCGTAGACACGTCCATGGCCCTCAATTTGTGCAATAATGGGGGCCCAGTAATATAAGAGAGTGTCTCCTCCCTTGTCCCCAATCAATCTCGAAGCAAGGATGCCCATGATGGCCTTGCGAGAGCACATGAATTTCTGAATCAATAATGGAGCGGATCCTCACCCCCTTCTTTGACCCCATCGAAACAATTACATCCCCCATATAGGTGGCCCACTGAACCACCTGAGATCTTGATACTGTTGTCTTAAGAGATAGCCGCCTCCTAAGGATCGGAACCCCCAGTATACGGTAAACATCCTCCAGGGTGATGGTCCACTCACCCCTAACTCCTGGCAATCGGAAGGTGTTCCGATCCGCATCCCAATATGAAAATAAGTCACATAGTATGTGACTAGTAGGTGCAACGTGAGGGACCTGTGCAATCCTCCAAATGCCAACCCTCTGAAGAGTATCTCGCTCTACCTGAGTGAGTGCCTCTAACACTGCTGGGAGCCAATCACACTCCCTCTCTCGGCTCCATCTAATGTATTCCTCCTTCTGCATACACCCAAAAACACAAAAAAGGAGTAAGTTAGTGTCAAAATCTGATTAAAAATCTATAAAAACATGTAAAAATGCTAAAAATGCAAAAATAAGTAAAAGAAAGCATTGTTTTTACTTTCTGTCTGAACCGTTGCCTGTGAGCGATGGTTCCGTGTCGCCGCCTTCTAAGGTGGCGGTCCATGTCGCGCCCTGTTCAAGGCGGCGGTCCTATCCAAAAAACACAAACGGCTCGGAAGCCCTAAAAATACCCAAAAACAAGCAAAAGACACCATTTTAACTAAAATAAGGACCTACCCTATGGGCGCCCCGAGACTCATTTAAAACTAATATTTTCAAAAATAACCCCCAAGACAAAGATTTCATCATTTCTACATTTTAGGTTCAAAAACAATAAATTGAGAAGAACTAACCTGAGACTTCATGGGTCGATGTTCTGCTCTTGGAGGCATGATCACTATCTCACCACAAACGTTTTGACTATACTCTCGTCGAAAACCGTCACCGTGGGTCCCAGAGCTCAAAAACTACCAAATCAATCCGCGCAAATGAATAGTGAAATGAGTTCGTTATATATATATATATATATATATATATATATATATATAGCCTTTTAAAATTGATTTTGAATGTCTTTCACAGGGTTGGAGCGTCGACAGAGGTAAGTTCTAAACCCCGCATAGATGGTAAGTCCTCATTTCATATTAGTTTACTATTGCTCAACCCTTGCCATAAGATTTTTGAACGAACTTTTTGCTTTTAAGTACGAGTTCACGCCCAAAAGAATAATTGTGATCTTTTCGAAGTGCCCAACTCTATTGTACAAGCACGAGAACTAATTTTCGTGTGTTGATGATGTAGGGACATTCGGTGTTAACTTGTGTTGATGAAATAATTTGTCGCACTGTAAATTATTGGTTTTCACCTACAAGCACGAGGCTAAGCCCCCTTCTTGAGTATGAGGAGTGTCTCATTATTGAATGTAAACTAACTAAAATTATGGGGTGGTCGTTAGGTCGGGGATCACACAAGAATACTCCACTAAACCTGTAGCAAAGTGTTTATACAATGTACAAGGGAGGAATTTGTTATGAGGAGAGGTAAAGAGGAGTAGGAGGAATAAAGAGAAAGGTTAATGTTGTGAGTAGGAACTATCATACTTTCCCCAATAGTAACTAGAGTGGGTACACATTCAATTAAAAGAACACAACACTATAAACGATCAACAAGACTAACAAACTAGAGACACAAAATCTTGTAGATTCATTAATCAAGGACACAAAGTTCATTCTTTGTTATATAAGATTACCATACTTGTGAAGTTAGAGAGTAGAGAGGATAGAGGAACATAGACAAGGACAAAGGAAATTGTAGCTCTTATTTCTTGATGTAGTAGTCATACAAAGCTCGATAGTACACAACAATCCACATTTGCCAACCCCTTGGAATGGAGAAGCCATTCCACTTCCCTCCATGTGACTTTTTACGTTCTCTAGGAATAAAACTAAGTCATTTTTTTAATTTTTGAAAAGGGACTTTTACAATGTAACACTAAGTCACTTAAGTGAATAAGACGAAAGAGTGGAAAATGACATTCCTAATGAAGAAAGAGAACATTAGAGAGAGAGGGAGGAGGGAGAGAGATGAAGAAAGAGGTGGAAATGCGAGAGATGAGAAAACTTTTGTTGATAAAAAATCTTCGATAGACTTTCACGTAAAAATGCCTTATGAATGAGAGTCTTGAACTTTGACCACTTGTTGAATTGAAACACAATGATTGCAATCTCCTTCTGTGAGATATGGAAACATTCCAATGCATTGAATAAGTGTTCATGCACACCATTATGATATTTGTAATGTCATGGGAACATGATGATCTTCTCTAATCACAAGGTAAAAGTTAGGATATGGAGATCACTTCCTTACTCATCTAGGTCTTCACAAGTTACCTTCGTGACCAAAAATCAACTCCATGATGCTCAAACCCTTTTACATTTGCACTGTCGCTCATTGAAATTCTCCTTGAAAGCTTGACTAGCTCATCTTGACTTGTTCCTTGAAGGGATTTGATCATAATGGCATAGTCAGGATGTGACGATCATCAACTCACTCCTTGAGCTTCACATTTCACCTTTGTGACAAAGATGCCACCTGAGTGGAAACATTCTTAGAATATTTGAACACCCTTTTTCTCAATTTATCCTCATGGAAATACGTTTTTTACGTATCCAAAATATTAGGGTATTGCACCGTTGGAAAGATGTTACACATACCCCAATGATGATACAAGTCTCCTTGCAAGGTGTTCGAATCCGGAAAAGCTCTCCAAGTATACGTTTGTATCCCACATGCCCCGCTCAGCCTCCGCATGCTTTGTTCTGCCCTCTCCCCTCTTTTTTTTTCTTTTTTCTCTTAAGTGACGAGACCGCCGCCCTGCCTGGGTGGCGGTCCTGTGACCGCCACCCAGGACAGGGCGGTGGTCCCGTGCCGCCGCCTGCATAGTGTGGCGGTCTTGTTTGCATTTTCCAGATTCTTCGGCAATCGAATCAAACGTAAATATTCATTTCTACCCGCATTCCTCAGCTACTTTGCTTTGCATTTATGTTTTGGCCACCCTCTGAATAGTGTTTTTCCTTTGTTTATAGTAAAAGAGTTCAATTGGGAGTTACCCTATAGTAAATGCATTTCTTTATAAATAACTTGACTTGTTTTCGAACAAAAGGCCCCTCACCTTCTCAATTCTATTATTTAGTCTTTTGAATTCCTCAATTAGAATTCCCATAGTTTCATGTTTTGCTTCCATTGTTAGTTTGTCTTTGCTTTGTTTAGAGGTCGTTTGATATTCTTCTTCGGTCTTGCTTCATTGTTGTCCCATGCAAGTGAGTTTAGAGTAAAGTAGTTTCATTTGTAGATTGGAATCCATTAGAGTTGCAAGTTTTGTTTTGTCGCAAGGATAGATTCTAAAACTCCTTGTGCATTTGTGTTGTATTCCCGCAGTAAATCCAGCTAGGAATTACATAGTCAAGCTTTGTTCACTTGCACTATCTCTCTCTTACTCGCATTGTATTCGGTCTATATCCAAAGCTGCCATTGTTCAAGTTCCTTATTCTATTGATACTATCATATACACACTTTTCTGGATTCAAGAGAACACGAAGGAACGAGGAGATCACACTAAGGGGACGAAGTCACACACAACTGGATTTACCACTATTCTGTAAATGCCAGGTTTGAGCTATCAAAGTTCTAGTTACAACGTATCAAATAGAGTAGTGAATTATTTTATTTCAGTCAAAATTTCACTCTCGATATCGCTGTGAAGTCAGTGTGGATTGATAGTTTCCGAGAAACTGTGATTCATTCCTCACTTCGAGGTAGGATCGAGAGTCTTTCAATTTACACTAATTAATTGCTTATATATTTAGGATAAATTCACAATCGCACGAGCAAATAGCCATACCAAGGTATTTTGTTTGTTGTAATTCTGATACTAGATTAGTTGTCCATTTTCTAAATATATTAGAATAGTTGCTCTTTAATTTCGTTAAAATACTTCATCGAAAATACAAAAATAAAAGAATACATGCATAGTGTAGATATATCTTTCATAATTAGTTTATTAATTTTAATTAGAAAGTTGAATCATTTTGCATGACAATCACGGGACCTAGAGAGCTTAGAGAATATATATTTGAACCAATAGTGCCTCAACCAAATCTACCCACAACATTAGCTGATATAGATCAAGACCTTAGGATACAAGTCTTTCGAGCAACGGTAAACCTACAAGCAATTAGTGAACAACTGAGAGGGTTAAATATCGAAGACGACAAGGCATATGCATTTTGGTCAAATCATCCCAACTATAGATCGCCTTGATAAAATATCCAAATGACTACAAGGATTCGAAAGAGAACAAGCATTTGGTTTTGATCCTTTAGTCCCACAACCTGACGCAGGAGACCTCCTCGTTGACATAGATACTAGCTTACGCATTCAAGTTGCGCTGAACACCGTAAGGTACTCAGAAAATTATACAACTCCTATTTCTAAATATAGAGGCCGAAAAGCACATGACTACTAGATAGTCGGAAGAAGGATTGATTCTTCACATGACTATAACAAGTCCACAACAACCACAAACTCATGGTTGTGATCCCCAAATCCCACAACCCAACAGCTCCGCAAATCGGTTAAGCATTGGCGGTTTACAAACGCTGGTATTTAAATCCTCACCACTCCCGCCGGATATCATAATACAGTTCTCGGTATTAAATATATAAGCCAATCAATCTAATATTTTCTAGACTAGACCGAGAAAACCACCCATAGTTCCTTACAAATCCACTAAACCTCCTATCACCGTTTTTATGACCTTGTCTGGAGATATATACGAAGCTCCCCTAGGTCACTTCCCACGTATCCAACAACCAAGAAACAAGATCTCGGCAGAGCTCGACATTGATTGGAGCCTCCAAACAACTATTATATCTAAAAAAGCCATTACACCAATTCAGATTAAGAGGGCCTTCTTTGCCTTAGATTCTCATATTTCATTATTGTGTATTGAGGATAAAAGATTACTCGATTAGCTTGTCTCGTATCCATTTATATTCAACATTCACTTTGGTTGTCTCGGCACGACCTCGAGAGGTCAGGTATGAGGAAGAGGTACTTGTAGATTCCCATACTCGCATGTCACTTTTCCATCGTACAAAATTGGTGAACCCGACATGAAACAAACAAATATTCCCCTTTCTGTTTTCATTTCTTTCATCCACCTTCGCTCTTTCCCATTATTCTGTGGGTATTCATATACCCCCGAATATGTCGGGATACGATGCATATGGCAGACCTCTCTCAGGTCTCGAAGAAAACTATAGTCAAACAAATAGACAACCATCACCCTCGCTTTCTGCATGGGCTGATAACTATTCAAGTAATTACTTGTCATCTCAAACTCCCCCTCACAGAACTAGTTCTAGTTCTTTGTTCCGAATTGAGGAGTTAGATCAACTTGCACAAACACAATGAGACATAGCCATCGTGCTCTAACAATATTACATTTACTTGGAGAATCCATTTCATCTCCTCGGTCTTGCTCGGACCACGACGATCGGTAGAGATCAGATCCACTCCCATTTTTGGATGAGGATTACTTAGCACGCTATGCTAAAAGTGAACAACATTTTCAAAACATGTATCCACCTATAGGGAGTTTACAAATACAATCCGATACCCTATTCCAAGGAAACACCCCCATTCCTCCACCTATGGGAAATGCCCTCGGTGAAGCTTGGCAGGGTAATGATCAATTCATAGTAGGGTATCACACCCCTTTACAACCTCAAGGTATACAACAAATTCCATTAAGGCAAAGCACTGTGTCTTCACCAATAGAGGTCATTTCAGCCTTAGTTGAAAAGGTTAGAGGGCTGGAACTTGCTCAAGAAAACCAAAATTCATATTTTGGGCAAGCAGGGATCCCCAACCCTCCGCATCATCCTAGTCAGGTTGACCTCCTTACAGGAATAGGCATGTTAGGCATGCCTCCTCAACATCTCGTATAATTACCCACAATAAATGCCAACTAGGACCGTATTTTCAAACGCCGCTCCAGTTGAAAACATGACACCTCCCGGCTTGGCACCAAACAACCCATACCAGAACAATGCTCCTCCTTACTTAAACATTTATTCAAAGTCACCACAAGGAGACATGTTCTCTTCTCCTGGGATGTTCGTTCAACCACAGGGATTCCCTTATGCCCCTGTAAATACATATGCTATGCCATATCAACAAACCATGCCACCCCCACCCCCTCAGCAAGCACCATCAATGGTCGAGGCCTACGCAGTAGGGACTTATTCAAAATATTTAAAAGAGCCCCTAGACTTCACCATACGAAGTGTTATGCTTCCAAGACCTCTTCTCGATTTACCCAAATATAAAGGGGAAGGGGATCCAAATGCACACATTAGAGGGTATTTCCCTTGATTGGTATTACAAAATAATACCTAAAGCCTCATACACTCATTTAAATAACTCATGTCGAGTTCATCAAAGCTTTTGACATGAACAAATTGTTAAGAATAGGAATTAGGGAATTCTTGAATATTAAACAAGAACATAATGAATCCGCTGCTCATTTCATCCAAAGATGGCGTACGGTTCTCTACTCATCAACAAGTGCTCCAAACATGGATCAAATGGAACTATGCAATTTTTCCTTCATTCCCTCAATAGAGAGATAAAGGAAGAAGTCCGTAAGTTCCCACTAAGAACTTACGATGAAGTACTTGAGAGTGCTCTCCGAATCGACCAAGAAGCGATAGATAGTGGTCGTAAGACATATGGAACAAATTGGAAACTAACCACTCCTAACCAAAACACCGCGGCCTATCCTAATACTGGGAGCGCTAATCAAGGACCTATGATCCTTAACAAGAACCATGGAGTTACAACAGAGTGGGTAATTGACCAAGTTAAAAGGGTAAATGTTGTAAACATTTCGCCACTGTTAATAATCAACGAAATAACAATTAAGTATAAAATAGAACCAAACAAATAAGCAATTAAGATTTAAAACCCTAAGTGCAAATGAAGAGATAAAAAGACTTAGTTGATTCGCTATGATCCTGAAGGTGAACATATTTGACAAACTAGAAAACCAGAAGTGCATATTGTCACAATAAGACTAAGTAAAAAGTAGAGATACTGGAATATGTTGAACTAGGGTGCCTTGAATGGGTCAAGGGCACCTACGGGAGCCAAAACCTGCTTTGAGCACCTGATTTCTCAAACCCTCGAAAACCTTCTCTGGAGGGTCATGAGATGTTCAATGTCCTCTTCTTTTCACTAGTATGTCACACAATGATCTCCGATATCATTGGTAAACTTGCAATAAAGAAATGACATGCAAAATCATCAAAAGTGCATCAAATCCAAAAATAAAATAATGAAAATTAGGGCTCGGACTATCCTCAGATGTCAAACAAGTGATCTTCCAATTGAGCACTACACTACATTTCAGACCCAATGTATTTCTATGTGTGTGTGAAGAGATTGTGCCCTATGTGGCTCTTATGTGCATCACACTTGATAGCGAGCAATAAATAGATGTAGAAAATGTAGATAGATGTGTGCATGAAAGAATGAACTTCCCCTCCTATGAAGTGTATGTAGAATAATGCAGTCCCTTTCCCTTGTGTGGATGTTAGATGGATGCTTGAATGCTCTTGATAATGGCCTTTGAATGCAACCTTAGGTGGTGATAGCTTGTTAGGATAATAATTATGCATTGTATTTTAATAGGTAATAATTTGTGCTTTATCGTATTATATTGTTAAAACCATATTATTTGACTTATTAAGTCACGTATGGTTATTATTATTTGGTTATGTTTTTATAACCATTATATTTGGATTATTATCTCGTAGGACTATTTGTTGCATAGTTGCAACTTATTTGTTTGTACTTAATTATTGTTGCTTCTGGATGTATTTTGGAAGCTTGTGTATTAAGGAATATTGTTGGACCTGTGCAACATCCTTATTGTTTGTATCCGGTTGTCAATATATATATATATATATATATATATATATATATATATATATATATATATATATATATATATATATATATATATATATATATATATATATATATATATATATATATATGTATAGCTGTACGCACCTATGTAAATGATTGATTGATTATTAATAAAATTCTATAGGCTTTCATCCCTATTTTACATTTGGTACTAGAGCTAGTTAATTTGGACATGTGAGCAGAGAAGGTGTGGAAAGAGAGAGCAGAAGAGATAGAGGAGATTGGAGAAGCATTTGCAGCAATTGAGAGCCTGTGTAGCCTCCTACAAATTCCCAGCCCCATCCCTACCTCCCCACAACCTCATGTTCGTTCTAGGTGTTTGGAACGCAATTTTTTTTGCACTAGTGCACCCTGCACCAGGAAAAATTTGTTGCATAAAATTATACATACATACATATATATATATATATATATATATATATATATATATATATATTTTTCCCCTCTAGGGGTTTTACCTCTAAATTTAGAGGAGCATATTGTCTCTGCTACATTTAGTAGACCACTAGATTTGGAGTCCTGTGTGTACGAGGAGCTCCTAAGCGAGCTACTTTTCTTGTGCACAAAAGGATTACATTGAGCAATGCATAGAACCCATCCATCCATCCTTGCTCTTGCATTGGCTTTTATTCATATTATTTGGGCCAAGTTGGAAAGGACTCCACCGAAATTTGTACACAAAGCTCCTGATCAACCCAATAAACCAAGTTATTTGGGTGTTTTGAGACCGAGTTAGTTGAGCATTGGTTGTAGTGGAGGAACCGAGCTCCCATAGTATTCACAGATTGAGCTATGCAAACATTGGAAGCAAGCCATGTCCTGCACCACTGCCAAATTGTATTATCCTCCAAAGCAGACCGTGTATTTGCCTTTGCGAGTTGAAAGCCAACTGCTCCACGAGCAACACCATTCACCGATTGACGCTACACCCTACACACAAAAGGACGAGCCAACAATGGATGAAATAAAAAACAACATCAAATGCTGAAGAAAAATGGAGGTTTCAAACACAATAACAAAGTCAAATCGAGCTCTCATTGCATGGACGTTGATTCGATTGTGTTGAATTGAAATTTTTGAGCAAATGAAGTTGGGACAACACCATGTGCACTCAACCATGACCAAGAAAATCAAACATTTGGAAGCGGAAAAAGCCATGAAAATCTCCACACAAACACACCTGCAACCACAATCCAAAATGGTGAGAATCATTACAAATCGACCTGCGAAGAAAAAAATGGCAGATCAACCAAAACAAAGGCAGAGGAAATAAAAAAAATCAAAAACTTTGCAAAGTTTGGTCAAAAGGAATTGCAGATCCTCCTAGAGTGGAATCCCTAATCCTTCCTCCAAGCAAGCTCAGACACATGGATTACATAGTTGACACCACATCATTTTTTAAAGAGTTCAATTAATTTTGAAGTTTAATAAATTTCATTTACTTCAAATTACATGCATATGAACTATATGTGTTGATCTGGCTAGTAGAAAGGTCTTGGGTTTGTGATGTTTAGGGTTTGACCCCCACCCCAACTTGATTTTCAAACCATTTTATATTTAGTGGCAAAAATGGAAAAACCACCAAACCTAGAGGCCTATTTAGCGGCAAAAACATCACTAAAGCCTCTAGCTACAACTAAAAAGGACCCTAAAATTTTAGTGAGAAAAACCCTATTTTAGGGCAAATTTTTTTCTCCTAAACCTCTTATTTTTTCATTCCGAGCAACTTTTGCTAAAGGAGGTATACCTAAAAATTGCATTTTCAGCTATTTTTTTACAATTTTTGGCATAGAGGGTCGTTTTGGGCTCCGGAGGCCACCAGGGCCCGAAAAACAAAAAAAAATTGCTGCCATTCAATTTTTCCAAAATTTTGAATGTAATTGTATGCTTCAGTATATTATACTAATTCATAGGTTGTCATAGTCAATCTGAAAACATTGTAACTTCTCATAAAATGGCAGAGAATTATAATAAAAAAAGTGAAATTTGGTTCTAAAATACTCACGAGATCCTAGATCTCATTCACAGCGTTCAAGTATATATAGTGCCTCTGGGAAGTACTTGCGGGTAAAGCCATCATGACTAATATTGAACTTAACACCTAATATATTTGCAACAACGTCATCCGGGCATCGAACCTTTAAATCGGCGGGGGAGTAATAAGGACACAATGCACACACTCGATCCCTCCCATCCATTTGTGAATGATTGCACGACATAAATCTAGACTGAGAAATTATCCAAGTATATAGCAAAGTTACGTGTTTATATGAGGATATTTCTTTGATTCAATGTCAATAATTGCATAGACCCCTTTCTGTATTGTCTTGGTACCACTTATCGAACTCTTTCACCTACGTTAACGCCTCTTTCATGTACCGTCGGGTATATCAAAAGGGAGAGATTCTTCCACATACTGATGGGTATATCAGAAGGGTGTGTATATAGAAACATTTGGTATATTTGAAAGACGATATATAGATTAGGAGACCTTATACCTGGAGTGATAAGAGCCTAACCCTTTCAGTGATTCTACAAAATGGGCACCAATGCCCCCAAATTCTTTCTTCCAGATTCATAACTACCAAGAGGAAACAACTATGTTGCATAGAAGACAAAAATCAAGACACAACTTGAGTTTGAAGAGATCTAGCCTGTTGTGAATGGTACTCTGACTAGATCAACTACTGATACAACACAATAGCAACAACTTGATAGATCTAATCGAAGGCCAAAATCATCATCTTGTTTGGAGTGGTGACGATGTGTGCAACCCCAAATTTGAGATGCCAAAACAACCAAAGAAGTGTGGGATAATTTGAGCATAGTATATGAGGTCAAAAACAAGAATGTCAAACTGAATTTGCAAACTCAATTACACACACTGAAGTTCGAGAAAAATGAGAAAATTGAAGCTTTATTGAGAAGAGTTGCAGAGTTGAGGGATTCACTTCTATCCCTGGGAGAAGTGGTCACAGATGAAGCTCTCGTTCCCATTATTCCGAGAGCTCTCCTTCTTCTTACCAAATTTTTATAACAACACTAAACTTGTCGATATCTGATAGTTAGTTTTGACAAGTGGTAAACCTACTGCAAGAAGAACAAGACATGCATAGTAAGGATGACGAAGAGGATCTGGCACTTTCTTCACATCGAAAATTGAAAGGAAAAGGAAAAGGAAAACCTAATTCCTATCAAAATCCCCAACATCAGAATTAGTATCAATATCAAGGGGAAAAACAACATAAGAAGCAATGTCCAATCTGTAAGAGGACATGAATTGAAAGAATGTTGGTATAACACTTATAAGAAAGGTTCATCAAGAAAGTTTGGACCTCAACACTAGCAATCTCACAAGGGACATTCAAACTACAATCAAGGACATAAAAAGGGGAACTGGAAAAGAAGACCCCATTAGCAAGGAAATATTGTTGAGAAAGAAGAACATTTAGATAATGAAGACTACTTGTACACTGCTCGATCAAGTGAACCTTCCATGTCATCTAGTGATGTCTGGTATGTTGATTTGGGAGCCACTCAACGCATGACTGGCCCGAGACTGGTTTATTTCAATGAGAGACATGCCTTTGAAAAACCATGTTTCGTTGGGTGATGATTCTTCATATACAGTTCAAGGGATTGGGAGAATTTCTAAACCCCTTGGTTCATGCAACTGTAGACTATCAAATGTCTTATATTTCCCTGGGTTGACTAAAAATATGTTGTTAGTCATTCAAATCCTAGATCACAACTTGAAAATTGAATTTCATAGTCATTCCAGCAAGAAAATGTGTTTAATTTGAGACAAATCATGAGGCTTAAAAATAGTTGTAAAATCCTCCAATGTGGGATGCATGTTCAAGCTTGATTTTTTCCACAAATATGATCGGGCACTTGTGGCTAATAAATATACCTTTGCACAGTTGTGGCATCGAGAGACTTGGTCATGTTATTTTCAAGTATCTTGAGACACTTTTCCGACACAATATGGTACATGGGTTACCATCTCTTCATAAGGATACAGATAAGTGTCCTCACTACCTAGCAGGAAAACAACACAGAGCTTCATTCTAGAAGAGTAATTTTCGAGCTCATGGCAAGCTTGACCTAGTTCATACCGATCTTTGCATTCCAATGCAACCGAGTCATTCTGGATTTCAGTATTTCATGCTTTGTTTTGATGACTATTCAAGAAAAATATGTATTTTTGGTCTTCACAAGAAAAGTGAAGCTTTTGAAACCTTCAAGAAGTTCAAAGTAGCAATTGAGAATGAAACCATTCATCACATTAGAACTCTCTCGCTTAGATCAAGGGGGGAATTCACCAATAATCAGTTCAAAGACTACCTAAAAACTCATGGGATTAATCGAAAAATGCCTCCTCCACACACACCACAACAAAATGGTGTTGTTAAGAGAAGAAATCATACTATCATGGAAATGGTATAATGTATGATCGATGACTTTGGACTTGCAAAAACTTTACGGGAAGAAGCATCAAAGACAACAATGTATTTGTTGAACAGAGTGCCCATAGTTTCTCTTGACAGAGTAACACCACATGAAGCATGGTCAAAGTGGAAACCATTTGTTGCACACCTCAGAGTATTTGGGTGTAAAGCAAGTATGCACATACCCAAGTAGAACAGAAAGAAATTGGATATGAAATCACAAAAACTCATCTTCATCGGGTACAATGAAGATACTCCTGTGTACATATTCATGGATCCAAAGACTAGTAAAGTCAACACCAGCAGAGATGTTGAGTTCTTTGAGAAGAATGAAGCAAAGACTCCTCCTCTAGACTCACCTGATGTAGATTCTTCATCAGCTGTAAAAACTGAAGCTGATGTTCCCACAGAGGATGAAAGTGATGATGGGGATGATGGTGATGATCTGATAGAACCACGACCCATGAGAATAGTTCAGCGTATGCCCAAGGGGTATACTAGCATGTTACGAGATGCAAGAATGGATGCTCCACCGGATATGTTTGTATATCCATGCATACTTTTACATATATGAGTATATACATTTCATACGTGATAATGTATATACAATCTTTAAGAGGAATCAAGTCTTGTTTGTATAATTTTACCGAGATATGTTTTGAGGTACAGGTACATTTCATACATGAGCATGTATTGAAGCACAATATACAACTTCATTTTTCTCCAACGGATGAAGCACAATATGTTTAGTGTTTGGTCCCTTATTATGGTCACATAACTTTATATTTAAATGATTCCTTTCCTTGAATTTCATAACTAACCACTGAAAAATCCAACTACCAAAAATATAAGATGCTCAAATGGCTAGAATGGACCCAAAAAATATGTGAACAAAGTACAAAGAGGTCGGGGGCTCCCGGAGGATGGATGCCCTAGTTACGCATCTTGGCTAGGTACTAGTGTCCAGTGAGAAATGTTGGTGTGAAAAGATATACTAGGAAAGTAAAACCGTAGGACCAAAAGTAGCAACAAAAAATAAAGAAAGGTGGCCAAAGACATGGGTTAATTAGTACTTTTCTTACTTAGGAATCATATGAATAGTAGTATGTGATCAAGACTAGATAGATACCCAAAGTGCATGATTTAGTGTCTACATTTTCCCCCACTTTATGTTGTTGAGTGAAATATTGATAACATAAAGTAGATAGAAGATGCGTACTGATAACCATGTAGATCGATGGCAAAAACATATCGAGAAGACAAGAAAAAGTGTGGAGTGATAAAAATGTGAAGCGTGGAAACTAGAGAAGAGGAAGTGAAAAATAAGTGATGATGATGATGATGACCCTAGGGTGAGAGTGTATGTGTTGATGTTGTGATTGTACCTATTATTGATGTCAATTGTTGTTGATGTGTTGATTGTGATTGATGTTGTTGATTAATGTGACTATCGCTTCCCATAAGGAAAAACTTGCAAAAGAGAAGAACAAACAAGTAGTCAAATATGTGTATATATGATCAAAACATGTAAAAAGTGTGTAAAAGTATGCAAGAAAATGAAAAAGGAACATGCACACCTGATCTGTGATGAGTAAAGAGTGTAGAAAGGATCTTGAAGATGATGTAGAAGAATGAGTTTTTGGGTGATCTCACGCCAGTTACACTGACTACGAGTTTTTGGGGATCTCATGCCAAGAATGAAAGAAGTGTAGGGAGAAAATTCTGGTGTCATCCTCTAATCTTTAACTACTTCTTAAAGTGTGAACACCACTGTAGATGGTGTGTAAAAATATGATCCAATTCGAACAATTATGATCCAACGTGAAAGTAGAAAATGTTGTGTAGTGTATGCATGTTGAGTGCTAAAGGATTGTTGTTATGTAAAATCTGTTATGTGACATGTTGTAGACTATTTTGAACTAAAAAATATTGTGTAACCTCCCCTTGGTCACATGCGTCCAAGAAGGGTCAAGGGCCCCCAAGCACTCTTGTCTTGGTCCGGGCATTGATTTTTGTCTTGTGGTAAGGACCTCGAATTCGGATCTGGGCCGCCTGTTGTGACTAGTGACTATGATATACCGGTATTGTTTTATATTGATATGTGACTATAGACTATTATATGGGGTGATTGATTCACCCAAATAGTGCCCACTTCGTTTTGGGTGCATGCAATGTCGATGAGGTGTACATGACCTAAAGGAGGACCGACCGTTACTGCTTTGAAATTGTGCCCTTCGGGGAGGGAATGTGCTTGGTAGAAACCAAGGCACATGAAAACAAATTGGATAAGAAAACAAGTGTTAGTATAAGCAAGATAAACACACATGTAAAATACAAAATGTAAGCTAAGAAGACAATGTGTAAGCTAAGATGCAAGAATACAAATTAGACCACGAAAAGTGGATTGTAAACATGAGACATCACTCACGATGTCGTAAGACAATCAAAACCATAGTGGTCACAAGCATACTTGATAATCGAGAGAACAATCAAGACATAAGGAAAATCCTGTAAACAATGATAGAAAAGATCAAGAAATGTAATAGACAACCATGGAAGCATGTAGACCTGCAAAGTAAATGCCACACATGAAACACCCATTAGAATGTTAGGAAGACAAAGAGTATGTTAAGGCGTGTACAATCCAATATAGTAATGTGCTATGAAAAATGAAACAAAAGCACTGTAGTGTATATGAAAGTAGATGCCCTAGGAGCCGATGTAGGATTGGTAATAGGTATTGCATCAATCATCTATGCTATGTGTATCAATTTGTAGAATCTGTGATCACAACTAGAAAGCAAGTGAACATGCATGTGTATATGATAAAGATAATGATATACATGATATCTGACTAACATGTGTAATAAAGTGTACATGTAAGTATAAGAAAACAAGAGTAAATGCAACCAAGATATGCAACATGTTGTGGATGAGATGGAATGGAATGCAGAGTAAGTGTGATAGGAGCCGCGTGCCCCCCAAGTGAATGTGAATGAGTATGCATATGTTGAGGTTCATTTATACATGCCCCCTCAACAGTTGAGAATGAACTGTAGAAAAAGAGTGCATCATCGGGAAATGGTTTGAGTTTTGCGCTAGAAATAAATGATCGATAAAGTGTATAATGTAAAGAGTATGTGAGTGAGTGAGTGTGTGAGTGCGGGAGGTCCATTTGAGGTGTAGACCATCAATAGTCAAGTATGAACCATGGAACTATAGTGTGTTAGGTTGTGGAGCCTGTTTTCATGTGTGAAAGTGTTGAAGACTGTACACTAAGATTACTGTACACTTTTCATGTATCCTTCTTTGGGTTTGGGGCAGTCGAGCCCTAGGCGAGGGTCCAGGCGCAGCCCCCAATTTTTTTTTTTGGGCCTTAAAACGTGCCCGATATATCGAGAAACATGATTTTCTCATATGGGTAGGATTTTGACCCATAGGTTTATGGGACGGTTTTTGCCCATGGTTTTGATACCTACATGATTTGTAAAACTCGCTTAGCAAATGATTGTCTATTTATATGGTTTTATGCATATGATAGAAGTATGAAAAACATTGCAAATGTGTTTTGAATTCGGCTGTGAATTTTGTAGAGTTTGTTGAGCATAGCTCCAAACGGATCTGGTATTGTATTAAGAGAGCGGTGGCTTGTAATAAAATTTGAGCAAGTGATTCTTGGTGGACGTAGCCCAAATTGGGTGAACCACATTAAATATTGTCTCTTTGTGTTGTGTTATTTTATTTTACACTTTTATTTGAGATCTGTAATATTTTATGCATATTAGTTTCTATTATTGTGATTCTGTGAGGGATTATTCCACGTATTTTATCCCTTATTTCCTAACATAGTTTGTCACGGGGTAATGAGCACAACATGTAAAAGTAGATACAAGAAATATGTATCGTGAATGTGTAGAGTTAATAATGTGTATAGCGTGTGGTAGAAGCTGCGAGAGAAAGTTGTCAAGCATGCACGAAGTGTGAAGTGTATAGTGTGTGCGGTTCATGTATGTAGTATTCCCTCAATAGTAAAGTGTGAACCAAATCACGAGAGTGTGTCATCGAGTAATGACGATAGAAGAGTGTATCAAGACATGCATGATGTGTGTGAAAGACTACATGATTATAAATTTGAGACAACTAATAGTACAAGCGGGGGAAGAATAAATTTGATCCCCCAAGTGTGTAATGGTGAGAGTGATTAAGTAACTTCATCTAAGAGGTCTTCATTTTCATGGTCAAAACTGAATGGTGAAGCATCTAAGACTTGGTAATAAATTATATCAGGTTGATCAAGCAAAGAGCCATTGAGGCGTAAATTGTACATGCCCATTGTGTATTCCTCATTAGTGAAAAGTGGTAATGGACATCCATGTGCATACCAACACGTGAGGTTTTGTGAATAGCCAATACATGAGTTATTTCCAATTAAAATGTGGCCAAAGGGCATGGGGAATGAAATATCAATATGATCGGATCTAATGTACCTCCGATATAACTAAGCCAAGATTTTTTTAGTGTAATTGGAGAAGTGCGAGGAGTCTGGGAAAGAAATATTGTGAGATAGAAGCGAAGACCATAAATAGTAGTAATGCAAATAAATCCATGGTAAGGATGAGGATCATGAGGTGGAGACAATATTTTGTCTATTATAAACCCTAGCTGATTCAATCCATCATGAGTGCATATAATATCGAAAAATTAGGATCAAAGGGAATGTGCTCCCAATAAGAGTCATTCATGAAAAGCGTGCATGTAAATAGAGCACATACCAATGGAGGTTTATGTACGCCGGAAAAGCGACAAGCGAGCGTGGTAATCTACAGGTAACTCTTCCGCGTACCTGACCTCCCGAGGTCGTGCCGAGATAGCCGGTGGGGATGGAATATGCGTGGGATGCAAACTAGTTAGGCAATCTAATGTCTTCGATACGCACTAGTGGAATTTGTGAATCTAAGGCAAAGAAGGCCCTTCTAACTTGGACCGGTGTGATAGATCGATCGGCAAGGATGACTGCTCGAAGGCTCCAATCAATATCGAGCTCTGGCGTGATTTGATCTATGGGTTGTGGAATACGTGGGAAATGACCTGGGATAGTTTCGTGTATGTCTCCAGATAAGGTCATATGGTGGATGGTGGAAACAATTGACTCTACGGACGATTCTCTGGCCTAGTCCAGAATTCTCTAGCTTCGTTAGCCACTATATCTAGTAAGGACAATTGTTCGATGATGATGGGTGGAAGTGGAGTGGATTGGAATACTAGTGTGCGTAGGCCAGTGTTTATATCTGATTGACTTATGGATTCGTTAGGCTGTGGGACTTGTGGGTCACAACCGTAGACTCTTGGTTGTTGCAGTTCTGTTATGGTCATATATGAAATCAAGTCCTGATTCCTAGTATCCAGTAATCATATGCTTTCTCAGCTTCTATGTTTAGGACCAACAACTGCATGATTTTCTCAGAATATCTCACAGGCATTCGTGCAACCTGGATCCTTAAACTAGTATCTATGTCTGTGAGAGTGTCTCCTGCATCTGGCTGTGGGACCAAAGGATCACAACCAAAGGTTTGTTCTCTTTCGAACCCCTCTACAGTCATGCGAATTTTTGCCTAGGGTAATCTGTAGTTTGGTTGATTTGACCAAAACGTGTATGCTTGGTCGTCTTCTATATTTAACCCTCTCAACTGAGAACTGATCAGTTGTAAATTTGTTGTTGTTTGGAAGACTTGTATTCTGAGATTTTGGTCTATGTCAACTATTGCTATGACGAGGTTTGGTTGAGGCACGATTGGCTCAAATATGTATTCCCTGGGCTCCCGAGGTCCCGTGATTGTCATACAAAATAAACTGTAAATCTAACTGTAACAAAGCAAATTCTAACTACGTGGAATAAATCTAAAACATATATAACTTCTATTTTCTGAGAAACTTTTTAAGAATTTAAGGAAAGCAGCTATTTAAACATATCTAGGAATAACAACTAAATAACAATTTAAAACAAACAAGATAACCAAGTGTATTTATTTGCCTGTGTGATTTGTAGACTTATTCTAAATAATGAAATAACTTGCTTGATCTATTTGCGAGATTCTCAATCCTACCTCAGAAGTGAAGAGTGAATCATAGTTTCTCAGAAACTATCAATCCTCACAGCTTCCTTGGCAATATCGAGAATAGAATTTACTGAAATGAAACAATTATCTACTCTATTTGATATGATTCTAACTAAAACTTTGAAAGCTAGAACCTGGATTCCGCATAACAGTGGCGAATGCGATGGTGTATGCGATCTTGTCCCCTCAGTGTGATCTCCTTGTTCTTTCATGTTCACGTGGATCCAGAAAAGCATGTAATGCTAGCATCGATAGAAATAGCTATTGGGACAAGGACAGCTCTGAATGCAGACTAAAAATGTGAGTAGGAGAGGGATAGCGCAAGAGTACAGAGCTTGGCTTATGTAATTCCTAGCGGGATTTTACTGCGAGTCATGCAACATAAAGCGACCAGAACCTGAAACTATCCTATTTGAAGAGAAAACCTGCAACTTTAATGGCTTCCTAAGCTATTCTACTCCAATGGATTGGATAAAACAACAACACCGTTTGCACAAGCTGGATATGTGGCTTACCAACAGTTGAACAATGCTAACTAGACATATAATGAACTAAACCAAGCACTCTAAGAAAAATGAAAGCTAAATCTATTGCAAAGAGAAATTTAGAGACAAACTTCAGGGCTGGATTGGGTGAAATAACAGTACTGCCTGCACAAGATGGGTATGTGGCTTACCAACAGCTGAACAATGCTAACTAAGCATGCAAGGAATTAAAACTATGGCTTCTAAACAAAATAAAAGACTGAACTATGAAAATCAGAGCATGAAAGTGAATGAGGGGCAGACCATTTGCTTGTGCACAAACCATTTATTTATAGCTTTCATTCACCCAAAGATCAAAACCAAACTGAACTCTAAAAACCATAAACAATGGCCAAACACTATTCCAGGGGACCAAAAACATAAATGCAAGCCCAAGTCGGCAAAGAAAAGCTGGTGAAACATTGATATTTTATGTGAGTCGCATCAAAGCACTTTCTAGAAAACGCGTGCAGGACCGCCGCTCTGAGCAGGGCGGTGGTTATAGGACCGCCACCACCGATCGGGGTGGCGGTCACAGAGCTGCCGCCGAGCGGGCGGCGGTTTCAGAATCAAGGGAAAAAGGCCAAGAAAAGAGGGAAAAAGGGGAAAACAAAGGACGCGGGGGCTAAGCGGGGCATGCGGGATGTTAACACATACTCCGAGGGCTTTTCCAGATCTCGAACACCTTGCGAGGAGACCTGTATCATCATTGGGGCACTTGTTACACTCACTCTGCCGGCATCTGATAATACCTTACAATTTTGGTACGTATAGTTTCGCATGAGAAAGTGAAGTAGATGAAACAATGTCCAATGTTTAGACAAGCCCCTGATGACATACTATATCATTAGTAGAAGAAGGGGGAGGCTCGAAGGTGGATGGAACAATGTCTAATGTGCAAATGATTCCTTCGAGTGGAGATAAATTACTTGGATAATGTTCAGGTCATGGATTAGCAGTAGGATGAACAATAGTAAAATTAGGGATAGGTAATGTAGTATTACTATCTATGTTGTAATATTTAAATGGTGTACTATCAGTAGGAATCTCATTTTCAAGCCCTCATGTAAAAATCTGACACATTGGTGGACCGTAGAAGACACTTCTTGCATTCGATGAAGTCATGGTCTACCAAGTAAGAAATTATATGAAAGTGGGAGATCAACAACAAAAATGGAACTGGAATGGTCTTTGGCCCAAATGTGAGAAAAAGGTGACAATGCCTAAACATGGACGCATAATAGAATCATATGCTCAGATAGAGAGAGATGTTGGGTTAAGATTAGCTACCAAAAGTCCCATAGCCTGAATGAACAATAGAGGACAAATATTGAGCTCGAGATCTAGTGTCAACTAAAACATGTTTGACGTCTAAGTTGTCGATCTGAGACTTGTATATAGAGAGGAGGATCATTATCATAAATAGTAAGATTTTCAGCTATAGCTGATGGAAAAGTAATCTTTTGAGAAAATTCATTGAAAAATGTTTGATAGACAACGTATGGATTAGTAGTGGCAGGAATATGAGTAGTAGCTAAAATATTAATGATTTTAACGCGGCAATCAAGATGGGCTAGTAAGAAATCATGAATAGAGATAGCCATGATAAGATGATCCTAAGAAAAATTAGAAGAATAAAAGTGTGAGGATCCTAATAATGTTGGAAATGAATCAGTTCACCAAAATGATTAAGACAAATATTGAATTTATAAATGCCTAAATCTTATTACAATGTAGCATTAAATGAATAAGCAATTATGTTTAAAATATACCCAAGAAAATAAGCAATTAAGATTTAAAACCCTAAGTGCAAATGAATAAATAAAATGACTCAATTGATTCGATATGAACCCGAAGGTGAGCATAATTGAAAAACTAGAAAATCATAAACGTAGATTGTCACAATAAGACCAAAAAAATACAGAGATGCTAGAATATGTTGGACTGGGGCACTTTAATGGGTCATGGGCACCTATGAGCACCCATGATTGCTCAAACCCTCAAAAAACCTCCTTCGGAGGGTCGCAAGATGTTTTTTGTCCTTCGCTTCTTTTTGCTGGTATGTCACACAATGATCGTTGATGTCACTGATAACGTACAATAAATAAATGGCATGCAAAACCCTCAAAATTGCATCAAATCCAAAAAATAAAATAATGCAAATGAGGGGTTGAGAATCCATTCCAATTCATAGAAAAAAAAATCTCCCTCCTCCCTCTATGTCACTTTTCATATCACTACCGTATGTGAATTTTCACATTCTCTTAGGAATGAAATTAAGCCCTTTTCTTAAGTGCATCAAATCCAAAAAAATAAAATAATACAAACAAGGGGTTGAGAATCCATTCCAATTCATAGAAAAAAAAATCTTGCTCGTCCCTCTATGTCACTTTTCATATCACCTCCGTATGTGAATTTTCACATTCTCTTAGGAATGAAATTAAGTCCTTTTCTTATTTTTAAAAAGGGACTTTTACAATGCAACACTAATTCACTTAAGTGAATAAGATGAAAGAGTGGAAAAAGTACATTCCCAATGAAGAAATAGAACATTAGAGAGAGAGAGAGGAGGGAGAGAGAAGAAGAGAGAGAGAGAGGTGGAAATCTAGAGATGGGAAAGCTCTTGCTGATGAAGAATCTTCTTTTGATGGAATTTTGAGGAAATGCTTCATGAATGAGAGTCTTGACCTCGACCACTTGTTGAACTGAAACACAGTGATTGCAATCTCCTTCTTCTATGAGATATGGAAACATTCCAAGGCATTGAATAAGTGTTCAGGAACACTATTATGATATTTGCACTGTGATGGGAACATGATGATCTTCTCTGATCACAAGGTAAGAGTTAGGATATGAAGATCACTTCCTTACTCATCTAGGTCTTCATAATTCACCTTTGGGACCAATAATCAACTCTATGATGCTCGAACCTTTTTATGTTTTCTTGTCACTCATTGAAATTATCCTTGAAATCTTGAATAGCTCATCTTGACTTGTTCCTTGAAGGGATTTGAACACAATGACAGAGTCGGGATGTGAGTATCATCACTTCATTTCTTGAGATTCACATTTCACCTTTGTGAAAAAGATGTCACTTGAGTGGAAACATTCTTAGGATATATGAGAACCTTTTTTTTCTCAATTTCTCCTCATGGAAACATGTTTCCTCTTCTATATAGAGGGATTGATCCTTGAATGAAACTTGAAGGAATGTTTGAGAATGAGTTCCATGTTCTTTACGTAAAAATTACATTGAAACACCGCAAATGCCACCTCCTTGACTTGCAAGATGTGGTCACATTACATAGCAATGTTTAAGTGTTTAAAAATACTTTCATGAGATGTGCATTATTTGTGAGCTTGAAATGGCTGTCAACAACATTCATGGTGATATTCTTTTATCATGTTCCTAATGACCATTTCCTTGATGGCTTGAATTACAATGAAGTTATTGATGTTTCAAATCCTTCACATACCTCATGAGGATCTTTATTTAAGCTGTTGTTAAAGTGATTTTCTTTCACACACATTGATTCACTCTAATTCGCTCCTCATCATAGTGTGATTCATATGATGTCCCTTACCTTTAGAGAGAGAGATAGTGAAAAATATGTCTCCTTCATGATGGAAACATACTTAGTATTCCTGGACATCCTTTTTCTCATCTACACCTCATAGGTCTTCTCCTCTATATAGAATGATTTCTCTTTGAATGAAACTTTGTGCCACCAACCTTCTATCGAGCAGAAATATTGTGGTTTCATTCCCTTTCTTATGTGAGCTATGGGAACATTATGGGACATTTGAATGAGTGTTTAAGAACAATGATGTGATATATTTCACTTTATGGATATGTGATAACTTCTTACTCCTACAAACATGATGATCTTGGGTTGAGGCACATTGGGAGCAATGTATATGATGTAGGAACATCACTATTATTCACCTTGGAGACTCAATTCATGTTTGCAAAGGTTGAAAGACTCCATTAGGACTCATTTTGGAGCTTCATGTATCTCCTAGATGATGAAAACATATCCTTGAATGAATTTAACCATGATGACTCCCTTCTGCCATAATTGGGATGAGTTGAACCATCCAAATCTTGCATCAAACAGGGCCATGAAAAATTCACCTCTAAACTGATTCTTTGGGAGTCTATGAGGGATTTTCTTTCATGTTTGAACCACGAGATATTTTCACATACTTGCGATGGTTAGAAAATCAACTAAATGGGAATAATGAAAGTTACCACAAACTTTCGAACTCAAACACAAAACTTTCTTTTTAGTAGGTCTTATCTAGGACTGTTATTTTTAGTAAGTTTTCACAATTTTCACATAATGATATTTTTTTCTTGTTTGGAATGTTGCAAATGTTGAGGATTCACTATTTTTGGAATTTTTCTATTTTTATACATCCACAAATTCACACACTTGCTAGTTTTATAAATGGCACTTTTGGAGGTTGATTTGCAATAAAAATATTGTCAAAAAAATTTGTTTTGTTCAGGACTCTCTACTCCTATTTTTATGGTTTTCTATCTTATGGATATATATATAATTAAATAGGAAACATGATGTAATTTGATGATGTAACATGTCTAGAAATTAATGGAATTTGGGAGGAAAAACAAAAACACTTTCAATGAAAATGGCTAAGTTTTGTGAGAGATTTTATCCCAATTTCTATATGATTTCTAACTTGCTTGTGAGGGGAAACTTATACGGAGTGAAGGAGGGTTAAGTAGAGGAAGGGGTTTACACTTTGGTTTCCCCTTGTCCCCCTTTCCACCCTAGGGGATGGAGGGGACCCAAGGGTGTTTAAAATGCGACATGGATGATATTGAGGGCTTAAATGTGTTTTTAGGTGCTACAAAGATGTTTTCAGTCACCAGGGCTAATAGGATTGAGTAAGGTCACAATTTTTGTCCCCATTATCACTTGTGGGATTTAGGGGACAACATGGTGTCCAAAGTATGATTTGGGTGAGAGGGGGTTGCAATTTTGTGTCAACCTGTGTCTCACTTGCACCATGGGGGACAAAGGGGAAAAAGGGGACAACTACGTGTCCAAAGTACGACCTGGGTGAGAGGGGGTCACACTTTTGTGTCCCCCTTGTAACCCTTGAACCATGGGGAAAATAGGGGAGATAAGGGTTTCCAAAGTGTGATTTTTCCATTTTGGGAAAGTAGAATTTTCCTTCCATGTCCAAATTGGGACACCTGAACTAATTTTTTCACCTCTGGTGCACAGGAAAATGGCTTGGGGTCAAAACTTATATGATTTTGACTCAAAAATATCTTATGAGATAAATGGAACCATTAGTGAGACCCATTTTTTCTTTAAATTTCATTTTAAATCCATATTTCATCTTTGATTGATAGGAATAATTATAGTGTTATGAATTACCTCAGGAAATATTTGGGCCTTGGAACAAAATTTATGTATCCATCATGTAAAGGGTTCCAAGATATTTCTAATGATATTTTTTTGCCTCCTAATTCCTCCCGAGATCCCAAAATCATCTAGAAAAATTGGATTTAAGTATCTTTGGAGCCTTCATTCCTTACACCCATGAATTACCCAATGTTGAACAAATTGTTCTCGAATCAAATTTTATTTACTAAACTTTTCTAAATTTCCTTGAAACCTTCAATGTTATGCGAAATCATGCTAAGATTCTTTGTATTTTCCCGTATGCTTCCTGATGGCGTTTCTTAGCTACTGAATGGTCAAAATTACCTTTTTAGGCCTCGAAAGAAGTTGTCTTTCATCGAATCTCAATGATTTCATAAATCACACTAAAAATCTTCCTTGCACACCTTTGAATTTTTTTAAATAATTGTTAGAAATTTCCTATGAGTCCGTGTGAGAGGGTTGAAATGAGGGTAGGTTGGCCAAATGAAGGATGTACAATGACCAGAATCATAATTTTCAATTATGGGCTTAGTTGTCATGCTTAAAATTTAAATTTTCATGCTTTAGACATTGTACATGAAATTTTTTATATTTCATCACCGAAAAGAGTTCGTGAGTATAAGAGTAAGCTTGTGTTATCTTGCATAGTCCTAAGTGAGGTGTCATTTTTAATAAATAAGACTAGGCATGAAGTGATTGAAGTCTTGTGTATCATACTATGTTGAGTATTAGAGTGGATATTTTTGTGAAGACCACACATAAATGATTACACACTATGAATTAATGTGCCTTACAAGTCTTTGACTATGTGTTGAATTCTATTGTATGAGTAGAAGTAATTTTCTTGCATTAACATACAAGCGTCATTTCAAAAGGAATTATAAAAATTCTTAACTATAATGAAATTTAATTAACCTATCCTTGCACTAGCACATGTAATTTCAAACCAAAAATAGAAAATTTCTCATTGCTTTATACGCTCTTTCAAACCAAAAATAAGCATCATGGGAAACTGGAAACCTTGTACCATAGTTGACATGGGAAGTGGGATATTGTAGGGAGGAAACATATTCAAATAAGGCACAAAACTATATGAATAAGGGTAAACAGGTCACATTTAAATATAGAAGCGAGAGGAGATATGAGCATGCAATCCATGCCCCATATTTGAGCATATATTTTCTAGAGCTATCTCGATAGTGGATTATACTCTTGATTATTCTCCTTGGTTTTGGGAACAAGCCTTGTAAAAAAGATAATTATATATGTATGTAAATAAGTAATATGATCATCATTGATAATAAGAAACCATAATGACATCGTATGATGTAGGCAAGGATACGATTTGACATTCGGTCTCAAGTTTAAAAAATGATAACGGTCTTAAATTTAATCCTTGTTAATTTATAGTTTTAAATGTAGATTTTAAATGATTTTAACAAATAGATGGATTTCACATCACAATATTTATGGATGTTGTGCAATTTCATGGTAAACTCAAGATATTTTTTCATATAGGATAGATTACATTAACAATTAAATTGGAATTCAAGACTAATAAATTTTTTCCATTACACATTTTTTTTTCAAAATAACCCATTTACGTATATTGTGGACTCTAAAATTGCTAGTTTATAAGAATCAATTATCATAAGTAAGAGAAGATAACTTATACTAAAGAACGTATAATAGTTCTAAAATACAATAAAACATGTGTTAAATATTATCCCAGGTGTAGGAGTCACATGTAACCTTTAACTTCACACAATGCATTCCACACAATTCTTATTGTAGAAAGGATGTCACATTTCTATAAGGTTATAGCTATATTGCTTGGAGACTTTCCGAATATAAAACTTATCATGTATGAATGAATCATTCTCAACATTGGAATATGATTAAAAAGATATGTTTTTGTAAAATTTTATGTATATTAAATAATTCAATGATATATTTTGAAATAAAGTTTTTTCAGACACTAAAAATGGTCCATGACACTATTTTTGTGTTATTTCACAAGTTTAATGCACATTCATCTATGTATGGTTGAATATTAAGGTCACTTCCTATGATGTTTTTCTTAATTCCATGTCTCATAAATTTATTTCCCATTGTTTTCCTCCAAACTTAGTTTGTCCAAAATTTAAATATTATAATTGAAAATAAGACCCTTCACAACATATTAGATTCTTTTATGCCTCTTTTTTATATTTTGCTCATAATTTTAAACTATTGGTCGAGCTCCATAAAAGATTATGCTCTTGATTAGTTTTATACTTTTCCTAGTAGATCTTGTTAGTACTTCAAAACCATTTTAGATTATTTATTGGTCCACTTTCATATTAACATTGGCATGAAAGTTACATTTGCTAAATTGGCTCAAATTAGATAATGTGCCATTCAAAACAACAAGGGTTATATATGCTTAAATTTAAAACAATGGTTATGAAAATGAGATATGAGCCCTCTGAGAGTGAAATCCGAGCGTTTTTATTGATATTTTGCTTCCAATTTTAAAGATGAAGTTGTTTCCAATTACTAAAGACATTCGCTTTCAATTCTTATTGTAAGCTAGGAAAAATACACTGATAAACAAGAAAGTAAAACACTAACAATAATACCTCCTCCTTCATGATTCCGTAGCAAACCTCAGAATGGGCAAGGAAACATGGATGAGCCCTGATTGCATGATATGTAGGTGCTTTTCTCAAAACAGAGCAAGGCCTTCCTACAACAAGATCTACTTACTTTACACCAAATGGATAAAGGGGTTATGGATTTGGGGTGCTTCAAGATGAGGCTATTTGGGCATTAGGATGAGGTGGAGGGATGTTCTTTGCTCAAAGGATGCAAGAAATCAGATAGGGCATTCAAGCTTATTCTTCGTGTCCTAGAGGGGAAGGATAAGGGTGTATTTATATCCTAAGGAATTGATTAACTTAGAGTAATTAAGTAATCATGGTTTGAAAATGTGGGCAAGATTAGGTGAGTGGGGACCACGAAGAATGGGTGAGGATTTGAATTAGATTTTTAATTCATAAGTGGATGATTTCAAATGAGTGGGGACCAAGAAGAGTGCGTGAAGATTTTATTTTGAATTTTTAATTCAATAATAGAAAAACATGGAGAATAATGACATGTGGTAATGATTAGGTTATTTTTAGATTTGAAAGGGATAATTAATCAAATTATATTTGATTAATTCAAAGTGTATTTTTGTGGGAAATGAGGTAGGGAATTAATTGATTTAAGATAGATGTGAAATTAAGGTGTCTACATTTTCCCCTCTTTGGAAGGGTACTATGAAAGTAGTGTCCTTTCAAAGAAAGTAGAACGAGATGGAGTGAATATGCCCCAGGTGGTAGGATTGAATATTTTTGAAGAGATTCTTCTTGAAGAAGGTGTTCCTTCGATAAGAAGTTTTCAGAGGAAGAAAAGAAGAAGCATTCTTTAAGAAAGAAGTAGAAAAAAATTGCTTGTGAGAATGGGGGAAGAATTCAATCTACTTTTCCTAAGAAAAAGTAGAGCGAATGTTTGTTAGGGAGAGTAGAAGGTGGTGGGTGACGGATGTCATGGTATCCTCCAAGACAAAAATGTCATGAGAAGATGTGATTATGGACAGATGTGATGATGCCCCCTCGAGAGGGTTGACGAGGATGGAATATACGACAGAGCTCTCGAAAAGAGGAGAGATTAATTATGTGGAGAGGAGGATGATAATGGGGTGTAAGATAATGGAATGACCACATGACACAAATGGAGAAAGGATTCAATCGGCCTTGAATGCTAGGTGTGAGGGTGTGTGGAATGATGCAATGGGAAAGAGAAAAGGGAATGGACATGAGTGGTGGTTGATTATGAGAAGAGAAAGAAAGGTGAAGGGTTATGGAGATAGAGGAGGGAAAAAAGGAATGAAAGAGGTAGAAGAGAATAAGAGAGAGGGATGATAGGGGAAGAAGGGAATGATGAAGGAAAAACAAGAAGAAGACAGGAAAATGACAAAGCAGAGGGTGAAATTATGAAATAGAGAGATGTGCCATATGAAGGAAGCAACAAAGATAATAAAGAGGAATGTGGAAAAGTGAAAGAAATGATAGAGCTGAGAAAAGAAAGAAACGGTAGAAGTAGAAGATGGAGAAGACAAGGGTATGGGGAATGGGGAAAGATAAATAAGAAGGAGAAGATGAGTGTAGTGCCCACTTCCCTTTGACACTTTTAGATACTCGATCCCGATATTGTTGATCATATTATGGACACTATTATGTTCTGTGTTAGTATGATGGTTAGATGTTAGATCATGGATTATTATTGATCCGGATTCAATTAGTATGCATGATGATTACTAGATACATTACCTTTACATGGATGATGATATATTGTTTGACATGGACATATTATAGATGTTGATTTGGACTTGTGACATTTGATATTTTGAGTAGACCTAGTATGGAATAGCCTAGATGATGATATAGTTGATTTATGAATTAAAAATGATAATGTTGAATTCTTGATATTTTTGTGATTCATGTGTTTAGATAATTTTGAAATGTTGTTTATATCATTTTGGATGTTCTGATATGACCACGAGGCCGAAGGAGGTATTTACATTTTACAGGTTAAAAATCACAACAATGTCGGGGACTGGAGACTAACCATATTAAAATTCAGGTGAAATCAACAAGGTCACCATGGTAATTGTTTTGTGTGTGTGTGTTTGTTAGGGATTCCCATGGGGATTTCCATTATATGTGACCATGGGATATGTATTTTATTATGTGTTCCTTTTTAATTATTGTTGTATGTATTTTATTAGTAATGTGTTCCTTCTTGTAATTAATTTAAATGTGAGAGACCATATAGTTAAACTTTAATTAAATTAAATTGGGATATATAATATAATTAATGAAGTTGTTTTTTTATTATTGGCAAATAGTTTTTTGAAAGGGACTATACCCTTGTGTACAAAAGAAGGCCTAGGAGCCAGAATAGGAATTAAAACCAGAAAAGAAGGATCAGAATCCAAGTGTGACAATGAAGCCCAAAGTAGCCAAAAAACAGCTACCCCATCAAGACAAAACAGCAAAAACTCGGCAAAAAAACAAAGAAAAAGAAAGCAAAAAAACAAATAAATCAATATGTCAATAAGAATGTAATAAATAAAGTGGTTTCTCTTAAATGAAATGTTGTAAGAGTGTGTAAGAAATGTGTAAGAAGGTGTAAGAGAAATGTAAGAGTATGTAAGTAAGATTTTGGAAGGTTAAACACTTCACCTCCTTAGGAATTCGAATTTGTCCTTGAAGGCCAAATTTGGAGGCGTGTCGAACAAGTTAAACTTATCCCACACCTCTTAAAATGATTCACCAACCATACCTATGGTTTGGAGGTTAAATGTAGGTATTTTTATTACATTTTAAAGTGACAATTTGGAAGTTTTAATTGCACTTCTCTTACATAATTTAAATTCAGTCCTTTTGGGTTTGGGTCATTTTGGAGTGTGTAAGTTATTTTGTTATTCTTATTTATTATGATTTGGTGGTTGATGTGATTTCCTCTTGGGGTTGAGGAAGAATGATGTGGCATCCCACATGGATCCACATCATCCTCTTCTCTTCCCTCTCCTATAAAAGTGAAACTCTTTGCTTGTTTATGGTTGTTGAAACTTTGTTCATTCATCTTGGGGGCAATTTTGTTGGCTGTTTTGGGAGATTTTTGTGGAGGAAGTTTGGAGTGATTGCATGCTTGAACATTGTTGGCTTTGGACTGCACTTTGACAATTGGAAATCTTAAGGATCTTGGAACAAACTCCATTATGGAGAGGTAGGACCTCGAGTTTGTTTTTAAATGTTTTCTTTCTCTTGCATGCATGTTTTAATGGTGAATGTGTGTTGTGTTCTTGGATGGTTGGGTAGATCTGCTTAGGACATGGTGTAGGAGAAGGCTATGGATATTTCAAATGGGGGCATAAGGGATTGTCAATGGCACTAGTTTTATTGTGGAGGGAGTTTTGGATTGGGATCCACCTTGGAAAAGAAACTGCTTGCATTTCTTACTCTTGGGGGGCATAAGGAGGGGTTGGGAGATATAAGGTTTATGGGATTTGATATGTTTATTGGTAGTATGATTTAGGTGGATTCCCAATTCCAAATAGGAGGCATAAGTAGTTCCCCATAGTTCTTGCTCTTGTTGGCTTGCTTGATCAAGCCTATGTGTTGTGTGAATAATTTCAAATGTAGTTGTGAACTACTTTCCTTGTTTGGAATGTGTATCTTATTGATCTGTGCATGTGAAAATGTTGCTTGTATGTGTGTGGAAGCCTTGTTGCCATGAGTTGGTTCTCATTCTCTATTTCAATATGGTTGGGGCTTGGGGGCAATGAGGAAGGATGGCTTCTCCTTTCTCATTGGATGTCTTGGTTGGGTGGAGAGCATTGCCTTTCCCCTTCTTTGTTGTGATCAAAGATGTAAAGATGGAGAATCTAACATGCTACTATTTTTGGAGCAAGAAGATATACAGTTTTGACAATCCCAATCTTTTGAGAAAATTCATTGTAACCTTTCCCACCTTGAGTGGATGAGTTGTATAATGTTTGTAATGTGAAACCATTCGTATTGATGATGGAAGTTTGAATTTGAATTGAGAAATGTAAAGAGATGTATTCCAGTCTCTATTTGTTAAGAAATGAAAAGGTTGTTACATGCATGGTGTAATGTATTTTAGAAATCAAATGGAAAGGAGAAAGTTGTAAAATTGTATTTGATAATCAATGAAGAATTACATTCTTTTCTCAAAATTGTATTGTGCATTGGATTTGGATTTGTTGTCAAACATTGGAAATTGCTGATTGAAAAAGAAGAATGCGTGTGAAGACAAGTCAATGTTATATTATTTTTTTTAAATGCATATTTGAATTGAAATCTAAACTGCAATCTAACTTAGAAATGAATGGTTGCTTTAATCAAGTAAATGGATTGGACTAGTTTAGGAATTATATGCGCATTCAAATGATAAATTGTAATACCAACTTAAAAGAAATAGTTCACTGTCATAAACATCATTCTGACAATTCACATTTTAATAAAAATGAGCAGTTCAAACTTATACCAAACAATAAGCTATGAAACATTGAAATTCAGATTTTCAAGTCCTAAAGAACTCAAATTTACTCTAACATATAAGAAAGAACTTTCAAACTCTATAAAAATCCAATTTGGAACTTGCACAGTCATTTTTCTATCTATTGTCAGAGAAATAAAATTTGAAATCAATTGAAAAAATTTACTTCCCTAAAACACTCTAAATCCTCCCTTGACTAATCCTCTATGTCTTTTTGACATGTTGAGTGAAGGAGGAGATCAAATTTAATCAAATTGAGAAGTTGAAAAAAAATGCCAGTTCACTAATTAAAACCCTACAGATTATTTTCATTAAATTGACCCCTCAAACTTCATCAATTTCCAAAATTGATGATTTCTATTAAAATAGGGCATCGAGAGCTTTCTGAAAAGTCCTCGTTTTCCCAAAACCGAGATTTCTAGCGCAAGTTATGGTCATTTGAAGTTTTACTTCAATTTAGCATTCAAAAAATAATAAGATTTAATCTAACTATAGAAAAATTTAAAATTTAAGTTTGGAAAAATTTCCCAAAAAGGTCCGCTACCCCCGCCATCCCACAACCAATCGGGGCCTACCACATGGCACCCTAGGAGGGGTGGACCAATTTTTAAACTTACCCCTTTCGAAAATTTTGCCTTGGGAAATTTTCCCATTTTACTCTGCAACCCCGCCTACCCGCAACCAATCACATGCTACCACATGGCAAGGTGGGAGGGCGGACTCCTCTCAAAGATTGAAACTTTTACTTTTGAAAATTTTTCCTTGGAAAAATTTTGATTTTCCCTCCACCTACCCGACCAATCGAAGGTGACACGTGTCCTCTAAGGGCTAAGGCGGAGGCATGGTTCATTTTAACGTTTATCCCTTTTGAAAAAAATTTGGAACAAATTCTCATTTTGGCCCCACCACCTATGCTAATGAGAGCGTGCCATGTGGCACTTTGGGAGTGACAGTGGGTGGCGGAACCCCTTTATTTCTTTAGTTTTTGGCGCTCGAGAAAATGTGCTAAATTTCTCCGTGGCCCGCATCTTTGCCTTCCCCTCAGACTTTGTTCTTCCGCGGGTGCACGAACTCGCGCACCTTTTTCTTCCTTTCCTCCTTCATTGGGCGCAAGGTGCTAAATCCACTGCCACTCCGCCCTTCCCTTCTCCTTTCCCGCTTGGCGCCAGGACTCGACACATGTCCACCTAAGGACCCGCGGGAGCACAAAATGCTTTGTGACTTTGAGTCATGTGATGGGAGAATTTTCCAATGCCGCCCTGCGACCCGCCAAACCTCCCAAGGCTTAATCCCCCTCTTTTTGCCACGTGTCCCCTAAGGGAAAATTTTCCCTAGAAAATCCGCCCACTCATAACTTGAGTTCTACAAGGAGTTAGGAGGACTTCCTTATATCACCGGAAAGGTGAGAAAATTTCCTATCCATTGGGAATGGTTTAGGAAAATTTTGGAAGTGTTAAGTAAGAGAAAAATATAGTTGAAACTATGATCTGTTAGAGAGTAGGTATGGGAGTAAAATTACTCCCTGAACCTAACTAAAGCATGTAACCCTAAAATTTGAACCTTGTGAACTTGTTATAAGTTAATAAAGGAAACTTGTGTTTTGGTAAATAGGATTTGTTCCTGAACCTGCCAGGGAAAACTGATGTCTTGCAACTTGGTTGTAGATACTTCTAATAAAAAAGTTATCCTATAATTTTCTAGCTAACCCTAGGTTGTTTCTTAGGTCTCAAGTGGTTGTTTAAATAGGCATTACAATGAGGTGGAAGTAGGGGTAAAATCGACGAAGAATTGAAAAAAGATGAAAGAAGAGGTAGAACGAAGAAAAAAAAGAAACTATGAGGGACCAGGAAAGTGTGAAAAAGATTAGAGAAAAGAAGAGAAACTGTTAAAAAATAAACGAAAAGGTAGGGGTGGTCAGAAGAAACATGAAAATTATGGGGAGGAAAGGAGGACAAAGTGAATACAAGGAGAAGATTGAAGGAACCAGGTCCTCGTGAGGAAGACCAAGGAAAAGAATATGGAATAGACTACATGGATATGCATGTGGACGGTGGGATGATAAAAAGACGAGACAACGTTGAAGAGATAGGTTATCGATGAGGAAGTAAGGAGAAAACATTAGGTAAAAAGGGGAAGAAGATGATACAAAGGAAGTGAAATAAGACGAGGGGTGGGAGAGAGAAGAGGATAATAGAGAAAATGATGTAGAAGGAAGGGAATACATAATGGGGATAATAAGTGTAGAGTGAGCAGTATAAGGAATGTAAACAAGAAAAATAGGGGAGGAATGAGTCGATTGGAAAATATGTGGAGATGCATGAAATGAGGATACTAGGATTACAAGACAATAGACAAAGGATGTATGATGAAGACAATAAAGATATTGAAGAGGGCAAAGGGAAGATGGAGAGGTGGGGAAGAAGTGATAAGAAAGGGTGGGAGTGGGGGAAAATAATGGGAGAGAAAAGAGAATGGGGATAGAAGAGGCAATGCCAATGAGGGGACGTTAGGGAAAGTCCACTAACAATGAGTGGTGGGGAAGGATGAGAGAAAAAATGAAGAAAGGGAGAAAGGTAACAAGGAATGGAAAGGGTAATGCCAACAAAGGGACGTTAGGGAAAGCCCACTAACAATGAGTGGTGGGCCCAGAGGAAGGAAGGAATGAAGGGAAAATGGAGAAGGTCCAAGGGAGTGAACGAGGTCATGTAGAATGAGGATTGATGATTTTTAGGGAAAGTCCACTAACAATTATTAGTGTGGGAATAGAAGATGATGATGAAATAATGTTAGAGGAATGTTAACAACAATGGCGAGTAAGCGTGGGGGTAGATATGTGGGAGAATTTGAGAAGATGAAGTGAAAAGAGTAAAGAAAAGGTGAGGGATTAGTTGTGACAAGGTGAAGGCAAGGATGTGGAGGATGAGGATGAATGAGGTGGGGATGAAGAAACAAGACATGAAAAGAATGGGAAGAAACTGTATGAAGGATGATGGATCAAGAAGGGGAAATAACGTGATTATAGGCGAAGGTATTAGACGTATGTTATGAGATGATAGGTGGAGAAAGGATAACGGTAGAGAAAAATTTGGTTGGTAGGAGAGACCAGGTGGAAGAAGTGATCAACAAAGTGAATGAAGAATGAGGTGAGGAAAAATTTCAGAATGACAAGTTTAGTGTAGGGAGTACCCTCGACGTAAGACTCTCATGCGACGAGAGTGGTGAAGTAAGATTACCAAGGAGGGATGATGGAGATGAAAAATAGGCACACAAGAAGTGTTGTTTGCAAGAATGAAAGTGGAGGTGAGAGGATGTGATAACGGGAATTCGAGAAAAGTGAAGGGTGAGGATGTGTAGTGATGGGGAAAGGCAAGAAGACAAATCATCCTTAAGAAGGACTCTTAAATGATATCACCATGCCATGTAGGGGGTTAAGTAAGATTTCAAGCTAAGGATGGTGATAGTGGTAGTAAGCAGGTGTGGTGATGGGGAATGGAGAGAAATGTGGATGGTGAGAATGTGGAGTGATGGGGAAAGGAAAGAAGATAGATCATCCTTAAGAGGGACTCTTAAGTGAGATCGCCATGTTGTAGGAGTGGTTAAGTAAGATCGCCAAACCGAAAATGATGATATGAAAGGAGAAAGACAAAATTTATTTGAGTATAGGGTTGGAATGGTTGTTGAAGAAGATGATCGGGATGAGAGGTGGGAGAAATATGATGGGGAAAATATGATGGGATGGGGGAATGACATAGGGCAGATCAACCTTAAGAGGGAATCTTAAGTAATATTGTCATGCGACAGGGATGGTTAAGTAGGATCACCAAGCTGAAGAAGAAGAAGAATGATGATAGAGTTGGTGGGAATATGGTATGAAAAAATGGATTGAAGGGGAACCCTCAAGTGAATTTTCCATACTATGAGAGTGTGTAAGTAGGATGACCAAGAAGAAGACAAATTTGGGGAAGGATGAGAAAAGAGTGAGTGATGTATGCCAGAGTGGAAGAGGAGGTGAGATGAAGTGATAATAAGGAAGAAATGAAACAAAGGAGTGTAACATAAATGGATGGAGTAATATATGCGGTGGAGGGTGGAGAATGCGAGAAGAATCCTTAATTAGGATGCCCACTTGGTGAGAGTAATAATGCAAGAATAAGAATCAGAAGAGGTAGAGTGGAAAGATGTGTGTGGTGGTGATTGTTGTTTGATGAGAAGGGAGATGGTGGATAAGATTCTACAGTGGGAAGATCTTAGGAGAGGGGTATACCTCACCGAGGGTCCCACATAGCAGGGGGGTTATAAAGTAAGATTGTCAAGAGAGAAGCAGAAGAGTGAAAGAAAAGAATACAAATGGGTGAGAGGGGACATGAATGGTGAGAAGGGTAATATGGGCATAAGTGGTGGAGGAGTAGAAATGAGGAGCGAGGATGATTGGATCAAATACATGGTGACCATGGTGGGGGATGAGGAGTTACTGGATAGTGAATGCTACTTGAGAAAGATCTTCAAGTAGGATTCACAAACTGCAATGATGATCAAGTAGGATTCCCAAACTGAGGAATGTATTAGTACGAGTGAATGGATGGGGTGTAAAGTAAGATTTTGATCATGCAGGAAGATACTCACGTGACGAAATACGAGTGAGTGAATGGGGTGCAATGTATTTTAGATATTTTCTAGTATTTTTTTAGTTTGGAGATTTTCTAATGTTTTTGTAATTGTGAATATTTTCTAATGTTTTGGGGATTTTGGATTTTCTAATTTTATTGGGTATTTTTGGATTTTTAATGTTTTTGGATTTTGTGGATTTTCTAATGTTTTTGTAATTTTGAATATTTTCTAATGTTTTTGGGGATTTTGTGGATTTTCTAATGTTTTTGGGGATTTTTGGATTTTCTAATTTTTTGGATTTTTGAGATTTTCTAATGTTTTTGGGGATTTTTGGATTTTCTAATTTTTTTGGATTTTGGAGATTTTGTACTATTTTTACAGATTTTGTGTTGGCAACTTATGGACCGAATGTAAATTTATTTTGAGAGGTGATAAACTAGGATATTGTTCGTATGTACCATGTTCCTCGTGGTAGCTTATGCTCTAAATAACACAAAAATTCTCATTCCATTGGTAGGATATGTTGGTGATGATATGATGGAAAGAAGTTTAGCTCCATTCTTGACTCCATGCAACTAGTAAGATGTGAGGGCTCATCACCGAGAATCAAGAAGGACACAGGATGTAGATAATGAATATAGAGACAAGTGATGATAACAATCCTTTGGGAAGTTTTGAATCCATTCTTCTTAAGGTTATTGAACCAGTTTCAGACTGAATTTCACTTTATAGGTCACGTGCTAGACTTAGACAGTTATGTGGCCTACTGATTGGTAAAATATGAGGTGAAGGGATAGTTCTCTCTTCACTTAGGCATCTAAATTAATTCTTTGGGGATTTTATAATTGTAAGCACTGTCAAATTTATAAGATTTTGTATTCTTGAAATGACTCCCTATGCCTTGCCCCATGCTACCAGTAAGAAGCAAGGGCTCATCACCAAAGGAAAAACATAGGCTAGTAAATTCCTTTTTGTTTGGAATTTTTTTAATGTTTTTATTATTTTTTTAGAATTTTGGAATGTTTTTATTTTATTTTTTTGGAATTTTGAATGTTTTTGCAATTTTTATGCTTTTGTGAATGACCCTCTATGCTTTGCCCCATGCCACCAATAAGAGGCAAGGGTTTATCACTAAAGACAAGACGTAGATGAGTAAGGGCACCTCCCTCCATTCCCAGTCTCACACTACCAGTAAGAAGTGTGGGCTCAACACCAAAGACTGTGAAGGACGAAAGGTGTAATAGTGAATTATTCATAATTTATTTGATTTACTTGACTTGTACAAGAGTGCTTTGTAATTTGGAAGGAATGTTTTCCCACAATCTCGAGTCTCACACAACTAATCGAGACACGAGGGTTCAATCTTTGGAAAAGCCGAGATGGACGATCAAACGAACCAGGTAAAAAATTTTAGAGCTTTTTTATGAGAGAGAGAATTTATTTAAAGGGGATATATTACCATCAGTAAGCTTCTAGGTATGACCATAGGTGAAAGTGACTGAAAATGGAGATATTATAAGAATTATGATGCTCACAAACTTAATAGGATCTATATTAGCACCTGTCTCATGATGATAAATATGAAGATGTGATTTTGATAATGAAAATATCTGCCAATGGAAATGAATAACTTTAAATTATTCAGAGATAAGTTAGACAAAAGGAACAATGCACAAGTTGTTATCTCCTGGAATAGGAAGCGCCTCAAGGATAAAATTTCTTTAGATGTACTGCATTCATTGGTTCATCAAGTTCTTGACCATCTTCAATGGCCAAAGTATAGGCTCCAGAGATAAATTTAGTTGTAATTACATATGGTCCTAACCAATTAGGCTCAAATTTTCCTTGTTTGTCTCATTATTTGGGTGTGTTCTTTTGATTTTCTTTGAGAATGAGATCATTGACCTTAAATTTTCTAGGTTTGAATTTTTTATGGTAGCTATGTCGTAGCTGATTTTGATAGACTTGAAGATGATCTAGGGCATTAATTCATTTTTCATCAAGAAGCTCGAGTTCATTAAGGCGTGAGTGTCAATAATAATCTTTATTGATTACATCTTTGAGGGATATTCTAAAGGACGAAAATTCAACCTTGACATGTAAAATAGCTTCCCAACCATAAACAAAGGAGAAGGGAGTGGCTCTAGTAGGTGTGTGATAAGATGTGTGGTAAGCCCAAAGAGTGGGATAGATTTGGTTAAGCCAATAGCTTCCATGTGTGTTGACAATATTTTCCATGATGGTTTGTATTATTTGGTTTGTTACTTCGTTTTTCCATTAATTAATTGATTTGAGGATAGATTCATAATTAAAGATGGAAAAGGTTGCGTAATGATATTCCTAGGTATATGTACCTTGTATAATGTATGCACATAGAAGTCTTGATAGGTGGGAATCATTGGTGATGAGATTCCTGCAAGATCGATCATTAAAAGCATAATGGATATGACATGTTGCATTGTCGCAAGTGTCCAAACTTGATGTGGTTGCATTTTGACAATGAGGCTAGAGATGTTAGGCATAGGAGCCAATATTGGAATGATAGAAACAAACTCAATGGTACTTGTTAATGGAACCTCTTCTGCAGTGTCTCAAGAATATCAAGGGTTGAAAGGGAGTCTTGAAGCGAGGTCAAGATCTCATTAGATGTTGGAAGAATGTTGTCACCCAAAATAGGTTCAATGTATGTTTGGGTTGAAAGAGAGTCTTGAAATAAGTTCAAGTGCTCAGTAGATGTTGGAAGAATGTTGTTGTCTAAAACAAGTTCAATGTATGTTTGAACTAATGGAAGAAAATTTGAAGAAGATATGGATTGGTTTGAAATTAGTGAGTCTTGACTTTTTTCATCATGATCTTGTGGAATTTTAGTATGTATAGGAGTTTCGACAGTAGTCAGCTCTTCATTGAAATTTATGATATTGGATGTGTCGTTGGTTGCAAGAGCATTATCATCAAGTTCTACAGAGATGACATCATCATTAATTAATTCTTGGACATAATTCTTAAATCACACACATTTATCTGTGTGATGACAATCAATGTGATGAAAGTCACAATATGTGTTAGGTTTGTACCAACATGGCTTAGATTCCCCTTTTAAAAAGGGTTTTGTAATTGGATATCTTATCAGTTTAGCCTCTTTTAGTTGATGAAAAACACTATAGAGACTTCTCCAAGGGGGGTAAACTAACGTTGGACTTTACACGAAGTGATGTCTTTGTTAGGTTGTATGATTGGCTTTTTGGGTGATCATTCACTGATTTGGGTAGCCATATGAGATATTTAGGTTGTGATCTTATTAATTTGTTCTAACATCTCATTGCGTGATTTTTTTCGTGAATTCATCATTTTGAAAGAGAGGGAGAACGGAGAAAGGTGCGATGAAGAACTCAACCTATTGATTATGATCTTTGTTTTGGCTCAATTGAGTTTTAACAAGTAAGGCTACAAGGAGTAAGCTTAAATAAGCTACTCGGGATAAATATGTGATAACTTAAACAATCTATAATGAAAATGGTTTACATTTGGCTTTAAAAAGCTTAACAGTGACAATGTAAGGAGTACATTTAAACAAGGTACTCGATACAAGTGAGATATAACTCAAACAAGCTATGATGAATATGTTGATTGGTTTGGCTTTAAAAAGCTCTAGATTATTGATAGGAAGAGTAACTCAAACAAGTGACTCAAAACAAATTGTAAAGGAATTTGTGTCCGATGTACTTATGATAAACTCGATAGTTGATGAAATAATGAGTGAACTTACACAAGTCACTCAATGCCGCTTGATATAGCTTGAAATGAGCTATGAAGGATGTTTTGACAATTGATGAGATAAGAAGTGAATGCAAGTCACTCAATATCTATTTGATATAGCTTGAAATAAGCTATGAAGGATTGTCGAGATAGAGAGTGAATGCAAGTCACTCAATATCAGTTTGATATAGCTGAAAACAAGCTATGGAGGATTTTTGTTGGTTGAAGTAGGCTAATGAAATCAATGTGACATTTTGATCTTCGTTGTTGGATTATTTCAGCGTTTTGTTTGGTATTGAATCTGTTGAGAAATGGTTTTGTGGAACACGACTAGGATTTGAACTTTACAATGAACACATTGATATCAACCAAGTTTTATGATAAGAATAATGCTAAACTACTTTGTTTACAAATAACAAGTAGTCATGTGTATCAAATTGTTTTGGCTCAAGAGGTAAATTCTTCGAGAATGATCATTGTTTCATGCAATCATACAAGTATGTTGTGGAATGATGGATGCATGCTCTTATCACTCTAAAAGATGTGTCCTCCAATATACCCTAGTCCTGATATACCTAATTTTGTACATGGACAGAATTGTACAGTAACCCTTAGAGCACCTGGACGAGACTCACCAATTCTTACTTGCCTCGCTTCGGAGTGAATCACCACGTCCAAGGTGGATTTTGTAAAAGGTGGAAGGTGATGGGGATGAATGTATATTGTGTCCTTATAATTCCATGAATATTTATAGGGATGATACCTGTGTTTCATTATTATAACTATTTAGGCACGACTCACATGATCCGTATGACAACATTACCTATAAATGAAGAGCAGGGGAAAGGTAGATACTCGAACACTTGTGATGAGACGATGTCTCAAAGTACAATGCGATTAAATTATTGTTCGTCGTGGTAGTCAAGTCCACGTCACGGTGTAGCGTCGATGGTGATGAAATCCACCTCGACTACGTGCAAAAAAAATGATGAAGTGATTAAATGCAAGGTTCTTTCTAATTTGAAATAAATCACCTGGCGAAAACGACAACAGCGTACCTAAGCGTGGTAATTTTTTTGTTTGAAAAATTTTCTTTAAATGGTGGTACTTTTGTAGGAAGTTTAAAATTTATTTATTTTATGTGTTTTTGACAATATTCTAGTGACACCTACAAAAACAAATTAGTAGTTATCCTACAGACAAAATGTTAGGAAGAAAAACGATTGTGGTTGTTTTTTATTTTCCAAATCGCTCAAGGCACAGGAAAAGAGCATACACATCCAACAATTGATCAAATTATGAAGAAGCAACAAAATTGAAGTGACAAGTTAGTTAATGAAAAAAATAGAGCTAATTTAAATTATTTTAATTAAGCTACAAAAGGCCCCACTAGTATGAAATGTTGATTTAAATTTGTCGATTTGATTGGGGATCCTGTAATGTTAGAACAAGAACTAAACAATCACGACCATTTCTGATTTTCCAGATCACTCAAGGCACAAGAAAAGAGCATACGTGGATACAATTGAGATATACTTTGGCAAAAATGTTGATAATTATTGCACTTAATCGTGATTACGAAATAGCGATAACGATTATCTTCACAAAAAAGAAAAATGACGAAAGAAGAGTTTTAAAATGTTACCAGAAGTGTCGTCGTGGAAAATTGGAATGTAAGGCAAAAAAATTGTTTTGCAGAGCCTGTGGCCTCCAATGTGTAAAAGACGACTGGGAATGTGAACTCCGATAATTTTGGTGAGATAGGTGTGAAAAGGTCTGTTTTGTCGAAAAAGGTGTTGCAAGAAAATTATTAGTAGTTTGTACCTGCACACAAGGTTAGTATAATGATCACTAAAAATAATTAATTATAATCACGAAGTGTTAAAAATCAAAAAAATAGTTTGATAAAAGAAAATGTGGAGATTATGAATCGGACTCATAAAACTTAAAACATTATAGGAACGATCACGAAATTTGAGAAAGACTGTACTACAAGTTGTAAAATGGATCTCGAAAAAGTAAGTTTGCTTATGATCATGAATGGTAGCACAAGAAGTTACAAGATCGAAAAGTAATCGCTAAAATTTATTAATTGTTGCACAAAAATCCACTAATAACAAAAAAATGTTAATCGACCAGTGAATTGATTTATAAATAATTAAATTTGGATTAAATTGATCAAATGGAGGAATTTTATTAAAGTATTAAGGGTCTTAAAAGACTTAATTAGATAAGAGGTTAATTAAAAAGTCAAGATAAAACAAACTAATTAAAAGAAATAAATATTTAATTAAAAATAAAAGAAACAAGAGACTTGACCTATGGGTATGGAAATGGTAAGTGTGAACGAATACATGAATCTAAATGATGGAGACGAAAAGGTGGACTTTAAGGAAGACAAAGGGAATGGGAATTGGAATTACCAACCTAATGTCAAAGCTAAGTGGAGTAGGAAACGTGAATGTAGATAGTATATGGAGGACTTTTAAGGAAAAGGATATGCTTTGAAAGGGTGAATGAGATTGGAACGTATGTATGAGGTCGTATTATGACAATCAAAAGTGATATGTGTTGTTGGGAGCTACAATCAAGCACATGGTTTATGTTGGAACATTATGATTAAGTGGTCTGACAAACCCTTAATGTATATGGGTCCATCACTAATATATAGGTTAATATTTAATAATATGAAATATTTATATTTATATTATTAAATATGTTAACCTAGGTATATACTTTAGGTTAAATATTTAATATCATGAAATGATTATATTTCTAATATTAAATATTATAAACTTAGGTGTATGTGTCAACCATTTTAGGTTGAAAAGGTGGGTCATAAGACATACCCGATCACCTTATATAAAAAGGACTTTAGGTCCTCATTTGATATATTCGGAAATATATCAAAGGTGTGCAAATCAAGTGATTTGGTTTTACCCTTAGTAAATAGGATTTTAAAGGAGGAATTGATCTTCTTGGATGTAAAATAAGTTCTCTGAAGTAAAAGGTTATTTTCAAAGTGGTTTTTATCATATTGGGGTTTTCTACTATAAATATTGTGTCACCTGTGTTATTTATTTCCTGTAAGTATTTCTTTATTTACTTATGTTATGATGTAATCTTTATTTAAATATTTATTGTAATATTATGTAATAAGTAAGTTGATTAAATCCGTATTTATTAGAATCTTCAAATTCTAACATGGTATCGTGAAGCGAGGTAAATTAAATAAATTAAGATCAAATGTTTTATATTTTATTTATTTTATTTATTTTATTTATATGAATTTTTCAACCAACTTTGAAAGGGTATTTAAAAGTATTTGGTCCCCTTCTTTTTTTCCCCAATTTATTTTGGCATTACATTTGTGCAATTAAACTCTCGGTAAAAATTTAGGGTTTTCAATTTTAAATCCCTAATTTTTTGGGGAGATGTAATATGATATGATTCTTAATTTCATTTATATTTTATAAATTATATGGAATTAATATTTGTTTGGAGATTGATATGTGTACATGTGAAAAGAGCTTCAAATATTTATATGCGTGAAAGTCACATACGAGAAAAGAAATCCTTGTATGGTTTAAAACAAGCTCTTAGAGCTTGGTATGCGAAAATTGTTTCCTTCTTTAAACTATTAGCTTTTGTTAATTGTTCTTCTAACAATGATATATTCATTAAGCAATAAGGCTCGTATATTATCATTATATGTATATATGTTGATTATTTGCTTGTGTCTCGTGTGACAATCGATTTAATTCATAGGATTAAAGATAAATTGAAGCAAAGATGCTTTAAAATGAATGAGTTAGGTCTCTCACATCATGTTATTTGTATGATTGTATTTCATGCTATTATTTTTTTCAAACACAATATGTAACCATTGTATTGAAAAAGTTTCTTATGATTTATCAGAAACCACTTTCTACTTCAATGGAAGTTGGAATAAATATTGATCATAAATCTGCATATGAAAAGGGTTGATCATATTTTATATACGTTGTTAGTTGATAGTTTGATTTATCTAACTATAACTAGATCATATATTTCCTATACAAAAGGAATTACTTCAAGGTTTATGCAGAAACCTTTTTAGAGATCATTGAAATCTTGCAAAAAAAGATATTTAAAAGGAACGATCAATTATGAGTTGCATTATAACAAGAATGAAATGGCTATCTTATATGGATTTTGTGATTCTAACCATACTTATGTTGTGTTATAAAATATACTAGATATGTGTTCAAGTTTTTTGGTGTAGGAACCATTACTTGGAACAACAAATATAATCAACAGTATCCATTTTTTCTACTGAGGCAAAGAAGTACAATGGAAGAAGTAAAGAAGCCATGTATTTCATGCAACGGTTACAGTAGAGATACACATGGAAGCTAAAGGAAGTATTTATCTTCTATGTGGTGGTCAGAGTTGTATTACTCTTGATTAAGAATCCAGATTCAACATTAGAGGACAAAGAATATTGAGATACATATACGCTTCACCCATGAGAAGGTGCAAAGTGATGAGATAAATCTCAAGTTCATGTTGACTGAAGAGCATGTTGCTTTGACATCTTCACAAAGTCCCTGAGTGCTGCAAAGTTTTGTCACTTTCGTGAAAATCTTGGATTGTCAGAGTTTCCATTGAGGGGGAGTGTGCATGACAATGTCACCTTCTAACGGAACTTGGTTTTTGTAAAAGACCTTCAGGCATTTGTAAAATACCTTCGGAAAGTGTAAAAAAACCTTCGGACATGTATACCTCATCGACTTCTTTTTAGAAAGAAGTGTAGAAAAATCTTAAAGCCGGTCTTGATAAACTCTTTAGTGTTATTGAGTTTACTAGTAAATATCCAATACAAGCATAATGTTAAGGAGGTCCTTGGTTGTAAAATTCTCCTATATGCTTGGGTTCAATAACCTTTTATGAGAACATGTAAAACTCACAAATCATACTTAGCCACTGATCATGGGATGATCTTTGGGATTATAAATCCTTTTGTACCAAAAGGTAAATTGAGTATGATGAAGTTGTTATAATTCATTCAATCGATATGCTAGCCTAAAACCTTTATGGTTTAAGGATTGTAAATCATGTAGTGTACCACAGGCAGGTAATCTATTGGCATATGTTATGTTATCACACTTAACATTAAGGGAGAGTGTTGGAACATAATGATTAAGTGGTCTGCTAACCCTTAATGTATATGGGTCCATCACTAATATATAGGTTAATATTTAATAATATGAAATATTTATATTTCTATTATTAAATATGCTAACCTAGGTATATACTTTAGGTTAAATATTTAATATCATAAAATGATTATATTTCTAATATTAAATATTATAAACCTAAGTGTATGTGTCAACCATTTTAGGTTGAAAAGGTGGGTTGGGAGACATACCCGATCACCTTATATAAAAGAAATTTAGGTCCTCATTTGATATATTTGGGAAATATATCAAAGGCATGTAAATCAAGTGATTTGGTTTTACCCTTGGTAAATAGGGTTTCAAAGGAGAAGGTGATCTTATTGAATGTAAAATAAGTTCTCGAAGTAAAAGGTTGTTTTCAAAGTAGTTTTTACCCTATTGGGTTTTCCACTATATATATTGTGTCACATGTGTTATTTATTTCCTGTAAGTATTTCTTTATTTACTTATGTTATGATGTAATCTTTATTTAAATATTTATTATAACATTATGTAATATGTAAGTTAATTAAATCCATATTTATTAGAATCCTCAAATTCTAACAGTTTAGACATTATTTGGGTGGTAAGCAATGTGTCGACAACTAACAAATTGTTTATAGTATTATTATCAAAAGCAAAATAAATAAATAAAGTTGATCTATCCTCGCATCATTCCCTAGTGTGGCATCTAGCCGAGTACATGTATCTATTTTTCCTCAAGAAATCTTGTAATCCATAACTCAATTATAGCTACGTCTGTTTCGGGAAGCCATCATGCCTTCCTCGTTGTAATCTCCCTTCAAATCCCTATGAATGAAATCGATCTCCCTCGTATTGACGTTTCAAAAGTGCCACTAGAATTTAGAGATCATTTACAAAATATCATGACCAAATAAATGATGGTGGATTGCATAGGAAAGAAATAACTAGTCTTAGATGTTGAAAATCGATCCACGTGGTAATGAAGTAAATTTTTCTACGTAGAGCAATTTAATTTCTGATCTGAATGTAAATGTTTGGTCAATACCACCAAGTGATGCTAGAGCACTAAAAGGTTTCTATGATGATTTTTTTAATGTCTACGTGCAAGATTGGAAAGGGATGGAGTGGACTGGAGCGAGTGGAATGGTATTGGTTTTCTGGGGATGGAGCATTTTGGTTAGAATAAGTTGGAGTGGTGAGTTGGAATAAATCATGGAATGGAGAGAAGTTACTGAGAGCAGGAAAGGGAGAATGGGTGACATGGAAGGGAGGAGACGGGATGGGTGGACGGGGAGCTATAAAATGAGTTGGCGTGGAGGTTGGGCATTTGGGAGTTTGGGAAAGCGGGAGAGAGGATTCAAATTGATGGTGGGAAGGGGTCGAGTCAAGTGGTAGATGGGGAGAAGTTAGTTAGAAGTGTGGGAAGGAGAAAATACTCTATGGGATGACCGAGTGGTTGGGGGTGGGGATGTATAGAGAGTTGGGAGATGTGATCGGTGGGCAATGGAGAATGGGAGAATATTTGATGTGGAGGGAAGGATATGAGATGGGTGGACAGGGAGTTAAGATAAGGGGTCGACGTGAAAGTTGGGGAGTGGGGATGATGGGTGGTGAGTTGGTTGGATGGGGAGATAAGATACAGGTAAATAATGGGATGAGTCGGGAGAGGGCTCAACCGAGTGCTTGTAGGGAGGTATGTGGGTGTAGGTAGTTAGGGTAGAGAAGAGGACTGTTAGCTCGGCCGAGTTGGTAGGGTGGAAAAGGGGGAAGGGTAGATAGGTTAGGATAAGGTTGATGAATTTTTTTATTTTGATGTAATTTATTTAATAAATTTTTTGTGTTTTTTTTTATAGGTTAATATAAAGAATAATAGACTAAATTAATATAAACTAGCAAATGAGAAAGAATACCAAATCCAGACAATGGTATGACTATGAGTACGATTAGTATGTACTACAAACTCTGACTATTAAACCAAATTAAACAGAGACAAACTTGAAAATAATTTTCCGGACCGACTTCCCATGACAAAGAGAATTCAAAGCGCAATTATATATATAAAGCAAGATCTATATTGGTTTTAAAAATGACAACAAATGTGCTTTTTAAAGCCAAAAATTGGAGACCAAACGTAAAGTAACCTCTTTAAGGCATCATGAGACTCGAATATTTTTTCCACGATGATCCACGAGTATCCAGATCTGGTGATAGATTTTCTTCTTCTAAACACCGAGCATCGATGAGATCAAAGATAGGACAAGCATCATAGTTTCATTGTTGCTATAACCTACACGATGCACCACAAGATACCACACAACAAAAGCACTTCCCATAGCGTGAAGGTTAACCAAAGAAGGCCATAAGGCATAGAAAAGGAAATAATAGCGAACAATAATAAACAAAGAATGGATAAAACCACTAATTGGGAAATCAATGGTAACAAATCAAAAGTAACCAAAGCGTGCTTAATGTAAGCTAGAAAAATACAATGATAAATAAGAAAGTAAAACAATAATACTTCTCCTTTTGATTCCATATAAAACCTCGTAATGGGCACTAAACATAGATGAACCCCGATTGCATAATATGTAGGTGCTTTCTTCAAAACAAAGCAAGGCCTTCCTGCAACAAGATCTACTTACTTTGCACCAAATGGATAAAAGGGTTATGGATTTGGGGTGCTTCAAGATGAGGTTATTTGGGTATTAGGATGAGGTGGAGGGATTTTCTTTTCTCAAAGGATGCAAGAACTCAGATAGGGCATTCAAGCTTATTCTCCATGTCCTAGAGGGGAGGGGTAAGGTTGTATTTATAGCCTGGGGAAGTGATTAACTTAGAGTAATTTAAGTAATCATGGTTTGAAAATGTGGGAAAGATTAGGTGAGTGGGGACCATGAAGAATGGGTGAGGATTTGAATTAGATTTTTAATTCATAAGTGGAGGATTTTATGTGAATGGGGACCACGAAGAATGGGTGAGAATTTGATTTTGAATTTTTAATTCAATAGTAGAAAAACATGGAGAATAATGACATGTGGTAAGGATTAGGTTATTTTTAGATTTGAAAGGGATAATTAATCAAATTATATTTGATTAATTCAAAGTGTATTTTTGTGGGAAATGAGGTAGGGGAATTAATTGATTTAAGACATATGTGAAATTAGGGTGTCTACACTTATCACTCTCATTAATTATCTTTGTGATGATTGATTACAATTTATAAATAAACTTTTAGATGCAAATATTGTTAGATAAAATAGCTAAGGTATTAAACTAATAACAATTCATAATTACCTATAATGTGTTTTACCTAACATTCCCTTTAATTTTCATTGCCTCGGAAATGAGGAGAGGAACTCTTTAAACAACTCAAAATTGTCACGTGCAAGAGACTTCATGAAAATATTTTCTCGTTGTTCAACTATTGGAAAAAATTAAAGTTGTATATTGTGTTTCAAAACATGCTCACAAATGAAATGAACTTGTACCTCAATGTGCTTGGTTCTCTCATGAAACACTAGATTGTGAACAAGTTTGAGAACACCCTCATTGTCAACATACAAGGTAGTGGATTTCTCTTGTGGTACTCCAAGACCCTCAAGTATGTGACATATCCATATCGCTTCACAAATTACACCATGGTATTTGGCCTCTATGGAAGATCAAGAAAAAAATTGGTTTCTTGCTTCCCATGATGTCGATCTATATCCCAAAAAGAAAAAAATATAAAAGTGGATTTCATGTCATCAATGTTACCTACATGATTTGAATCTGAATATCTAGTCAAGAAGAACTAATCATTCTTCTTGTACTCTAGACCAAGATCCATAATGCCCTTAAGATATCTCAAGATCTGCCTTACTACTTTCCAATGACAAAGTTTGGGTTCTTGCATGAACCAGAAAGATAACTAACTGCAAAGTTGATGTCCGATCTAGTTTATGCTAGGTAAACGAGACTCTCAATCAAGCTGTTGATAGATATTTGCATTTACCGTGAGAAGATGGATGTGTACGAGATAATCAAGTCTCATCTCCATGGGTGTAGCAATCAATTTACAATCCATCATCCTAATTTTCTTGAGCATTATCTTGGTATATTTCAACTGAGAAATAAAGATATGATTCTCCTTCTACCATACTTCCAACGCAATAGAACGGTGGATGAGCCTAAGATTTGTCATGTCAAATGATCGATTAATATCTTTCTTCATTGCATATATCATCTTCATTATGCTTCTAGTGATAACTAGATCATCGAAATATACTACTATCACAATCTCTCCTTGCCTCTTAAGGTAGATATTGGGGTCATATGGATTTCTCACAAATCCATGCTAAATTAGAAGCTTATCTATCTTGATGTACCAAGCTACATGTGTCTTTAATGCCATATAAAGATTTTATGAGTCTATTGAGCTTTGTTTCTTATCCAAGTACAACAGAACCCTCGGGTTGAGTCATATAGACTTCTTCTGTAGATCTCCATTTAGAAAGGCACTTTTCACGTCCCTATGGTGGAATTTCCATCCAAATTTTGCAACTAGAACATAGATCATTTTGATCATAGTTGTGAGAGAAAATGTATCCTCATAATTGATGCCTTCCTTAGGGTAAGTGTAGCAAGTTGGTGGACAATTAAGTGGACATAAAAAACCAAAATTTACGTCTATAATCGCGAAATTATTTTCATAGGTTTGGTGATTTCCGAACCTAAAACCATGATCGCGGTCCTTTGAGACAAAAAAATAGACCCACAACTCCTCATTTTCCCCATTTTCCCCTACGAACCGTGATTTCTCCTAGACCTTTGCACTCGAGCTTTGAATACCCCCAAAAATTGCTCCTCGACTTCTGGATCACAAAATTTTTAACTATGCCGCCAAGACAAAGAGGTAAGCCCTCGATTTTGATCAAATTTCTTACATTTTAGGTTTTTTTATGATTTCATGGGTTTTTCAATATTTTGTTTATGTATACAATTTTTTTATTTTTCAGCTTACTTGATAAGCTCGTAATCCCGAAAACCATCCAAATATTCCTCAAAACCCTCCTCCAAATGTAGATCCGCTCTCGGTGGCTCCTCTTATCCCACGAAACCAAGCGGGACACAATCGATATCGTTGGAAGAATCGACAAAATAAAATTTCCATTGAGAACCTTATTCGATTATAAGTCAAAATCATGCCATAAATCCATTCCACATGACTTTAGCCAACACATCGCAAACATTTATTGGTGAAGTCGACTCAAAACAACCAAATAGACAAATGGAATACCTTTAGAGGTGATTGTAGGTGGTGATATGCGATAAATTATCCTGCGGTTGTAAAAGACAAAAAAATTGTTAAAGACCGCATTTTTGCATTATTTAATGACACGAGAGCCAATACCCAGTACTACTTACAAATGGTTCATAATCCATTTGTGCATTATTTATCGACTGAGAACCAATGCCCCCTTACCTACTTGTAACGGTTCCTAATCCATTAAATCAAGAACAATTTTTGGGACCGATGGTGGATGGTTTTTTATTATCCACCATGCAACAACAATGAGGTTCCTCTCTATTTTTGAAGAAATTATATTGCGAGTTTGTGCTTAATGAGGTCCTAAATTATTTTGACTTTTCTGAGTTTTATGGGCGAGAAGGTGGCTCTGCACAGAGTATACTTGGTGCACGCATTAGTCAACCAAGGATCCCCATGCCCTTAAACCCCCATCGCCTTCAGCTATCCCTCCTACAAGAAGGAGGTTGTAGAGATTGACACCCTACATGCATTAAGGGAGCTTATTGACATTCGACCTAGCATAGTGACCCGATTGCATCCGGTGATGTTGGTGGAGGTGTCGGTTCTAGCACACCACACCATTGTGGATCATGCAAGTGTCGTATGCACTATGGGTGAGATATCATTTGTTGATCACATGATTTCTTTTCTCTAGATGAAATGATGGTGGATGTTTTTGGAACTGTGCAAATGATCTTGGTCTTTCGTAGGTAAATGTCAAATAAATATTATATTAATAATAGTTTAATTCATTTGATATTTTAATATATATGTATTTGATTACGTCATGTACATACATGTAAAAATAATTTTTTTTTTTAAACAACAAGAGCCTGAAGGATACATTCGGCGTTGACATGCTAGCTACTACGAGATGGACATGTTACGAGACATAAGTTTCAAGTTGTACTTACATTTCAAATTTAATTTGATTGCACTTTTATTATTATAATGTTTCATGTGTACATGTACATATTAATATGTTTGTCTTTTATACGCAGGAGTCCGGTGGATCATCATCTGCTCTGCAGGCACTTGAGGCTACTCGCACGCCTCACGTGACTTTTACGTAGGTTAGTTTCTCTTTACACTTTGTTTCTAATTGTGAAAGTTCAATTGTGTATCTATTCTTGTAGGAATTTTGGAGACTCAATAACATCGAAGCTTCCCTAGAAGATCATTAAACCTAGATTCCTTGGTTCATTTCTATTAGCAAATTAATATGTATTGGTTTGTTATGTGTCAATTAAGATTTAGGTGTGTTATGTGGCGGTCATCGGATTAATATTGATATGTACATGTTTTTGTATAGCTTATGACTACCAGAGAGACTCCATATATGTAGACTTTAGAGGTTCTATAGATATTGCCATAGCATCTGCAGATCCACTAACCGAGCTACAATTTTTCAAAAAATTTAAATTTTGGAGGAATTTTTCTTATTACTTAAATCTACAATATCAAATTTTGTACATGAAATATTTAGTTTAAACTATTTATTTGTATGTAGCTTACCCTCGTGATTATCTTGTTGACCCTATGATACGTTGATGACAATTTGATAGGGATCATGAGATTGCGAGTAAGATTTCGATGCATTAACTAAATTTTTAGTTTCTAAATTTTTAATATATTTTTAAAAATTTGGTGTTAAAAACTTGTTGTTTATGAATGTGCAAGCTTGGTTTTAGGCCTACTTAGAGACACCTAGGACCACACAGATGAAATCCGTAGTGGCATCTCCCTCCACTACATCCCTAAGTCATGGACATGCTTCTTCTAGCAGGGAAAAGAGAGGGAAGATGTTTCATGATTAGATTCATAGGACCTGGATGTATAGATATATATATATATGTCATTTGGTCCTAGTTCATGATTCTTCATATAGTCCATGTATATAGCCTTATGCGATCGCATATGGTCCTATATATATGACACACTTAGTTCAATACATGTTATGAACTTATATTTTCAGAGACACGTCTAACACACTTAGTTTGATGCATTATATCCATGTTGGTTTTCATAACGATATTACTTTGCTATGTTTGATTTGATTTCATTGCACATGATATCCTTCTATGTATGTTTTCATAACCACATTAGTTCTATATGTTTGATTTGATTTGATGGCCTTGATTATGTGACCATTATGGATATGATATATATGATATATGATCTGCTAAACGTTATTGTTAAATGATATATGATGTTATGTTATATAATGGTTTTGAAGGTTCTTGGGTGCAAGATAAAATTTTTCAAGAGATTCAAGTGTGGACTTATATCAATTTTCTTATTTTAAGCACATGGTTAACACATTACAAAGTGAGACAAAATGTACACAATTAAAAATGGTCTTGAGGGATTTATTACAAGTAATTTTATATGTTTTTAGTGTACTTACAATTTATTTATCATGTATTAGTCCAAATTAAACTTGTTATTGATGTGTATAACAATAAAGTCCTAATTTGAATTCGCTTGTAAAAAATACAGAAACATTATAGAACTTAGTTGGCACAAGATATGTAAAAAATATTCTTAAGACTCTACTGTATATTAACATACATTAAAAAGAGATCATTTAACAATCATTAGAGTATTTACATGGTAATGTGTTAAACTTGTTACAATCTCATTGATGCAATCCGAGTAGCACGAGAAGTCATGCCCCAGGAGGTCGTGGTCCAACAAACTGTCACTGCCAACGCACTTGATTGGGGGGGTATATGCCTTCAGGTGTTATGGAGGGCTCTAAGGAGGCCTGGTTTTGAGTCAAACCACCTGATCTAGAGTCTTCCTGGCATTCGTTGAGCCTTCATGGCATAATTGTTTCCAAACTTCCTTTTCTAGGTAGTCCTAGGAAATGAACGGAGGCGAGTAGTAAGAAGTCATGCCTTGGGACGTTGTAGCACCAAATCGACAGCGCCAACACGTTTGGGTGGCCAAGTGTACTGTCATCACCAATATGGAACTATGATAATTCTTCACTGGGAACTCCTCGTGCTATGATTATTTACTAATGCATAGCTTTTAGTTTGGTGGATGTAATTTAGAAACACAACAACAAACATAACACAAGAATACCATAGACTATGATAAGAAGGAATGATGATAAATTTGAAATACAAGTGTAAATTATAATATCAACATGAAATTGTTACAATCTCACCCATGAGGTACTTCAAGTGTTATTGACTTCACTTGCCTTCCAACCATAACTATGGGAGAAACTTCACAATTACACCTCTTAATGGCTTCTTTAACACACCTTCAAAATGATGGCTTCCTTTACACAATTACTCATTTAATATTTCTCACTACTTCCTTCTATGCTAAATGAGGGAGGTGGCCTCTCTATTTATAGAACTTCTAGGCTTATCCATCTTATCTCTAAGATAGGATAAGAAATCTACTCTGACGAATCATATTCCATACCTTAACTCTTATCTATACATGTAAACTTATCTTTTAAGATAAAATAAACCTTATCATTTCACATGGGTTCCACATTTTTAGACTTTTTACAAATAAAATACACAAAATATTTATGACCTCACTCCTTGTCCTTATTACCAATATAATATTTCTAATTCCTAATCATGTAGACCCTACTTCTCTACTTACCCTAACTTTGACATTTTAACATTCTTGGACCACTTACGACAAATATTTCTTTTTTACCACAACATTCCTATTGTACTTTTGACTATTACCGTACTATACATTTTAGTGTCGATAATACGCTATAGGAGGTGTCATTCCGGTGAGTGACAACGGCGTTGCATTCGGGCTACTTCATTCGGGCGTAGCCCCTTAAGAGCCCTAAGACCAAAAACTAGTTCAACTTCGACAGGTGACTACTCAGACTTCGTGGCACCTAGATATGTCTCATTAGATCCTAAACCTTGGCATAGGGACCCTCTACAATAGCTTGTCTCAGTTTTTTCCATCTCCAATCGGTGCTCTCGCTGCCCTATTGTTTCTAAATGTGTGAAATAGTGCAATTTGAACCAGTGTAAGGCTATCAAATGCTATTTTTTTAAAATAGTGTGTCATGGCACCAAACCAACTATGCCAACACATCTAACTAGATAGGTGAATTCTATAGGAGGCATCGTTTTGGTGTGAAACAATTTCGTTGTTTCCGGCTACTTCGTTCGGGCGTAGTCCCTTAAGATCCCTAAGATAAAAAAACCATTCAACTTCGATGGGTGACTACTCAAACTCCGTGGCACCTAGAGACATCTCATTAGATCATACACCTCAGCATGGGGACCCTCTACAATATATTTTCTCGATTGCTTCCATCTCCAATCGGAGCTCTCGTTGCCCTATTGTTTCCAAACGTGTGAAATAGTGCAGTTTGAGCGATATAAGGATGTTAAACGCTATATTTTGTAAACAAAGGGTCATGGCATCAAACCAACTACGCCAACACGTTCGGGTGGCCATGTGTATGCTTAGAGGAGACATCTTTTTGGTACACGAAAATGTCATTGCTTCCTGCTTTCGTTCAAGTGTAGTCCGTTATGAGCCATGAGACCAAAAATTTATTCAACTTAGATGGGTGACTACTTAGACTCCATGGAACCTAGAGACGTATCATTAGATCCTACACCTTGGTGTGAGAACCCTCTACAATAGCCTCGACTTGGTTGTTTCTGTCTCCAATCGGTGCTCTCACCGCCCTATTGTTTCCAAATGCGCGAAATAGTACAGTTTGAGTCAGTGTAAGGTTGTCAAACACTATATTTTGCAAATGGTGGGTCATGGCACCAAATCAACTATGCCAATAGGTTTGGGTTGCCAAGTGAATGCTAGAGGAGGCATCGTTTTGGTGCGTGATAACATCGTTGCTTCCGGGCTACTTCGTTCGAACGTAGTCCCTTAAGAGCCCTGAGACCAAAGAACCGTTCAACTTTGACGGGTGACTACTCGATTTTGTTACACCTAGAGACTTCTCATTAGATCCTACTCCTCAACGTAGGGACCCTCTATAATAGCCTCGTATCTATTTTTTTCTGTCTCCAATCGGTGCTCTCGCTGCCCTATTATTTGAATACACGCGAAAATAGTGCAGTTTGAGCTAGTGTAAGGTTGTCAAACATTGTATTTTTGGGTTGTGGCACAAAAATGATTACGGAGACACATCTAGGTGGTCGGTGTGTACGCTAGAGGAGGTTTAGTTTTGGTGCACAACAACATCATTGCTTCCGGACTACTTCGTTCAGGCGTAATCCCTTAAGAGCCTTGAGACCAAAGAATCGTTCAACTTCGATGGGTGACTACTCGGACTTCGTGGCACCTAGAGATGTCTCGTCAGATCTTACACCTTAGCGTAAGAACCCTCTACAACAACTTGTCTCTATTTTTTCTGTCTCCAATCATTGCTTTCATTGCCTTATTGTTAGGATACACGTGAAATAGTGTAGTTTGAGCTAGTGTAATGTTTGTCAAATGCTATATTTTTCAAATGGTTGGTCGTAGCACCAAACCAACTACGGTGACATGTCAGGGTGGCCAGTGTACACTAGAGGAGGCATTGTTTTGGTTCACACAAGCATCATTTCTTCCGGGCTACTTCGTTCTAGCATAGTCCCTTAAGAGCCCTGAGACCAAAAAATTGTTCAACTTCGACAAGTGACTACTTAGACTATGTGGCACCTAGAGATGTCTCGTCAGATCCTAAACCTTGGTGTGGGGACCCTCTACAATATCATGTCTCATTTTTTTCCGTCTCCAATCGGTGCTCTCACTGCCCTATTGTTTCCAAACACGTGAAATAGTGTAGTTTGAGCCAATGTAAGGCTGTCAAATGCTATATTTTACAAATGGTGGATCGTGGCACCAAACCAACTATGCCAAAACATCTAGGTGGCCAAGTGAATGCTAGAGGAGGTGTCATTTTGATGCGCGACAACATTGTTGCTTCCAAGCTACTTCGTTCGGGCGTAGTCCCTTAAGAGCCCTAAGACCAAAGAACCGTTCAACTTCATGGGTGACCACTCGAACTCCGTGACACCTAGAGACATCTTGTCGATCCTACACCTTGACATGGAGACCATATACAATAGCGTGTCTTAGTTTTTTCCACCTCCAATTGTTTCTCTCACCGCCTTATTGTTTGAATACACGTGTAATAGTGTAGTTTGAGCCAGTGTAAGGCTATCAAACACTATATTTTGCAAACGATAGATCGTGGCACTAAACCGAGTACGTCGACACATCCGAGTGGCGGTGTACACTAGAGGAGGTGTCATTTTAGTGCGTGACAACGTCGTTGCTTTCGTGCTACTTCATTCTCGTGTATTCCCTTAAAAGCCTTGAGACCAAAGAATCGTTCAACTTCGATGGGTGACTACTCAGACTTCATGGCACCTAGAGACATCTCGTCAGATCCTACACCTTAGCGTAGGGACCCTCTACAATAGCTTGTATCTATTTTTTCTATATTCAATTAGTGCTCTCGCTACCCTATTGTTAGAATACACGTGAAATAGTGTAGTTTGAGCTAGTGTAAGGCTCACAAATGCTATATTTTGCAAATGGTGGGTCGAGGCACCAAACCAATCTGCGTCCACACATTTAGGTAGCCGGTGTATGCTAGAGGAGGCATCATTTTTTTCCACGACAACATTGTTATTCTGGCTACTTCATTCGGGCATAGTCCCTTAAGAGCCCTGAGACCAAACCAACCATTCAACTTCGACGAGTGATTACTCGGACTCGTGGCACCTAGAGAGACGTCTCGTTAGATCCTACACCTTGGTGTGGGGCCTCTAGGAAAATTTTAGTGGCGAATATTTGTAATATGGTGAATATTCCATTTTTGAAAATTTTGAAAAGGTGAATTTTTTGGCACGGGCCAGTGACCTGTTCGCCTAAAAATTACACTTTAATTTTTTTTAGGGGTCGGCTTCGCCTACCCTTGAAAAATATCCCCTATATAAACCTAGATTATTCGCCAGGTAGAACACTTCTACTTCACATTTTTCAACAATATGATATATCCCGTATTATAGACGTGCGACAAGGGGGTAAGTTATTGATGCGCGACAAGGAGGGTTTGCAGACAAGGAGATACTGTAGATATTGACGCATAGTAGATGCATGACAAAGATTTTGTTGACGGCGACATGGAATTTTTTCAATGAGCGAAGAGGGCGAGAGGTTGCAGACGCGCGCAGCGACAGATATTTACCGTTGTCAAGGCGTCAATAGACCTTAGTGACGCATGTCACTAAGGCCTATTGACGTCGTCGCCAACAGCCTTAGTGACGCCGTCAGGCCTTAGTGACGCGCGTCACTAAGGCCTATTGACACGCGTCACTAAGGCCTATTGACGCGTGTCATAGGCCTTAGTGACGCGCGTGTCACTAAGGCCTATTGACACGTCACTAAGGCCTATTGACACGCTGCTACGGGCCTTAGTGATGCACGTCAATAGGCCTTAGTGACGCCGCATCAATAGGCCTTAGTGACGCGGCGTCACTAAGGCACGCTGACGCTGCGCGTCACTAAGGCCTCGTTGACGCGCGTCACTAAGGCCTATTGACACCCGTCCACCACGTATTTTTTTGACGCGCGACAAGGAGGTATAACAGATATTGACGCATAGCAGACACATGACAAAGAGTTTGTTGATGCGCGACACGAAGATTTTTTGATGAGAAAGCAGAGGTCGAAGGCTGCAGACGTGCGACGGAAGATTTTGCCTGTCATTGCACGTCAAAAATGCGGTGGCGCGTCGATAAACCTATTGACACACGTCACTAAGGTCTATTGACGCGTGTCATTGCATTTTTTGACGTGCGGCAAAGAAAAATATCCCATCGCGCGTCTGCAGCCTTCTTCCGTCAGCGGTCTTGATAATCAAGTGAAATTTTTCATACAATCCCCAAAAATTCGCCTTCCCGTGAAACCGGTTAGGATATTCGCTTTGAGTATTCTCCACCTCCGATTTCCAGGAGGTATCTTAAAATGAACCACTGGTGGGGCCCTATAAAATAGCGTGTCTCGGTTATTTCCATCTCCAATCGGTGCTCTCATTGCCCTATTGTTTCCAAACACATGAAATAGTGCAGTTTGAGCCAGTGTAAGGTTGTCAAATGCTATATTTTACAAACGGTGGGTCATGGCACCAAACCAACTATGCCGAAATGTCTGGGTGGCCAAGTGAACACTAGAGGAGGCATCTTTTGGTGCATGAAAATGTCGTTGCTTTCGGGCTACTTTGTTCGGGCGTAGTCCCTTAAGAGCCTTGAGACCAAATAACCATTCAACTTCGATAGGTGACTACTTGGACTCCATGGCACCTAAAGATGTCTCATTAGATCCTACACCTCGACATGGGGACCCTCTAAAATATCTTGACTCATTTTTTCCGTCTCTAATTAGTGCTCACGCCCTAGTGTTTCCAAACGCACAAAATAGTACATGAGTTTGAGCCGGTGTAAAGGTCAAAACATTATATTTTACAAATGGTGGGTCATGGCACTGAAACAAATGCACTGACACATCTGGGTGGCTAGATAAATGCAAGAGGAGGATTCATTTTGGTTCATGACAACTTCATTGCTTTCGGGCTACTTCGTTCAGGCGTAGTCCCTTAAGAGCCATGAGACCAAAAACCATTCAACTTCGACGGGTGACTACTCGAGACTCCATGGCACCTAGAGACATCTCATTAGATCCTACACCTCAGAGTGGAGACCTTGTATAATACGTTGTCTCGGTTTTTTCCATCTCCAATCGGTGCTCTCGCTGCCCTATTGTTTCCAAACGTGTAAAATAGTGTAGTTTGATCCAGTGTAAGGCTATCAAATGCTATATTTTACAAACAAGTGGATCAAGGAACAAACTAATCGCACCGACATGCCCGGTGGGCATGTGTACGCTAGAGGAGGCATCATTTTGGGTGTGCAACAATGTCGTTGCTTCCGGGCTACTTTGTTTGGGCGTAGTCCCTTAAGAGCCCTGAGACCAAAGAACCATTCAACTTCGACGGGTGACTACTTGGACTCTGTGGCACCTAAAGACGTCTCATCACATCCTACACCTCGGTGTGGGGACCCTCTACAATAGAATGTCTCAATTTTTTTGTCTCCAATCAGTGCTCTCGCTTCCCTATTGTTTCCAAACACGTGAAATAGTGCAGTTTGAGCCAGTGTAAGGTTGTCAAACGCTATATTTTGTAAATGGTAGGTCGTGGCACTAAACCGACTGTGCACACGCGTAGGGATGGTCTTGTAAACACTTAGGGAGGCATAAATTTAGTTCTCTAAGCTCTTGGTGCTTCTGGGCTACCTCCTCTAGAGCCAAGAACCCCTACACAGGTACATAAATTGTTGTTTTAATTACTTCTCTTTTCTTGTAAAACAATGAAAGATTCTCTTAGCTTTGAGAATATAAAATTCTCTACTAATAGTGCTAACCACATGAAGGTAGAAGCTTTTCTACCACCATTAACCTACATAAAAGTGTTAGTCAAAGAAATTTAAGTTTCAAATCAAAACCATACTAGATATATACAAAATACACAAATTTAATAAAATATATGAACTTGAATCTAGAACTAACAAATTTAAACAATTCAAAGAAAAATTATATATCAAACGAGCTCAGGTAAATTCATTCCAATGTTCACCATTAGGATGTGAAAGTGTCCAAGCTTTTCTAGCACCACTAACCTGCATAAAAATGAACTAGTCAAAGAATTTTAAGTTGAATCAAAACCATGTATACTAGATATATACAAAATACACAAATTATAGATGGTTGAAAAATTTAAACACTTCAAAGAAATTATATATACCAGACGTGAGCATGTAAATCCATTCCAAGAACCATCGGGATCAGATCTATCGAATAGCGAGACATGATTACTTCATGATCGACTCTCGAACCTTCCAAAGAATCTTGTTATTAGGCCTTCCTTGATATATATACAATCCTAATATTTGTCACTAGAACTAGATGCGAATATAAGAGTATTAAAATTTCAACGGACATAGCTCAATACAAAAAAATTAAATAACCATTTACCTTGTTGCACCAAAATCAAAATTTCATCAAAGTCCTTGGATGTTGCAACTTCATTTGCAAAACAAGTCGTAATGTCTTGTGGAGGTTGATAACTAGGAAGCGGAGTTAGAGGCCTACAAATCCATCCATCCATCCATTCTTGTGAATCACACTCAGTAGTGACAAATTCGATACAAGATACACAAAAACATGCCAAATTTCTTGTCCATGTGGCCCACGAAGTAGCATCTGAGCTACAAAATGAGTGCATATCACTGGACCCTATGAGTGTCATACAATCCTCATAGTTAGCAATTTTTTGTTCCTCTATCAACTAAAAATATCTACAAACTGTGGAATTTTCTTGAGAACATCAGGCCATGTTATCAATACACCATTCCACTATGCTCTTTACATCTTTCAATTTAGCACCATCTTTGTACTTCAATTCTTCTCTTGTAAGCTATATTTTCACACATACCCACTGCGCACCATGCTCTTCTTTTCCATGTCTAACCTCGGTGAAACTCTAAATATGTTACACACCCATCTTGACGTGCATCCTTCTCATCCAATAAAAAAATTGTGCATTCTTAAACCGAGATATACAATTATCGACCATATATAATGTTGTTTGAAGCTAATGTCCCTATCGACAAGTTTCCATAAAATAGCCGGAAACACCTTTGCAAAAATTCAGTAGAATGAGTACAATCATCACTACTATAAAAGTGGTACTCTCTTAAAACAAATTCGAACATTCTATGTACTATCGGGAGAGAATGTATAAATGCTATATGCACAAAAATAGAAACTTGTACTAAGTTGTAATATTGTGATTAAACCTCCATTTGTGGTTGCAATGTGTAATTCTTTGTAAAATCAACCACTGAAACAATAGTACCAATAGAAAAATGTGTCCTTACATATCTTGAATTTTTCATCCAACCATCAATCTCTATGTGTATGCCTAGCATACTCATAAATAATTTCATCCTTAAATTTTCTCATAAATTGAAAAACAGGCATATGTTCTGTAACTAGCTCACACCGTTTAGACTCCTTTCCATCTTTCAACTGGTATGGTACTGATTTATATTTATCAAACTCAACTAAATTATGTCCTATTGCACCTTCAATTTTCTCATGGATGCAACTTTCCAATTTAGGTAATCCACCACATGTACCATAACTTCCATCTAAACAATCCTGACTATAAAAAAATTGTCCAACTTCTTTTTCACAAAATATCGTAGGTATGAAATCCTTGGAAGATATTGGTGGAAAATGAACACCACATTCTGATAACATAGTTTTAGAATGAAAATTAGAATAAATACGTAAAAATTTAGCATAATGCATAGCAAATTCAATATGTTTCCTATAACAAGTGGTGCGAGCGTGGTTGATTTTCACATAGAATGGTTTTAATATTTCAAAAAAATATTGACTAATTTTAATTTCTAGATGCTCTTGTTCAAACTTACGAAAAAATTGAGTTTGAGTCATATCTAAGAAATGCTTTGGATGGGGTTCACGATTAGTAGAACCAACTCTCTGTTTTACAACATCTCTTATATTAGGTGAAACTCTAGTGTTATCATGCCAAAATTGAATAACAACTTCTCTTATAGCATCAGATTTATCTTTGTCCTTCCCGTACTCTAGCGAAAAATGCCTAAAAATTGGTGTTATTAAGTGATTGAAGGATATTACGTCTTTCAATTGCTTTCATTAGATTTTTTCAATTATCTTTCAACATTCTACTTGTTTGCGTAATCAAATATTGTTTTTTATTTATTCACTTACAACACTAGTAGCAAGTACACGACACACAATATTACTATCCCTAGTGCGTCCCTTGACACCAATAGTGTGGTATGCATCACGAAGGTTTTCAACAATTGTAGGGGTTTGACCATGTATATTAGATGTTATAAATCCTAAGGTGTTTGATCTAGGTCTCATTTTAATCAATTTTGTCAAACTAACCAACAATCGACATCTTTGGGAATCATTTAAAATTTCAAAATGATTATCCCAAATTTCAATGGCTTTTCTTCTAATTTTCCGTTAAAGTTTGTCAGACATTGGTTTCAAAATGTTTTCATCAATTTCAATAAAATAATTAGGTTTCTTACGTAAAATCCTAGGAGGTGTTTTTGTCAAATTTTACTTGTCTATAGTTTCAACCTAAATTTCCTTATTCACATTTTCATTGTCTCCTTCAATTTCAAGATTAGCTACATCACGAGTATTTAATTCTTCTTCAACATTGACGGTAAAAACATATTCATCATGAGTATTTAATTCAACTTCAACATGGACAGTAGAAACATACTTGGTTCCTCATTGTTTACAATAGTAGGGATTGAAGATGAACCTCTTCTTGATTCACGAAGATTCTACATTCACTTAGCATTTTGAAATTTGTTTGCCTCTAATTGCCTAGCATTTTTTACTTAATAACTTCCTTTTTTGAATTTGTTTCTTGTCTCCCATGATGTTTTACTTGGTAGTAAGAAAAAAGTGCGAAAGTGATAAAATTTTGCAATAATTAAATGCATAAAGGTCAAACAAGAAAAATCACATGGTAATTCAAACATTGGGATTTGTGTAAATATGATTTAAGAACCGTGATCACTCTTTATAAAGGGTGATTGCGGTGCTTATTATCAAAAATTGTGATCACGGTTTACAAACCACGATCGCGGTTCTATCTCAGTATCATCAAATCGACCCTAAGGCTTGGGAAATCTTTTTTTTTCCCAACCAAAGCTATGGGAGGTGATTACAACATGTAAAAGGTCAAAAACTTAAAATTTACTCTTTCATGAAACTTGAACCATGCTTAAAAAATGAAAACATTTCACAAACATGGTATCATCGCGTAGGGGAGACTGTTAGCTTCGTAGAAATATTGATTTTAAAGTGAATAGAATAATATAAATATCATTTTATAATTTTTACTAATAATATGTCTTTAGCACTTTTTTCCCCGCGAATGTTCATGTCTACGTTTAAGACTGCAACTTTTGTTTCGCTTATCAAAATGTGATAAAACTTATACCATCCCAAGCATGGAGAAATTCAATACACGTTAAAAAAAAATTGATTTTGATATTTTTGATATAGTTATGGCGGGCAAACAGAAAGCACTTCGTTTTCTAAAAAAATTCAGACCACTTTCACAGAAAAAATCATTAAAAAAAATTTTACTTGAAAAAATACAAAATAAAATCCATCCCAAGATGGACAATGACATATTTTCACCAAATGAAAAAAAAATAACAAGATTTGGTCATCCAAATCACGGGCAAACGGACTACAATCTTATAGGTTTTTTTAAAAAAAAACCAAGTCATATAATTTTGAGTGTTTAATATAGCTAAACTTGTCTATTTTTTAAAAAAATAGTAGTTTATAAACTATATTCTTGATGCTAGGATTCATATTTATAGAATTTTTCTAATTTTGAGTACGCATATTGCTAATAATCCCTACAAGTTGAGATTTCGTCATTTTTGCAATATAACGTCCACTTATGACCCCTTTTTGTCCACTAATTTGTTGCACTTACCCTTTATTTGCATACCCCTTTCTACGAGTCTCTCTTTGTACATGTCATAGTCCTATTTAATTTTTAATTTATTTTTAATATCCTTCTACAACCAATGGGAATCTTCCTAGTGGAAGATTGACAATATGTCACATGTTATTTTTTATCACCTGGCCGATACTCAAGCATCTATGTCATCTTTCCAAGATTTTGACTGTAGGGCTTCCTAAATAGTAGAGGGATCAATAAATTCAACAACTCTACTCATCAAATAAAAATTTACCTCTTCACGAGATTTACTACAAGTCCATGGTCCAGTGGTGGATGTGTCTGGAGGAGCATCCAACTTAGCATCTCAAATCATATTTGTATACCACTTGGGCATATGTTGTATTGTTCCCGTGGGTTATAGTCCTCTCTAACCATTACCATCATCACTAACATCATCGGTGGGAACTTATACTTCTTTTTCACAACAGGTGTGTTATCTACATCAAGTGATTATGTGGAAGGAGCCTCAACTTCTTTCTTCTCAAATAATTCAACATCTATGTTGGTGTATAATTTCCTGGTCTTCGGATCCATCAATATGTACCCAAGAGCTTCTTCATTGTATCCAATGAAGATGAGTTTATCTGATTTCATATCCAACTTATTTCTCTTCTTCTTGGGTATGTGCATGTTGGATTTGCACCCAAATACTCTGAGGTGTGCAATGGATGGCTTTCGATTCGACCATGCCTCATGTGGTGTTACTCTGTCAAGAGCAACTATGGGCACTCTGTTCAACAAATATATTGTAGTCTTTATTGCTTCAACCCAAAATGTCTTCGCCAATCTTGAATCATTGATCATACAACACACCATCTTTATGATAATTTTGTTCCTTCTCTTAACAACACCATTTTTTTGTGGTGTATGTGGAGGAGGCATCTGTCATTGAATCCAGTGAGCTTCCAAATAGGCTTTGAACTCATTATTGGTGAATTCCCCCTCGATTTGAGTGGATGGATATGATTTTACAACCAGTCTCATTCTCAATGACCACTTTGAACTTCTCAAAAGCTTCACTTTTGTTACAAATATTAAAAAATCCACATTTTTCTCAAATAATCATCAACACAAAGCATCAAATATTGAAATCCAGAATTTTTGGGTTGTGGAGCCTATTTTTGGTCTTATAGAATCAGTATTGAAGTGTTGGAGTTCGAACGGTTAAGTTTGGAGACTTCAAGAGCATTCTGCTTATGCATTTGTGACGTTGTTGTGATGTTATTGTTAATTTGTTGTTAATTGGTTGTCAACGCCGTGATTTTTCCATCCGTGGGAAGTTGAAAGGTTATGACTTTCATACTTCTAGGGTCAGCTTTAGGACTTCTTAAAAGGATTATAATCCTATAAATAGAGGTGTTAGGGTATCTTGAAGATATCTTGAGTGTTCAAGAGGTCTTGAGTCTTAGTGATCAAGGTTAAGCAATTGGGTGTCAATTGTGGTTTATATATGGTTTAGCATTTTTGGAATTATGTTGTGAGTTCATAACTGAGAGAAGACTGTGAGATTTATTTTACTCTTGTTGATAATAAGAATCTGAGCAAGTTCTTAGTGGACATAGCTCACATTGGGTGAACCAAGTTAAATCTTGTCTTTTCTTATTTTGTGCATTATTTATTTATGATGTTATATTTCTAAAAGTATAATTCTACTATATAGTTTCCTACTATTGTGGTTTGAGGAATTGTTTCCGCATATTTTTTCACTAATTCCTAACAACTAGTATCAGAGCTTTGGTGATTTTTATTGAAGTGGTAAATCATAGGGAAAGTTTAGCTTGAGTGGGAGCTATGGCGCGATGAGGGCAAATCGAGTGTTGAGAAGTTCAAAGGGCATAACTTTGGTTTATGGAATATGTAAATGGAGGATTACTTGTATCAAAAGGACCTCCATGTTCCTTTGGCTGAAAAAGAAAAGAAACCTACAGACCATGTCGGATGAGGATTAGGAGTTCTTTGGATAGAAAGGCACTCGAGGCAATCGGTTATGCCTTGCATCTTCGGTTTTTTTCAAGATATCGCAGGAGAAGACCACGAAGGTCTCATGAGTGTGTTGGGAAGTTATATAAACCTCTACCTCTAATAAAATATTTTTGGCGTAAAATTTATTTAATATGAGGATGTCTAAGAATGGTTTTGTTTCGATCATTTGAGTGAATTTAATACGGTTGTGAGTATGTTAAACTCAAGAAAATTGAATTTGATGACGAGGTCGGGGATTTGCTAATTTTGTGCTCATATTTAATTTAATTTAATTTGAATTAAATCTAATTACAAAGTCACTATTCAAATAAGTGAAAATACAAATGATAAACTATAGTAATGACACAAGAAAAATAGCATGCAAAGTATGAAACCCTAAGCAAGGAAGAGAGGAATTAACTAATTTTTAAAAGTACAAGAAGTGATCTGGGTAGGTGTGGTGATGAATGAGCTATGCAAACAACATCATAAATGCTCATTGTGAAATTTGGAACTTGAGAATAATGTTAGACAATGGCTCCCAAAGGTGACAAAGGCACTTGGGCATTGGTTACTACTCATGGTGGCTTGTGACTATACAAAGGCTCAAATTTAGTTTCCATTATGTCACAAAGTCTTCATTGTTGTTCCTTGTTGATTGTCTAATGTTTTCACTATGATCACCAAAGGTACCTGTAACCTGCAAAAGAGAACTTCACCTACATAATCCCATAAACCGCATCAAACCTAAAAAGTAAAATGTAAAATGAAGAGTTGGAATGACTGACGATGGTCACCCCAAGAGTGACCTTACAACCATGCATTGTACTACATATCATACTCCATGTAGTTTTTATGTGTGTGTGTGTGTGTGTAAGAATGATACCCTAGGATGCTCTTGTGCAAGTTGCACTTGATAGCGGGTTGTAACTATAATGTAGCAATGTAGTAGAATGTGTGGATGAAATAGAATGAACTTCCCCTTCTTATGTTTTGTATGTAGAGTTGATGCATCCATTTTCCCTGAGTGGATGATAGGTGGATGAATTTTGAGTGCTTTAGTGCCTTTCGAATGCAAGATTAGGTGATGATAATAATTATTAGTGCTTTATCCTTGATTTTGAACACATAACTATGTATTTATATGATTCCCTTGTTTTAATTTCTAAATTGACAACTAGAAGGATCATCCATAAGTGAAAAATATGCCCAAAAGATAAAAGAGACCCAAAAAGAGAGATTAAGGTAAGAAAGGGTCAGGAGTGCCCAGGAGGGATAGGATCGCCTAGGAATGGTGTCTAAACCCATGAAAGATAAATCGAGTAAAGTTTTAACTTCATTGTAGGGTGTGTAAGACCAAATAGAAAGCTAGAGACAAAGAAAAGAGGCCAAAGGTAGTTATCAATCACTAGTTTTTTTGCTTAGGAATCATGTAAATACTAGCATGCTTTTAGGACCTGAAAATGTACCCAAGTGCATGATTTGGGGTGTAAATTTTCCCCCACTTTATGTTTTTGAGTGAATACTCGATAAAATAACATAAATAATAGGTGTGTACCTTATGATCCTATAGAGCATGTGGTAAATAGCGTGTTAAGTGGACACATGAAGCATGGAATGATTGCAAAGTGAAGCGTGGAGATTAGGAAAGTAAAGTGAGCCTACAGGTGAAGAAATGCGTTGCTTGTACCTATTTTTGTGCTTGTATTTATTGTTGTAGGATGCTTCTTATTGTGTATTAAGGAAAAAATTACAAAAGAAGAGAAAAATAGTAGTCAAAGTCCTATATATGAGTAAAGTATTCATAAGTATGTAAAAGTAGTAGTAAAGTAAAGTGTGCACTTTTTTGATGTAACATAGTGTAAAAGGATAGAAAAGTGTCTTAAAATGTTGTGAAGAGTAATTTTTTTGGGAATTCTCACATATATAATGAGTTTTTTGGGTGATCTCATTCCAAGTGTGAGTTTTTTTGGTGATCTCATGCCAAGAAAAAGTGTTGGGGAGAGAGATCTAGTTTTACTCTCCTTCAAAAATTTTCCGAATAAGCACCATTGCAGATGGTGCATCCCAATTTGTTCCAATTTCTCTAATTGTCTTGAGTTACGAATTGTTCTGATTGTACCAATTATAAGAGATAGAATGCATTGTGTGATTGGAGGCTTATGCCTATAATTATAGAACTACTATGAAGACTTCTATGAACTGTGTTGATCTGAGAAGATAATTGTTTGTGCCCTCAAGACATTAACACCTAGGGGAGGATAGGGGTACCCCAGGTGTACTAGTGTCTAAGTTTGGGCCTTTGGTGTCTATACTATGTGATGGACCCAAGTCAGATTTTGGGTTGTTCTTTGACTATGTTTGTGTAATTTTTTATACTACAGATCTCGTAATGTAGCTCTGAGATGATGTAGGGGTGATTTGTTCACCCAATGTATGCCCCCCTTATTTGGGGTACATAAGTCGTCGGTATGAGAACGTGGCCCAATTCGAGGACCTGATGCTGATTTGAAGTGGATACCTATAGGGGGTAGGGGATGTGCATGGTAGAAACCAAGGCACATGCAAACAAGATGGCTAGAAATATGTGTTAGTGAAATCAAAGCATGTAATAGAAAATAATGTAACAAGAAAGTGTGCAGACAAGATAGACCATGAAAATGGGTTTCAAGCCTAGGACATCGTTTACAATGTCACAAGACAATCAGGCAAGTGGCCAAAAGCATACAATGATTATAGAAGACATAAGGAAAATCCCACAAATAATAGCATATAGTAGAAAACAATGTAAAGCAAAAGTGTATCAGATAACCATGGTGGCATATAGTTCCTACAAGGAAAATGCTACACATGAAGCACTCGTTGACATGTTAGAAAGATAAAAGGTATGTACGTATTAGAAAAAGGTAAAGTAACTATAATGAGATGTAGTGAAAATTTAATGGTAGAACCCGTAGTATGTGATAGTAAAGAAATTAAATGCCCCTGGAACCTCCATGGGACTGGTAAAAGGTATAGTTCCAAACATCATTGTAGTGTGTAAGAACATATAAGAGATCTGCATTTACCACAAAAGACCAAGTTAACAGCATGTTTATATGTAGAAAGATGATGACATACTAAGAATCTACCTAGCATAGATAACAAAGTGTAACATGTAAAGCGAATAAGCTAGCAAGAGTAGATCAACCAAGATATGCAAATGCAAATGTATGAGTAGAATCGAATGGAATGCAATTTTTAAAATGATAGGAGTAGTGTTCCCCTAGTGGATGTGTATGAGATGAGGTTCATTTATAGAACACACAACAACAATCAATAATGAACCATAGAAAAAAGTGTGTCATCGGGTAATGTGTGGTGTGAAGATAGAAGCTAGAAATATATATTGTGAAGTATTGAGCATGAAATGTATAGTGGATGTGAGGTTCATTTAAGAATTATACCCTCAGAAATAGAGTATGAACCATGGAACTAGAGTGCATCATAGGGTAATGACGATACAATGTGTGTATCAAAGGGTATGAGAGTGTGTAAAAGTATTAGTTATGATGCACGTAGCAAAAAGTGTGGTAGTAGACATTAGAGAAAATTGATAGTGATAGGAGGGGGAGAAAGTACAATGCCCTCCAAGTGTTCCAATGATGGAGAGCTATGTGACGATGAAATAAAGACATTACAATGGTGATGGGGCTTGAAATGTATCATAAGAAATCATATTTTCATCACAATGGTAGGTAGGAGCAAGATTAGAACTAGGGTTGGATTTTGGGTTGAAAGGAGGAAGTCGAAAGAGGTCATATAGAGTTTGTTTGTCTTGCTTAGTGAGTGGTTTCTTATTTGGGATTAGTAACGTTGTAGAAGACTTGAGAGGAGGAGGGGATGGACTGATTTTTAGAGGAGGTTTCTTAGTTGGAATTGGTAACGCTAGAGAATAGTTGAGAGGAGGAGGGGATGGACTAATTTTTAGAGGAGGTTTATTAGTTGTTATGGGTTATATAGGCAGCTCTTGACTGACTGGAGAAGGAACATTAGTAATTATGGGTTGATACTCACCAGACATAAAGGGATTGGTTTTGGGAGCCCATTGGGATTTATTAAAAGGATATGTAGAAGGATGTTGTGAAGCAAATTAAATGAAACCCGGATGCTCAATATGGTTAATCCTTCATTTTAAAGCATAGAAATCATTGTCATGATGTCCATTAAGTCTATGATAATTGAAAAATGGGAGACCTTGGTATTTGGAAAGCCAATAAGGAGGGTAGAAATGAGTAGTTGGCAAGTTGATCAACTGATGATTAAGGATCTCAAGAAGAATATCGTATTGCTTAGTATTTAGATCAAATTAAAGAGGAACTAGTAGCGGTAAGACTTGAAGCTCACTTATATGATCACATTTAGAATTCATATGATTAGGGTGATGTGTAGAATAATAACTATCATGGGATTGAGAAACATCCTTTAGATGTTGGATTTCAGCTTTAAGAGATGTAATTGTTGTTTCCATAGCTTGAATTTTGTCTTGAAATAAACAATGTAAATCTTGAATTAACTCTAGATGGGTTGATTAGATGGAGGATTAGGACCGATAGAGTCATCAGATATACAATCAAAAATGAAACTTACTTGAGTGGGTGGTGTATTGTGAGGGAGATGCACAGTTTTTAGGGATTTTTAGAGAGCAAATTTTGCAAGGTGGATGAATTTGAAGTAAATCATGAAAAAATATTCGAGGAATTTTAGGAGCCATGAAATAAGATTAGATAGAATAAAAAAATGTGGATCCAAGTGTATGATCATGAGTGGGGTTCACCAAATGATTTAATTTAATTTGAATTAAATCTAATTACAGATTCACTATTGAAATAAAGGAATGTACAAATGATAACATACAATAATGACATAAGAAAAATAGCACACAAATTATGAAACCCTAATAAAGGAAGAGAGATAGAGGAATTAACTAATTTCTAAATGTATAGGAAGTGATCTGCAGGGCGGGTGCGTGATAAACAAACTACAAACAATGTTGTAAATTATCACTGTGAAATATGGAACTTGAGAATAATTCTAAACAATGGCACTTATTGTTTGTGAGAGGAACCTAGGAGCTAGTCATTGCTCATGGGTGGTAGTGATTGCGTAGAGGCTCGAATTTGTTTTCTACTATGTCGCAAGGTATTCATTGTTGTTCCTTGTTGATCATCTAATGTTTTCACTATGACCACCGAAGGTACTTATAACCTGCAAAAGAGAATTTCACCTACATAATGCCACAAACCACATCAAACCTAAAAATTAAAATGTAGAATAAGGAGTCATCTTGACCTCGGATGTCACCCAGAGTGACATTACAACCGAGCATTACTACGCATCTCAAAATCCATGTAGTTCTTGTGTGTGTGTAAGAATGATGCCCTAGTATGCCCTTGTGCAAGTTGTACTTGATAATAAGTTGTAACTAGAATGTAGCAATGTAGAAGAATGTGTGGATGAAATAGAATGAACTTCCCCTTCTTATTTTGTGTATGAGGAGTTGATGCTGACCCTTTTCCCTTGAATGGATGCTAGATGGATGTCTTTTGAGTGCTTTAGTTCCATTGGAATGCAAGCTTATGTGATGATTATAATTATTAGTGTTTGGTCCTTGATTTTGAACACATAACTATGTTTTTATATGATTCCCTTGTTTGAATTTTGTAATTGACAACTAGAAGGCCAACCCATAAGTGTAAAAATGCCAAAAAGATAAAAGATAACCAAAAATAGTGAGTAAGGTAAGAAAGGGTTAGGGGCACCCATGAGGGATAGGAATGCCTAGTTGTTGTTATCTTGGTTGGGTGCGAAAGTATCAAAACTATGAAAGATAAATCGAGTAAAGTTCTTCTTGAGTTGTAGGGTGTGTAAGACCAACTAGAAAGAAAGAGACAAAAGAAAATAGGCCAAATATAGTTGTCAAACACTAGTTTTCTTGCTTAGGAATCATGTAAATGTTAGCATGCTTTTAGGACCTACAAATTTACCCAAGTGCATGATTTTGTGTCTCACAGTATTGTGGTGAACTAGTCTATGCATCTAGTCATGTGTCAAGTGGCTCCCGAATAAACATACCGAGATAGCACTAGATGACATGGTTGATTCATTGGAATGATTAGTGTATAACAATTCATCACCATTCGAGACATGGTCTTCTTACTCAGCTAAATTACCTTACTGATGGGGTTTCTTTCACCAATTCCCCTTATTTTTCCCTTGTTTGTAGGGTGACTTTCCATGTTGTGATTGTTGATAATTAGGTCTGAATTTCTTGATGACCCTTTCTTGTACATTTTGTACAAGAAATCTTTCAACACTTGTCCTTTTTTACATATAGGGCATTTCTTCTTTTACTATCCCCTTGCCAATGTTGTTTTTGGGAATTTTCAGAATATTTTGATTTGTTCTTCCCTTTCTGATGAGAAGATAGTGTTTATTCTTATTCTTCATCATTATTGTAAAGTGACTCCTCTTGCTATAAAAAATTCACCAACCTCTTAGAATTGATGGTCTTATATGACAATTTGTTTGTCATCACAAAAAAATTGTAAGAGGGAGGAAGTGCTCTCAGAAAAATGGGCTTGAGAGCTATATCTAAAATATCCTCTCCCAGGGCTAGAAGTGAATCCCTCGATGTTGCAAATCTACACAAAAAAGCTTCCATTTTCTCATTCATCTTTAATTTTAGTGTATGCAACCAACTCTGCAAATTTAGTATGGTATTCTTATTTTTGGCCTCGTACATTGTTCTCAATTTTTCCAACACTTATTTGGTTGTTTTGGCATATCGAATTCTGGGTTACACATCATCGGAAACTACAAAAAGATAATTAACTTGGCCTTCTAATTAGCCCTATCAAATTGTCACTCCCCCGGGTTGTATCATCTTCTCATCTAGTTGCTTAATTATTTGCATCATCTACTAATTTGGACATTATAGTTCTAATGTCTCTTCTAAATCTTCAAAATTTTAAAATAAACTAAAATTTAAAATTAGAATTAAAAAAGGTGGGTTTTCAACAAAGAGTGTCTTTTAATAACAGGGACTAGTGCTTTATAGAAAACCCATATTATAAGGTTATTTTAGTCTAACAATGAGAAATAGTTCAATTTACTAGGCTTAATGAGACTTTACTATAAATTTTAAGGAAATCAATGAAAGAGGGATATGTGAGAATCGATATAAAAATAATGCACCACGATGAAGTTGCACTCCGATGATAACATCGTAGCTCCAACGCAATAAGCAAGATTCAAATAATGGAAAGAATATGCAAATACAAAAACAGGTATGCTCATACTCATAGATCAAAAAAGGAAGTACAACTAGGGTGTTGTGTAACCCCATGCTTAAAAAAGGAAAGAACTCCTATGATGCCACCGATGCATATGATGCCACCGAAGGAGGAGTTAAAATTCTAAATAAGGAATGTAACTCCTATGACACAATGACGCAATCGAAAATGACAAATTTTATGACAAAATCGACACTTTTCATTTGACCCCCTAAGACCTATGACTCTTGCAAGGCGATATGACTCACCATGTGATGTTGACAATGACTAGGCAGGTCACACACACCAACATCCCCTTCATCAATCGATGTAGAGGTCATGGTAAGAAAGAATAGAAAAGAATACTCCCTTAGACAACTAAGAAAGATGTGTCAATGGGGCCCGCAACTAAAGGCCTGATAAGGTGCCCATATACAAACAACATCTTTCTAGAAGGAAGAAGAGGAGGAGAATAACTATATAGTGCAAAGAAGATGGGCGGCTACAGTAGACCTCACCCCAAGAAGAGACCGCAAGTGAAGAAATTTCACCTCAGTGAAGGGCTTGGTGAATATGTCTATAACCTGATCAGCTTGTTTGAACATATTGTATGTTGATGATGTTTTCATGTATCAGCTCCCATATGAAGTGCATGTGAATCTCAATGTGCTTCGTTCGTTGATGCTAAACTGGATTTCTACAAATTGATATAGTGCTCATGTTGTCACAGTAGATAATGGTAGGCTGCCTAAAGTGGATGCCAAACTATATCAACATACCTTGTAACCAAACAGATTTTGTAGTAGCATTAACTACTCCTCTATACTTACTTCTTTCGATGATATGGCAATGGTGTTCTGCTTCTTGCTGGACCAACTAACAAGACCTGAACTAAGAGTGAAACTATAGCCTGAGGTAGACTTTCGATGATCTAGATCATCGGCCCAATCTGAGTCTGTAAATCCAACCAAGTCAATCTCATTCCCTCCTAAGTAATGAATACCATCTATGTGAGTGCCACAAACATAGTGAAGGATCCACTTTGCTACTTTTAAATGTAGCTCATGAGGCTCCTGCATAAATCTAGACATGATCTCAACAAAGATACGATAGATCTAGTTGAGTGTGAGTAAGGTAGATCAAGCTCCCCACCAACTGTTGATAAAGGGTACCATCAACCAAGGGGGAAGAGAAATCAGAAACCAACTTGACCTTGGAAAGAAAAGGAGTAGGTGAGGACTTGCAATCAGACATGTGAAACTAGAGCAAGAAAATCAAGAGAGTACTTAGGTTGTGAGATCATAATTCCTGAGTCAGATTGTGAAATCTGGATCCCAAGAAAGTAATGAAGCAATCCTAAGTCAAACATGGAGAACTTGTTGGCCAAGGAGATCTTCATAGAATCAATGATAGAGGAAGAGCTTCTGTGATCAACAAGTCATCAACATAGAGAACAAGAATAAGCATGGAGTCATCATGCCACAAGAATATACACATTTGGGTCGAGTGACATCAAGTAAACCTTGATGCAAGTAAAAAGGAGTCCATCTTAGTATACCAAGCCCAAGGGGCTTGTTTAAGGCCATAGAGAGACTTCTTTAACTTGCAAACAAAGGATGGATCATGGACATAGCCCAGAAGTTCTTCCATGTAGATCTCTTCCTCTAGGTCCCCATGAAGGAAGGCACTCTTAACGTCCATCTGGTGGACTTCCCATATATTAGTGGTAGCGATGGCAAGGGTCAATCGAATGGAAGTCATCTTCATAACCGGAGCAAAGGTTTCCGAGTAATCAACCCCAGCTACCTAAGAGAAACCCTTAGCTATAAGTCGCACTTTATATTTCTCAACTTCTCCATTGGCTCCATACTTTGTCTGATATACCCACCTATACCAAACAATTTTTCTTCCTTTCGAAATAGGGGTAAGATCCCAAGTGTCATTCTTTATGAGTTAGGAATACTCCTCATCCATAACGAGAATCCCGTAAGCTTCCTGGAAAGATAGTGGATTAGAAGTAGAGGCAAAGAAGGAGTGGGGTCCAATGAAACTCGAGTGATTACGTCTCTCATCTAAAGGATCTCCAACTAAATATCCAGCACTCTGTAAAGTTTTCCTAGCCCAAAGAGGTCCCGAAGGATCAAGCTCAGAGTCGGAAGATTCTTCACTCTAGTGAGAAGGACATATTCCTCATCATCACTACTTGTCGAATTAGAAGACTCGAAAGTTTGAGGATCGTGTTAGGATTATACCAGTTGTACAAATAAACAAGCATGTAATGAATAATGTAGAAAACGTAAAACAGAAAAGAATGCAATAAAGTAGAGACACAGATTTAACATGGTTCACCCAAAATGGGCTACATCCACCAGAAATAGCCAATCCTTTTATTCAGTCTAGTAAAAATCTCTCTCATAGTATGGCCACTCATCCAATGAGCCTCATACATAACAACCCTTTAAATATATTAGGGTTTTTATCATTTCAGGGAAACATAGAAAACCACCTATTAGATCTATGACCTAATAAGGAACGGTCCAGATTTCACAATGCATAAATACATATAAAATGTGGCTTATGGGGACCCTACCCTCGAACCCCCACCGAGGCACATGGTGCCCAAATTCCCAAGGGGGAGAATCCCCCTTGTAACCCCCGACACTATCAAGTTCCACAACTAACGATCGGGAGGAGCAGGAGAGGAGGAACTTGCTCAACAACATCATCATCTGATGAGTCGAATCGAATCGGTGGGAAAGGAACCTCGGTGGAAGTAAAATTCAAGGATGACTCATCAAACTTCACACTCCTCTCTCAATACTGAGAGCTCATAGGTTATAGGGTTCAACAATCGATATTCCTTCACGCCATCAGGATACCCAAAAAAGATACAAGGTTTGGATTGTGGATCCAATGCCTTGCATTTCTTCTTGGGAATCCAAGTCATAGCCTTGGATCCAAAGACTCGAAAGTAATCAACATCATGCTTGTGTCCAAACCAAGATTCAAAGGGTGTCATCCCTCTTACTGCCTTATGTAGAAAATGATTCGAATGTAACAATCGCAATTCACCGCTTGACCCCCAATCTCATTTCGTGGAGGAAGGGACTTTGAGTGAACCATATAAGTAGCCATCTCCTTTAGATTTCGGTTCTTTATTTCTGTAATTCCATTTTGGGAAGGGTTGTAAGTAAATGTACACTACAAAACAATCCCCTCAGAAGTGCATAAATACTCAAACCTATTGCTCACATACTCACCTCCATTATCGGTTCAAAGAACCTTGATAGACTATTCTGCTTGTTTCTCAGCAAGAGCCTTAAAGTTCTAAAAATGCTCAAAGAATTTAGACTTAAGCTTAAGAAAATATACCCAAGTATAATGCAAAAATTCATCAATTAAGGTTAGTATATATAGAGCTCTAGTGAAAGAAGGAGATAGAAAGGGGCCAGAAATAGCACTATGAGTAAGATCCAAGGGATGAGTAGCTCTCCAAGATTTTCCCTTATCAAAAAATTTTTAGGGTGCTTTCCGAGGGTACAACCCTCACAAATACCTTTAGAAAACTTAACTTGGGGTAACCCATTGACCATTTTGTTTTGGCTCAATTGTTCAAGGTAACGATAATTTAGATGCCCAAAATCTCATGCCATAGCTTGTTAACCACATTTGCATGAGTGAGCAAGGCATTAGGCGTTGAATCAGAAGAGAAGTGAGAAAAGGTATGCAACCATGAACGGTGATCCACCTTTCCCTCAGCCACAATGCAAATGATCGAGTTAAGCTCATGAATGATCACCGAGTTAGGACCAAATTCCACTCGCATTCCTTCACCAAGGTGGGTGATTTGGTAAACTAATAGGAGATTGGTAGAGAGATTGGGAACACTCAACACTTGGTTAAATGTTCCACCTTCTATCTCTATCGATCCACTACTAGAAATCGACACATGAGTGTCACATGGTTCAATGCTAGAGAATTCAACCTTTGAAGAATATGTGGTGCAAGGCACTGGAATCGATAATCTAAGTTGATGATGGATTTGATCTAGCTACAAGGACCTTACCTTTCTTCTTTTCATTTTTATACTCCTTTGCTTTAGAAGACTCACCCTTCTGAGCATTTTGTTTGATGGATTCAAGAACACTTATTTTATTCTTCTCAAGTAATTGAGTTAAGTGATCAATTTGTTTCTGAAAACATTGATGCTCTTCATGGCTAGGATACTTACAATAGGAGCATTTACACTTTTCCTTCTTCACTTTAGGCTCAAAAGTCAAAGTGTTAGTGTTGGGCTTAGTTGGGGTTTGGTTGGTCTTGGTTTCTTTCTTAGGTTGGTCCTTTGTTTCTTTCTTATTTTCATTTTTCTTTCCCTTATTCACCACAAGGGCATGTGACTTGGATTTTAGAGTCCCCATTTGAATGAGTTTGTCATGTTCTCGAATGAGTTGGGATGAAAAACTGTCAAATGAGGGCATTTTCCAAGCACTACCCAAGGCATCTTTCGTGGCATGGAAAGTTGAAACGAATACAATAATTAGGACCTAACTTAGAAAGAATCGACAAGATCAATTGAGAGTCTTTCTTCTCCACTTTACATTCCTTTAGAAGCAGTCTAGTGTGGACAAACTTTGAGAAGAAGGCCTGCATGTTTTCAAAGTCACTAGGATTTAACCCTAGTAGTTCGTTCTCCAACTCATGCGCTCTCATGTCATCTTGCTTCCCAAACATCTCATCGAGTGTTTTCCACGCTCCATCGGGTGTTGAGGAAGTTTCGATGTGGAAGAGAAAGTTGGAAGAGACAGACATACAAAGAAGACCTAAGGCTTCATCACAACGGTTGAACCATTTAGATCTTTTGGGTTCATCATCAGGTTTTATCTCTAACCCCATGGTAACATGGTATAACCCTTTACTTTACAAAACTGATATAATTTTAGATCTCCATTCAAAGAAATTAAAAGGTGTGAGCACTTTGGTACTTTAGAGATATCCATAATGAAGAGATAGAACCAACGAAGGTAGAAGGAAGGAGAGAGAAAGGAAACAACCACCCCAAAACAATATTACACCCCCGAGTTTGGCACTTTATAGTTTAGTGCGTTGATTACAATCAAATGTGACTATGCGTTGAGAACCAGTCTATCACTCACCTTGTAATTAGTGTAATAACGCGCAAGAGTGGAGACCACAATCAAGGTTCGTTGGGTGCAACAGTTCGACACCATAAGCAAGCACAAGAACAAGTGAAAACAAGAAGGGGAAGAGAAGGCCTTGTGAGAAATGGTGTCTCATGTTGCACAAAAATCCCTTTGTCGTAAGACTATGGCGGATGCACTCACAAGTCCACAAGCAATAAAAGGGATAGTACAATGCTCAAGATGATTCAAAATGAGCCGACACAAGCAATACAATGACACCCCCTAGAATGTGGCACTTTATAAAATAGTGCATTTACAAAATTGATAATCCTATCATGTAGTGTGTGAAAAAACATGCAACTTTGACTAAAGAAGTTCTCAAAACGGAGCAACGAGTCAAAAGTTATAGCAAAAAAATGATTCCCGCAACTAATGGAAAATGCCAATAAGCCCTACAAATAGATTAAAAAGGTGCCCTAAACGCATGAAAATGGTTTCGTATGTGTGCTCATTGGAAATGGCATCAAATTTTAGATAGGGTTTGTTTTTATTGTGAGGGAGATTAGCCTCCTGCCAACCCCAAACCTCACCCTCCGTCTTCGACACTCGAAGGAAGGACAATAAAACAAGCAAATAGATCCCAAAAAAATGCCAATGAAATAAATGTTTTTCACCTTAAAGCATTTAAAAGGAGATTGATTTTACCAATAATCAATTCTTAAAAGGGAAGGGTGGACCAAGCTGATTTGGTTTTGTAATAACTTGTCGAGAGAGTTATGACCACGTGTCGACTGTAACCACGGTTTCAAGTTTGTAACGATTGGAGTTACAGAATGAGCTAGTCATTACCACATGCCAAGTGAATAGGTGGGCAGTGCTAGTCATGTCAACCAAATTACGATGAAATGGTCACGTCGACCAGAAACCAAGGATGAACGGGCAATGGAAGCACAAATGGGACTCAACACAAGAAAAATATGAAGTCTCACACCGAAATGAATGGAGAACAAGGAAAGGCCGAGTGCGAGCTCCAGGAAAATGCTCAGCAAGACGGGAGCTTCCAACGGTGCACGAGTCGACCAAAAATGAGCTTGCAAGGTGAGACTCGAGTTGTAGACCAATGCAAATGAGCTTGCAACCTAGCACAAGAAAAAAGAGATCAAACGCGTCCATGTAGCAAGGCTTAATCCCAACGAGTAAGATCACCACAAACATGCACTCAAAGATCACCAAAACACCCAAAACAAGGTAAAACCAGAATGATGAGCAGAAAAAGAACAATCCTGCAGATGTTTAAACCACAACCAATGCATGAGTATACCGATACACAAGCACGATGTAAGTTATATAAATGAATAATGCATAGTCGAGCCGTCAAGACAGAGTCAGATGTAATACAAAGTCTATAGAATAGTGATACAAGGCAAATACGATGACCCCAAGTTGATCATGGTAGTGGCAAGGCAAATGCAAACGAGCCTGTTCTACCAATGCACGAGCATGTAATCGAATCACAAGGAGTGGAGGTTGAAACACGAGTCGAGTAGACCAAAGCATGAGCCAACATTGCAGAAAAATGTCCATGCAAGGGTAACCTCGAGACAACAATGAACCACAGGTCCACGCCAAAGAAAAACCGAGCTCACGAGTATAGAAGCAATCACGAACTCAACAACTAATAGTGCAAAACACCTCAACGTGAGGTGAGCAACATGATTCCAAAGTAATAATCGAAAAAAACTTGCATGAGGAAATAAGAAGAAACCAGAAGTAATAAGCAACTGATAAACGAAGAGTGCATGTTTTACAAACCTTGTGCTTTGATACCATGAAAGAGGGATATGCGAGAACCAATATCAAAACAATGCACCATGACAAAGTTGCACTCCGATGGTAACATCGTAGCTCCAACGTAATAAGAAAGATTCAAACAATGGAAAGAATATGCAAATAAGAAAACAGTTTGCTCATACTCATAGATCAAAAAAGGAAGTACAAATAGGGGTGTTGTGTAACCCCCATGCCTAAACAAGGAAATAACTCCTATGACGCCACTGACGCATATGACGTGACTGACGCATATGACGCCACTAAAGGAGGAGTTACAATTCCAAATAAGGAATGTAACTCCTATGATGCACTGATGCAAATGACAATGATAGATTCTATGATAGAATTTGACACTTGTCATTTGACTCCCTAAGACCTATGACTCTTGCAAGGCGAGATGACTCACCATGTGATGTGGATGATGACTAGGCAGGTCATACACGCCAATAATCAATTGAAATAGTTAGGGCCACATTAACTCAACCGAGACAAAGATACTTCAAAAGCTTTTCCAAAATATTATGATCGAAACGTATTATATGACTTTCATAGAGTTGAATGACATACAATAAATTTTGTTTATTGGATTGAAGCATTTAAGATTTAAGATTTCATTAAGACCAAGCAAATTCAAGGAGAAGAAAAAAATTATACAAACATCATGAACCAACTAGTGGCTCCTAAAAGTTAACACTTTACAAGCCCTCTTCCTAACCTCAACCAAGGCCAAGAAAACAATATAAATGTGAATTCGGACTAATGAAAAAAATATGAACTATAATAAAGTGGCATTTGATTACAAACATGGTTGAATCAAGTGAAAAGACTCATGTTCCACTCATGAACTTGTATGTAATGAAATTGAAATTCTAATGGTTACTCTTACATTGTTCCTTTATTCATCAAATCTTTCATCAAATGTTTATATAAGGATGACATAGTGATAAATAATTGTTCAATTTAAATTTTCACATGGGCAATTTTCTTTATAGCCTTAGCATTTTTGAAGGATAATTTTCATTTCTAAATTAATTATTAAGAGAGATGACGATATGGAAAAGAAAGATCCGGGTTATATATTTTTTCTTACTCAAATCAATCCAAAACATGTTCAAATCCTTTTCCCTATAGTGCTTTGTGATGAACCATACAACATGTTACTTGAAGACCTTGTATACATGAAATAAAATAAATATATTTAATTATACATGAATGTATGAGATTTGGACATGAATGAAAAATGAGAACCATCCAAAAAAGGAAAAAACATTTAAAGAAGAGGAACAAAAGTTGTTTCAAATGACCAAGTAAAATAAGGAGGGATGAAAAAATAAGGCAAGTGCTCAAGGCAACTTAGAATGAAGTGCAAGTTCACAAATCTATTCAAGAAAGAGTGTACATTAAAAAATAAAGAAAATATTTTAAATGTTAGTTGGCATGAAGATAATATAAAATATGAACTACAAAGGAAAAGGTTTGGGAATTGAGGAACAAAGATTAAACATATTCTTGAAATGACGAGAACTATGACCTTAATATGATAACTCTAGTCCTAAGAACTCATATTTTTACATCATAAACACTTAAAACAACCCCTGAATTTAAAAGTGGTGCTATCGGTAGCACCCTTTTTCAAGGTTAAAATTGCAACCTTTTGTAACCATGACCTTAAAATCTTGTAATGTTGTTAATAAAAACCTTACAATCAATTACCAAATTGAAAAGTGGCGTTCTTTAGTAGTATCATATTTTGAGGTTAAAATTACAACTTGTTTGAAACCATGACCTTAACAATCAATACAATTCCAACCAAAACCTTAAAATCAACCCCCAAATCAAAAAGTGGTGCTACCAATAAAACATTTTTTAGTGTTAAAATTGCAACATTTTTTAAACCGATACCTTAATAAGTCAATAAAGTTCCAAATGAAAATCTTAAAATCAATCCTCGAATTAAAAAATGGTGCTACCAATAGCACCTTCCCTCACTTTTAAGGCTTAAAATTATAAAAAATTTAAAACAATGACCTAAAAAATTGGTACTCTTACAAACAAAACCATAAAACCAACCTCAATATGTCTACTCCTTTAGGGTTAATGTTCGTGTAAGTTTTTATTCCATTATATGGATTTCGTACACATGTATTTATCTTTCTTGGGTTTCATCAGAAAGATGGTAGCTACAATTCACCACTTCCTATTTATATACCTATTGCAAAGATATTTTTATGCATTCAATATACAAGCTATATTTTGCCTCATGTTTGGTTTCTCTATCTTGCAAAATTACTCTCTTTTGCATTGATATTTTATCGATGCTTGATCTTAGACCACATTCTCACGTGGTATCGGATCTTATTCTAGTAATCAAACACCATTGACTTGTGTTAATTTTTTTAGAATCTTGAGTTATTTCAAGCTTGTTTCTATAGATCCTTTGATATTTTAAATTCTCTTCTTATAACGATCCCCTAGTGGGTGAGAGGAAAAACACAACTGAATTTTCTTTTTGTAATCTGATATATTTAATCACCCTCACCGCCAGGATGAAAAATTGACGCATTTCAACTTCCTAGTATTACACATAACATTCAACATGCATATGCAATAAGATAACAATAAAAGCATGATTTAATTAGAGTTATTAATGTGATATTTGTCATGTGTCCTTTCTCCTTAACGATAAGATGGAATTAACCGTACGAAAACCCAAGTACAAGTACATATGTGTTTTTGCATATTAATTGTTCACTCAATCAACGAAGGCATTGAAAATTAATTCCTTAAGCACGTGAATCAAATATTCATTTATTCTTTTCCTTATAAATTAGAGCAATATATGGATATTAAATTGATAATATATTCCTTCTTCACTTATTTTTATACATCCTATTATTCATCCATGACTCAGGATTTTTTATTAGAAAAAAATGCATTGATTATAAACTTGTGCAATTCATTTAACCTCATTAAACATAATAGTTCAATTAGCTTTGCATCATATTCATCTACTAATTTAACCCATAAGAAGTAATCTAAAATTACAAGTTTGTATTTATCCATTAATGAAAGGGTTACATTTTTCTATCTCAATAAACATAAGTCTTAATTATGACAACAATGTGTTACATTTTAAAGTGTTCAATTTACAATAATTTCAAGTATACAAAGGTTTACATCCAATTGTATTCTATACAAATACATATATCAATAATAAAATAACACATCTCTGATCACTACACCATGTCATCATTCACTAGAGACCCATCATGAAGTCCATTGCGCCATTTGAGAGAAAGGTTATTATTAGATAACTTTACATCCAAAGACAAACACTTTTGGTTCAGCACACACCACTCACAAGGTGAGAATTACCCTACCCTTCATGAGAAGGAATGTGTGAGAAATAGATACGAAAGATAAAATAACATGTGCAATGCATTTATACGAAATGGTAAAATTATAAATAAGGTAGGAGTAAATATCTTCTAGAATCATAATAAGTAATGATGATACTTTTGGCCAAAATACTTAAGATAATATTTGACTGACATTCCTAATGAAATATGAAAACGAATTAGGGCATGTTTAGCCTTACTTGACCCTACATGAGGGAATAAAATATTCCCATCCTAACCCTTATCTCTTTTCATTTGTGAGCCACCGGATTTGGTTATCTAACCATCTCATAGAAGTCACTCCCTAGTTCATATACACATCTCTCAAGTTACACCTCCTTTTTCCCATGAGTAGTTTACAACAGGACATCTCTATCTCCATAGATAATCAACTTGGGAAAAATATAATAGAATAAAAACAACATCAACCTTTCCATATATCTCATACCACCCTTTCACATTAATGTTTTAAGGATCCTAATCCTAGATTGAAATCCCTAAACACAAAACAAACCATGAATAGAACACAAACAATTCTAACCTTTTTATATGTCACATACCACCCAATGAGGTTATTATTGAAAGAATCATAAGCTAGGTTTACTATCACATAGACATGGCTATAAATGTATGTAACGGTATCCATACATGTCTTTAGGTTACTGTGTGCTCCAAGGTTTGACAATACATGTATAAGGTTTACTACGATATCAACAATATACAACCATGTCCTTCCTATATCAAAATCATAAAGACATAATATTTTATAGTCCATTTGGTTAATAAAAACATATCTTAATTAATTTAAAAGATGAATCTAATTCATAAAATTAGCTCATAACATAATAATATAAATTTTCATCATGACTAGTCATACTAGATGTATAAATCAAACCTATAGTCTTAACTTATATTCTTATTTTAAGTCCAACTCGGTCAACATTTCATATTCTTTATCATGCTAGTATTTGTATTCCACATCATTATAGGTTAGGATAAGATATATAGTTTCACTGTACATTCAAAATGTGACAACAATGGTATTTCACTATGAGGGTTAATCGTCCATCCCTTATGGTTTAGTATGCATCTTAAATCCATCATGTAAATATAGTCGAGATCAAATTTTATCTCTTATCTTTATAAGGTGCAACATAAGGCTTAACCGTAAAGGCATACAATAATATTTTATATCTCTATTTAGTATTTCGAGTTAATTATATTTCCCTATGCTTCAATTTTTTTCTTGATAATTATATTCCAATAATGTAACCATTGTTAGTTTATTTACTATGATAAGTTAGATATTTGTCATTTACGGTTGACATATGACTTAAACCCAACATATAATTATTGGCCATTGTTTGTTTGTGTTATCATTTATTTCAATTACATTCATGGAAAAGGGAGTAATGTGTTCATGTGAGTCTCCATTAGGTTCCATTCAGTGGTCAAACATGAAGGTTGATTGATAGTTTTAGGCTTTGGTGAGTTCTATGAGGTCTTGTGCATGGTATAGTGAGTTGAGTCATAGTTTGAGGTCTCCCAAGATACTGAAGGTTTTCATGAGGTCATACATGGTTGGTATGATGTATAATGGGTGTACATGAGTCTTCATAAGGTCAGCATGATCAGTTCATGGTTTTTCGTGGTTGAGTCAAGTCATTCTAGGCCTATTCCTAGTCTTGGTACATGCAGAATGAGGTAGAGGTATGAGATTTGAAGTTGATAATCATTTTCCAAGAATGTTAGCAGCAAGATGGAAGTTTACATGGGGTTTATGGTGAATTTTAGGTCATAATTCAAAGGTTTGGTGCTTCTATGAGGTCATTGGAAAGCAAAGCAAGAGAAACAAGCGATTTAGCACATGTAAGTCATAATTGTTGGAGATTTTGAGAGCTATTTGGCCTAGATGGTGAGTTTTAACAGTTATAATATGTTTTCCTGATGCCTCATGAAATTTTTTAGGTCAAATTGAAGAATATTTTTGAAGATATGCAAGTTTTGGCAAAACCGAGTAACAGATGTGTTTTTGAAGTAAATGTGGACCTTCTAATGCTTGTTGTGAATTGTATACTTTGAATGGGGACCTAAGATATTTGGAATATATTCTTAGGTCAGTTATGAATGTTTCACAAAAATAATGAGGTGGTTTTATCATCACATTTTTATGAATAATTGTTAAGAAGGTAAAGTGGTTTGAAACCCTAACTAAACCCTAACTAAGAGTGACTTAGAGAAGATTACTTGTATCAACCTAGTTTTTATTAATTTTTCTAAAGTGATGATTTTATGTTATAGTGGACTCTTCCATATTTCTAGAAAGGTGAGATAGAGCATGTAACAGTATGTGGGACCCTTTGAAAATCCTTGTTTTTAAAGAGTTTCATTTTCGAAATGTTCTACAAATAAGGTAGAGACTAAATTGGCATTTATGTCAACCCTAAAGTTTTTATATATTTCTATGATGATTTAATACCATGTTTGAGGGGAAAAATTAAAATTGTTCCCTATTTGTGAAGACTAGTTTTGGGGTGGTTTGGAGCGAGTCTATGGGAAAATTGATATTGTCGGAGCTACAAGAGGATTTAGGACTCCATTCAAGTTTTTTTGTGGTCTGATTAAAATATATTTCCATTTATATATCAAAATTAATTATTGGATAAGGTATGAAAAAAGTTATGAGTTGTTATTTTAAGGTCAAATATGGAGGATTTTTATTCTAATAGGGTGTTAAGTGGCTACATGAGGTAAAGTGGTAATTTTGAGTTGTTAATGCATGTTGAAGGTTGTTGAGTAATTATACATCATGTATGGGTGTTCCATTCTTTGGTTAAGTGTGGAATTGGTTTTTGCGGTGATGGAGTATGTTTAGCCCATGTTCAGATCTTGAGTCCTAGAAGGCTTAAGAAGTAGTTTGCAGATATTGGCTTGGTTGAAGGCCTTCCACTTTGAGTTGGAAGGATTTCCAATATTTTCTAGAAGTAATATTTAGATATATTTCCATTTGTATAAGTTTTGTCTCATGATCATGAGATGTGATGGGTCATTGAGGTCAATTTGTGGAGAAGAAGGTATTTTGGTTTTCAAGATAGGACTACTTAAGCTAAAATATTGAGTAGGTTAAGGAATTTTGAGGTATTGGAAGTGGTAGAAATGGTGCAAACCAATTGAGCTTGTAAAACATGTTTACAGGCAGCTTGATTTGGAGAAGAGGAAAGTAGTCATGGCTTGAACACATTGATGTGTCATTATATCTAACATGAATGGATCTGATGTACAGGTGCTTAGAATTAAATTTATTGGTTACATAACATAGTTAATTTGATCTTTAGTGGTCTTGAGGCCTAAAGGTGAAGACAGGTGCTAAAAACAGTTGTTTGGTGAAGGATATGAGCCTGTGAGCCCATGTTATGATTTATTTGATTGGTAAAAGTAAATGTGCGATAATTATTGATGCTTATATGTTATATTACACATGTATGGTGAATTTTGGAGCTTGATTAATCATGGTTTTGTGGTTTGTGGTTTTAGCTCATCCAGTGATGGGGTTTTGAGCTAGTTTTGAGCATATTTGATGGTTTTGGGAATGGCCGACCTATATGGGTCTTATATGACCATTGTAATGAATTAAATGGAATTTTATTATGATTTACTAGTCAAATTATTCATAAATTCCCGACTTACCTTGGGTTAGAAATAAGAAAATCATATAAAAGTGAAGTTTTGAGTCCATTTGTGAGCTAGTCTTGCATGGGGAAAAGTGTGACCCAAGTAGAAGTTTTTTGTAGGTATGAAGGAATGATTTTAAGGATGAGGAATTTTTTTCAGTATGAATATTTATGGACAAGTTTTCATGGGTTTGAATCCAAATTAGTCCATGAAATACCAAGAGAAAGCTAGTTTAAAGAGGTGTGTTTGAGAAAGGGTTTGAAGGAATACATAGCTGAACTTTTTGGATCACTATCAGGTTGTGGTATCATCATAATTTTAGTGGTCATAATTCATCAAAATATCTTATGATGAGTCATATTCATATGAGTCTCTTTTTGGTAGTAATATCAACTAGCAATCGCATGTTTTCCATGCAATGTGAACGTCGAACGATATATGTTATTTGATTTAGAGTTATAGTTATTACTTTTGTAGTTGATGTTGATAAGGGGTGTGATTGATTGATATAGTTATTACTTAATTTTAAGGTTGTTTCTACATTTCAAACTTGTTAAAAATTCGTACATGAATACATTTGATACCGTTTTTGATAGTTAATTTATTTTATAGTTGATGTTGTATGTATTTAATTTGGGTTTATTATGTTAGTTGTGCATCGGTTGTTTGGTTGGTGTTTTGTTGAAAAAATATTTATTGTACAGTTGATAATGTGTGTGATTGATAGTGGTAGTGTAGGAATATAGATGAAACATTACATTGAAATGGTGTATGTGTACATTTAATTTTATTACAGATTCGTACATTTAAAGTTGCAAATCATATTTCACAACATCAAATACATGAAGATCTACGTGCACATAATGAGACATGTATACATTTGCAATATTTATATCATGAATGGTAGCCTTTAGTGGGAAATTTTAGTTTCAATAAACATGATTACATTTGATACCCCTTGAACAGCAGTGCCGCTTTGGATACAATAAGTGTTGAGTATAGTAGTAGTGGAGGTGCTATCAAAGCAGAGGGTAGTATTTACGATGGGTTGAGTGATAGTAGTCTTGCTTCCTCCTTTCTTCTTGCTCCAAGTGTTGGTACGTGCGCCATATTTGAGTATCTCTCGAATGAAAAAGTAGGTGAAATGCATAGATTTGCAAGCGAGGGAGTCCACAAGATGTAAAAAGCTTGAAATGAGAAATCAAAAATGTAAATGAGAGGATGATATAATTGGGTTCTCACATCACTTAAGACACTTTGCTCTTCCCCTCAAATCTTAAGATATTGGGAAAAAAATCCACTTATCTGGCAATTCTATTGAAATGCATTTAGAGTTTTAGTCTGCATCAGGGATATGGAATTGGATTTTTACACCCTTAAGCAATATAGCAGTCATCGAATTCATCTTTGTGTGCAAAATAATAGATCAAGAGTTTGTTCACAATACTCTCTCAATATTTGCAACAATTATAAACTATTAATTAATAATAATTGTAATGATGACTCGGGAACACTCAAGGCCTCTGAAGTTAATGACGCTATGGTTACTGATCAATACAAGGCAGATGTTGAAGATAAACCTCTGGGTACCACTTTACATGCCAATGAAAATTATGCTCTTGACACAAATACTGAAAAGATGGTTTTGGGCAATTGTGTTTCCAACAATGTCCAAGATGAATGTTTGGTTGCCACAGTACCAAGAAATGGAAATATCATTGCAGACTATGATACTACTAAGACACAAGAAAAAACTATAGACAACAAAGAAGCAACAATAAGTGAATCTATGGATTCCACAGTTTTGACATCTAGTCCTGTGTCTTCAGTTGAATCCTCTGTAATACCCAAAAGGGATCTTGAAGAGACATCTATGACAGGTCATGAGTTAAAACATGTCCTACTTATAATATGCAAAGGTTTAGATAATTGAAAAAGTTATCTGTGTTATCTATTTAGATAGATCTGATTGTCTTGACAAAAAGCAATTTTATACAGCAGAGACCAAGTAGAGAAATCATTGAAGACCATACTTGAGTGCAGAAATAGAAACGGTGTCGAGAATCTTCTTCTGAAATTTGATGAAAAATTGTGAGAATTAAAACACATATTGCAAAAATCTGAAATACTTGTATTGCTTCATGGGCTCTAGATGACTTCTCAAAGTTCTATTTTGTTCCATTGGCCAGGTTGCGTTAGATTTTATCTATCAAAATTGAATTTCATACAACTATTTAGTATTGTATGTCTAGTAGCACATAGAAAACCCACAGTTAAAAATTTTGTGTGGTCGTGTGGCCAGATATTAACAAAATCCCAGGTTTGGGTTACAGTTGTCTCCAAAGAAAAGAAACCAACCAACTATACCCAGATCTGTATTAAAGGAGTTGGATAGAGCCATGTCAAAACAGTTACCGCATGGCACACAATTATCATCTCAAAGACTGACGATTTAATTTACTTATCATATTACAAAACAATGTACATACATGCTTAGCTAATAAGATTGATCACCTGCTACAGTGCGATACAAAAACAAAATAGTCAATTACCACATCCGTCTCTAGAAAAGGACTCAATTAAAAATAAAATTATTAGAAATAAGAGAGAAAATCTAAAAGTGTTAATTATTAAAAATAGCGAGAAAAAAGCTAAAATAGGCGAGAAAAAAATACAAACGTTTAGATAGCCAAATCAACCGTCAAATTTAGCACAAATCACATAAACGTCCGCATGAGGCCTCCCCCTCTAGAGAAGGACTCAATTAAAAACAAAATTATTAAAAATAAGAGAGAAAATCTAAAATTGTTAATTATTAAAAATAAGAGAGAAAATATAAAATTGTTAGTTGTTAAAAACAAAATTATTAAAAATGCATAGAAAAGCTAAAATAGGCAGAAAAAGCACAAACGTTCAGACAACCATCAAACTGTCAAATTTAACACAGTCGTAGAAACATTTACAAGGGCCTCACCCTCTAGAGAAGGACTCAATTAAAACTAAAATTATTAAAAATAAGAGAGAAAATCTAAAATTGTTAATTATTAAAAATAGTAGAAAAAAGCTAAAATAGGTAGAAAAAGCACAAACATTCGAGACAACCATCAAACCATAAAATTTAACACGTTGCAGAAACATCCGAGGGCCTCCCCCTCTGAGAAGGACTCAATTAAAAATATAAAATTGTTACTAACACAATTGCGAAACGTCCACAAGGGCCTTTCCCATAGGGGGACGCCTTGAAAGCATAGTAAAATCACATAAACGTCTGCGAAGGGCCTCCCCCTCTAGAGAAGAACTCAATTAAAAATTAAAATTGTTATTAACATAGTTGCAAAAACTTCCGCAAGGGCCTTTCCCATAGGGAACGGCTTTGGCATGATAAAATTATTAAAACAAGAGAGAAAATCTAAAATTGTTAATTATTAAAAATGGCGGAGAAAAGCTAAAATAGGTTTAAAAAGTACAAACATTGAATACAAATCGTCAAACTGTCAAATTTAACACAATCGTAGAAATGTCTGCAAGGGCCTTTCACATAGGGGGAACAACTTCGGTGTAACAAGAGTTTAGGGGTTGGTGCTCCTTGTGGGGTTGGTGCCTCATTAAAGAAATATCTTGTGATGTGTAATATTCACTTGAGTCTTTGTTATGTGTAATATCAAAAAAGTTTTCAGTGAGTTTTCTTCCCCTTGAGGTTTTCCCACTTACATCTTGTGTCTATTTGTTCTCTCTCATGTTTCATGTTCATTTGAATGTATGATGCACACTTAATAAGCTAATGTGGAATGTATATGGTTGAATGGATGTTTGATTGATGTTGTAACAACATAAATAAAATAAATAATTTATAAGATTGATTCACCCCACCTTTATTCCATTTTGTTTCCAATAATTGGTATCAAATCGGGTCCTTGAGATGTAATTCTTATCGCTTAAAGTAGATCCTACTAATGTTAAGTTGTGGATCATGTTTTTATGTGTGGAAGTGTTGAAGACTATACACTAAAAGTATTATACACTCTCCACGCTTTTCTTACCGGGTTCCGGATCGGGTGAGGCCCCAAATGGGGGTCCTAGGGGTGGTAGCACCCGATAGTAAGGCTTCAAGGGCATAGCCCCGAGAGAAAAAATTGGCTTCAAAAAATGTGCTCGATATATCAGAAATGTTCTCTTCTCATATGGGCAAGATTTTTAACCCATAGGTTTATGGGATGGTTTTGGCCCATGGTTTTGGTACCCATGGTATTATAAAATTGCTTAGCAATTGCCTATTTATGTGGTTTTTTGCATATGGTAGGGTTGATGTAACATTACAGATGTGTGTGAGTTCAAGTGTGAATTCTATAGAGTTTTTTTAGCATAGCTCCAAACAAATATGGGTATTGTATTGAGAGAAGAGGTGGCTTGTAATAAAATATGAGCAAGTGATTCTTAGTGGACATATCCCAAATTAGGTGAACCACGTTAAATATTGTCTCTTTGTGTTGTGTTCTTTTTATTCTACACTTTTATTTCAAATCTGTAATATTTTCTGCATATTAGTTTCTACTATTATGATTCTGTGTGGAATTGTTCTACATATTTTATTCCTTATTTCCTAATAACTAAAGCACATGTATGGTTGATTGTTAGGCTCAAGTTGAAGGAAATACATTGGTCGATTGAGAGATTGTTTTAAACCCTTAGGGTTTGCTTTATGGAAATCCATATCTTAAGTATGTACTCCCTCTCCAGTAGGTATTGCTAATGATAGGTTTCATGAAGGAGAAAAAATAGGATATTGTGTTGATCTAGAAGCAAAGTATTCTAATGGCGAGGATGAAAACCTAGAAGTTGATTATGAAGATGCCCTAGAAGATGATACTAATGATTGTGACCTCAAAGAATATGGTGAAGGTGCTAATGATGACCTAGAAGCAGGTATTAAGGATTTTCTATAAGGGTTTGATTCTTTTTAGGAAAATAAAGAGGGCTTTGATGATACTCAAGAGATTCTTAAAGCAGGGTTGACAAGCCATAGAGATAAAATTAGTTTGATGAGGTCAAGATATGTTGTTATCTCCATGAATCTTTTAGTTTTTGATTCCAAGAAGGTGTTGACACTATCAAAGGATAATCTAGTAAAGAAAAAAGAAAAGAAAAGGTTTTCATTCAAGGTATAAACTCTTATTTCATGAATATTCTTTCTTGTTTTAGCCTTGTAATTATAGGATTGAAGATAAACGGATAAAGTGGTAAAGAATGTCACAACCTTGAAGAATAGAGAACATGAAAATGTTGATATAGTCATAAAAATGGTGATTCATGCTGCTCACATGAGTTATCACCTCAAGGTCTAAATTAAGAAGTTGAAGTTTGTGATGACTTGCTAGTTGAAGATTCATAGATTTTCCCATCATGATGAAGAAGGAATTCTATAAGATTTTTACATCCACATAAGATTATGAAGGTCACTCATTTTTTCTCCTTCAAGAAGGTCGTAATAAGGTTCATGTAAAAAAATTCCCTTTGTGTTAAGGCAAGTCCTGCGAATCCTATTTTTTGTTCAAGTATTGGAATGTGGGTCAAAGGTACTTCATTCTTCTGTCATGATTTCAAGTCTATGTTATTATCATTCAAGTGTATTATGTCTTTATTTTATCCTCCTAGGCATAGTCAAGGTTCACATTTGTGTTGTTCATGTAATTAATGTATTTTGGTTAAGTATGAAGTCCTTGTTGTCTCATCTTGAGAAAAGACTCACATGTAGTTGAAGGATTGCAAATTTTTTGTTATAAATGTGTCATGAAGTGTAAAGGTTTTGTGTGCATCATACTTGGTGTGAATATGTTTATAGCCTTGACACATGGTCATAAATTTATGATAATTTTTCTAAAGTTCTTCAATCAGTTTATCAAATAAAGGTTTGTGTCCCTAATTTGTACATGTCATAAGGAGTTTGTACCTTGTTCTTGTGTGTTGGCATGGTTATCCTGATGTTTTCACCCTTAAAATCCCCCTCTTTTTGAATTCAAGTTTTGTGAATTTTGAGTTGGTGCCTCCAAGAAATTTGTGCTTTGAAGTTGTGGGTGCTCGGTTTTAATCTCGCCCTTTTGCTTGAAAATTCTTCAGTCTTCGCAGTTTGAAGTATTTTCTATTTCCCTATCTGGATGCTTAAAAATATTTTCCTTCATTCGAATGTCATTTTCAATCCTTCTCTCTATCTATGGATTGCATCGAGCATGGTATTGTTTGCAGTTTCTCATTCCATGGAGAACAATTTGAAATTTAGGCGCAAACAGTGGGGTTTTCCCTTCATTTTTATTTTTCCACAATCATGAATGACGGGCGTCAAATTCTGTCCCGACATCCGCGGATACGTGCACATCTCTTATTGGATGTTGCATGGCGGGTTTATCTTTTAAACTTGTCACTTTTGTTATTTTTTGTAAAAGTGACAAATCGGCCCATGGCCCGAAGGATCTGATTGGTGAAGTAAGCGGTGGTGGAAAGGTGGGCCCATTTTATGTTTTGATGCTTTGAAAGGTCAAAGGCGGTAAGGCAGGTCCTTTTTGCATTTTGAGGCATTATGGTAAAAGGCGTAAAATGTAAAAAGAATTCCTAAGGCCTGACAAAGGAACACGTCACCATTTTTAAGTCAAAAGCGAGAGGTGGGTTGTTGGGACACTTTAGGAAGTTTACCTTTGTTTCCAAAAGGGCGTAAAGTTATAAAGTGAAGCGTGACCCCGTTGGTGCCAGTGTGAAGCCACATGTTGATGCCTGTGTCGAAAATTCAAAGCGAGAAGGCGGGTCGTCGGATCAATTTAGGAATTTCAAGTGTTATTTCCAAAAAGAGAGTTAAAAGTTATAAAATGATCCATGACTCTGTTGGGGTCTTGAGCCCGCGTTGAAAAGTCAAAGCAGAGAGGCGGGTCGGTGGAGAACTTTGAGTTTTTGAGCTTTTCTTTGAAAAGAGTTAAAATTGTAAAAGTGAGTGTGACTCCATTACCACTCAAGTGAAGCCATGTGTCGAGCCTATATCCGGCGGATGTGCGGACCAAAATCTCTAAAAGGCACAATCTCTATAAAAATCATAAAATGCAAAAGGTGCCCCAGGCCCACTTCAACAAATATCTTCCACGTGGATGGCTCAAATTCAAAGTTTGCAAAGCAGTTAACAATTGCGATTCAATGTGTCCGGTTTTACCGTCAGGCATGGAAATGGCCAAGGCATTAGAGAAGTTCGTACATCAGTTTCTTGAATCATTTTCATCATTTTTGTAACCTTTTTGGAATCTATTTAGCAGTTCTCTCTGCCATTGTTGGTTGGATCCTGGTACTCTGTAGATGTAATAGATTCAAAAGTAATCAATACATAAGTTTTTCCTTTCTTCCTCTGTTATTCCTTCTTTCCTTGTTCGAATTTGTAAATCATCCATCTTTGCATGATAAGAAACTTTGTGTTCTTGTTAATATGATTTCAGGAACTTTGTGTTTGTGAAATTATATCTGTTATAAACATGAATGATTCTATTATGCATCTCCTTTGATCAATACATGTAAGGTTATACTCTGCTATTTATATTTCCTAAAAGTATTGTTATGTTCTTCCTCTCTCATCTCCTTAGTTCTTTCATTCTTTCATATTGATGATCTTTGGGCATAAAACATTTCAAAGTATCAGGAATCCACACTTTGAAAGTTGTACATTTGTATATAAGTTTTACTGACTTGCTTTCAATAAGGGAACCTCTCCCATTAAAGAGGAGGGACTTTCTATCCCCTGACTGTGGTTTGTTAAAGTACCATTTAAAAACCCAACACCTGATCATGTTATAAAAGGAACGATAACCAGATCATACCAAGCCAAGAACATGGATATTAATCAAACATCATGATCAATAAGATGAAAGTAATTCGCCAGAATAACTTTACATAAACCTTTTCAAACAAATGAGCAGCAATATCATATATTATTATGCAACTCAATGAAATACAATGAGAATGGGCCTTTCTTATATAGGCAAGGAATAACAATCTAAGAACCAGTCAAGGTCGTCAAGGTCGTAGATCAAGTCATAAATCAAGGAAATAACTAATCATCAAAGAACTAGTTAAGACCATAGATTTAGGAGAGAGAAATAGACATCAAGGATCTAGTCAATACCATAGATCAAGGAAATAACTATACCTAACAACTAGATAATATCTCCTAATATCTAAATAAGATAAAATAAATATCCACACACATAAGTGGGTGAGGATAGTTACAATAAAGGTAAATAATGTACCTAGGTGAACATGAGCTAAGGTAAATACCTACTCTAACATGTTATTGGTGTTTAAGCATATAAAAGTAAGTCATGTTTGAAACTTTTACATCTAAGATGTTTTCCCTCTCCATGGAAGAAATTTTGAAAATTTTGTGGTCTTAAGATTCCAAGCCTATATCCTGAGAGGTCTGTAGTCTATGTTGGTTTGTGTTGTCTAATGAAATAATAAGGCTATCATAACCAAAAGATATAAGTCTTAGAAAATACCTCAGGTAATTGTGATCAAGTTTCAAGAGAGATGAAGATTATTGGATCCAAAATACTGAGAATTCCATATCCTCAAGTATACCAATGGTACAGTGTACAATGACATCAAGGTAAGCCTAAACGAGTTTGAGAAGCTTTCAAAAGGGGGTTCATTTGATTGAAAATTCTTAACGTTTTGTGGTCTTTCTGTGAAAATTATTACATTGATTGAATTTTCTTGCAAGATTCTTGATTACTATAAAAGGAATTCTTAGAACTATGAGTTGCATCTATGTGGTTTTCTTCAAGTTATAACAAAGTTGTATCGAGATCTCTGGATATGAGGAAATGGTATTTGTCACAAGAATCGGTGGTTCTTAAGAATGTCATGAGTGAAATGAGTTTCATGTTCCGGGGAGTTAAGAAGATTATTCCAAAAGTGTTACGAGTCAAAATATTCTATACCCAAGATGAATAAGTTAAAAGGTTGATGACCTACAGTTTTGAATAAGTTGAAAAAGTTTTGAAGATCAAAAGGATGTTCTACGGGTGTTAGAATGATATTTTAGGACTGAAGTGGTGCTCCCGTGTCTATCATGAGTCATCGGGCTGAAATTTTAAGCCACGGTAGTGTGATAGGTCTTAGAGTTGTAGTGGAGCTTGAAGGGAAAAACTTGACAAGGTATAGACTAATGAAATTCAATACTAATCTCAAATAGGCATGATGATAGGGTAGAAGACTCATTAGAAAATAGAGAATTGAAGTAACTGAAGCTGATATAGAGTAGTGTAAGATTGTGAAGGAAAACCTTGATGATGTACATGTTTGAGCTTGATCTCCAAGGCAAGGGGAGGATTCATTAATGTTGATCAAGTGCTTAGTGAAAAAAATCAAAAGCAAAGGAAATTATGTGTATTTCAAGGATAAGCGTTTGAGATAGAGGTTTAGTGTATCTCGCAGTTCTTTCAAGAATTTTACAAGTCCTACAAGTATGATGATGCCATGAAAGGTGTCTCAACATGTATTTAGTTTCATATGAGGTTTGTAACCATTATTGATGACATATAGTGACTAAAATTATGTCAATGAGGGTTTTTAAAGGTGTTTCTCTAGGTCTTGGTTGTGTTATAGTCGTTATTGTGCATATCCTTTAAGTTCTTTATGAACTAAGTCTCCAAGAGTGTTGTATCCTGTGTGTAATAAAATGCTCCGGACGGATCGGTAGTTGAAATTACTAAGTAACATTGTATTCAAACAACCTAAGTTATGTTTAGCAATGTTGGAAAGGTACAATTTAAAAGGACATGGTATAAGTGTGAGGTATTTCAAGTATTTTTGTGCTCTTAAATAAGGAGTTTCATAGAGTTGTAGACATGTGAAGGATCTGAAAAGGAAATGAAGACTCATCATAAGTCATTGGATAAGGAAAACTAAGCGCGATCAAGTGGAGACATAGTATGCATGGTTCAAGGTTTGTACAACCATCTATGGTATTAAGAAAAGGTGAGTCATGAAGTTTAGGACCATAAAAAGTTGTCATGGCATTAAGATACACTTGAAATGTCATCAAGTATTGAGGCACTATGTCAAAGCACAATATGATGGTAAAAGAAGTGAGAATATACCCTACAGTGTCTATATAAGCTTGTTGAAGTAGGGGAGTATGCTCTTCTCATAAAGAAACATGTTTAGGTGACCTATGAAGTCTAAAGGGTGCTATGAGAGTAGGTTATGGATGATTTAAAACTATTTTGACCATGTATAGTCACGTGAAGGGGGTAACTATGTTGAAACTTTGGAAATAAGTAACCTACATGTCTGTGAAGAGAAATAGTCCTCTTCAGGTCACTACATGATTATTTGAGGTCTATCACAAGTAAGAAGTTGTTGTACTAGTGTAAGATGAATCAAAATGCATGATTGAAAGATAAGATGATGTTTTTTTAAGCATAAGGGTAGTTTTGGTCCGATTTCAAACAAGGGGCGAGTGTTTAGGTCTCGAGAAGAAGTTGAGAGTCAAGAGAAGCAAGAAAACAGTGTGATATAGGTCTGAGAATGCTCACTAAGACAGGGGGAGTTTAGATTGGTATTTTAGTATGCTAAGAATACGAGTTGTGAATGTCTATAGAGGTAAGTGACCTATTGACTCAAGAAGGTAAAAATTACATAAGAAAATTATAGAAAACATTGAGAATATACTTCGGAAAGTGATGAAGGAGTTGATCCATTTTCAAGTCATGCAAGTAAGGTAAGAAGCCTAAATTTTTGTGATTTCCATTAAAGTGGGTTGGTAAAATCTCAAGGGGAGCTATAAAAAATAGTTGCATGTTGTGTATGGCTTCTCATGGATGGAAGAAGTTTGGCTCGAGATCTTGTTTGAAGATGTTGTTTAGGAAAATAGTCCTAAATATGGTTCGATGGTATTAGAGATAGAATTGGTCTTATTGAGCATGAGAGAGACCTAGAAGTTGATGTTGAGAGTGAATGAAGGAAAAAATAGAGAGCGCATGTTTAGGGGGATTTTTTTGGCTCATTGCAGGTCTATAAGATCTTCATATGTTGTTAAAAGAGTCGAAAAGGAGAGAGTTTAGTCCTAGGGGGAGCTTCATGAGTCAAGTAAGTCAAGTTTGTGATTTTTTTCTATTGTGTGTTGTAATTTTCTATGTAGTAGTGTCATTGTTTCCTTTTTCATAGATTTCAAAGGGGAGAGAAGCATCAAAAAAATGGAAATGAGTCAAGTAGGTGTGTTGTTCATGTTGGTTGCCATCAATGTTTCTGAAGGTGGTTTCCATCAATGACAAAGGGGAGATTATTGGCCATTATGTGTTTTTGTTTTCATTCATGTCAATTTCATTTATGGAAAATTGATTCGATCTCCATGAGGTTTCATTTAGTGGTCAAACATGAAGGTTGATTAGTAGTGTTGGGATTTAATGAGTTTTATGAGGTCCTCGTGCATGGTCTAGTGAGCTAAGTCATAGTTTGAGGTCTCCCAAGATAATTGAAGGTTTTCATGAGGTCATACATGGTTGGTATGATGTGTCATGGGTGTACATGAATCAGTATAAGGTTATCAAGGTCAATTCATGGTTTTTCATGGTTGAGTTAGGTCATTCCAAGTCTATTCCTAGTCCTGGTACATACGAGAATGAGGTAGAGGAATGAGATTTAAATCTGATCATAATTTTCCAAGCATGTTAACAACATGGTGGCAGTTTACTTGTGTTGTATGGTGAGTTTCAAGTTAGAATGTATAGGTTTGGTGCTTCCATGAGGTCTTTGTGAAGTAAATAGCGAGAAACATGTAGTATAACACGAGATAAGTCTTAATGGATGGAGATTTTGAGAGATATTTGGGATGGATTGTGAGTTTTACCAATTATAATATTTTTCATGATGCTTCATGAAAAGTTTCATGTCAAAGTGAAGAATATTTTTGAAGATATGCAAGTTTAAGAAAAACCGGTAAGTAATAGTATGTTTTTAAGAAAATGTGGACCTAATGCTTGTTGTAAATTTTATGCTTTGCATGGGGACCTAAGATATTTTAAAATATATTATTAGTTTAGTTATTAAGGTTTCAAAAAAATAATGAGGTGGTTTTATCATCACATTTTTATGAACGATCGTTAAGAAGGTAAAGTGGTTTGAAACCCTAGTTAAACCCTAGCTAAGAGTGACTTGGAAAAGATTACTTGTATCAACCCAGTTTTGTTTTATAAATCCAAAGTGATTATTTTATGTTGTATAGGACTTCTCCATATTCCCAAAAAGGTAAGATAAAGTATGTGGCAATATGTGGGACCCACCTAAAAAATCTTGTTTATGAAGAGTTTCAATTTGTGGAAATGTTCTACAAAGAAGGTAAAGACTAAATTGTAATTTATGTCATCCCTGAATTTTATATATTTCCATGATATTTTAATATCATGGTTGAGGTGAAAATTTTCAAAGTGTGCCCTATTTGTGAAGACTAGTTTTGGGGCAGTTTGGAGCGATCTGTGGTAAAATTGACATTGCAGGAACTACAAGAGGAGTTAGGGATTCATTAAAGTTTTATTATGATCCTTATTCAGATACATTTCCATTTTTATATCAAACTTGATTATTGGATATGTTATTAAAAATTTATAAATTGTTATTTGAAGGTAAAATCTAGAGGTTGTTTTTTCTAGCATGGTGTTAAGTGGCTACATGAGGTAAAGTGATAGTTTTGAGTTGTTTATGCATGGTAAAGATTTATGAGTGCTTAGAAATAATTTATAAGTTTTTTCCATGATTTTTTTAAGTTTGGAGGTGGTTTTTGAGGTGATGGAGTATGTTGAGCCCATGTTTAGTTCTTGAGTCCTAGAAGGCTTAAGAAGTAGTTTGTAGAGATTTGCTTGGTTGAAGGCATTCCACTTGGAGTTGGAACGAGTTACAATATTTTACAAAATTATTATTTATATTTATTTCCATTGGTATAATTTTTTTATCGTGATGATGATATTTGATGGGTCATCCATGTCGGTTTGTGGAGAAGAAGGTTTCTTTGTTTTCAGGACAGGTCTTGCTCGGGCTTAATATTAAGTTGGTTGAAGCATGAGATATATTATTTGATGATTTATATTACTTGGAGAGTGAAGAGGTATTAATTTTTTTCCTATTGAATTAATTTTTAGGCCTTGGAAGTGGTATAAGGGTGTAAACTAGTTGAGTTTTCAAAATAAGTTTCTAGGAGGCTTAATTTGGAGAAGAGGAAAGTAGTTGTCATTTGAACACATTGATGTGCCATGAGATATAATGTGTATGATTATAATTTAAAATTCCTAAGTATCCTATTTATTTGTTACATTCCATATTTTAGTTTATCTTTGGTGGTTTTGAGGCCCAAAGGTGAAGACAGGGTCTTGGAAATAGTTGTTTGGTGAAGGATATGAGCTGCGGGCCCATGTTATGATTTATTTGATAGGTAAAAGTAAATGTGTGAGCATTATTTATTATTATATGTTATATTTCACATGTATGATGAATTCGGGAGCTTGATTAATCATGGTTTTGTGTTTTGTGGTTTTAGTTCATCCAGTGATGGGGTTTTGAGCTAGTTTTGAGCATGTTTGATGGTTTTAGGCATGGTTGGCCTAAATAGATAATATGTGACCATTGTAATTAATTTAATGGCATATTATTATTATTTATTCTTTAAATTAGTCATGAATGATTGACATCTCTTGGCTTAGAAAGAAGAAAATCATATAAAGTGAATTTTTGAGTCCATTTGTGGGCTAGTCTTGCATGGGTGAAAAGTGTGACTTGAGTAGAAGTGTCTTACAAGTATGAAGGTGTGATTTTAAGGCTGAGTAATTTTTTTCAGGTTTAATATTTATTTATATGTGTGTGCAAGGGCTTTAATCCAAATTAGTCCATGAAATACTAAGAGAGAGCTAGTAGAAAGAGGTGTGTTTGAGTAAGGGTTTGAGGAATTTGAAGCTGAATTTTGGGATCACTATCAGATGTGGTATTAGCATAATTTCAGTGGTCATACTTCATCAAAATATATTATTATGATTCATATTCATAGGATTCTCTTGTTGTGAGCAATATCAATAAGGGTTCAGGGGTTGGTACCTCACTAAAGAAATATCTTATGATGTGTAATATTCACTTGAGTATTTGTTGTGTGTAATATCAGTAAGTTTTCATTGGGTTTTCTTCCCTTTATGGTTTCCCACTTACATATTGTGTCTATGTGTTCTCTCTCATGTTTCATTTTCATTTGAATGTATGATACACACTTAATAACCTAATGTGAAATGTATATGGTTGAATGGATGTTGTAACAATGGTAAATGAAATAAAGAATTTGTAGGATTGATTCACCCCCTCAATCCATTGTGCTTCTAGCAATAATTTTTTTCATTTTTCTATTTAACAGAGTTTACTATTTATCTCTCTAAGGTTCAAAAATTGAATTTTAACAAGTAAAACCATTATGTGCCTATTTTTTATAAAAGTAAATAGGGGATTATATAGGGGCCCGACCCATTGAAGTGTATACAAAAACATATACATTATAGCAAAGTATATTAAACTTATTACATTATGTTTTAGTTTTCACAAATTCTTCATAAAGATCAAAAGAGGGTCAAAAAGTTCTTCTTTGGAGTTACAAATTCCCTACCATCAAATGTATTAAAAAACATTGTATATCACCCTCCATTTTGTGGACATCCCTAAATCCATGAGTTCCAAAATGCTCACTCGGGGGCCACTAAGGATTTTAATAAATTTTGATTTCCTCTTGAGAGACGAGACCCATTAAAAAGGTCATCTCCCTCCTTAAGGAATGGAATTTTCCAGTGAGAATTTTTGTTTGGCACTAATATTGATTGAACCGCCATCTAGAATTATTGATTTTGAAAATTTAATCATTGTTCATCGAATAGGTTAACTATTATGCATCTATTTTTAACCTATTATTGATTTTGACAATTTAATCTTTATCTCTACAGTTCATTATATAAAAAAATTTCTATCTCGGTTTATGTTGTGAGTTTATCCTTCATCTCCTAAGGATGAGTCATATGACTTAACAAATAACTATTTGCACCGGTTTCTATGGACTAAGCCAACCATTTATCTTTTATGGTTTATTGATTAGTTAGTGTTGTTTATATTTATGGATTAACAAATTGTTCCTTGAAAGGTAAAATAGTTAAATTAATGACATAAAATTAAAGTCCTAATTCTCTACCAAGAATGGTCCTAAATAGTCTTCTATTTACCCAAGTCTAATTAATGTATAAATTTCATTATTTTCTCTGTTGATTATGAAAATAAAAAAATTATTTTGGTTTCTTAAGTATAACATGAATCTAAATGTCTTATGTCTCAACACATATAGGAAAAATACAAAGAAATTATTGATCCAGGTGACTTCTCCCTTTCGAAACATATGTTGTCACCATTTGGCCATGTTAGTATTATATATATTAATTTATCACATATATGTCTTATACACTCATGTGCTTAATCTGTATTATGTTTAAAACAACATTAAATAATATAAGATTTGACCTTAAAACTAGTTTTCTATAATATATTGACCCTAACCAATTGTCCTAACCAAGTTTGGTTGAACACTGTAATAGTTAATCATGATTTATTTTGATTTAAGTCTCTATAAGAGATAAAATAATTATTTCAGATTCTATAGCTGATAGAAAATAAAGGTGAAGGTCAAATCCAAGACTACCCAGCTCTAGATAATTGACTTAGTCAGTGTACCAGGATTATAAGTTTATCAACATTTTAGACAAAGTCTTATTGACTTTATCTTTCCTTTCTAGAATATCCATGATTAAAAAATGGAGGGGCCTAGCTCTTTCACCATTCATTTTAATCTAATAGTTTACTTAATTCATTATCTAGTTACACATAAAACTCATAGCACAATAATCCTATACTGCGAGGAAAAGTGGAACCTAGAAAATAAGTTGAATCCTCTCTTGATCCAAATCTGATTCTTTGTGCATTGGAAAGCTTATGATACAATTTCTTTTCACACTTTCTTCACTTCTAGCCTTTGACTTTTCTAGATCCTTCTTAAATTATTATGCGACCTCTCTACTCATAAATCAAACTTTTTCTCTCTACTAAATTACCTAGTTAATCGAGTTGATTTGTTGTGCCCCCATTGGTGTATTTAAAATATATTTTATATATTTCTCTTAATATATTCTTATCTCTACTTCCATATCAACTTAGGTTGAGTGGTTTATAAATCTAAATGTCTTCCAAGTTTAATATTTTGGCCACAAGTTTTGTTCCATGAATTAATAAGTGGTATTGAAATTGGAGATCATGGATTTTTAGTTTGAATCAACTTTTGATGGATTAGTTAATTGTTATTTTTAGTTATGAAAATAATTCAATTCATCCATGTGTTAAATCGGATCGTATGTGGTTAAAATTATGACTCAACATGTATGAGCTCGGTGAGTTCAACAAGTCATTTTCTCACACTAAGCCTTGATTAAATCCCACATGTGTGTTGAGATATATGGGTAACATGATTCTATTAATTTAAGTTGGTTAAATGATTATATTCTTAGAGTATTGACATGTGTTTAAATGGTTGGTTGTTGGTTCAAAATGTGTTTAATGTTAAATACCTTGTGGACATGATTTCGGTCTTAAAGAGAGGACACATGGCCCAATAACAGGCCATATTCCTTGATCAATCACATGTTAGATGATATCTCGAAAATCATGATGTTTCATGTCATGGAATAAAATTTTATTCAAGTCATTAAGAGAAACATTTATATGGTGGTATGGAGACATGTGACCAAATCCCTCGTATCAGGGTTCACGGGTTTATGAGGTCGCAACATCCTTCATTCACGGGATATCAATATTCCCAGGAAACCACTACCCATATTTGGTCCAAATTGACCAATCACAAGTTCATGGGGTCACAAATTCGTATGGTTTACATGGTCATAGTTCTCGGGGTTAGCAAAAATCCCTATCGGCTTTGTCCAATGCGTGCCTATGGGTTCTCGGGGTTGTAAGGCCACATTCATGATTTTGGGGCCACATTCATGATTTTGGTGTCACAAAGTTCCAAACACAGTAGTATGATCAATGATGTGCCTCTAGATACTTGGGGTCACACTAGTTCTAAAATAAACAAAAGTAAACTATGAAAAATTCCATGAGCTTGATAGGGATCTTAGTGACACCCGTTTGGAACATTGAACTCGGTGACACACTTAGCTCGAACACGAGCTCGGTCAAAAAAATGTTGTAATTCGAGTTATCTAGCTCGGGTTAAAAAAATGAAATCTTGGTGAGTAGTTTAATCTTGACTAAGTTATATGGTAGCTCAGTTTAACCAATAATTATGATCTTGAATCATTAACATCGAGGATTAGATACTAAAACCTTTTATGCAACTATGCTTAATAAACATTTACTAATAGATGTATTTCTTATTCCACCCCTTTTTAATAAAGACAAAATTATCATAAGAAGATAAATATAGTCAAATCAAATCATGTGTGAGTCATTTTTGTAAAGCAACAATGCCCCACATAACTAACTTGATAGGAGATATTGTGTTCCTTGCCGCGGCGAGAGTTTAAAATACCATCTCATTGTCGCAAAGCAACTAAAATCAACATGTTGCATAAAGTGATACTCAAATATATAACTACACACACACACACACACACACACACACACACACACACACACACACATAAAGGTTAAATCATAACGAAGGGTTTTATAGCTTACGATTTGAAACCATTTCACATATACTAAACACACATGACAAATTCTCTCTTATCCAAACCCATATTTTTAATTTTATCGTCTCTCCTTGATGATACCCTTTCTTGTTAGCCGATAATATCTGCACAAAAGTAAATAAAAATACCCAATGCATTATCCATTCCAATAAAATCAAATCAACAAAATGAACTATAATCATCACATAAATAATTAATAACCCCAGCTTTAATCTGAATCAAATTACCATCTACTACTAATCAAATAAATTACATCAAATGCTTTGATCCCAAAACATTTCATACATGATAATTGAATCAAATCAAAGTAATATATATGATGTTGCATCACTATGGTAGAAGCAACCAAATCATCCAAAAGTCTTAGAAATAATAATGTGTAATTATGAGATGTGACATTTCTCTTGTATAAAACCAACCAAATTTAAAATTATAATAATAATGAAACTAACCAAAACAAAAAACAAAAAAATACACATTAAATCCTACAATTAAAAAAATTCTAATCTTACAACTTAATAAAAATTTAAAAAAATAGTCATTAACAAAAAGAAGCCCAACTCATTTATATTACTAATTTAGACTATATTACGGTATACCATATGCCTCCAACATTGACCAAAAGCCAATATTTCAAGGAAGTGTTATACACATGTCATGTAGTTTCGAGGCCACAAAATCGGCAAAAAAATAAGATCGATAGTAAAATTGAATATGTTATGGATGGGCCAAATCTCGGTTTTTGGAAAAAAAATTGTGGACATCTTTGGGCTAATTGGTGGAACTCGGACCGTGTCAAATCTCAAGTTTTATGGGTTTATCTATAAAAATTGCCGGTTTGTTTTTATTTATGTAGATCTACAAATGGGTTTGTTGTACATGTGCGCCTTTTCTAGTTGCTTTCAATTTGTGGGTCTAGTCTTTGAAGTGTTTGTGTGATACACTTAGTATTGAGTTGAGTATGGTTTGTATACATGGGATGGATTTTGTCGATTGTACTTGTTATTTGGTTACACTTCTAGTTTTTGGTTAATTACGATTGTTGGTTATACCCAAGAGGGAAATTGTCCACAATTAGTTATATTTACAATTCGTAGCACTTGCGTGGAGTTGCATCGGTGGTGATGATTGTGTGTGGTGGTGGCTCTACCAAACTATGCTAAAAGTTTTTATACGAGTGACCTAGCTGTAAACTAGTATGAACCTTTCACTCTCTTTTCGATAAAAAAGGGAAAAACACAATAAGCAAGTGCATAACTCCCCCAAAGGTGACATCATTTGTGCACAAGTTTAGAAATTTGAAGAAGGCCATCCTACCACTTTTCCTAACATTATCCTTTGGTCACATAGACTATATACCCTTGTCATTACCAGCCCAAAGGGCCTTAATTCATGATAGGTAAATGTTTTTCAAAGCACTCAAACCAGTGTTAAATCCTAAGAATGTTGGGGCTTTCACCAATCTCTAAGACACCTTTCGTTTTCTATTAATGTCATCATGTTACGTATAGAATATGGAATGAATCACGTATTCAATTCGAGAACTATATTCAATTCATATGTGGTGGGTGCGAATAGAGTAACCTCCTCGGCCTCATGGTTAGAGGTACTAACTCTAGTATGGTATGGTATGGTATGGTATGGTATGGTATGGTATGGTCGAGCTTCTCAAGTGGCCAACCATATAGATAAATAAGGTAATTGATGGCTGGTTATATAGATTGGGATTGGGTCCTCCCCCTTAAGGGGTGACCAAGAGCCATTTTCCCCCAAAGGGGGTGGGGGTTCGAGTCCTCTTATCCTTTATCCCTTAATCCTCTCCTTCCCTTAAATAGAAGGAAATGGATACTTGGAAACTTTGATTCTACATAATAATTTTCTAAAATTTGTTTGTAAGAGGTCAAGGGATATAAAAAAATTCTTGAATTCTCATGTGTAAGTATTAAAATTTTGAAGGGCATAACATTTTTAGGGAACTCCCTTTGAGGCGTCATTTTTTTATAGTTTGTATTTTTTTAGATCTTCACATTGGTGCTACTTTCATTTCCTTATTAATCATGTAATTTACACGTTTTTCCTTAAATAATTGTATACACATTAAATTATAAAGTGCCAACCTTGGGGGTTATTGCTGATAATTTCAAGGGGCTATCTTGTGCACTTTCATTTCTACAATCTCTTTTTCTGCATTATGGATCAAAATTTAGTTCCACTTCTCACACCATTTAATTATCATGATTAGAAAATAAAAATGCAAATATTCTTGAGGAGTAAGCTTTTACATGTGATCATGATGGGTCTTGAAACCAAACCAACATCAGATGTAACTAAATTTAAATGGTTTAACTAATGTGATGTGGCCTAAAGTATTTTATGTATATCTATATATCCTAATTTTCTCTTTCATATAGAATATGCTAGCACACCTAGTGACATCTAGACCATAATGGAAGGAATCTTTGGGAAACGGAATTTAATGAGGGGTCATGGATTGGAGAATGAGCTCATTAATTTGAGTCCAAAAAAATTTAAAACTATACAAGAATTCTTCACAAAATTAAAATCACTTAGATTTAAGTTGAAAAAATTCAGGATAGACAAAAAGGATGAGGAGTTGATTATTTCTATTCTTACTAATTTGGGTCTTGACAATTTAGTTTTTATTCTACTTTCCATGCCACTAGGAGTGCCCGGGATCCACGTGGAAAATTGATTTTCTATGTCCATGATTAGGAGAAATATAATCTTCTAGACATGGGTACTTTAAAGCCTTCTCGAGTCTCATTCCCTATTTTCTAGATAGAAAAAAAAAAACTTAAAACAAGGATTAGAAACAAAATAAAATGGAAAATGAGAGAAAGAAGGATCCATAATATTCTCTTGAGACTTCCTCTAATGAATCTAAACCTAATAAAGAGAGGGTAAAATGTTCCTATTGTATAAAACTTGGACATGATGAACATAAGTGTATATAGAAATAGATTGATCACATGAAACACATATTAGAGAAGAAAAATATTAGGGTTCCCGGTTCGGACACATATAGTTCACCAATTTGGGAGTTTACAAATGAAAACAAAAACAATAATGGGAAAATTAAGGGAAAAGAACTTGTAATAGTTGCATCTCAAGTATACCACATGGGCATCACATGTTTCCTTCACTTCCTTAGAGCCATGTTCTACACTAACTATTTTATGGGTGATCACACTTCTCTTTGAGGTATCTAGGATCGGTATGTTAACATAGGTGATGGGACATTTTAAGATTTTCTTTATGTACCTTCATTTTCAACTAATCTCCTATCAGTATATCAAATCACACACCATGGTTTATACTGAATGGGTTGAGTTCATTTTAGAATATGTGGTTATTATGGAGTTACATAGTGCTTCTATAGTGGTAATGGTGAGAGTAGATCAATAGTCTTGGGTCTATCTATTATCAAACATTTCTCCTAATGATGAGTCCTCTACAAATGAGGATATCCCTTTGAGTTTAAATCCCAACACTTTTATTCTAGTCATATTGTACTCAATTGGGTATTGATGATAGTTATGAGGATTTGGATTCACCTGATAAAACTCATGTTGATTTTTCTTCTAGTACAAGTGATGAGAATTTATAATTTAGTCCAAACAATGACAATAGCAATGAGGACTCACTTCCTCTATCTCCAAGTCATGTTTCAAAGGCTAATTACACATATCCTGAAATTCCTCACTTTTATCCTACTCATGCGTTAAAGGTTGATGAATATCCTCAAGATTCTCCATATTTCGGTCCACTTCCTACTATCTCAAAGACTTTTGGACCACTTCCTTCTAAAATTATGATTTCTAGTCTGATTTAGACTTGACAAACACTACATGATGTAGATGAGTAATTTTATTATTCATTAGATGAAAAATAGACACATTCATATTTTATGGATTGTTGGGAGTGTATAGGGGTTAAAAATATGAATTGAATATGTCTTGGATATAGTTTTATATGGCACAATTCCTAATATATTTTCCTAGTATGGAAAATACAAAGTATAAAATATGTAATGATCTCTAAGTATAGGTAGAGAATGTGAAGATTCTATTTGCTCAAGCAATGGAAGAATAAGGGCTAGTAAATGAACAGTCACCTTGAAGGATAGTAAATAATGTAAGCTCATTGTGTAGAAGGTTTATCCTTGAAGTGGAATTCCATTTTGAACTCGTGTCTAAGTCATTAATCATTAATATACTTCCATTATATTATTTCATCTTCATGTCACTTGTTTATCTCTCTCAATATGTTTCTTTTATGTATTTATTGTGTTATTGCTTGTTATATTCTGTTTTATCGATTGATACTATTTTAATAGAAATAAATATAATGTTCAAAGTTTTTCCTAAAATAAAACTTGTGGAATTCCCTGATGAGTGATGTTAGGGATCTTTGCTCACAATGGTTCCATTGTTGGGACCTAAAAATGTTAAAATGGATATTAGGACAATGGGATGTGGAAAGATGTTTATAGGGGAAGATGAAACATTTTGCGAGAAGATAAAGAGGACGTGATGGGAATTCTTGTAGAAAAATTAGGTTGGAACACATAAATGGAGAGAATTTCATGAGATATTTTGGCGCGAGCTCTAAGAATAATTAGTCACATGGTTATCTCTGCTAGAATATTACTATTTTAGGTACAAAGAAAAGGAAGAATATGAATGGATGGATGAGAATATATTAGACTAGAATAAATTGGATACTAAATGGACCCAAGTTGTAGACCAATGACTGCAAATATTATTTATGTGTGCATAATTAAAATTGTTATTCAAAATTTTTGCTCATTTGATTTTATCGAATTACATTTTATTTTTGGGTTGTGAGGTGAATTTTTCAACCAACTCCCTCTCTTATTAAAAATTTTATCTATGGAAAAGGCCATGGTTCCAATTTCGTGTGATATGGAGTAGTTGGGTAGGCACCAAACGAATGTAGTACCAGAAGAAGGTGTGAAGAGGAAAGGTCTAGAATGAAAGTAGACCCTTGAAGGTTACGAGAAGGATAAAAAATAATAAAAGAGAAGAATATAAAGACTCCAAAGAGAATTGAGACAAACAATATATGAGGAAGTCTAGGTGTTATAGTTGGGAAGATGAGAGCAAGCTGTAAGTAGGATTAGATTAGGAAGAGTGATTGAGGAAAGAGGAAATGAACCTACTACGGAGATAGAGGCTAAGAGAGAAGGAGAAGACCGAAGTGATTGATAGGGTGTGTAAGGAGTTGACCTAATAACGGTGACTAAGAGGGTGTAAAGAGATGTGTTGACCAAAAGTATGGAATTTTGAAGAGGATATAAGGAACAAAGGAAAAATAAGGGAAAATAAAGTAAGATATTAGAGATAGTTGGGTGTGTTTATAAGGCGTTATAACTTAAATTGGAGAAGCCGTCATGGAGAAAATGGTATTGCGTAGATATAAGATAAGTAGTTTGCAATCGGGAAATCGTACATGTTCCACATATGTTAGTAGAAGGTGATAATACCCTTCTTCTAAGATATATGTCTCTTGATCTAGATAGAGAATTGATAACTTGGGATTGTTTGAATGATTGGGAGCAAATATGAATTTTGCAAGAATTGAAGGAGAATTTGAGTTATCCAAAAATAATATAACCAATGTTATCTATAATTTTTGTGGAATTAGATGTGGAAGAAATTATGAGGGAAGTGGACCATTCCTTGAGAAGAAACCCTTTGCACATATTTTCTCTAAGCAAGAGTAACAAAAGGAGTGGGAGTGTAGTAAAATAATTCTATGAGTCCTAGATAAATAGTAGTATTTCTATAATTTGTAAAATCTAGCAACGACTCTTCATATTTTGAATAGGTGAAGCACGAGATCTATTAAGGCAAGTGTGAGTAAAAATTAGACACATACAAATCCTAATACAAGATCAAGTAGTGATTCATTAAAAATTGGTGTGTAAAATAATTTAAGAGGTCCGACTAGTGTAAGAGGAAATATGGCCCATATTCCTAATCTCTAAACAAGCTTACAACCTTATGATTGGTCCTCTAATCCATAAAACTATTTTCTAACATGTGAAATGTGATGGGTTGCAAAGGGAGTTACATATGATGATACTAATAAATGTGAACTCATAGCAGCATTACATCGTAGGAATTTGGAATTCAAATACTCTATCAACTTGAATGGGAAGACATTAAAAGAAATTCACAAATATTTTACTTATGAATTCAAAAGGAAGAAGTGTGTAGGCCATACTATTCAAGATTTAAAATAAATCAAACAGAATCATGGATATTTTTAATGGAGCGTGGTAAGAGGTTTTACGATCTAATGAACAAAACCACTTTTAATTTCTATAAACCTAGTAAGGATATTTGGTTTTGGAGGAACTTTGCCCATTAAGATCCATTTTATGATTGCCTGAGACCAAATTTACCACCAAGGAAGAGACAATAAAAGTCTTTATTTGTAGAAAATATTTAATACTATGGTGATAGTGTGGTAGTAATTCAAAAGCGAGAATCCAAATTAGATGTTGTAATGCAAAGATTAGAGTTACAAGAAGGAAAGAAACCAAGGTGAGCATATGGTACACAAAATGTGGAGATGAAGTACACCATAAGAATGATTATACAAATTCTCATGTATTTAAACCATTATTTACATCAGATTAGAGAGGGGAATTGTGTGAAATTCATAGGGTATAGGGACACTTGCTCAGCTAATGTCATTTGGTAGAAAGTTATATTCCCAACCTCAAAATGTGGTGTGTATTTTTGAAGATAAACTATACATGAGACCAAGGACAGAGAGTCTTAATGTATATAAAATAGGAGTAACAAGGATGCATTTGTAGTTTAGATGAAATTATCTATAAAGGCACAACCAATTTTTCCATAGGTAGAAATGGTCATATTTACTTGACCGAGTGCACAAAGGGCTCCTCCACCACCTCAATCTAATACATAATGGACTCTAAAATCTCCATAACAAATTCTAAGTTGGGATCTACCTTCTCCATAAAATACTATGGGTTAGGCACCTTCTTCACCCCAAAAATAACCTATGTGGAGCACGTCTCAACCGCAAGGTCCTTATGGAGGATATCAAAAATAGAATCAATGATGGAGTGCCATAAAACACCATATGGTACACAATAAGGAGAATATCAAGGTGTTTATCGGTGAAGGAAGATGGAACCTCAATCCTAGATATAAGGAGTGAGATGTTACTTTTACAAAGAACTAAATCACATTGCACAAAATTGTCCCTCAAATCTAAAATGAGAAGTATATTGTGCATATTGTAGGGTACATGCGCAACATCACACCAAAGATTGTCCCGCATTGGAGAAGCAACAAAAATAACAATTGACTCGGTGTATTATTCTTGATCTAGACTATTAGAATTAATATTATCATAATACTTATGATTTTATTGTCATGTTAATGCTTAGTTGCCAATTTTTTTAGCATGATTATGTGCGAGGCATACAATGTCAATTGACTTTTTTTTCATTATTGCTTGGTTTAAATATGATGTTAGGGATATGTTGATATGAGATTTGCATGGATTATATTTTGAATATACATTATTTTGTTGTCTCTTTATCATGTATATGCTAACCTGTCTTGGCAAGTTATTGTATTTGGCCCATGAGGATAATTCATGGGCATTATTAGTATCATCTAATTATGATGGTTTAGCATATGGAATTTGATGGATTTTTAGAGTAGCATGTATCTTGTAACAAATTGTGAAACATGTCATGGTTGAATTGTTGTGATTTCTAACATCTTGTATAATGGACGGATGAATTTGTAACTATTTGGTTAGTTACATATGTATGGTGTAATTTCTTGAGATGTGTGTGATTGCTTCATTTAACATATTTTATCGAGCAAGTATGATGTTTGCAATTAAGTGTGTGGGAAACAAATTCACGCTACATGAGAACATGGGACTCGGGGATTGCACCTCCAAGTTGTAAAATAGGCCATTTGGGATGGATCATTTTCCCTTTTTGTCCTTTATTTTCATGTCATTGAATAGAATGGAAATATGAAATCCATAATCATTGCATGTGTGTTAATCATTTGGTTAGTCACCTTGGCTTGTTTATCTCTAATTGAACTAATTCGGTATTATTTATTCTAATCACTTATTTAGCCACTTTTACAGGTTAATGATTTAACAAAATTATATCTATGTAAGGACACTAATGATTAGATAAAATAATAATAGCATACAATATCTAGCTATAAAAGTAAAAGCAAGAGTGATACATAGAGTTTATAGAATGACTTAGCTTGCCTTCGTAGGTCCTGGACCGATTCTCGACCGATGAACAAGATGAAAAGGAATATTCTCAATTGTATAAGATTTTGTCTAATTTTGGAATGTAACAATCTTTGGGACCAGAGCACTTAGAATTGGTTATGGCCTCCTGGCACTAATGTACATTCTCAATGTTAATGTTTGTGGAACAACTTCAGTCCTGTTTCTTTTTGTCATTTCTTGTCACTTCATTTTCATTGTAGTCACATCAAGTTTGTTGTACTACTATTTTGTCACACGTTTACCTACAAAAAAAACTTTGGATACCTACACATTACTCAAAGCCACATTAGATGAATAAAAAACATGCATAAACTTGACTCAAACTAACCTTGATGGTCACCTCAATGTGTTTTTCACCGAGTATTGCACTAGATTTTAGAATCAATGTATATAGTGTGTGTGTGTGATTGAAATAGTGTCCCTTGAGCTAGGATGCCCTAGTGTCAATCGCACAAAGAATAACAGTTAAAACTACTTTATCCCAATGTAAATGTGTGGTATAGAATTCATAATAAACCCTCATATGCAATGAAGTACGCGGTCCTAAAATTTATTCCTTGATGTCGTAGATAGAAAATATTAGCTCCTTGTAATAGTATGTGCCTATTGAATTTTTTCCCCCTAATGAGATTAAATAAGACATGTATATATATATGATACTTCGCTTAAGTTTCATCATTAAAAAGTGAAATTTCAACCCAAAGTGTAGTAAATAAATCCATGAAAGTTGTAACATCTGAAAAATTAGAAAAAGGGAGAAGAAGGTTAAAAACACTCGGAGGGGATAGTAGTGCTCAAGAGCTCTTATCCCTAATGGGTGGTTCAGTGCAAGATGTCGGAAAGGTAAAATAGTGGATTTAGAGTTGAATAGGATGTCAATGTAATGATTATTTCTCTTTCTTAGGAATCATGCATATAAATGAAGTATTTAGAGACTAGATGTACACAATAAGTGTGTGATTTAGTGACTATATTTTCCCCCATTTATGTTGGTGAATAAGGATTTGGTAACATAAAGTAGAACAAAAAAGTGTACTTTAGGGAGCCGAAAGAAGATTGTGCCCAGTAGCATGTCGAATGAGTGTTGTAGCATGCCAAATGGAATAATGAAAATGTGTATCATGGAATTCTAAGGAAGGGAAGGATAAGGATCCTAGGGTGACCTTTATATGCATGGAGTGATAATTATGTATGTGTGTGTAGTTCCTTGTAATATCGTCTTTATTTGCAGCATGCTTGAGATTTGCTTATCTGTTTCTTGTGTGTTTTTCCTACATTGAGATAGGATAGGACCTGCAAAATAAAAAAAGTGTATTCAATGCTCTATGTAAATGCAATTGAACTTTAACTTGAAAAATATGTAAAATTGGAAATGCATATTGGAAAAAGCTAAACCAAGGGGTTAGAGTACACTGAAATGCTTGAAAGAGAAAGAGGTAGAAATTTGTTCTTGCTTGTAGATTTTTTTCTTAGGAACTGGTTGGAATAATATGAAGGATTTAGGCATTTTTCTCCAAACTAAGGATTTGAGCATTTCATATCTAAAAGTCTAATCTTGGCATCCTATCACCACTAAGGGAAAGTGTATTGGGAGAGCTCATAGGTTTTACCCTCCAACCATTATTACTTCTCCATGGATAAGTGTCACTGCAGATGATCACAAACCTAATTTGTAACTTGCCTCGGGGGACACATTTTCCAAGCATATCGTTATCCTATATATGCCCTAGGTGTCACTTCCTTATTTTTTTGTTGCTTTGGTTCTGAATTAGTGCTTTGTGACATGCCACTGACTTTAGTTCCCATTAGTAATGCTGATTGCAACCTAAATTTGATTGTGTAATTGTTGAAATTAGAGAATGCTACAGAATTTGTAGCTATTGAAAAAAATGTAACTATTTCTTCCCCAGGATAAAAGCACCCATGTGGGACACTAGTGCCCATTGCTCTGTCTATATATTATGCGGTTCTATCTAGGCTAAGTTTTGTGGTCATTTTTTTTGGCCCTATTCTATGACTAATTTCTATTTTGTTCTGTTGATTGTGATTTTGTAACTAATGTATGTAACTATTCGGAGGGTGAAGAGGTTCAACCAATGTTTACCCCACTTGTTTAGGGTGCATGAGATGAATAAATGTGAATGAAGCCCAAACAAAGAAGGATGAAATTGACATGCATATTTTATATAGGGATTCCTATAAGGGAAATAGGGATTATGCATGGTAGTTACCATGGTGCAAGAAAAACAATTGGAAAATGCTAGCATACAAGTTTTAGTGAGAAACAAGCAATGCACATGGAAATAGCAACTAGTAAAAGCATATAGGAAAATAGTAAATAAGGACACAATGAGAATCCAGTTGTATACATGGGACACAACTTAGGATTTCACAAGACAATCAAGATGTCAAGGATTTTGCAAGAAAGGAAACAAGTAAACATAGGGAATCCCCAAAAACAATGGGAAATAAGATATAAAAACAAATCATACAACCATGATTGGAAGGAGTCCTACAAGGAAAATGCTACACATGAAGTACCTGTTAGCATGTTAGGAAAGATAAATAGTATGCCACAATGTAATATCTGAATATAGGAATGAAAATGTGAAATATTACAATGATAGAACCTGATAGTAAGTGGGAAAAGAGGAGTTCCCCCTGGAGCCTCAATAGGACTAATAATGGATAGGGTCAAGAATATTACATCATGTAACAACTTATAAGTGACCTACATTCACCTCAAGATACCATGAATGTGCATATGTGTATGAAAAATTTATAAAAAAATATTATGAACCATAGTAACATGATAAGAAAAGGTGCAACATATAGTAGTATAAGGAAGCAAGATTACATCCAATCAAGATCTAAGAAAATGTGTTTTTATATTTATTACAAATATGTGAAAGAGAACATCTAGAAGGGAGGAATAAGGATACCCTCGGTGTATGTGTGTAAAGTGAGGTTCATGTAGGTAAGGATTCCCTCAATAGTCAAGTATGAACTAGGAACAAGAGTGCATCATCGGGTAGTGTGGGGGAATTAGGATGCCCCAAATGTGGATGTCAAAATGATCTATGCAATGAGAGTAGTATACAAGGGCCCATGATCTGCTAAAGAATATGAACATATGTGAACATGAGATAAGGACCTAGTGTCATGTGAAAGTTCATGTATCATAACATGTGGAGAAACTAGAATAGGTAGAACATTGGTAAACACAAGAGCTACCAGAGAATAATGTCAACATGGTGAGGGGAAAACCCTATATATTCCAAGATCCCAACTGGATGAGTAGGAAGTGTATAAATAATAAGAATGTACCCATTAGGAGAAAATAGAATAGGTGTAACATTGGGTGTGTTGGAAATAGTGGAAAAGTAAGTGTAAACATAAGGATCAATATGTGAGTCAAAAGATGTGTAACTTATAGAATTCTAGGAGGTTCATCGGTATCAATTTCAAGCAATGGAGGGAGACATGCAAGAGTCATCAAAAGTAATAAGTGTAATTTAAGAAGATCGGAAGCAATAAAGTAGTACAAATTAGCCCCTATGACCGTAGACAGAAATGTGGAAAGAGGGTAATATATTTCCCCTATGGACGTAATAAGATAAGGTGCAGCTATAGTGAATGAATCATGCATAGAATATCATAAAATGATAGCATTAGGAATCATTGCCAAATCAGCGTATAGTGTTCTAAATTTTGATGAGGAAGGTGCAAAGAGATATGTAACAATGTAATCACTAAGCATATGATCAATAGAAGTGCATCAAGATTGAAATGAGAGGATTATCATGGGTACCAATAGAAAATTGATCGTGTATATCAATACCACTATGGTGCATCCTAAGAGGAGAAGGATGCGCAATGTAGGTAATGTCATCAGCATCATGTATAAATGGAATATTACAAGGAGTAAAGCAACATGAGGTGTGGAATCGACTTTAGCAATATTCATAGAAGGTGTAGCAAAAGCATGGGTAGAAATAATTGTATGCATATTATGTAACCAAGGATGGCCTAGAAGGATGGTATAAGGAAATCATGAGGAATAACATGACATAAAACATAAAGAGTGCAAGATCCCACATAGAAGGGGAAGAGATATTTTCCCAATAATTTCTTAGGTGTATCATCAAAGCCATAGATACAAAGAGTAGATGGATTGAGATGAGTAGCAGAAATTCCTATTTGATGGAGAAAGGATAGAGTGCATATATTAAGACCAGATCCAAGATCAACTAGGACACGCTTAACAAGGAGATTACAAAGTTGAACTTGGATATAGAATGGGGAAGCATTGGAATCAAAGGTATGGGAAGCCATGAAAGATCTGATAATGGGCATGTAAGGAATGGGTTCACCAAATGATTTAACAAAATTAAATCTAAGATAAGGACATTGTTGATTAGATAAAATAATAATAACATACAAGATCTAGCTAAATAAGTACAAGCAAGAGTGATATATAGGGTTTATAGAATGACTTAGCTTGTCGTCGAAGGTCTAGATTGATTTTGGGCTGATGAATAGGATGGAAAGGCATATTTTGGATGATATAAGGTTTTTGTATGATTCTAGAATATAACAATATCACTCGACAAGAGCGCTAGAATGGGACAGTCCAAATGGATGCTAGCATCCATTATGGACACTAGTCTCTGTGGAACATCTTTGGTTTTAGTTCTTTATATATCACTTCTTGTCATTTCTTGTTTGTTATAGGTCATTTCAAAATCATTGTACTACTACTTTTTCACACATGTACCTACAAAACAAACCCTAGCTACTTGTACAATACTCAAGCGCACATTATATGAATAAAAATATGCATATGCTTGAGTCGACTGACCATGGTGGTCACCCCAATGTGATTTTCACCAAGCGTTTCACTACATTTCAGACTCAATTTATTTCTAGTGTGTGTTTATGTGTGTGATTTAAATAGTTTCCCTTGAGCTAAGATGCCCTAGTGTCATTCGAATAAATAATAACAGGCTACAAATATTTTTTTCCAATGAAAATGTGTGGTATGGAATTCAATATAAACCCTCTTATACAAAGTGAAGTATGTAATCCCAAAATTCATTCCTTGATGTAGTAGATAGAAATTATTATCTCCTTGAAATAGTATGTGCCTCTTGAATGTTTTCCCCCTAGCGAGGTTAAATAAGACATGCATATATGTGATTCCTTCGCTTGAGTTTTTCATTAACAAGCAAACGGCTGACCCAAGGTAGTAAATAAAGCCATGAAAGATGTAACATCCAAAAATTTAGAAAAATGGAAGAGGAAAGAAGTTCCCAAAGGGGAAAGTAGTATTTGGGTGCTCATGTCTCTAATGGGCGGTTTGTATAGGGTGCTACAAAAATAAACTAGTGGAATCAAATTTAAATAGGATGTCACTAGTGTGGAAAATTGTAAGGTGTAAATATAGAAAAGACTAATAATAAAGATAATAAGGACAAAAGTAGTATTAAAGCAAAACAATTTTTTTTAATGACTATTTCTCATGCTTAGGAATCATGCATATAAATGAAGAATGTAGAGGCTATATGTACATAGTAAGTGTGTGATTTAGTGACTACATTTAAATAGTTTCTACTTGATTAGGGATGGGTTAATTGAGTTTATCTTTGATTAAGAGTGTTTGTGCCACCTAATCATGGACTATGTGGGCCCCACCACCCCTCTTAATGATCCACTTTTCCCAAATCTCGAATTTGGGATAAAAGTGGAAATTTGGAAGGGTGTTTTGAAAGTTGGGGGTCACTCTTACATCAAAATGAACCCCATAGACCCTAACTATGGGTAGGGGACTCTTCCTAAGGATAAAAATATTTTTTACCTACCTTTTGACCCCTCTCTTGTCCCCATCATCATTATGTTTTTTATTGTTGGTACCACTTTGAATTTGGGGTCGCATATTTATTTATTTTGGTTTGTTATGAAAATCCTCCTTCATTATGATTCTTGTCTCATTCTTAAAAGAGACCCTTGGGATGACTTAGAATTGGAAATGAATGGCTGACACTTGTCACCATCCCATTGGTGGTATTTTTAGCCCTTTTCTTATTTAACCCTCCATTTTGGAGAGTGTGGGGACTTCTTGATTCATTTTTACTTGGAGATTTTGGGAGCCTGGATGAGAAAGGATCTTTTGAAGTTGGACTTACAATTTGAAGGTTGGATTTTTCTTGTTTATGAGGTATCCCTCACAAATTCTACCTTGATTATTTTATTTAAAATAGAAAATATGTTTTTGCTTGTTTATGTATGGATTGTTGAATTTATATGTATATGGTTGTTGTAATGCCCACAAATTTACCACTCAAAATGTAACCAAAAACTAGTATTTATTTTTCTATTATATGACGCAACACATAAAATAATTTCCCTATTCACCAGACACATGAGCACTAACACTTACCTTTTCATTAAACCAATGTACTCAAGGTTTACAATTACACTTTTGTATACACCGCATATTATTAATGTAGAAGTATTATCTTTTTGGAAGCATGGCTAAAGTCATCATGTCTCACAGGAATACACAAGAGATGAGATTCATTTCATTTTATAGTTAAATCGAGTGTTAGTGATGAGTCTATAAATTGACCCATTAAATCATCAAATAATAATAATTTTACTCTAAAAAATTAATCAATGCATTAGATGGTTTGATTGATCAAGTCCAAAGTAGGGAAATAATACATCTTATCCTTATTTGAACTATGTGGACTAATGATTGAGGTTTTTCTAACTAGCTACTTTTAAAAGATGTATGGTGATGTGTGTAGGTCAATAAATTCATAATAACCACCAATGCAAGGTGTCACAGTCAAGGTTGGACATGCCTACTCCATTATGAAGATTGTTTTGGAAGAAGTTAATGAAGACTGAAACTAAAGAATTTGGTTCCTAGTTCTTGTATAAGTTGTAACCAACTTCCAAACTATTTTCATATCCATCTGCCTAGATTATCTGGGCGTGTGATGGAGAGGCAAAGTGGATATAAAAAAAATTCTTAACTTATGTGATAGAGGATATATAGAGATATATAGATATTCATATAGAGATTTAGATATATATAACAAGATAGGAAATAGAAGGATGTAACTAGAAGTAGATATATTTATTTCCATTTTGTTTTGTAAGAAACTCATTTTTGAATGAATAAAAGCATGTTGTTATAAGAAGAAAATTGTGTCAAAAATACAATCCAAGGGAGAGAACGGGCCCACTCAAACGAGGAATTGGCTATTATGTTATTTATGTTCATGTTTTTCTTGCATTTTTGAATCATGCAATGAGTTTATAAACAATCATTTGCAGCATTTTCAATATTCTAGTTAACTTAGCATTTATCTTTCAGTAGTTATTTCATTACATCTTCTTTTAATTCCAAAAGTTTCATTTCAAATTATATTTATTTTACAAAGCATTTCTTTCTTGCATGTTGGTTTTAGTAGACTAAATGTTGTTTGAATTGTTGTTTAATTCTAAGTAGTTTAGAGTTATTGCTTTCAATAGTTTTAGAATTTGATTTCTTTCAGTAGTTAGTGAGGTGAATAGATAGATCCAAATAGACAGATAAAACCCCCCAATAACCACAATCACTGGCACTATTTATATATTTATTACCTTCATTATATACTACCTTGGACACTATCCTTGGTTAAAATGGCATCAACTTCAAGTTGGTTGATTAAATGATTGGATATCATAGTGACTCATAATTTTTGGCATCATTGTTGGGGAGTGTGTCATTGAAGAAAGAATATGTATCTAGTAGTGATATCAACATTCTTCCAAAGAAAATAAATTGATGTATAGGCCACGGGACGCTATGGGAAGATACATACCTAGGAACTCTCAACGCATAACACCAAGTGGAAATATCATGAATATTTTGATAAAAGAAACTTGGGAAATTGAAACTGAATCTAATTTTCCTCCTAAGGAACCAACATCCCTTGATACTCCTGCATTACAAAATCTCTTCAAAGAAATGGGTGAACGAGTGGAAGATCCTCTTCAAGGGAACAGACCCATGGGATGAACCTTTACTTATCCCATTATCCTAAACAATGAAGAAGAAGCCCCTATGAAGAACATTTCTCCATCTACATTTTCTACCTTCATAGGAATGTCAACAGAGGACCCAGACCAATTTTTATTTGAGTTCAAAGTCTTATGTCAGACATATGACTACAAAATAGATAATCAGAAACTCAAACTCTTTCCTTCCACCCTCAAGGATTCTGCCATGAGGTGGTTTATGGGGTTGGAACCTAACTCCATTCATTCTGGAAAGAAATGGAAACTTGTTTTTAAGAAAAATACCTAGATTATTATAAAAGAAGGGATAGGAAGGAGGAATTATTTCAAATAATACAAAAGAGAGAGAACTTGTAAGATTACTTTAAAAAATATTTTTTTCCATAGGAGTGGATATCAGTTAAATGAAGAATTAAGTAAAAAAACTTTCTCAAAGGACTTGATGAAGAAGCTAGGGAATATCTCAACCTAATGGGAAGAGGAGATGTGAATAAGCTTACCCTCTAACATATTTTTGAGTTGTGCAAAATTTATTCTAGAACAAGGGGAAGTATTAGGAAAAATATAACTATGAAGACTACCTTTGACACTTCACATCTCATGGAAGAACTTTCCAACATGAAAACAGATGATTAACACAAAAAAATTCTAATTTGGATGGGTTAAAGGCTAAGAGTAATGTTACCACAAAACCTCTAAATGTGTATTATCCTAGGTGTAGTAAAATGCATCCTTTAAAGGATTGTCCTTTAGACCACATAGACATGTGCCTAATTTGTGATGTCAATGATCATGATACTAATCATTGTAACTTTCTTCCTTTTCTAAAGTAAATATTGAACAAATTTTCTCAACCAATAGGAGAATTAAACTATGTCCAAAGAAAAACCAATCAACATGTATTTCCTCCAAGACCTACTCCAATTTTTTTGTCAATGTAATGGTCCAATCAGACTCCTCCATCTACTTGGGAAAACATGATTAGATGCAGCAAAATTGGATGAGTTTTCTGAATCAATAACCATAGATACCTCAATTCAATCAATAAAATTGCATACCACTAGTTAACCCACAACCATGGCCAAATCAATAATGGTCTCACCAAAAAACTTCAACTAGCCAAGAAAATATCCACCATTACATGCTTTAATGTCACCACCTCAATAAAACCCACAAGGAGGACAAGTAAATTAGACAAAACTTCCAAATTGAACCACTCCCAAATCCAAAAAATCGGAGACAACTTCAATTAATGAAGCTAGACAAGAAGGGACAATGAAGGTAAAGTCTATCAATAACCTACAGTTGAGATCGGGAAAAACATTAAACAATCATCTAGTTATTGTCACATAGATACCTAAGGAAAGGATAGAAGTTGGCCCTATTGTACAAGAAAAAATGTGGTAATTACTAAAGCATAAGATAAAAATGTTCACACTTACCCCTTTCTAGAGAGAATAAAAGAAACACTTGCCAAGGAAGAATTTGCATTAGTGCAAGAGCTGAGAAAATTACATATTGAGATTCCACTTTTGAGATAAATTAGGGATATCCCAGAACTTAACCAAACTATTAGAGGCCTTTTCATAAAGACACCAGGTAGAAAGAAATAATACCCAAAAATAGTGTAAGTTGATGGAAAGTTAGTTGATCTATTGGCAGGAAAGCTGCTCTTACCTAAGTATGGGGATCCAAGGAGTCCAATCATCACTATTACCATAGATGGAAAAACAATATCTAATGTCTTGGTAGATCTTGGAGTTGTTATTAATGTAATGACAACAGACACATTGAATCTATTGTCTTTAACAAGATTGCAATCAACCAACATTATCCTTCAAATGGCAGACCAGTCCATTGTTGTACCAGATAGATTCATAGGATATGTAATGGTTATAGTTGAATCATGGGAATATCCAATAGACTTTATGATCTTGCAACAAAAAAATAAAAATTTGGCTATCCAATTATTTTAGGAAGACCTTGGCTTGCTATTGTTGTTGCATTTATTGATTGTAGGTCTAGAAATATGATTATCTCAAATGGATCTAAAGAAAATAACATTTCTCTTTATCCTCCTACTCAACCATGTTTAGGAACTTGTGAACATATGTGGGTTGATGGACCAAATCAGAATTATATGAGCCCTTCCTATTTAGCAATGATTATAGTAAAAAAACATGTGGATGAAATAGAGGAACATATAAGAACCTAAATGAGAAAATTAGTCTGGACCTAGAAAGAACCATTCTACCTTTGGAAAGAATCATTATTGCTCTAAAAGAACCATTTTGTCTCCGAAAATAACCATTCGGCTCTAAAAGAACCATTATGTCTCCAAAAGAACTATTCTAGCTACAAAATTGTCTACTTTGGCTCCCAAAAAGACAGTAGGGTTCTAGAGGGTGAAATTTGTAAATAAGGTTATGTTGACATATATGATTATGCCCCTTCTCAACCATGTGCTTATCATGAGAAACCATGTATTAAATTTTTATTTATTTTCCTTTGGATAGAATCATATCTTTTTAGGGGAGAATTTTTGAAAACATAGCAATATTTGACAAGTTAAAACCTCATTTATGTCCTTTGAATTCTCGGTAAATGAAAACAAGTAGGAAAATCTACTTGAGATTAAAAATATATCCATTTAGCTAGGAAAGTAATTGAACATTGGTAGAAATTTAAATGGTGATCAGGAAGCTAAGGTCATTAATGTTTTGATAAATCATTCTAAATCCTTTGCATGGGATTATACTGATATGAGAGGAATACACCCTAGCATTTGTACTCATCACATTTATACTGAAATGTTAAACTAGTCAAATAACCACAACGCATGATCAATCCAACACATAGAGATATTGTTAAAGATGAAATAGAGAAATTGTTGAGAGTAGGCTTTATCTATCCTATATTTGATAGTTAGTGGGTCTCCCCACTTGTTATAATTCCCAAAAATAATGGTAAATGGAGAATCTGTATAGACTATAGGGAGATTAACAAGGCTATAAAGAAAGATTATTTCCCTCTGCCTTTTATAGACCAAGTTTTGGATAATTTGGCAGGTAAGAAATATTTCTCCTTTTTGGATGGATTCAATGGCTATAATCATATTTTATAGCTCCATAAGATCAAGATAAAACCACTTTTACATGTCCTTGGGAACATTTGCATATAAAGTTTTACCATTTTGTTTGTGTGATACACATGTTACCTTTCAAAGGGAAGTCTTATCTATTTTTACAGATCTCACTAATGATTATATTTAAGTGTACATGGATGATTTTACCATCCATGGGGCTACTTTTCAAGAATCTTTGAGTAATTTAGAAAAATTGTTAGCAAGATGTGAACAACACCAACTCTCCTTGAGTCATGAGAAATTTTTAATTATGGTTGATCAAGGAATTATTTTGGGTCATCATATATCTACTAAAGGTATTCAAGTTGATCCTAAGAAAATAGAAATCATTACTAACTTTCCTATACTAGAAAATTAGAAAAATGTTAAGAGTTTTTAGGTGTGTAGGTTACTACAAAAAATTTATTAAATATTTCAAAAAAATTATTGCGCCCATGTTCTCTTTACTTATATAGGACCATGTTTTTGAATGGACCTCTCAATGCCAAAAACCCTTTGAAGTTATAAAAGATAAATTGACTACTACTCCAATTTTTAGAGGACCCAATTGAGGGAAGATTTTTTATATTCATATTGGTGCATCCAACAACGCAATGGGAGCAGTTCTTAGTCAAAAAGATAAAGAATATAAAATTTATGAAATTTAATTTATTAGCAAGAACTTAACCCTTACAAAGAATAATTGCACCACAACTAAAAATATTTTTTGGTTGTTGTTTATTCTTTTAATACATTTAGACAATATGTTATTGGCTATAAAAAATTTGTATACACAGAACATTCAACAATAAGGTATTAGACAAATAAGGTTTTAGGCAAACAAACCGGTGATAGGGAGAGGATTATCGATGGTTACTTCTTTTGAAAGAATTTTATTTGACACTCATTGATAAACCAGGAAAGGATAATGTTGTTGTTGACTTCCTCTCAAGATTGAATGTTTCAGGTGAAGGAGAACCTGTTGAAGACCATTTTCCATATGAACACTTATTTGCAATTTCAGCACACTCACCATGGTTTGTTGATATTGCTAATTATCTAACCACGGGAAGTTTCCTATTTATTTTACAAGAAAATGAATTTAAAAATTAGTTATAAACAATGCTACTTATACATGGTGTAGTAAAAATTTATTTAAATGTGGTCTTGATATGGTGCTTCGTGGGTGTGTTAGGGAAGATGAGGTGTATGACATTATGAACCAAGAGGGGGACATTATTCAGTTAAGAGGACAATCCATAAAATCCTTGGAGTTGAGTATTATTGGCCTTCCATTCACAAGAATGTCAAAAGATACATATGGAAATGTGATGTATGTCAAAGAATGGGGAAGCCTACTGTGTCAATTGAACTTCCCCTTAATCCTAAACTAGTTTTAGGACCTTTTGAGAAGTAGGGAATTGATTTTGTTGGACCAATAGACCCCTCATCTTATGGAAAAGAGTACATGTTGGTGTGCATTGATTATGTCACAAAATGGGTGGAAGTTTAGGCCCTCCCTTTTGCTAATAAAAAAGTTGTAGTTGATTTCTTGTACCACAAGATCATGCAAATATTTTCAGAACCTAGAGCCATAGTGTCAGAAAATAAGGACCTCAATTCATGTCCAACATGACTGAGGTATTTGTAGGACTCTATCAGATCAAGCACCAAAATTCGTCACTGTATCATTCTCATGCCAATGGGAAAGTTGAAGTCACAAATTTATATAATTGGAAACCATTTTAACAAAGGTTGTGGATGCAACTAAGAAATATTGAGTACTAAAGCTTCTTGAAGAAGTTTGGGAATATAATACAACATGGAAAACCACCGGTAGGCTTTATCAATCCAACACTCGAGAGATATTGTTATTATGAAATAGATAAACTATTGAGAGTAGGATTTATCTATCCTATATTTGATAGTGAGTGGATCTCCCCTTTTTATAGTTCCCAAAAAGAATGGTAAATGGATAATCTTTGTAGACTATATGGATATTAAAAAGGCTACAAAGAAAGAGTATTTCCCTCTTCCTTTAAAGACCAAGTTTTGGATAATATAATAGGTAAGAGATATTTCTCCTTTTTTATGGATTCAAGTGGATATAATCATATTTTATATCTCTAGAAGATCAAAATAAAATCACTTTCACATTTGCTTTGAAAACATTAGCATACAAAGTTTTACGATTTAGTTTATGTAGTGCACTTACAGGGCAATCCTAGCTATTTTTGTAGATCTCACTAATGATTGTGTTGAAGTGTACATGGATGATTTTATTTTCCATGGGGCTAATTTTCAGGAATCTTTGAGTAATTTAGAAAAAGTGTTAGCAAGATGTGAATAGCACCAACTCTCCTTGAGTCATGATAAAATTTTAATTATGGTTGATCAAGGAATTGTTTTGAGTCATCATATCTCTGTTAAAGATATTCAAGTTGATCCTAAAAAATAGAAATCATTACTAACTTGCTTGTACCAATAAATCATATTGATGTTAAGTTTTCTAGGCAGGAAATATTACTACAAAAGGTTTATTAAATATTTTAGAAAAATTATTACACCCATGTTCTCTTTACTTACAAAGGATTGTGTTTTTGAATGGAACTCTCAATGCCAAAAATCCTTTGAAGTTATAAAAGATAAATTGATTCCAATTTTGAGAGGACTATTCGGGGCAGCTTTTTCATATTCATACTAATGCATCCAACAATATTATGGGAGTAGTTCTTGGTCAAAAATATTGAAGCATAACATATGTATGAAATTTACTTTATTAGAAAGAACTTAACCCCTATAAAGAAGAATTACACCATAACTAACAAAATGTTTTTAGTGGTTGTTTATTCTCTTAATAAATTCAGACATTATGTTATTGGCTATAAAATCTTTGTATACATAGACCATTCAACAATAAGGTATTTGCTGAAAAATGTCAATGGTAGGGGAAGGATTATTAGATGGTTACTCCTTTTGCAAGAATTTAATTCGGCAATCATTGATAAACCAGGAAAGGCTAATGTTGTCGTTGAATTCCTCTCAAGATTGAATGTTTCAAGTGAAGGATAACTCTCTAAAGATTCTTTTCCAAATGAACACTTATTTGTAATTTCAGCACACTCACCATGGTTTACTAATATTGTTAATTATCTAACCACATGGAAGTTTCCTATTTATTTTACAAGAAAAGAAAGAAAAATATTGGTTAGAAACAATGCTACTTATACATGGTGTAATGGAATTTTATTTAAATGTGGTCCTAATATGGTGCTTCGTAGGTGTGTTAGGGAAGATGAGGTGTATGACATCATAAGAGCTTGCCATGATGAACCAAGAGGAGGACATTATTTAGTTAAGAGGAAAATCCAAAAATCCTTAGATTTGGGTATTACTTGGTCTTCCCTTCACAATAATGTCAAAAGATACATATGGAAATGTGATGCATGTCAAAGAATGGGGAATCCTACCTTGTCCAGTGAAATGCCCCTTAATCCTCAATTAGTTTTAGGACCTTTTGAGAAGTGGGGAATTGATTTTGTTAGACCAATATACCCCCATCTTATGGAAAATAGTACTTATTGGTGTGCATGATTATGTCACAAAATGGGTAGAAGTTCATGCCCTCCCTTATGTTAATGAAGAATTTTTAGCTGATTTCTTGTACCACATGATCATGCAAATATTTGGAGCACCTAGAGCCATAGTGTCTGACCAAGGACCTCAATTCATGTCTAACATGATTGAGGCCTTTGTAGGACTCTATCAGATCAAGCACCGAAATTCATCACCATATCATCCTTAGGCCAATGGACAAGTTGAAGTCATAAATAGAGAATTGGAAAACATCTTGACAAATGTTATGGATACAACCAAGAAAGATTAGTTACTAAAGTTTCTGAAAAATTTGGATATATAATATGACATGGAAACCCTCTAGTGGCCCTATCAAGTAGAGAAGATTTATGATAATGGATCAGTCAAGCTACTACCTATTGATGGAGACAATACAAATAAATTAGTAAATGGACATAGATTGAGACCGTATCAACAACCTTATAGAAAAAATGATTTTACTCGAAAATTTAGTCATGTGCTGAATTTGGATTCATGGAAGAATGTAATTCTTCCACCCTGATGTGATAAAGAAGTTCATAACTTCAATAAAGGGAGAAAACTAGAATAAAAAATGACAGTATTCTATTCTCTTATTCCACAAATACAAAAAAATAAACATTCATAAAATTGAAAAAAGAGTAGCATGCGATAATAAAAGGCGGGGATGAATGAATTTCATAGTATGCACACTAACTCTTAAGTCTTTTTCAAATGTAGGGGTGGAAGACCAAAAATCATAAGGATACATGTTTTAATGAGGTAAGGTGTATTTATTTTTCTTACCTAGGGATTTTCTTTCTAAACATTCCAATGCATTTGATTAAATGTGATTAAAAAGTAAAACAGGAGGAAAATCAATAATGATATGATTACAACATGATGTCGGTTAGTTTATGCATAACATTTGGCACAGATGAGGAAAGGCGGTGGAATTCATTTCAAATTGAATCGTATAATGGGAATTTACATCCATCAATTTTAGCACCACAAAACATGTCACATGACCGCAAAGGTTAGGGATACACCATTCACATAACTAACATTGGCAAGTATCTACCCAAGAGAAGAAATTTATAATTAAGAGATTGTTGCTCGGAAAAGAAGTGCTTGTTGTTTTCAAGAGAAAAAACATTACTTGTTCTAAATATTTCACCTTGTAAATTTCAATAGGATGGGATAGAAAAAGAAATCGAACTGAAGCGGTCACGTTACTCTACATAATGTTGCGGTTGCTCAAGTTTTCCATGATGTAGGTTGGTTGTATTTCTTTAAAAAATTGAAGGGTATGATTCTCAATTGGTAGAATAATTTGTTGTAAAATTTTGAAAAAACTCACAAAAAGGTAAGGGGATAAAAATTGAAGTCAATAGTATTATTATCAATACCATATGTGGCCTCCCTAACTTTGGCATCAAAGTCACAGGGCATTATCCCATAAAAATCTCATTCAACTATTCCATGAGGAAGGTGAACCCCGTCTTGAAATCATATTCAAATCTCAAGGGATACAAAAACGGAAATTCAATTTTTCAAAACCTTTGTATCTTATTGGGTGAATAAATATCTCTCTTGTGATGGGAAGCGATTTGTGTCGCGTGGGGTGAACGCATATTACAAACAACATTATAAAATTTTGAAGAGATGAATTAGGGTTTATTTACTATGGGATGGAATATTTGCATTCCCCCTACGGGATCGTTGGCTCCGTCCTCTTCCATGTTTCTCCCTAGATCCGTAACGGACTCTCTTAGTGGCCTCTTGCACGTGTCTCTGCGGTGCGATTCTGGGCACCGATCTCAAGAAGAATGGTGGCATTTGTGGGTTTTCCGAGCCACTTTCGGTGCCAATTGTTCTGGTGGGAAGGTTGGTTCTAGTGAGGATGCTCTACCTCAATAGGCCCTCTATGTGAAGCACTCCTACTTGCATGTTTCGGTTGCACTTATTTTTCTTTATCTTTGGAACCTCTTTCCGCTGCAAAATCTTCTCACTTGGTTTCTTTGGGGGAGTCATTGTTACAGGTAGAATATTTTTTCTCCAACCTAAGGTTGATCTATTGTTTCAATTCCTCTGGTCTATGTTGCAACTCCTCCACTCTTGGATTTCTTCATCTTGGCGTCCTCTTTTGACTGGTAAAGTTGATATTTACCCCTGTGTAAGGGGGTTTTTCATTGTGGTTTTTAATTTTGTTGATGATATATATTTTATCCTTTCCAAGCTTTGGGAACTATAGAAGCATCACTTGTTGATGAAACCATGGTTTTCATCCTTTAATCCACTCACTTGTTTACTTTGATGTCAAGCATGCATGAGTTCTTTTACATCATATCCCACTACTTTTTGGGGGAGGAGAGTTTGACTTCTATTAGTAATGTTTTGGATAGGTTTTTATCCATTGACTCTAAAATGGAACTTTACACACATACTACTTATGCTCGCATCTTGGTAGATTTGGATACCTCTCTTGATCTACCCGCTTCCATTGATCTCAAAGTGTTGGATAGGATTTGGTCACAACCTCTTGACTATGAAGGCTTGTCTTTCATATGTAGGAAATGTTTTTCCTTGGGGCATATTTCTTCATAGTTTCAAAAAGTGAATCAGCAGTTGAAGGAAAAAATTTCTTGGTGGAAGGATTCCCACCCCAGTCTTTTGGTTGTTGGGCGTGACTTAGATTCCTCTTTGGAGGATTTGGAAGAGATTCACAAAGACCCTATTTTAGAAGATAGGGGGCTTCCAATTGTGATTCATGATTTTCCCCTTGTGGTGGGGTTGGCTGGGTCAGATCAAGTGGAAAAAAAACTCTTGAAGGGGGAGTCAATTGTTGAAACAACTGAGATCTCTAATGTTCATCATCTAATACATCCAGATGAAAATATGGATCCTTATAGGAGTGATGATTGGAATGTCATAAATAAAAGAAATAAAGTAATTTCACTCCCTAAATTGAGATTAGGATCCCATGATCGGGATCCCTTGGCGTAATCCATATATTGCTGGAGCTAGGGTGCTATAGCCTTTTTTCTTTTTTCTCATCAAGGTTTTTGTACTTCTCGCTACAACCCTTGTGGCCTTTTCATCTTTTGTTACATGTGGGCTTCTTTTACGATAAGCTTCATTTCTTTATTTCTCCTTAAGGGCCTTTTGTACAAGGATGTGGGTCCTTTCAAAACCCCCACATTTACCCTTTTCCAAAATTTTGTGTTATGTGGGGATTCCATGAGACTTTTAATCCACCTTAAGCAATGGAGGGGAAACCTTGAACTCACGCTTAACCTCCTAAGTTTCTTAGTTGAGGTCATCGGTACCATGGAAGTAAAGTACACTAAGGGCAAGTCCTCACTCAAGCACTATGGGCTTATACAATTGGTTTGAAAATATCATTTCTTGAAGAAACCAAAACGCTATGGGAATCTAAGTCCCTCTACTTGAATGGTGCAGCTTCCGTATGTGCATGCATGAAAAAGTGGATTTCATGGTGGCCTTTCGACCCAGAGATCCAACAGGGGCACTCCACGACCCCTGTGGCAAAGCTAGCAATTTCTCACTAGAGAAGAAACTTTGTCTTGGAAAGGGAAGGGGAGTGGAAATGGAGGTAGGAGAAAACTAATGTTGTGAGTAGAATATCAGATGCCCACACACATTAATTAGAAATTTCATTTACATGCATTTATAGTTAGAAGAAAAAAAAATCCATGAGGAGAAAGCTACTGAAGACCAATGAAACTCATTGGTCATGAAAGTACCAATTAATTCCTCAATCAAAAGGTAAAAATTCCTTCTTTTATTATTGAAGCTCGAGCGAGTTTGTACATAGCTTTGAGAATGGAAGAAATTCTAAGAGAAGAAGAAAAATAGAAGAAGTGTGGCATTTTTATCTTTTTTTCAATCATGAGCACTCTGGTCTTTTTGAAATCAATCACCAGACCCTTGGAATGACATCGAGAAGCCATTATATTCTTCAAAAGAAACCATTACAACTTCACAAATCCTCAACACCTTTTCAAATTCCTCTGTTGTGAAGAAAACACTCATGGCGGGTTAAAAACCAGATCTTGCAAAGCAACCGTTACATTCGATTTTCCAGTTTAAATATAGACCATTTGATTTGCTCCTCTAACTCTGAAATTGGGTCCATCCATGTGGCAGGAAGGGATTGGAGTGGTTACGGGGAAGCCTTTGCATTTTGTGATTTTTATGAGATTTGGCAATTTGGAACAAATTGGCCCACCCCACTTTGACTTTTCAACTTAGACACGTGGCACGTTCTTATTGGAAATGGGATCATGCCTTTTTCTCAACATTTTAACCTTTTTTGGAAAAAGGCTCAAAAACTCAATTTCCTCCATTGGCCCATTGCTCCGATTTGACTAGGACACGTGGCACGTTCTGGTTGGAGATGGGGTCATGGGCTCTTTTCTAAACATTTTAACCTTTTTTGGAAAAAGGCTCAAAAACTCAATTTCCTCCATTTTCCTCCTTTTTGACTTTTCAAAAAGATTTTGACTTTTGACACGGGCTTCATTTGACTTTTTGGAAATTGGGGTTCATGGAACTTTTCTAACTTTTAACCTTTTTGGAAAAGGGCTCAAAAACTCAAAGTTCTCCAGTTCGTTTTTTCTTTTTTTGACTTTTTCAATTGGGGCTTTTCCTTGATTTGGAGCCAGCGCGAGCATTCTAGAACTTTTACTTTTACACTTTTTTGGAATTTTTTAAATTTCCAAAAGTGCCTTTTATGGCCCTTTGCTTTGACTTTGACTTTTTTTTTTTAACATTTTTGGCAATTTTTTTTTTTACCTTTTGACTTTTGAATTTTTTTTTTTTTTTGACTTCAAACTTTTTTCTTTCTACTTGTGGGCTTTAAATTTTTGCTTTTACCTTTATAGCCTTTGATCGGGGCCTGGGGAAAATTTACCATTTTTTCCAAAAGTGACCAAAAGTGACCAAAAGTGTTAAGTTCACCAAAAATCCTGTTCCTCCCCATCCAATAGGATTGACCACGTACCTGCATTCATTGGGGTCAAAATTTGATGGGAAAAAGACACCCATCATCCCGAATGTGGAAAATACACAGAGGAAGAAAACTTCATCATTTTGAGTCCAATTTTGAATTTCCTTCACGAACCAGAGGCATGGAGGAAAAAAATGATTTGATGACCTAGGCCATAGAACAAGTGAACAATTTTGATCAAAAATGGAGGTTGTAAAGAGGATATTACGTGCACAGACCGGGAAATGGAGGATTTCTAAAAATGAGCAAAACAGAGGTTTAAACAGCTCTAGGGCATGACTTTTGCTAATTTCTTGAATCTCTAACTTGGCTTAAACACCAACGAAGGGCATGAGCTCAAAAAAATTTGAATTTGGCTATGAAAACGTAGAGTAGTTTTGGGAGACAACAGCTGGCTCTAGCTTGGGGACATGGCGTGAACTGGGCATGGCTAGGGCATGACATGAGGATCCAGAATCTCAAGTTTCAAAACATATTACGTTGACCAGTGCCTTATCCATTGGGCCTTGTAGAGTCATGTACAATTCTGAGAAAGAATGGAAGAAGGAGGAAACACACAAGCCAAACCACACACAAAAAAAACCAAACAAAACTAAACCAAAACCACACAACAGAAAAGGGAAAAACACACCTACAAAATCACCTATGGTACAAGGCGGGGGACAACCCACTTTCACTTGATGATATAGTTTCAAGTATTTCCCACTTTGAGGAAATTCCAATGGCATTCCATCCAAGTATGAGAGGAGAAAAACATTCTCACCACAAGCTCCATGAATTTGGAATGGGCCGAGCCATAATGAATCAAACTTTCCATGGCTGCCCTTTGGTTCTCTTCTCTTGTCCCATAGCAGGACAAAATCTCCAACCTTGAATTCTCTTGCCTTTTCCCTCTTGTCAAATATCTTCTTCACTTTCAATTGGTGTTCTTTAATTCTATCCACCACTTGGCATCTTCTTTCCTCCAGCTTCTCCAGGAAGAGGATCCTCTTGTCAATGGAGTCTTTGTATTGACCATCTTCTATTTCTTGCAGCAACTTGAGAGCTGGCATCTCAATTGTGAGAGGAATCTCTACCTCAACTCCATACAACATTTGGAAAGGTGACATACCTATTTCCTTCTTAGGAGTGATCCTATCGGCCCACAATGCATCATATAACTTCTTGTGCCAGTTCCTTTGATTCTCATCTACCAGCTTGCGAACAATGGTCACAATGTTCTTGTTGCTTGACTCAACTTGCCCATTTCCCTATGGGTAGTAGTCAAAAGAGTGAGATAGGGAGATTCCAAAGCCATAACAAAACTCTATGAGCTCCTTGGAAGAGAAATAGGTGGCATTGTCTACAACAATTTTACTGTGGTATTCCAAAATGAACAATGATATTCTCCTTGATGAAGTTGCAGATTATTTTAGAGTTGGCTTGCTTGGTTGGGATGGCTTCCACCCATTTAGTGAAGTAATCAGTTGCAGTGAGTACATAAGTATGCCCTGCACTAGAATGAGGATTCAAAACACCAATAAAATCTAGCCCCCATTGCTGAAATGGTTCTTCAATCACCACAGGCCTGAGTGGCAATGCAGCTAGTTGTGGCTTTCCAACAAATTGTTGGCATGCTTTGCATTTGGAAACCCAATCTTGAGTGTCTACAAAGATGGAGGGCCAATAATATCTCCCTCTGAGGATCTTATGTGTGGTGACCATGACCATTGTGAGAAATGTCCACCACAAGCTTGATCATGATATGCCTTGAGCAACTTTTCTTGTTGCTCCTTATCTACACACCTGAGGAAACAACCATCTAGGCCTCTCTTGTAAAGTGCATGATTCCAGATCACAAACTTGGCTTGCCTTTAGCTTGAGTGTCCTTCTTTTTTGTAATCAAGATGAGGAGGGCATTCTCCATAAGTGAGGTAGTAAGCAATGTCAACATACCACTCATCAGTAGTGGTGACAAAGAGCACTTGTGGACTGTCTCTGAATAGGTTGAGAAAACACCATCCTTTTCTCCCTGTTGAGCCTTTGAGAGCTTCATCTTCAGCAATCAACTTGCACAAACCATTTCCTCTTACTAGATTAGAGGGTCTAATCTCCAAGTCATACTCTTGGGTCTTTGCAATCCAACTTCCTCTCTTAGCCCCAGGATCTTGTTGAGTCAAAATGGACTTGATTGCACTTCCAGGGACCATCACCACTTTGTATGGGAATTGAGAATGTAGAATCTGAAACTTTTAACAGCTTTGACCACTGTGTAGGCATGTTTCTCCAATTGGTTGTACTTTAGCTCATGATTTTTCAAAGGACAACTCATGAAAGCAATGGGTGCTTCCAAACCTTCATCATTTTTTTAAACAAGGACAACAGAGAGGGTATGTTTTGATGCATAGCAATACATGATGAACTCCTTGTTGAAATCTGGAGATACAAGAGTTGGAGCTTTGGCAATGGCTTTCTTGATCTCCTCAAATGTTGTTTTTCCTTCCTTATTCCACTTGAAACTTGCTTGAGGCTTCATCATGGAAGTTATATGCTTAGTCAGTTCAAAAAACTCAGGCACAAAATGATGAAGGAAGTTTACCTTTCCAAAGAATGAATGAACTCCCTTCTTGTTGGTTGGTAAGGCTAGTGCTTGGATAGCTCTGATCCTCTCAGGATCAATGTGTGCTCCATGTTTGTTCACAATGTGTCCCAAACTTACCTTATGTGACTCCAAAAATGCACTTCTTTGGATTTAGAGAAATGCCATGTTTCCTACACCTTGCAAGGACTTGCTCCAAATGACAGATATGATCTCCCCTCCTCTTTGAAAAAACATGAGGTCATCAAGGTAAATGACAATGCAATGTTTCAAATCTTTGAAGGCCAAGTCCATTGCTCTCTGGAAAGTGGCTCCAACATTGATCAAGCCAAAAGGCATTCTGTTGTAGGAAAAAGTGCCCCAAGGTGTTGTGAAGGTTGTTTTGTTGCAATCCTCTTCTACCACCTTGATTTGGTTGTACCCTGAGAATCCATCAAGCAAAGAGAGCATTTCAGATCCAGTGACTGCTTGCAAAATATGATCCATGATTGGAAGAGGGTAGTTGTCCTTGAGAGATGCTGATTCAGATTTTGAAAGTCTACACAAATCCTTATTTCCCCATTCTTCTTCCTTATTGGCACAATGTTAGCCACCCATGTTGAATGGTGGATGGGGAAGATGATTCTAGCATTGAGCATCTTTGTCACCTCTTCTTTGATAACATCGAAATCTTTGGATTGTAGGGCCTTTGTTTTTTCTGAAGGGCTTAGCTCCTTGCTTCAAAGGAATGGAGTGATGCATTTCCTTTGGCTGAAAAGATTTGAGTTCATCATAGGAATAGGCCAGGACATCTTGAGTACTTTTTTAGCGAGAAAAAAACTCTCTTCTCTTCTTAGTGAGAGCAACATTTACCAATGTTAACCATCCTTGGATTCTCTAAAGTGCCAATGTTTTCTTGATCAAAATCAGATGGACACCGAGAAGACTATTTTTTCTTTCTCTTGGATGAACTGTCATGCTTGTCAAAGAGGTCTTCCAAAGAAACTAGGCCTTTGGGGATTTTGTTTCCTTTCAGTTTGATTACTCCCTCTTCATCAATTCCCTCAATTCCTTCCTTCTCTTCTTTGGGGACTGATTCATGGTGTGGGTTTTCACTTCCTTCAAAGAAAATATTATTGAAGTTATCCCTTTGTTCTAAGAAGGCTAGGATCTGATTGTCATCATTGAAGACCTACCAGTGATTTGCATTATCTAGTATGCTTGGGTCTGAACACCATCTCAATGGTCACTTTATCCTTGCCAAAAGAAGGATGAGGTGTCACTAAGGAAGATTGACACTGCTAGAGAATCATCCTTTTCATTCTTCTCCCTAGGGATAGCTTCAATGGAGAATGCATCAAAGGATTCAATGCAGTCCCACACTCTGTTTCTATAGTGCCTGAGTCTGGGGTTTTTCACCTGATATTGTTGGTGGACCTACTTTACCACAACCTCTACATCACCTTTGCATCTCAACTTCTTGATTCCCATGTCCTCTGTTGCATTCATGCCTAAGAGTAATGCTTCATACTCTGTTTTATTATTTGTATTGTCAAATTGCAGCTTGTAGGCAAAAGGATATACCTCATTGGAGGGAGAGTATAATACTACACCAGCTCCTGAACCTACTCTGGAATGACTTGCCATCAAACTCCATTGTCCAAATTTGGTCTTCTTCTTCCTCCATGAGAAGTGGAAAGTTCTCTTCCTTTTGTGATGTAAGGAAGTAGTTTCCTAGCCCACAATCTTGAAAAGGATGTTAGCTCTTGGATCATCATACTTTCCTTATTGTGAATTTCATTTTTTTGATTGCAAACTTCTTCATTTCTCCTTTCACTGGGATAGTTGTAGATGACCAATCCATTTTTATTTCTCCACCTAGATCTCTACAAAAAATTCTACTCAACAACATACCAAAAGATGTTGGGATGTCTACCACCAAAATGGTCAGGAGTATCTTCTTGTCAGGGTAATCAGCTAGTGCAACTTGAGCATCCTTAATCCTTCCTACCAATGGAACTTGTTTGGATTCCATTGAGTAGCATGTGCCATTTACCCGGTCAAAGTGAGGCCAAGAGCATTTGTAACTTTTGTTGGCATCACATTATCTGAGGCTCCAGAATCTATAATGCAATTGTTCAATTGGAAACCTTTGATGAGAAGTGACAGGTAAAAAGGCTCAACTCTGTTGGTGGTGGAGGCACTGAGGGCTAACATGTTTTGAGAAGATGGTGTGGATGGTGTGGGAAGTAAGCCTTTAGAATTAGAGATTGAGGATGTAGAGTTACCACCCCAGATTGCCTTGATGAATCTATCAAATTGGGCAGGATGTGTTTGTAGGTATTCAATTTCAGAGAGCTTGAACTTTGGTTTTGCTAGCATGCTCTACAAAGTCAAATGAAGTTATGGTAGATGAGGAAGAGGTTCCAGCAGTGGATGAGGACTTAAATGGTAGATGTTTTGTTTTACTTTTGGTGTTGGGTTCTCCTTTTCAAATGTAGCAATTGGCTTGGAAGGAGATGGGGGTGTAGCCTTTGATTGAAATTTAGATGTTCTTGCAAAACCAATATTTAGAAGAGAATTGCTCTTAACAACTTTTGAGTTGGGAGAAGAATCAGATAACTTACTTGGCACAATAGTGTGATCCTTGACAACTAGTGAATCTGATTTCTCTCTAGGCTGATTCCATGGAAGGTGGTAATGGTGATCCCTGCTTGATGATCTTGTTTAGTGGAGGCTTTGAAGAGCTATCTTCTTTGTTCTTCCTACTCTCAGTTGTAACTTGAGGCTGAAACACCATTCTTGGATTGTGCATGAGTGAAAACAACACATGAAAAACTTGGAGCTTCTTCATCACCTTTCCTCCTCATCATCAACATATTCAATCAGGCCATTGTGCATGCCAACCTCTTCAATTTCAAGATAGTTTTCATAGTCATCCATGCTTTCTTCTTCAGTTTCCTCAATGTTTGTTCCTTCTTCTGATTCCCTAGTGTCACAGATGGCATTGATTGGTGGTGCTTCAAGAGCAAATCCTACGAGGAGGTGGAGAAATTCTTGGTCTATCAGGAAGATTTGGTCTCCTTGGAGCATTCCTCATTGTGATTTGTGATAGTTGTTTCTTCAAAAAACTAGGTCATTTGCCATTTTTGGAACATTGGATCAGTGGTGACTGAATTTGAACTCTGACCTTTTTGCTTCCCATTTGGTCCTTTCACTTTTCTAGAAAGAATTAGATCATCATCAGTCTCAATTGCAAAGTCTTTAGCTTCCCTCAATGTTCTTGGTTGGGCTCTTCTGAGGAAGAAACCAACTTTTGATGGCAAAGCACTGATGAAGAACCTTTTCAAGTTGTTTTTAGAGGGTACCACATCTTCTGGGATCCTTCTTGTCAACCTATCATACCTTGCTACAAAATCTCTCATTGATTCAGAGGTCTCCTTCTTCATCTGAACCAATTGGACCAGCAGATCTGACAAATCTTTTGTGCTCTTGAACCTATGTTCAAATGCACTTCTTATATCTTCCCAACATGTGACAGATCTTGGGGGCAACATGTAGAACCATTCAACAACTTTTCTTGGAGTGACTCCACAAAGATCCTAACTAAACATCTTCATCTTCAACTCCCAACACTCCACAAGGTGATGAATGCTGCTACATGTTCTTCTTGGGAGCTGAGAACCATCCCCTTTGAATTTTGGGAAGTTCTTTCTTGAGCCTCTTGGGAGCTCATGAAGTGGTTGTGGAAGAGCAAGTGGACCAGTATTTCTTCCCCATGGTACGTTAGGCCTGCGTACTTCATGCTCATGATCACCCATTCTATTCTTGTTTCTATCCTCCGGTCTTGCTAAGGCTACTTCTGTTGTTGCTCTTTCTTCTGCTTCAATTTGGAGTCTTTCTATTTCTTCAAGTTGAGCCCTTATCTCCTCTTCAGCTCTTGCCTCTCTTTCAAGCTCTTCAAATGTGGGATCAATTTGTCCTCCTTGCCTCAGTTTTGGGTGTATCTTCTATCAGCCAACTTGAAAGTTTATGCTCTTCTCTGGGGTGTTGGAATTTGTCTCTGCCTTTCCAATTCGACAACACATTCCTCTTCCAGGTCCAGAATCCTTATGGCAATGAAGTATTGATTGACACTTTGTCTATTATGCCAAATAGCTTCTCTCATATCAGAAGCAATGTCTTCTTGGATGTGAAAGAGTAAATCAGGTCTCTCAATAGGAGGATTTCCCAGAATAGCCATGATTTACATCCATGTAGTTTGTGTGATTATTCAATCTCCAGAAACTTTTCTTCTAGAATCTTTTTTTTTTTGTATTTTATGACCCTGAGGTCATTTTTAGGTGCAGATGCTAAAATCTACCCCACGGTGGGTGCAAAAAATGTTGGCGAGAAAATTTGTCTTGTGGACAAATTGGTGGGTTTCAAGCCAATCGCTATGGGAATCTAAGTCCCTCTACTTGAATGGTGCAGCTTCCATATGTGCATGCATGAAAAAGTGGATTTCAATGGTGGCCTTTTGACCGAGATCCAATAGGGGCACTCCACGACCACCATGTGGCAAAAGCTAGCAATTTCTCACTAGAGAAGAAACTTTGTCTTGAGAAGGGGGGGAAGGGAGTGGAAATGGAGGTAGGAGAAAACTAATGTTGTGAGTAGAATATCAGATGCCCACACACATTAATTAGAAATTTCATTTACATGCATTTATAGTTAGAAGAAAAAAAATCCATGCAGGAGAAGCTACAAGACCAAATAAAACTCATTGGTCACAAAGTACCAATTAATTCCTCAATCAAAGAGGAAAAAATTCCTTCTTTTATTATTGAAGCTCAAGCGAAGAGTTTGTACATAGCTTGAGAATGGAAGAAATTCAGGAGAAGAAAAAATAGAAGAAGTGTGGCATTTTTCTCTTTTCCAGGTACAGAGCACTCTGGTCTTTTTGAAATCAATCACCAGCCCTTGGAATGACATCGAGAAGCCATTATATTCTTTGCAAAAAACCATTACAACTTCACAAATCCTCAACACCTTTTCAAATTCCTCTGTTGTGAAGAAAACACTCATGGCGGGTTAAAAACCAAGATCTTGCAAAGCAACCATTACATTCGATTTTCCAGTTTAAATATAGACCATTTGATTTGCTCCTCTAACTTTGAAATTGGGTCATCCACGTGGTAGGAAGGGATTGGAGTGGTTACGGGGAAGCCTTTCACATTTTGTGATTTTTTATGAGATTTGGCAATTTGGAACAAATTGGCCCATAACCCCACTTTGACTTTTCAACTTAGACACGTGGCACGTTCTTATTGGAAATGGGATCATGGCCCTTTTCTCAACATTTTAACCTTTTTTGGAAAAAGGCTCAAAAAATCAATTTCCTCCATCGGCCCGTTCTTGATTTGACTAGGACACGTGGCACGTTCAGTTGGAGATGGGGTCGTGGCTCTTTTCTAAACATTTTAACCTTTTTTGGAAAAAGGCTCAAAAACTCAAAGTTTCCTCCTCATTCCTTTTCTTTGAACTCTTGACATTGACATTTTGGAAATGGGGTTCACTCTTTTTAAACATTTTAACCTTTTTGGAAAAAGGCTCAAAAACTCAAAGTTCTCTTGTCTGCTCCTCACTTTGACTTTTCAACTTTGCCCGAGACCTTTTAACAGCCGATGGAGCATTCTTCTAGAACTTTTACTTCACTTTTTGGGAATTTGGTTAAATTTCTCAAAAGTTTCCCCAAAACCCCTCACTCCTTTTGACTTTTCAACAGTGGGCACAGTGTTTGAAGCAGCTTCACTTTGAATTTTTCTAGACTTCACCTTTTGGGATTTTTAAATTTTTTCTTTGACTTGAATTTTGACTTTTTCTGACTTGACTTTTTGCTTTTCCTTTGGAACTCAACTTTCATTGACTTTTCTTCATCGACTTCAATTTTACTTTTACCTTTATAGCCTGATCAAGTGGAAAGCCCAGGCTTAATTGAAAATTTTACCATTTTTTTTGCAAAAGTGACCAAAAGTGTTAAGTTCACCAAAAATCCCATTCCTCCCCATCCTCCCCATCGGATCGACCACGTACTACATTCATTCATTGGGGTCAAAATTTGATGGGGAAAAAAACACCCATCATCCCATCCCATGTGGAAAATACGAGGAAGAAAACTTCATCATTTTGAGTCCAATTTTTGAATTTCCTTCACGAACCAGAGGCATGGAGGAAAAAAATGATTTGATGACCCAGGCCATAGAACAAGTGAACAATTTTGATCAAAAATGGAGGTTGCAAAGAGGATATTACGTGCACAGACCGGGAAATGGAGGATTTCTAAAAATGAAAAAAAAACAGAGGTTTAAACAACTCTAGGGCATGACTTTGCTAATTTCTTGAATCTCTAACTTAATAAATAGAATCCGAGTTTCGTACCATTTATAAAATAGCTAAGAAACTTATAGATTGCGAGAAGGTGAGCTTTTAATGTATAGTTTATTTCTTCAAGAATATTTTTATTTTTGGTAGCTCACCGAGACTTTTTATAGCCTATCTCATGAAAAAGGTGATGCAAAAAATTTTATGGATATTTACAATACTTGTGCCAAAGAACAAGAAAAATATGTGTGTGAATTATTTTTGTGTAATATGGTTGTTCCTAATGTACCAGATTTTCTACTCAATTTGTATGTGGGAGAGTTTTATTTAAACGATTTTCAATCTCTATTACATAACCAAATTTTATGGAGTAAAAAGACTAATGATTTCATGAATAAGGAAAGAACCATTGGATTCTACATAAGGCCTCAACTTGCAAGTGCATACCAGATGAGGAGAAATTTTAGAGCTTACTATTACCATCTTGAGTTTCTATGTATCCAACCACAGATTATGGAGAAATGCATTGAAAATATCAGCTCTTATTTTTAGGCCCACTATGAGGAAGCTCTTGTTACATGCAACCTAAGATGGGAAATTGTAAATATTCCATTAAAAATAAGGGAAGTAATCTCTCCCCAATATCTCATCTGGAGCATGAGTAGAAAAAAAACCATTGTGAAAATAATTTAGCATCTAACATGTTGTCACGCAGATTGTGCACCCATTGAATCGTTGAGTGATCTCATGCAACGTTGGAACATCCCCAAGGTGTGGGACCTTGTTGCTTTAGGATGAACCTCCGAAGAATTTCGGCTTCCTTTAGAACTTGGAGGACTTGATTTAATACCAATGTACAAGGCTAAAACACTTTGAAAATAACTCTAATCTACTCAATTCATGGGATTTAAGGTTAGAAATAACAAATGAAAAGTAAGGTGATGCACCAAGAGAGAGTATTACTAGATAATTTTCTGATCTTCACATTGGAAAGGGTTAATTCGAAAAGGATAAAATAAACATCACAATCCAACTTCACCTTATGCTACTTAGACAGGGAAGACAAGATACCACAGACCTAAGAGCATGCATTTCCTTATTAGACACCAAGTATATTTAACAAATAGATCAAGCCTACTCAAATACACAATCAACACCTCATAACAATATATGATATGCACATGTCATACATCTTTTCCTATCTATGATAGTTGGTAATAATGCAACTTCATAACAGAAGGGATATAACATTTCCACAACTGATATTCAAAGTAACCACATCATTCTTCACACATATTGAAATAAGATAACTGAGATAAAGGTAGATTAATCACTCACACTAAGGAATTACTCATTCACAAAGTATGAATTGATCAACAACTAACACAATAAATTAGACATTTCACGGCAAAATATTGTTCTGAATATAATTGAAAGGCTCAAAAGTATTTAAAGAACTCTTCCAAGCTTGAAGAGTAACTTCTCCAATGATCTAAAAGTCTACTTTAAACTTAATGCATTTAATTATTTATAAGTTCCAGAGGTTGAGCCATTACAATTGAACCTTAACTAACAAGTTACTAAAAATAGAGTATAATTAAGTTCAAGGGAACAGGCTCCCATAAAAATAGTAAAGTTGTTGCAAAGGTTTGACTAAGTCAACCCTACAACTTTGACTGATTCAGAGCTTGGAATCATCCCAATCATGGCCACCTGGCTTAGCTTGGACCTGCAACATCTCTTTCTTATTCGGTTTTATCTTGATCTTTTTCCCACATAGCCATCCGGTGTTTGTAATCAATGAAATGTTTGATGATTCCATGTACCTCTTCTTCCTCTTGTCTACATGCATAATGATTTACCACATCCGTTGTATCAATCTCTCTTGCAAATTTGATCGGAAACCTTTTCAACTTATTCACCACTTTCTTCATCTGACTTATAAAATTTTGGCACAAGACCAACCTGTCAATTGAATCGCTATTGAAAGTTTTAGTTACTTCATCATATTTCTTTACCAAATATTTGAAATTTGATTTAATTTGGTCAACCGGAAGAGCATCAATATTCTCATTGAAAATTTTAGATCAATATTATCAAACTCTTCTGAAATATCATTTAGACCATCCATTATTTCCACATGTTTATCATCCAATTTCTTGATCAAATCTTGCAATACCTGGGATCTAAATTCCATAGCTTTTTGAAACTCAAAAATTTAGAAGTATCATCAATTACTCCTTCTTGGAGGAGTAAATATGGGTCCACATCTCTAATCTCTCCCCATGTAGTCAAATTCAGATTCAAATTATTATTGTCCTCAGAGAGGACTTCATCTATCCTATGAATAGAAGTTCTCTCAGTTTGTAAATCATTATATAATTCAACAGTGTTTTGATCAAAGGATTATCTTCTGAAGCATACATTCTATCCATCCATCTACTGATCTTCCCTTCTGACCTATCTTCTCAATTTCATGATATGAAATATCATCCAAACCGAAGAAACTATCAGAGCAGTTGTAGTTGAAGGATTAGTAGTTGGAGTGGGTTGTGTTACTTTCCTTAAAAGAGTAGTGAGTTGTTTAACCTTTGACTTCAATTCATCTTTGGAAGATTTATCTTTATCATACTTCTCTAACAAATTTCCAAGGGCCACTTGAACATCTGTTTGGTGCCTTCATGTGTTGCCTTTCCTAGTGAAAACCTAGAGATATGATAATTTTTTGCCGTAATGGTTTCTTTAGTTTTCCCTCAATGGAGTAGCTACCTCCATGAACCTTTCTCCTGATTGGTTTATTGATAAATTAGAGATGATCCTTGGTTGTTTGGACTGTCTCTTCAAAGTAGGTTCCAGCATGCTTAGATATATCACATCTACAAGAGGCACCTTCTTCTTCTGCTTTGGGGTTTGGCGATATAGCCATTCGGTATAGTGGACACAGATGAAAGTGGCATGGTTGATTCAAGCACCTGGAGCACTAGATAAAACAATAGCACTAGTAATATCAGTTGGAATGAAATGGAGGTGGTAATGATAGATGGGGTGGAAGTGAGAATAGCCTCGGGAGTGGATGCAAATGGGATGGAAGTTGAAATGGAAGGAAATGAAAGCTACTAAGAAAATGGAGTGGAAACTGGAGACCCAATCATTTCCCCTACTAAGAGAACAAGAAGAGATGAAAATACTTGGGCCATGGATGGGGATGGAAAAAGTAGAGATGAGTGGAGGAGCAATATATAATGATGGGGAAAGTGGAGTTGAAGATGGTGACAATGGTAGTGAAGGAGGGGGTGGAAAATCTTGTGATACAAATGGAGAATCATTAACTTCAACAAATTCTAATACTTGTGTTGTAGAGGACACAACCTTGGTAGTAGGAAATTTTGAAAGAGAGGAACTTCCAACAACAAATGAGATCTTCCTAGGAGTTATATTGGCCTTTTGGTATACCTCTTTCCTTTTGTGGGTGTAGGGAGACTCAATGTTTGTTGGGCTTCTATTCTTATAGATTGATCTAATCCTTTGGGTGAAATTCCCAAGGTATCCAACCAATCATATGTCCTTTGTAGAATGGGCCCCACCCTTTCCTTAGTATTACAACATTCCTCTTGGTACCAATCAATCCATGGCAAAGGTTGATTGGCAACATTATTGCTCATGTACACTGGATCTAATACTTCATCATCATCCTCCATTCCTTCCAAAATATCTAATACTAAATTGTTTAACTTCATCCAAATTCAACCTTTCATATTCTCGTTGTCTGATAATAATCTCATCCCGATAAGTGAATCCAAATATCCTCTAGCTAAGGAACATGAGAATTGGCCAATCTTATTTCACTGAACTTACCCCAGTAATCAAAGTTAGTTCTGGGATGGAAAGTTTGCAAGGTAACTTTAGACATTTCTCCATCCACATTCTTTGCCTTGTAAATATTAGCATAGGTATACCTTCCTATTGAAATAGGAAACTGGACTCCCGCCTTATGTTGTTTATTTTGAATTTTATGGTAATCCAACAATTATCAAACCAATTCTAACAAAACCCATTTATCGGTAGGACATCTTGGTAATTTTCTAGGGGCACCCAAGAAACCTAGAATCTTGATGTATGTGAATGTTGGGAACTAAAGATAGATGGCTCCCTATTCCTTACCTCTTTAAAAGCTTCATAAAAATTCTTTGATTATACAAATTTTTATCAAAACGATAAAGGAGAACAAAAAAAAAGGCATCATTGACCCTACAAAAATGTTTGTTTCCTTCTTCCATTGTAATTTGAGGATAAAATTCATAAATTTGCAACACACTTCTAATACCTTTTATTCAAACCATTGAATTCTCCCATGGCAACTACAGAAACATAAACAAGGAAGTCATGAAGAAGTTTTTAGAAGTCAAGACATTGCTCAATTGAAAATAAATTGAGCTACTTGATATGTTCCCCCCATCGTATGAACTCCTTATTCTTCTTGATAGTAGCAATATAAAGGAACATCCATTCTTGAAAAATTTCGCCAAAGCGAGACCCAAAACTCTACTCAACAATACAATAAGATCATTTACTTCTGAATGAAGTCTAAGCGAAACAATGTTTTAGGAAGCTTAATGACATTCTTGGCCAAGTAACTCTTCATTATGACCTTTGTACACAGTTCATTCTTTATCCCAATGTTCAATTGCAGACTTCGGTGAAATTATTACATATTCTTCAACATCTGGAAGTTTAAATAAATCTTCAAAGAAATTGGTGTCTAGCCTAATCACGACCTTGTCGTCGTCATCTTTTACTGATTTAGAATCCTTATCAAAGTGGGTTGTTGTGACCAAGACAAAATCAGGACAATGCATGGATGAAGGAAAACCCGCAGTGAGAGAAATACCATTGTCGAATATGGCCTACATCCAAGGCTTCTTATTAGGGGCCTTTAATCTTTCCTAGAAGTCTAGAAAATCTATTTGTCCAAGATTAGTATCTCCAATATTCCCCAAATCTGAAGATAGGCATGAGTGAGGAGAAACTCCTAAGAATGTGTACTTCATCTTTCCCTTTCCCTTTGATGAGGAAGTTGACATTAATTCAGAATTCGAAATCTGATTGATCTTTGAAAAAATTGTAAGAAACCGTAAAGGTTCCAAAATTCTGAAGTCTAAAAGTCTGAAAATGAAAACTCTAAAAGGCTTCAACTCCGAAGTACAAACCTCTAAAAACCCAAACTCCTCACAGTTCTAAAATTCTAAAAGGTAGACCTCTAAAACTCGGACCTCAAAACCCCAAAATTCTGACCTCCAAAACTCTGATAACACTGCTAACTCTGAAACTCCAATAGCGCTACTAACTATGAAACTCCGATAGCACTTCCCTCAAAGCTTCAAAATACATTGTTACGAAATCATTGAAAGGCACGGTTTCGAGAGAACGAAATTTAAATGGTATGAAGATCTGAAAGGAACTTGTTGCACAATCCTTGGACTTGATGAGACTAGATGCCTGCATGAATTGAAGCTTGCAGTATTGAGAAAAGAATTGGATGACATGGTTAAAGAAGAATGGCAAATGATAGGAGTTTCCATGTCAAGCAAGAAAAGAAGAACAAATAAAAAAGAAACAAACAAACAAAATCCCTAATCAATCATAAACCAAAAAGAAATAACTTTAAAAATTTACCTTGAAAAAGATGCCTTGAAAGTACAAAATGGTGCGGTAAAATCAGAGTGTCAGAGCAAAAGCCAGGTGAAAATGACAGGTAAAATTTTGAGTTTATATAGGAAACCCTAGAATTAATGCTCGGAAGCCGACACATGTGGGGGTAGTTAGAAATTAAATGTTTATGGAAGCTCCAAAATTGCAACCCCAAAACTCCGAAATGAAGCGCGATCATTTCAATACGAAACCCCGAAAGTCTGAAGTTCCAAAATTTCAGAACTTCAGAGTTTCAGACTTCAGAACTCCGGAGTGAAATTATCCACAAAGGTAACATGAGACTCTAAAACCTGAAATTCTGAAGTTCCAAAATTTTAGAACTTCGGAGTTTCAGAGAGATCGAAGACCGAAAGCCAAAATAACGAAAAAATGCCAATGAGGACTCAAAAGCACAAAATTTTGAAGTTCTCAAAATTCGAGACTTCGGAGTTTCGAGTTCGGAAGTCTAAACGAAAATTTTGTTTTGTAATCAACTAAAAACTCCGAAAAGATAAAACCCTCGAAATCCAAGTCCAACAATTCAAACTTTGGAGTTCGAAGGCTTCAAAATTTTGAAAACACTTTCAGGCAATAAAACTTCTAAAGAAAGTTCAAGGGATTTTGACAATTTTTGAAAACGCCTTCTTGTTAAGGTAATTTTAAAGGTTAACATAACACAAGAATAAAATGATGAGTGGATGGGAATGAGGACTAGACCACATTTGTTTCTCATTCATATACCATCATGGCAGAATACTACACCACAACATGAAGAACAATTTAAAGAGTCGGTAAATTCATTTTTTAAATGTAAGGGATTCAAAATACAACTTTAAAAGATATACATATCAATATAAAGAGTTTAATATGACACAAAGGCTTAAGTAAAGGTTTACCCAAGATGCTTGATTTTTCAAGAGGACTTGCAAAAGGTAAGGTGCAAGGGAGATGATGAGTCTATAAATTGACCCATTAAATCATCAAATAATAATACTTTTACTCTAAAAAATATTAATCGATGCATTGGATGGTTTGATTGATCAATTCCAAAGTAGGGAAATAATGCATCTTATCCTTATTTAAACTATGTGGACTAATGATTGAGGTTTTTCTAACTAACTTATTTGAAAAGATGCATGGTGATGTGTGCATGTCAATAAATTCATAATAATTGTCAATGTAAGGTGTTACAATTAAGGTTGGACATGCCTACTCCATTATAATACTATTTTAGAAGAATTTAATGAAAACTGAAAAAAGGAATTCAATTCCTAGTTCTTTTATGAGTTGTAACCAACTTCCAAACTATTTTCATATCAAACCGCCTAGATTCTTGGGTGTGTGTTAGAGAGGTAGTGGCTATAAAATGTCTTTCTTGGTGATGTGAAAAAGGATATACCGATATATATATATAGAGAGAGAGAGAGAGATGTAATATAAGAGTGGAAATAGAAGGATGTAATATGTAATATTTAACTCCTATTTGAATTAATAAAAGCATGTTCTTCTGAAAATAAATTTGTGTCAACAATCCAATCCAAGGAAGAGCAAGGTCCCAATCAACCGAGGAATTGGCTATTGTGGTATTTATATTCATGTTTTTCTTGCATTTCTGAATCCTATAGTGAGTTTAGAAACAATCATTTCTAAAATTTTCAATATTACAGATTAAATCGGTGTTTCTCTTTCAATAGTTATTTCATTGCATCTTGTTTTTAATTCTAGAAAGTTTAATTTCAAAGTATCTTTATTCTACAAAGAATTTATTTCTGCATGTTGGTTTTAGTGATCCCAAAGCTGCCCTTTTACTAGTCAACCTGTTTGGACCTCAAAACATCATGAAACTACATGAATATGCCATGAAACCTCCATGGACATCAATAAAAACTCTCGATCATCATGCTCCATCAATTTTGCATGCTACTCCTTTAGACTATCTTGTCCTAAAACCTTCTTCTCCAGAAACTACTATTTTTAGGTGGGGCCCACTCATCATCATGACCTCAACCATACATTTCTGGAAATCTTGAGGATTCCTCTCCAACATCCAATTATCACTTTTTATTAACCAATAAAAGCTGGGTGAAATACTTACCTTTTGCAAATTCTTCCTAGCTAAGGTTTAACTAGGGTTTTAAACCTCTTTGCCTTCTTAAAATTCATTCATAAAAATGTGACAATAAAAAAACCTCATTATTTTTGTGAAACATTATAAACTCACCTTAGAAGCATCCCTAAAATCCATAAGGTCCCATGCAAAGCACACTATTCACAACGAGCATCTGAAGTTGCACTTCGAGCTGGATTTTGCCTTGTTTTTCACCCTATCTCACCAAATCAGTCATATCTGGAAAAATACTCATCATGGGAACCTGAAATTTTTTTGAGAGCACTATGACACATCGCTCTAACATCTCCAATCATCATAGTTTAAATATAGTACTTCAATCTCTCCATCCTATCTCATTTGCATAGCCTTACCTTAGGGATTCTTGTCGTAGAAGCTAGTATCAACTGAAGTACTCCAATAACTGAACATAAAATCAATGAAAATGATCCAAACATACATCATATGCCATGATAAACCTGATTGCATGCTTCCATGAGCTCACCTAGCTTCCATGAGCTCATCTAGCTCTAATCCGCAATGTCACACCTCCAGTGTCATACACTGCTCCCAATGAGCACCTGTAACCAAGTGAACCACATGTACTTGCACTATGCCACTTTGTTGTGAGTGCTCAAGCACCCTCAAAAAATGTTATAAAACATTTCATCATGCTTCGCAATAAACTAAGAAGCTCCTACCATCGCGCAACATCACTGAGGCACTTGTATAGGATTGCAATAGTAAGCACACCTCATTGAATCCCACTGTAGCAGTTGATATACATCTGAACTAGTATGTTAGCATCATATACATCATTATTACATCATTCACTTTTTCAAATTAATGTGGTTTTGCATCAATGACAACACCTATTAAGACACCATGCCATCACTTTACGCTCTTATGACACTAGTATAGTTGTCACCATAGCCCAAATTGAAACCAAATTCTAGTTATCCTTTTTTACAATAATAGATTTCAAGGAAAGTTAAATTTAAATTGTCTTGTTGCTGCACTTGCAAATGGGGAAAAACATGGAAAAAACATATTTTATGAACAAGTAGATGAGTCTTCGAAGATATGTTACCATGGCAAAAGAGAAACTTAAGGTGTAGTAAGAGAAAATCAAGCACAAACAATGATAATCTAACAAGCGCAAGTGGAAATACAACTGATCTAGCAACAGATCTTTGTTCAAAGTAACAGTATGTATGACATGTCAATAGATCCTCTCTGACCACTAACGCCCATCTTTGTTGCAACACATAATAGGTTGAAAAATCTAAAATCAAGGAGCAAACTTACAACGTAAACCTACCCAAAAACTAGAGACTTCGAGAGACATCCAAGACAATCATGATATGGTGAACCAACAAGGGGACATGCCCCGAGAGCGGATGAACCAACCAAAAAATAGGGAAAACCATATTGAAATACGAGATAAATCTAGGTGTCTTCGTCATACTTCACTCTCTCTAGCACATTCTAACAATCAAGACCAACCCAAGTTGACTTGACTAAGGGCACTTAGCCCCCACCCACATGGAAAAATTTACACCATAAACTATTTAGGTTCAATCTTGAAAAATAATTAAGTCTTGCGATTGGATTTTGAAAAAATTATCTTCTAGACTGTAACTTTTGGAGCTATGAGACCAATTCTATCGACGCGAGTAATCCTAATTTCTTATATTAACTAAAATAAATTAAAAATATAAATTTTCTTTTCTTATTCTTTATACTTTTATTATTTTAGTAAATACAAAAATAAGAAAAGTAATAAAGAATAACAAAATATACTTACTAAAATAATAATAAAATATAAAGAATAACAAAAATATATATACTTGCCAATTATTTTAGTAAATATGATCCCCTAATAATATTAATGTCTTCCATATATTTAACATTAATGTAATATAATTATTTAATAATGTCTTATATTTATTAAAATAAATTTAAAGTATAAGTTTTTTTATTTTTATATTTTATTATTTCTTATACTTAACAATTATTTTAGTAAATATGGCCTTCTATATAATATTAATGTCTTCCATATATTTAACAACATTAATGTAATATAATTATTTGATATATCAAATAATTATATTTTATTTGTTTTAATTTATTGAATAAATTTTGTGTCACTTTTGTATCACATGATACGTTTATCGAATGAAATTAGGGGCACAAATGGTGACGCAAAATAGACGTAAATGTGGCACAAGCATAATGCAAAATGTGACGCAATTAAAAATGTTTAATCACGTCAAGTTTGTGTCGCATTCACGACATAAATTCCACAAAGAAACGCAACCAAAACCTCAAAAAAGTTGATTTTCGGACACGAAATTGACCCAAATGATGGTATTATTTACACAAAATGTAGTAGTGTTGTAATAGGTTAAATTAGAAATATGTGTTTGACTCCTAAAACATGGTCTTAAAAATTAAGCTACTTTTGTGGTCATTCATGGAATCAAGCCTTAGCAGTCTTGCTTAAAATGGCTTGTAGTATAGCATTGAAAAGTTTTGGAATTAATGTTGAAACTATTTGATTTGATATATGAAAACATATCTTTTTAAATGCATCTTTGTTAGATATGCATGGAAAATAATTACTCATGGTTGGACCCTTATTCATAGTAACATCTTTTGGCAAGATATTTTGCATGGATATTTAACAAAAGTTGAGCCAATTTTCAAGTAAATTATCGCTAATTATGTCTATTTAAGTGATGCGGTTTATTATTCTATCGAAGGAAGGTATATAGCCTTCACCATTACAAATAGTTCGTCTTACACATTCCAATCAAAATATGACATGTCAAATTTGATAGTTTTTGTCTAAAATTTGATAATGTTAGAAAAATCATTTTATTTTTTGAAGAGTTTTTTCTAAATGTGTATTGGTTAGAGCTTTATTCTTGACAAGACAAGCTTCTTTTCTTTAACAAATAAATCTCTTAACAAATAAAATTACACCAAATACAAAATATTTAATCATGCATTATAGTCTTCACAAAAATATTCTCTAACTTACCAATAAAAGATAAATGCAACTTACCAATTAAAATAATAATAATAGATAATGACAACCATTCAAAGTCAGCTTTTTCCTTGACAAGGAAGTTTTTTCCCATATAGTTGTAGCGATGAAAATAAATTAATAAAAAAATTATAAATCTTAGTATTTACCTCAATTCAACTGCATTTTGATGTTTTTATGACATCCCTTATTATTAATTTATGATGTCTATTTTTATAATATATGAAATGGATATCATATGATATTACTTAATAGATCTAAGAAACTTTTATAATATCCATCAATTATATTAATACTCTTTCTTGGAATAATATCCAATTCATTCAAAAAAAAATTACTAATATAATTTTTTGGTTATGGTTATGTTTTCCTATCTCGGATGGAAATCCACATCTTTTTTTTTTTTTTTTTTTTTTTTGTGTGTGTGTGTGTGTGTTCTTTTTACATTTTATTTGGATGATGGTAAAATCATACAATAGAGTGGTCTTTATACAATTTCCTACCCATGTTTTGTTTCTCGTAGGTAGTTCCACATCTTTTAAGAATATAAGTAATGAGACAATTTTACTTTTTCTTAAAAATATTTCCACCTTACTAGATTATAGTTATCTTATTGTATTATAGTTATCAAAACAATTTTTCTTTTCTATGATTGATAAAAATCATAGTTTTTATTTCGGTTATGAGTAAATCTTAGTAGAAACAATGAAATGCCTCTTCCTTATATTTAAGACTTAATAGTAATTAAGATTATTCTTTCAATGATTTCTCTTTAAAAGAAAAACCCATACCTAAAGGATTGAATGGTCCACTTAACGCTATGCTAGATAGAATCCATTTCCTTGAATGTTACATGTACAAAAACAAGACACGTGTGAAATAATTGACTCCTTTTCTAGGTCGTTGCTAAGACAACCAAGCCTTCTACAATAATCTACGATGGAATCGTGTCTAAATTGATTGCTAGTAATTTAACTTATCTCATGGAATATTTCTTACTTGAATTTTAAAAGTTTTCATCCATGTAAACGCAACTTTTTATCCTGGTTTTTTTATCTTTATAAATTATTGTTAATCTATATGGTAATGGAGGATAAATAATAATGTTTTGAAAATGATAGATACATACATTGGATTAAAGGCTTTTAATCTTATCCCTTGAGATTTTATTGTGTTGTGTATATATTGTTTTTATTGAAAAAAACACTACCTCTTCCTACATAAAATGCGACCACAAAACTTCATACCACTATGCACACATGCTACAATATAATGTCAAAAAAATAGATAGTTAGATTGCACTCTATGCCAACCCCTACACAATTTTTCCTAAACTTTCTACAATCACATTTGAGCAAAGCATCAAGAAGACATTTCCAATGTTATCGTCCTTCTTCATCGATTACAAATCATTACAAGAATTATTGTGACAAATTACAATGATGTCGACACTATCAAATGAAATTGTTTCTTGTTCACATGTTTGTAAATCCCTTGCAACCAAGATCTTGTTGTACATATGCATTTTGAATGGGAACAATTTAATTTTTTGTTCAAATATTTTATATTGTATTTAATGAGGCGATTTACAAGTGTCTGTGAGTCCACTTTGCAATTTTTAACATAATTGTTGTGTTTAATACATTTTGTTCTACTTAATTTTTCTAGTCTTGTATTTAGACACATGTAATGTCATGCTTTGTAATTTCAATTATTGTTCTAAAAAATGATTATGCTTTGTAGTTGAGATTATATTACCTCGATAAATCTCTTTCGAGATTGGTTATTTGAAGCTCTGTTTTCCCAAGTTTTTGAACTATAAACTTATTCAAATTTGCATGCCTACCTTTGTCATGTTTCATAAATTTCACCACGAGAATAAAAAGTAGTACAATGATTGGTTTTTTTTGTTTAATACAAAGAAAAATTGGTTTTGTTTTTATTCTTTTATTTTATTTTTTTATTATTGGTAAATAGTTTTTTGAAAGGGACTATACCCTTGTACACTCAAAAGCCAGATATAACTATATCAACAGAACCAAAGGGATCAAAATCCAGATGCTATCAAAAAGCCCAACGGCAAAAAAAACTTTGCCATGAATAAGGCCAACAACCAGCAAACCAACAACTAAAAACAACAACTTAACAACTACTGTTTTCAATTCGAACATTTTTCTTCTTGTTACGTACTGTAATCCATTCATCCGTAGATTTTTGTAAAGGAACTTCAAAATCCTTAATTGGCTGATAAGAATTGTTTGAGCAAGGAAATCGAGGAATATTCTCCTTATCCGCTACAGACTTTTTTGTTTCAGTGTTTCCGATCCACTGAGTCTCATCCCCAGCTGAATATTTATTTGCATGGTTTGTAAGCTCGTTCAAAGGGGTTTCTGGGACCATTTCCAACATGTCTTCCTTCCCAACATCAGAAGTAGGGATATTCTGAGGTTCGAATCTCAGATGTTCCGGGAGGGCATTTTTCCACCAGTTAGCATTCTCCTTTTTGTGTTTTATCATCTCACAATTAACAATGAGAATGTCCCAAAGAGAAACAATTCCTGCATCTAAAAGGCAGACCCTCATAGTCCAGAGGTTGAGTCCAAGTTCGATTTTGCACCTTTAGCTCAATATGAGCTAGAAGATCCTTTGAGGTATCAACCTCAACAAGAATTCTGGCATAAGTTGTATGTGTGAATTCAGAGGTTTGGGAGTCAATGTTAATGATGTTGCCCAATGTATTGCCTATGGTTATCAGACATTTTGATCCCAAAATTGCAGAGGTAGGTGGGGTAACCTAATCCAGATCGGTTTACGGGAGAAGGATTCAGTGAGAGGGTTGAATGCTGGGAACCAAGGTTTTAACATAAGGTATTTTTTCTGGCAGATCCAAAGCTGATTAGCAATGATATCCTTATCAACTATGGATTCAAAAGCAACAATGAAGATTCCTTTAGCACATGGGTAGAGATCTAACCTTCCTTTTAGAAGCGGGATCCATTGGTGGAGATCCATTCGTGTAGGACAGGTAAACTAGGCCAAAGACCAGCGAATCTGCAAATTAAGGCATGGTCTTGATAGAAAGACTCTGATTCGAGAACTTCATCTCCAAAGGATACGCATGGGTTTTTCTCAGCAGGCTTCATAGTAGTATTTGCACTAGTCTTTGACTGTTTAGACACTATATCTGTGAAGGAGAGGCCACTGGATCTCTCGATCACTGCATCACTTCCACCGCCCAGGTAAGCAGTTCTGGAAAGAGTGCAGGTATCTCAGATCCGCTGCACATCCAACTCACATTTTCTCCGTTGAGGGGTGCATTCCCCTGCCGTGAGCTAGGTCGAAAACCCGTTTTTCCATATACTCGGGCCTGTGAGATCGTGACATGAGAGGAAGGGGTGTTGGATTCAATGTTTCCATTCGGCTTGTCTAGTATATCGTCGTTTTTCCGTGAAAGCTGCGCCGCCTTCCAGTGGATGTTCGTTTACTCCTCCAGGCGCGAGTTGTCTTCTCCAAACACAAGATTTATCCAGGAAAGGGTTTGGCTCTCTGCGTGGTCATTTTTTCCTCCATTGTCGCTTCCCGTATTAGGGTTTTCGGTAGAGACGTGCAGAGGGTTGCGATTTAGGGTTTTCTTTACCATGTTGCGTGAGAGAGCAAATGTAAAGAGCGGCAAAGATTTTATTGTATCTAGGATTATATCTCATTTTAATCTATCATATTTATGTCCTCATAATGATTTGAGATTACTCTTAATGTTTTTTTCCTATGTGTAATGTTTTTTCTAACAAGTTTACCCACCAAAATTTTAGATCTTTACAAATGCATATTTTACATTAGTTATTTTTAGCTTGTATTTTGAACACTATAAGTAAAATTACATTTTTATTGAATGCGATAGAATGTTTTTATGAGGTTGTACTAATAATCATTCTTTAGTAGTAGTTATTTCTTTTTTAGTAGAGTTTTATCTCCTCTTATTTATTCCCTTAACATTGTTTAAAATGCATTAACTTCAGCAGATTTGGCAAATTATGACCTTGTTTAGATTAAGCATGATTTGTAAAGTTTTGAAGGGGAAGCAAAATAACTTAATAATGAAGTAATGTACAATGTTTTTTTAATTAACATTCAAATGAAGATCCCAAAAAGTAAGTACAATAGACAGGTGGCAAATATTTCAAACTCTTGGTGACACATTAGTGTTAGACGAAACTCAATTTCTATTAATCGAATATTATCCAATTGTCATTTCAAATTAATATGAAGGCATAAATGGTCAGTTTGAATTATACTCAACTAGTCACATCTAGAATAACAAGAGTAACAAATTCATTAACTAGAAGAAAGGAGGGAGTTGGGAAATTGTCATGTCGAACATTATACATATGCACACATATATGTACAAATATGTATATGCATATGCACACATGTATACATGTGTATGTGTGTGTAGAAGTTAACATGATCATAAAAGATGAGATTAATCAATTTCCATTATTCTAATTACATCAAATTAATTGTTCACACAAAAATAGGATTTAGTTAATTGATATATTTAAAGTTACTAGATAAACGTAAATCTAGAAATGTTTCTGATTAATAATGTAGGATTTGTTAAGGATAATAGTTTATGGTGTTTATTGAAATATAATTACATTATTAACTCGAGACAGATCAATGTCATAAAGTGAATTAAAATTAAGAAGATTAATATGATAAAATAAAATGAATTAAATTACATATATTAGTTTAAAAGGATTGAACAAATCGTTATGTTAGAAACAACACTCACTATTAAATTAGTGTGGGAGTCATGGCGACATATATGTCATTCTTCTATTGACTCCCATCATCACTCTTTTTGATCGGATGGCGGTGTTCGGTTTGTATGCCTCATGTCTTCAAACTTGAGTCTATTTGCCTTCTCTCTTGTGTTCAAGAAAATAGAAAATAGAGTTTGGAGAATATGCGTGGATAGATGTAGTATTGAACCCATGGTCGTGGAAATCGCAAAGAAAAATCTTCCATCTGGAAAATTTTACATCAATGAGGACTCGCCCCTTTCATGGAACACTCACTAGGTATGACCTTCACATTTCCATGAAGTTTGCAAAATCTTATCATAATATACAAGTGTGTGTTAGAGGTGTGTCCTTTGAGGTATTAGAGGAATTATTGCCATGGCCACAGGCGTGACTTATGAAGGTATCAAATATTTCAAAGCAAAAAGAGTCAAAAAGGAAGAAGCTGTTAGGTTTCCTCGAAGGAAGGAGAAATTGATTGAGTTCCACAACGAGTAATGAAAGACTCCATCCCTAAGCCATGGAGAGATGTTTTATACCAAGTAATCAAGGAAGTTACTTTGGAAGGCCACTTCAAATGTGTACACCCACGCCACTTTACTTTTCCTTAACCATTTCAAACATCGAAGTTAAGTGTGCCTTTTACCTTCTTATGCCTTAAGCAAATTCAAAGGTGCAAGTAAACAGAAATAAGGTTGTGTTGCCTATTCATTAGTGTCTAATTTTTTTGCTTTTCCAACAAGCCGAAGTTCTACAACCCAACCCCATTCTTGTTAGTCTCATCGACTCGCGCTGCTGCGGGTACTACATCTAAATTGTTTGTTAGTAGTCATGATAAGAAAATTGAGGTCCCCTCCTCTTCCAAGTCAATTACCGTTCAAATCCCTCCTACTACCAAAGCATAGGTCAAGAAATTTGAAAATTCCCCTATGATTATTAAATCATCAGAGAACGGTGTTTCTCATTAAGATTCAGATTGGGAATCTTTCAAGGTTCATTCTACTTCTTCAAATAATGATATGATAGAGACCCAAAGTGGAGATTCTAATGGAAACAAGCCGACTCATAATGTTTAGGATAAAATCAATGAGAAGGTTAACGTCCAACGTAAAGAGCATCTTAGTGCAAATTCTAATTAGATTTTTTGAGATAAGATCAATGCTTTACAAATTGAATTGGATATACACAAAAGAATTATGAGTTGGCTCACAAAGGATGTGGCGAAATTGGAAAACATGCTCAGTCAAGGTCAAAGTCAGGGAAGTGTTGGTAATTCTAAAAAATAAGACTTCTCGTAAATAAGTTGAACTAGTTGGAGGAAGAATACTAACTTGGGAAAATGCAAATTTGAGCAAGATTACAAAAATTGTGTATCAGAATTATTGTGCTTCAGAAAAATGTCCAAGTAAACAATTGAAGAAATTGAGGTTGGCTCTAGAACGAGTAAAAGGATTAAATCTATGGACCAAAGCAATGAGGTATAAGGCCGAGGATCAGGAGGACAAGAATATGTCTAAGCATTTCATAAACTTTATTGCTAAAGAATGGAATGACCCAATGACCCTGGGGATCTGGCTAGTTGAATTTGTTGTCTTGTTTTTTTATTGTTTGGTTGTTGATTTTTGTATTTTCTCGATAGTTGGTGTTTTGTTTGGCATGCCTTGTTTTTGGGTTTAATCTTTGCCACTTATTTCTTTTTGTCTCATGAGCATTCTTGGCTCATCTTTCTAGTTGAATATGTAAAAGAGTGGGTTCCCTTTCAAAAAATACATTACCGATTAATCAATATATGTATGCGTGTAAAGATGCTAAGTTTATATAAATATGTAAGATGAAATTAACCGTTTCCAATTAGTCAAATTAATTGTTAACACAAAAATAGTATTTAGTTACTCGATATTATTAGTTTTAAAGAATAAAATTAAAACTTAATGTGTTTATAGTTAATGGTTTAAAATTCATTAAGGTTAATCATTTATGATGTTCATTAAGATATAATTATATCATATGCTTGAGGCATATCAAAGTCATTAAGTGAAATTCAATTTAATAGACTTCTCTGGCACAATAATGAGTTGAATTATAGATTAGTTTAGAAGGACCAGCCAGTCACTAAATTAGAAAACAGTGGTCAGGTTGATGAGGGATTTCCAAGTATAGTTTGAGTTTCATCCTTGATAAGATTTTGCATATTTTTCTCAACCTTGATCGCCTCTCTTATTCTTCTTTTAAGATTGTTATCTTTGCATTGCCAATAAGCATGGCATGATTGGTCTTGCAATCGTGTTCAGCAAATGTTGATCTCTTAGTTTCTTCTTTCACCAAAAGTGAATTTCATTAATAGAGGATCAGTGATAATTGGAGAGGTAGTTGGAATGAGATAAGGATATTATTAACAGCCAGAGAGATGACTAGATCAACAGATGCGTCATTAGTACAAACAGCCACTCACAAAGTTAACATTAATCAAATTGTTTTGGATACATTTATAACTAATGTCAAAAACATTAGTTAAGGTCGTGCAAGGTAAATCAGGTACTGGGGTCTGTCACCCAAGTGGAGACAGTAATTCATATTAGATGGCATCATAGTTTCAGATGGCGTGATTAATTCTGAAAATTTTATTTGTAGCGATATTACTTGGTGCATGTATTGTATTGGAACTGTCGTTTATGCTCATAAGCATGCACCTTAAGGAAGAAATAAACACTACGAAGAGGAGATGGTGAATCACAGTAAGGACAGGATAACAAAGGAGGACATGCAATGGACACTTCACTTGGGCACTGTCACCCACAGGTAGTAATAATTCCCGTCTTCTTTTATTGAGTTTCATTTGTGTGGCACCTTATGTTTTCAGATTTTATAGCAGGGACTCCAGCCAACTCAAGGAGAACAGTATATAGTTCTTTGGGGAGGTGGGCCAAGTCTGATCTAGTTTTCAATGCTGGTCGTCTTAAAAATGAGGTTATACCGAGTTTTTGGATGATGTATGTGATTGCGTGGAAGGCAAAACTTTTTTATCATGATATCATTTGAGGAACGCTGCATTTTCAATCCTCTTGGCAAATCTTATCCCCAATATCTCGAAGATCCTGCAATGCTCGTACAATACCCCTTAGTAGAGGGCTGTAATTTTTCTTTTTAATCCTGTTATTTTAATAATTGTTTTAACTCCTCATTCTAACTTTTGAATAAATTTAACTTCATAATATAAATTTGAACAACTTATTATCACAAAATATCATTTAAGGAACACTATCGTATTTCCTCTTCCCAAGCATTGGCTTCAGTCTTCTTTCCATGAAGATGGATCCAGCAATCACATAAAAATGTCAAGACAAAAAAGTAAACTAACAAAGATGAATCCAAAAGGATATCATTCATTACTGCTCTCTAAAGAAACGGGACTGAAAACTAAAACCAGGTGATATTGTGGAGGTGTGAATCACTCAAGAATAATAAGCTCGTATGAATAACCGCTAGGTTATTGCACTTTCAGGTATTTCCTACTAAGAACGGTTCTGTCTATAATATGTAAAAAGGGTTTGGTGTGGCAAATAGATTGGTTTATAGAGGTGGTATATGAGTGTGAAGTGTGAGGTGTTTAACTGCTACTGCTCTATAGAGGTTTATCTTCTATTATATTCTCTCCATTTGGTATATATATCAAATATCACTACCAAATGGATGTAAGTAGTTGAGCACTAAGACTAATACAAACCTGGAAGCACTTGTCATATCAAATTATCTCTTTTTGCTGCGCATACCTTTCATACTGCTTTTGTTTCCAAAAGAGGACTACAAGAAACAGTAGTGTGGAAGAAGGCACTAAAACTAGTACAGACTCTAGCTTGGCACATTGAATTACCTGTTTTGGCAAGCATACCTTTCAAACTAATTTTGTTTCCAAAAAAACTAGCTACAGGAAACAGTTAAAAAGGAAGAAGAAAGGCAGCACGAAGCCACAAGCCATTGATTACTATGACTAGAATGTCCAGAAAACAAAAGTCTTCTTTTCACATGGCATTTTGTGCTGCCCATTAGGAGAAATTGCTCTGTAAATCATTAACACTGTTAAAACAAGAGTCTATCCGGCAGGGCTGACTCTTGAGACAACGCATCACCGGGCAAAAGGCCTAGGTTCTAGCCTCGACAAGCTGACAACCCTTAATTATGAGGGTATAACATTCACCCCCTATAAGAAATTTCAAATAACGCATGGGTTTAAAAATATAGTTGTATCAAATGGCAACATTATAATATGAAATTCAAATCTTCACATGACTCGAGGATGAATAATAACCAGTATAGATATCTTAAATACATTTAAAATATGCCGAGAGATATGAATCTCAAAACACCTAACCTAAAATCCAAAAAATCCAATATAGGTGCCCTTAATTATGAGGGTATAACGAGAAATTCCAAAAAAATGCATGGGTTTATAAATATAAGAGTGTAGAAATGCAATATTATAGTATGAAATTCAAATCTTCACATGACGCGAGGATGAATAATTAGTAGTATAGATATCTTAAATACATCTAAAACACGCTAAGAGATATCAATGTCAAGGAACTTATCTAACCTATGTGACAAAAAGTCCAATATATGTGCCTCAAGATTGATCTATGTGAAGATTTGAATTTCATGTTAGTATATGGTATAAGTATACCCAAAATAAAAATAAATAAATAAATATATTTATCTAAAATATGCCAATAGATATTAATTTCAATGTCTTATCTTAGATTTTTCACTTATCACATTGATTAGTAACTTTTGTCAATTTCCCACTGATTTGTGGCAAATGGCATCAATTTAATGGCACAAAATTTTAGCATTTGGCCAAGATACTTCTATTGTTTGATTGACTTATCCAAAGAAAAAAGAAAAATCCTTTAAGTGATCATCAAATGGAAGTCAAATTTAAGGATGAATTGCCACGTGACTATCAAATGGACGTCAAATTTAAGGATGACTTGGCACATGACTGTCAAATGGACGTCAAATTTAAGGATGAATTGCCACTTGACTCTCAACAAGGACATCAAATTTAATATCAAAAAAAGTGAACTCACAGTACTATGCTACCTGGCTGCCATTGTAGGAATGCCTCTTGGCATAATTAACAAAATTTAGTCACATTAGTGCAACAAAAACAAAGCATATGTTGGTTGATGGGACAACAGAGACAAATGGGTATTCTGATGCACCAACAAAGGCCAAATGTACATCCATTAACCGACTTAAAAATAATTTAAAATAAACTACATCAGCATTGCTTAGGTTCTAGCCAGACCATGAGCAATGCTTATAGTAAAATCCAACAACAAAACATAATTTAAATGAATTCTGTATTTCAGCTAGTTCCAAAAAGAATCATCAAGAACAGTCAAATAATTAAGAAGATGATGGAAGAAAAAACAGCACGCTAATGGCTCAATTTTATAAAGATGATATTGCAGTTACCACAAACAAAACCTCAAAACTTATAAATAACCAATAGGTTTTCTTCTCCACCTGACAAAAATCGTCCCTAATAACTCTCTTCCTATCCACATTTTTTCTTTACTGAATACCCCTGTTTACCTCTAAGTGATTTGCTTATTCACAATCTTATGTAGCCACTTGGGGAATATCCAGCATCACTCCAGCTTGAATTTGACCCCATCCTATCAGTCGCCAATGCTTTTCTACTCGTCTGCTAAGTGCCATCTTTTCTCCTTTACTTGTGCAAACAGGGAAGTGAGTTGGAGCTTAGCAAGATCGTTTTCACAGCAAGCACCCGAGCTCCAGTTGACATTGAACCAATGTTAAGCATCAAAACTTCTCCCTTGGCCAATTTTGAAACCTTCCCCTGTTTCTCTGTGCCTTTTGTCCTGACTCCCAGAAGGCGACGAAGGAGGAAAAAGTTTACCTGAAAAAGAAGAGCATTCCAGATCGTTATTTATTGCCGGCAATCAGTTCCATTTCATTTTATAAAGAGATACTTGGACAGCATTATGAAGGATAACTAAAATTAGAAGATACATCGTAAGCTAGTTTTATGCTACATGAGCATAGTAAGAAGACATGGTATGAAAACACAGAAAATTGTCAGTCTTCTGCTTCACCTGTCAGATTAGTATGTCCACCTACAACAAAATGAATATTTGTAACTCACAATTACATCTTGACAAGTGCATATAGAAATGACAGAGAAATAGACAAGTCTATAAATGTAAAAAGAATCAAACAATCCATAAACCGAAAAGACAATTTGATAATCGGAATGCCCTAAAACCCTCCAGGGACCACCCAAAGAAGATGTTTAAAAGCATAACAGAAAGGACTTTGATCCAGATGACACACAGGATGTAAGTACCCAACAATTTCAGGCCAGATGACGGTGTGGAACCCCATGGAAATTTAATGATCATTCTGCACTTATGTCTTGTCTATAGTCAGTTAAATTTGGTATTTAAAACCTTGAAAGCAACAATCATGTTTTGTTCCCGCATTTGGAATTGAATGAAATAACAGGGAAAGAGTCCTCATAAAATATTGTACAGGAGGATCAATAAAGCAGCAGATATTCATACAATTATCAGTGAAAATAACCATCCACTGGCCGGATGCTCAACATATCATGTCCGAAAAATCCAGTAAATTCAATATGAGGCTACATTTGTATTACTATGATCTGGTCAAGCAATTCACTGTGTTTAGACTGCATTTGAATATAATGACATGTATAAACAATTTAGCAGCCACTTCTGTCAAACATTTTATTTGTTTGTCTTGTATAGGCCACGCCTAGCTTTGAAATCAAATCCAAGCAAATAAATCCCTATAATGACATCAATAAACAATTTTGCAGCCACTTTTGTCAAACATTTTATTTGTTTGTCTTGTACAGGCCACACCTAGCTTTGAAATCAAATCCAAGCAAATAAATCCCTATAAAATAGTTGTCCAAAGGAGAGGAACCTAACTTGGGACAGGTGAAAAAAATCATGTATAGTCAATGAGACAAAAATGGCTGTTTCTCTCCCATCCAGCATCTCAGGCATGCAGCTCCAGGATAATGTTCATGGTCATCACCTAAAGTAGCTAAAAAGTCGAAAGAAAATTTCTTCTTTCTTTAAAATTGAGCTGCCACCTCAAGAGGCCAAAAAAATGAAGATACACCACCCAGGTTTGTAGAAGAAACCACAAGATATATTCCAAACCTGTTTGGTCAACCCTAAAAGTTAAGGTTTTCCTAATTTTGCCCACAGGAAACCTAAAATTGACTAGGCATATCAAACAAAACACAAGAATCCATAAGCATATAAGAGAGTCAACAAAGTCTATAACTTGTTCCAAATATACCTCAAGCTCAAAAATACCAAAGCTGTTTGGTCAGCCCTAAAAGTTGAGGACAGGCATCTTGTATCTATGAACTCTTTCCTAATTTTGGCCACGAGAAACCCAAAATTGACTAAGCATATCAAACAAAACACAAGAATATATACGCATGTAAGAGTGTCAACGAAGTCCATAAATCGTTCCAAATATACCTCAAGCTCAACAAATACATCGGGTAGTTCTCCAACTTCTCCAAGGACTTGCCCAACAAGCCTGTCAGCACGTGTGAGTGTGGGATCTATTGTTGTACCCACACCAATAAGACCTCCTGGGACAGCAAACTGCAACTCATTTTGCTCAGCATAAAGTGAAATTATTCTCGAAAAGATAGGTGTACACTTAATATTGCCACTCTCATCTTTGACGACAATGCCAGGACGAACTTCAATTTTTTGGTTCACCTTCAGCACTCCCTGCAGAGCGATGCCCAGATATCAGTCAACAGAATAATAGAGGACTCTTTCAATCCCTTAAGCAGAAATATGCTCAGGCGTTGTACATCAGACAAATGAAAATATACCACTGGAAACACAAGTATTGAGTAATCTGATAGAAATTGTACCCTAAGTATACTTCCACCGGCAACACCACCTTTTATTTCATCAACTTCAGCACCAGGTTTGTTCACATCAAAAGATCTGATTACAATCATATTGGGTGGGGAAACAAAATTACGCTCAGGAATAGGAATCTTGTTTGTTATGTATTCACATACAACATCAATGTTGTACTTTAGTTGTGCAGATATCGGTACCACTGGTGCTCCATCGGCAATGGTACCCTAAAATAGAATAAAACATTTGCAACACCTTAGGATCACAAGTTGACATGGAAATTCATCAAAACATTACTGCATTTCAATAAAATTAGCTTACAATGCTCATTAATTAGTTTAAAATACTCATAACTTACCTGAATAAATTTCTCAATTGCCTCATGCTGGTTATTGGCTACACTCTCCTGGATCAGGTCAATTTTGTTCTGTAGAATGATAATATTCTGAAGACGCATTATCTCTACAGCAGCAAGGTGCTCTGAAGTCTGAGGCTGAGGACAGCTCTCATTACTTGCAATCAGAAGCAGTGCTCCATCCATAATAGCAGCGCCATTAAGCATAGTAGCCATTAGAATATCATGACCCTACCAAAAAGTTCAAAAAAAGGGTAAATCAACGCACTTTAAAAACAAACATTTATTACATAAAATGAAATATGTAGAAACTCACAAAAACAATGAGGTTTAGGATAAAAATGCATGTAAAACCATACAATTGAAGCCAATTACAAGTAAATTAAAAGCGAAGCAGTGGATCCAAAGATAACAGAAATATTAAGCGTAATAAAATATGTAGAAACTCCCAAAAACAATGAGGTTCAGAATAAAAGTGCATGTAAAACCATACAACGATAGCCAATTACAAGTGAAGTAAAAGTGAAACATTATGCTCAAAGATAACAGCAATATTAAGCATAGTACTGATGAGAATATCATGACCCTACCCAAAAGTTCATTAAAAGAAGTAAATTGATGCACTATAAAAACAACATTTATTATCTGAAATGAAATATGTAGATACTCCCAAAAATAATAAAGTTAAGAATTAAATGCATGTAAAACTAGAATCGCAGACACTTACAAGTGAAAGGTATAACATTATGCTCAGAACTACCCTCCTAATCGAGATATGATTTACATCTTCACCAATCAAATTTTGCAATAGCCAAGGTACAAAGAAGATAAATCATAACTATTATACACATGGGGCAATCAACAAATGATATGTCTTAAAAGCTTCATGTGTGCATTATCAAATCCAGGTACATCACAAAGACACTCCGGGCAATCAACAAAGGACACATGAGGTATAATTATTATACACACCGGGCAATCAACGAATGAAACATGTCTTAAAAGCTTCATGCGTGCATTCTCAAATCCAGGTACATCACAAAGAGGACTGTCTTCCTTTCCACTACCATAAGCCCTGCAAGGTCCAGTAAATGTCATTAGTAAAATATGAAAGAGAACCAACAAGAAAAGCATATTTTCGTTTTGATAAGTCTTTCAATGGTCTAATATCAAACAGGAAATGATAACATGTCAAAACCAATCGCCTTGTTCACTATGTACCACTTCCTTGATACAAACGTATGAAAACAAAAAAAAATTGTCAGGTTTCAGATAGAAACCAAATAGGAAATGACGTGTCAAAACCATCCTTGTTCTATTTACCATTTCCTCTATACAAATGTATGAAAAATAACATGTACATTATGTTCCAGATAGAATCCAAATCAAAATAGATGATAACATGAACAAAAATTCATTCATAGCAATTCCTGAGCTACCATCAATAATCTCATGATGAAATGTCAATCTTGCCTACAAGTATAAATAAATATGTAAAGACTAATGATAATGACCCCAACTATATAAAAGCAAGTTTCAAACAATAATGTCTGTGTTTAAAGACAGTCAATACAGGCCATAACATAAATGTCCTCACTTGGAAAATGCATCCCATAGGGTCGTTATAATTGAAATTTGATGGAATAAGCAAAGGCAACATCCGACTAGGAGGTGGGGTAGGTGGGGTGGGCTGTTTGAAACCATAGTAGGTAGGATGGGGATTCGACATCGAAAATGAAATTGAATCAACAGCTATAATGAATAATCCAATGGCATGATCTCTGCCCTAACATGGGGAATAGTCAGCTGGAAATGGTAAACTTCCTTCTCATTATTTATTTAATCAGTACTAAAAGGACCAAAAGAAACAACAGGAACTGGAAAGTAATAAAATTAATATGCTCCATGTAAAAAAACAGAAACAAATTGCAGATGCAACAGTAAATCAAAGAAACCTTTTTATTATAATCAAACTTGAACAAGACAAAACTAACATGAAACTGAAAGAATAATTTACTTGGTTTCTAACGTACTGACTGATTCATGAACTTGACAAGTTGGCATACGTATTTAAAATTACAATGACAGATGACGGACTATATAGATTTATAAAGACCATAACAGTTGTGATTGGTGCCATCACACTCGTCAGGTGATCTCTGAAAAGAAAAAAGGAGTACTCTGGTTATAAAATACCTTAAACAGAATGGAGTGGACAGAACTAGAGGGTGAAAAATTAGGGTCAAAGAGAGACAGGTAGAATTTTTCTTGATTCTCTTGGAAGGAAGCAAATCATGGTATAATTTCCTACAATTGCATAAGATGTTGAGAAGACTAAGGATTCATTTAGACATTACTTTCAGATGATATTTGCCTCTTATCCCATAAGTGAGGATAGCTCTCTGCCAGAGAAGTGCCAACTTGCAGTTCCTTATATCCTTTCCTTTTCAGAAGCAAAATCAATGAAGAGTGTGTTATGGAGCTTGAGAGGTGGTAAATCTCCAGGTGATGATGGGCTGCATGTGGAGTTTTATAAGGTGATTTATGATATTATCGGTGTGGAACTTTACCTGGAATGTGGTAAGGATTTTGTATTGGAGTCTCTTGTTGTTCACGTCAATGATGAATATCGTCAAATTAATCCCTTGGGGCTCTAACATGTACATCATCATTGGATGGAAGCCAATCGCCTTGCTCTGTAACTCAAGTTTTAGGCTTAGCTATGGTTCTGTCACTTTGAGTAGAAATTGGGAATAGTTATGATTAGAGCTGAACAATTGATTTGTTAAAGGCAATTTGACACGAGATAATCTCAGCCCTGCTTATGAGACCATTCAATGGACTAGAAGTTCACATCTGCTAGAAATTCCAAAGTGTACAAAATAATAAATTACAGGAAGAAATTTTGAGAAGAGAAAATTAAATTGAAAGTTTACTGAGACTTTATGAAGATAATCATGATTCTGAGAGTTCATGAGACACACTGACATGAATGTTTGCAGTTGCATCAACCACAACCTCGAAGGTCCAAATATAAAGAAAATATGGCTAACAGGCTAAGTGTTAAAATGCTTAAAGCTCTTTACTTCAATAACCTGGAAATCAAGAGTATGGGAAAGTTGAAACCAATCAACATTAGAGTATGTTGTGTTGTCTTTGAAAATAACATGAATAAAGGAAAATAACGAAGTCTGCATTCATTTTGGAAATTGGAAGATCAGGTAACAGTTTGACAAGGAGACTTCTACCATGTCTCTTAAAATCCAAAAATCTGGAAGCCTGGAGTGAAAAAATAAACTACATATAGATTTATTCAGTATTATGGGGATTTGAGAAGTGACCCTACAGCAGAATAATATGTCCCAGAAAACATCAAATGTAACAAAAACTATGTAACAATATTGAAAAAAGAACCTGGAAAACATAAGCCATACCATCCAAAAGCTAAAAAAAAAAAAGAGACTACTTATTTAAATGAAAATAACTAAATAACTAAATATTCAAATACAGACGTGATTAAACAAAGGAACCTGTGAAGTTAGAAGCAAATATATCCAAATGCAACAGGTGGCACAAATGAATTGCTATATATTACAAATTTATAAGTGTCCTTAATAAACACAAAAGAAAAAGGTCATACTTGTAGCACATTGGTCGTGGGCAACGATCATCTTCACATTTATATATTTTTGCATTTGCATATCCCAGCTTGATAGTGATGTTCCTCTCCAATTCATTTTTGAAACGGACAGTCTGTAGACACAAAAACATACTGGGCAAAGTAAGACCCTCTAACTGACCATGTCACTCTCAAGAGCTACTACAATGGAATAATTAAAGAAGAAAATCATGAATGTGCTTAATAGTCCTTTTGTCGTTTTTTCATATAAACAATTCACATACAACAGATTCTGCTCGAACAAAACAATTAAAAGATACAATGAAATTATGTGTGCTTATATAAAATAAACTAATCAAAAAGAATAGTTAAAATTCAAACTTTTCAGCCAAATAGGTATACTAACAACCTAGGTAGCCAGTACCCTCCCCTGCCTCGAACCCAACCTGGCTACGTCCCTGGCACATGGAACAGGTACAGTACCCCTTGGGTACGTCCTGAACATACCCAAGGCCCAAGGGGTAACCACAGTCTAAAACGTGTTTTTAATTATTATTATACTGTTTTTGATTGAAAAGTCAACATAAAAAAAACAAATTCTAGCTCTAAAAGTAATTCAAACACAAAAAATAAAGATAAAAGACCACAAAACACAAATGCAAAAACTATTCTCTTTTTCTCTTTGCATACTTACTTTCCATTGCTCATCCAAGGTTGAAGCTTCATCAAACTTCATTGCAATCGTATTCCTAAGGTGATTGAGGAGCCCATTTACTGCCAAATGGAGGTTTTGATTCTTTAACTTCTTTTGATTTTTTCCAAGTTGTAGGGGTTTTGTTTTCCTTTTTCTTTTTTTTTGTGATAGTTTGCATGTTTGTTTAACTTGCAGCTACATTTTTACAATCACAATGTCAACTAGTTCTGGGTCAGTGGGTCATGACCAATTTCACTTTCAACATGATGAACAATCACCACTTTGGAGACATGTGACAGTTCTAAGTTTGGTTCCAGGTGGTGGGGGACTAAATGGAGATGCAACTAGTGCAATGTTATGCACCATAGTTCATATAGTCGGGTGAAGGCCCACCTATGTCACATACCTAATACGGGTATCAGAGGATGTAAGGGGACAAGGTTGTTCTGTTGTCAAAAACACAAATTCTTGAATTTATCAAGGAGCAAGAGAAAGCAGACGCAGCCCACACCATGAAAGTAGGACACCACAAGATGAAGATACTCCTTCCAAAAGAGAACAAAAGGACAGTTAGAGAGGTCTTTTCAAAATGAGGCGAAAGATCTTGCAGATGAGCATATTGCTCGATGCTTTGTCCCTCAATGTGGCTAGGTCACTACATGGAAGGAAATGATAAGAGCAGTGAATGAGGCCCCAAAAGGCTACCAAGGGCTAGGGTATGAAAAAGTTCTGCACCACCCTATTGGCCAAGGAGAAACAATATGTTGACAATTCATTGGATAGAGATTCATGGGCGGAAACGAGGGTCTACATCGTTTTTGATGGATGGCAAGATGCAAGCAATAGGCTTCTTGTCAATATGGTTGCAATGTGCCCAAAAGGGGCAATGTTTTTAAGGCTATTGATTGCAAGGAATGTGTTAAGGATGGCAATTTCATTGCCAACATCCTCATCAAATCCATGGAGACATTGGGGCCTCAAAACATTATCCAAGTCATTATGATAATGCAAAAAATTGCAAGGTCACGGGGATGTTGGTGGAGCAAAGGTATCCACACATTTTGGACACCTTGCCCTGTCCACTCGCTCAACCTCATGCTTCAAAATGTTGGCAGAAAAATTCCATGGATCAACCATGCTTATGCCGAGGGAGAGGAGATTCAAATGTTCGTCACAAACCATCACCTCTCCCAAGCCATGTTTAGAAACTTCTAGTCTTTAGAGCTGCCGAGGAAGTCGTAAATTTCTGATTTATTTTATTTCAGTAAACTCTTTTTTTATGTTTTTAAATTTATTTAATATCTACATGTAAATTTTTAATTTCATAAGTTTTTTAATTTTCTTTTGTTTTATTTTTCTAATAGGTTGTTGAGACAAGGTTTGCCTCTCACACAATCGTCTTGAGACAACTTGTGAAGGTGAAAGAGGCACTACAACGCATGGTCATCAGCAACATGTAGGCTGTATGGAAAGAGTCAAGCAAAGAGCGGGCCCAAAGATTGAAAAATATGGTCCTAGATGATGATTGGTGGGGCCATGTAGACTATTTGTTGAGTATCACAGAGCCCATCATGAGCATGATTCGTTTCACAGACATGGATCATCCATGTTTGGGAGAAGTATATGACGACATCAACTCAATGATTGAGAAGAGAGAAGTTGTCATTAATGCGAAGGAGCAAGATCCCAAGGAGAAATTTTTCAATGAAGTGCATTCAATTACCGTTAATTGGTGGAACAAAATGACCACCTTGTTACATCTCTTTGTCTTTGCATTGACTCCTCAATTTCATAGCACAGACATCCTTTCTTTGTTGAAGAGAGTGGCACCATATAGGAGTATGGAAGTGGCCGAAGGTTCAATTCCGCATCAGCCAAGACTTTTTCCAATCCTGAGGTAGCAGACACGTTTATGACTGATTTTGGGAGTCTCATCACCTCCCAAGGTCCAAGCCTTGGTGCCATGCGGGACAAATACAAGAGGCGCATATATGTGGTGGCACCTCCATGGCCAAGCAACACCAACCATTCAAAATCTTGCAATTTAGGTCTTGTCACAACTTAATGATTTTTTTGAGTTTTTAACTTTCTTTTCATTTGAAATTTTTTGTTTATAACTTTAATTTTAACTTTTACCTTTCAGTAAATTTCAATATAGGTTGCAAGTTCATCTTCTTGTGAGCAGACTTGTAGCGCATGCAACTTCATCCACTCACAAAGCACGCAACAAGCTCAAAGCAAAAAGGCCAAGGACGTGGTTTACATATGCTCGAACTTGCACCTTAGCTCCCACGAAAAGCAAAAGTACAATGACAGGTTGTCAAAGCATTGGGATATAAATCCCGAGGATGTTGACCTGAATTCTTCCCTTTCACACCACTCATTGTTTGACATTGACTCTCCTGGGAGGCATAGTATAGTTGGCAAGAGTGGTGGAGCTAGCAAGAGTGGTTCTAGTGCACCACATGATGTTGATATTGATGCTCTCGATGAAGAGCAAGATGACTATGAATATTAATTTTGATGTAATTAATTATGATCAGCACATGACATTTGAGATATTTAATTATTATGACATTTGGCATTTGGATAATATTTTCATTTTTGTGGTTATTTTGTTTTTATATGCATACTATATGGTTAATGTCTCTAATTTCTGATTTATTAGGCTATAATTTCTATATTTTATTGTTATTATTATGTATGGTACAGCCGAGCCAAGATATAGAGAGAGGGGTAGGGGCATGAATGAGACTATCTATATGGCTCGGATGGCCATATCTATAGTTCAGGGGCTTGGTACGGGTTGCCATATCCCCACCCCGAGAGAAGATAGAAGCGGCCTCGAGATCTCTCTCTATCTATATCTATATCTCACTCTAAACTCTATATCTCTCTATCTGAAGTTGCCCTATTTCTATATCCCGAACTCTAGATAGGGCCCGACGGCCTATATATATATATATATATATATATATATATATATATATATATATATTACACGGACGTACCCAAGGCAAAAAACGCGTCGTACCCATACCCAAATCACACCCGAACTGGCTACTTAGCTAGCAACTACAACAGCGACAAGCCCCGATAATAAGGTCTCCAATAATGGAATTAAGTAGAATCCCCAACCCAAGGAATCGATCGAGTCATCTTTATATGGTCCCAAGGCTAGTCCAGGAAGGATAACCAATTCCAAACTAACGATAACATTGACCTGAATTCTTCCCTTTCACACCACTCATTGTTTGACATTGACTCTCTTGGGAGGCATAGTATAGTTGGCAAGAGTGGTGGAGATGGCAAGAGTGGTTTAGTGCACCACATAATGTTGATATCGATGCTCTCGATGAAGAGAAAGATGACTATGAATATTAATGTTGATGTAATTAATTATGATCAGCACGTGACATTTGAGATATTTAATTATTATGACATTTGGCATTTGGATAATATTTTTTGTGGTTATTTTGTTTTTTATATGCATACTATATGGTTAATGTCTGTAATTTCTGATTTATTAAACTATAATTTCCATGCTTTTTTATTATTATTATTATATATGTATGTATCTATGTATGTGTGTGTGTATATTATATGGACTTACCCAAGGCAAAAAAAAACATCATACCTGTACCCACATCGCACCCAAACTGGCTACTTAGCTAGCAATTACAACAGCGACAAACTCTCAATGACAAAGTCTCCAAGAATGGAATTAAGTAGAATCCCCAACCCAAGGAATCAATCAGAGTCATCTTTATATGGTCTCAAGGCTAGTCCAGGAAGGGTAACCAATTCCAGACTAACGATAACATTGATCTTAAACAAGCCATGCTTATAGGTTACCAAGAGGTTATAGAAATGTAATCATCAGTTATCTCCTCCATTTTCAATTCTATAAAGACATGTTTGACCATTTTGAAACATGAATCTAATGCCAATAACATTAAACAGCTACAGAAAAAATTTACAAACACTAAACATTGCCACATGAAGAAACAAGCTAGCAAGATATTGGGGATGACAGAATCCATCAACACTGTTCAGCACAAGCTTGCTGGCAATGCTAACATTCTATTGAAGGAATATAACAGTTAACTGGGGGAGATGTGAAAAGTGGTACTAATATCACCCCCAAAATCTTACAAGAAATAAAAATTCGTGATATCCTCGTATACATAGTTTTGGTTTTTCTCCCTGCTTGAGAAGTGATGGATATAAAAATACAAAACGAAAATTCAATGCCTCCGATCAATGGCCATGAGCCAGCAAGATATGTTTAGAAATCCGTACCAATCCCTCTTCCTTTATATTTCTAGGGGAAAATGAAGGAAACTGGAACAAAAAGATCTCCCAAATTGCATGAGCAATAGGTATTATATGTAAGGAGTCATGGACCTGTGCTTTGAAATTGCCTTGCCAAGCCACGTGGAATAAATTACCAGAGGTCCACAAAAAGATTATAGCTAACTGACCAAAGTGAGAAGCAAAAATCTTCTGATAAAGGTGTTCTTCAGTAATATCATCATGACTTTCAAAGTCATGTGCAATATTCAGCTAATTATGTGATGGCATCTTCGCTCTGTGGATCAGCCCTAGCATTAGCATACAGAGTTGTCAGAAAGGTGGGCCCTCACAAGGACATAAGCTATTCAATTTCCTTTTTAACTTCAAAATTTTCTTTTCAATTCTGCAATGTTGATTTCCAATTAACAGTGATACATATGGTCATAGCCCACTGATACATGACACTAAAACAAGAGTTATCTTAAGCACTGCTAGACCTGTTAAAACTTGTGTTTGGCAAACGTCACATCTACCACTCCCAGTATCAATTCTCAACATGGGGCCAAGACTATAACATAGTTCCTTGACCCCATTGGACAGACCGTCAGAATCTGATGTTAAGAGAGCACCCACATTTCCACTTTGGAATACCAATATAATTACAACTCCAGAGACAGCTCTGCATACTCTAACCAGCCCAAGCCAACCTCCAGCTAATGTCCTCAGTGTGATTCACTGCCTAAAAGTTCCTATCCAATGATAACGAGTAAGGAATTTTCATTGCCTCTTTCGATCTGTGCCCTCTTCTATTCTTAAATTAAATGACTATATTCTTGGCATACTCCTTTGTCCTTTCATATGCAGGAAGATGCTTTAGGGACTCCTTCCATTGCTATTACTGTTGATTGTACTTTTGAGTCCCTGTGATATATTTTGTTAATTCATTTAACAATTAATATAATTTATATGATATTCCTTTCTACCTTTCAAATGGGCGGAAGAAATGACCAGTGTTCAAACATTGAAAGCCTGTAAAGAAGACCAAATTTAGAAAATAAATCCCAGTATCCATGGAAATCTACATCTACCTGTCATATGGCAAAGGAACGGAGCCTTGGTGTGCCCACTACTTGAGAATAAGATTCAAAAAAGAAGCCACCAATAATAAGATGTTAGGGTTCAAGAAGCATAAAGATGAACAGCAGACAGAAATCATCAAGCATCAGGTATCAGGGTGACTGCCTCTGGAGATGTAAAACAAAGTATGCATACATGGCATACCCAGGAACTCAAGGTCCTGAGAGAAGTGATATTTTCATCTAGGCCCAGGAAGCAAGGGAAAAGATGATATCCATCCTTGCAATATCAGGCAGCAACATTGGAAGTATGAATCAAGCTGTAACAGAATTACTTAGAAAGAATATATAAACGGGATTTTTCCAGGATTTCCTAAAGTTTTACAGGAAATTAAAGATACTGCTGGCAAGTAACAACAGTAATTGCAGAAGCATGATAATCAGTAGGGAAATCCAAAAATATTTAGTGCAGAAAAAGGAAAACCAAGAAGCAAAGAGACAGCCACTCTGCATCAGGATTTGATCCAATCAGTAAAGAAGATACCAGAGCCCTGAAGAATATTGAGGATTCTACTTTGAAAAGTTTCAACCATGAGTGGCAATTTTTAGTTTATTGCTTCTAAACTGTTAACTCTTTAAAGTATTCAGAGTGATGGTATTTAAATTCCATAGATTCCTTCAGTTTCTGTATGATCTTGTATTGCCCAAAGTGAGGCCCAATTTCACTTTATAATGTTATTCACATTTGCACTGATTTCTTGTATCTGATAAATGTCATCTTATTTGTTCATAGCTTATGATGATCAGGCTAGCTCCATTTGATACATGTATATAACAGGATTTGTTGTGGATTAGGTTGGATTAGTACTCTCAAATGCTATCTTGTTGTTCAATGTTCATTGAGTATCTTATGCTATTCAGACATTACTGTTAGATACATTGTGGTACATATACTGTTGCATATATTAACAAGACATCCTGATAATCCAACTATGGTGAATTGTGATCTTCAATATTTTATGGTTTTGGGTGTTGGGCACCGTGATTGACACACATGTGACTTGCTATGACAGTGACGCCATGTGTTGGGATAAGTGTGGGGCCATTCATGAGATTGCTTCTAGTTCTGAGGAACTAATCTACATGTTGTGTGGTATGCTTATCTGGGATATGATTCTGTTCATTGCTTTATACATACATGTCTTGGATGTATTAAAAGACGCAATAAGTGTGCAGGTGAGGTACACCCAAGAAAACCAACGAAAACAAGAGTCCAATAAATCTTACTACCACACTTCACGGTTCACCGTTTTTGAGTTGTTCTTTGACCTTGTTATATTGAGGACCATGTATAAGACTTTGTCATCTTTACCTTGTTGTGGTTAAGATGTAAGACGTGTGACTTGCTGAGACCCTTTTCCTTTAATATTTCATGTGACCCATACACAATAAGATAAAAACAGAAATCCCGTGTCAATTGATAAGGATGAGACTTGTTGAAATTGCTATTTATTGTATCTCGGATTTACGCTTAGAGACAAAATTTGGGAAGTGTAGAAATCAGGCAAATCCTCTTTTGACATGAGTTTTAATGGTGGGGCCCTAGTGGGTATGCTTGGGAAAGATTAGAGGGGCTATAAAAGGCTCTGCAATATCTAGAACCTTCTAGAAAGATTCCCTTATGATGAAATGGTGAAATAAAAGGAAAATCAAATGAAGGGGACATGTAACATCTTCATTGGCTAGAGGTTTAGGGGACTTCATATATGAAGGCGAAAATTTTGCAAGGCCCTTTTGCCATTTTGGGAAAGAAAATTACCTTAGGAAAGGGAAGTGCTAGTTAGGAACAAATGGAGCACTTGAGGTAGGAGTTTAATCCATGCAGTTTTGGTGCCACTTTATATTTGGTTTGGGTTATAAATGGCTTGTTTTCTTCTTGATACATTGCTGATTTCAACACCTCTTTAGGCTGTTAGTTTGACGTATTTTTGTTGGATTTGTACGGTTGCTTAAGCCTTCCTTATAGAAATTTTGTGGGCTTGTTCAAACCTTGTTTTACTATCATTTTCTTTTTGTTTTTTTATTTAAATAGTGCAAATAAATGTACCATTGTACAGACAAAATCTGCCTAACTGTGATTCTTTTGAGGGGTGGAGGGTGAGGATGCATAGTGGCCCTACGGCTTGTATGGGAAAGCTCCTAGTGTATAAAGTGGCCTTGGAGGCATTCTTATGCCTAAAAAGTAATGGAGGTTTTATAGCATTATGAAATCTGGGTTACATTCTCCTACCTTAAAAAGGTAATGAAGGTCTTTAACCGTTACGGTGGCAATGTTACCTTGGAAAGGTAATGGAGGTTTATGGTTACTATTGATATCATTTGGTTTCCATTCTACATCACCTTAGCTCCATGCTTCCCAACCCACTCTCTCACCCCTCTTCTCATTGGGTAAACCCAAGGGTTTACCATAGTGACACTTGGGGTTTTGGGTTATTCTTGTTTGTGCATCTTTGCAGCTCATGTATGACAAATCCCTACTTGTATCTTGCTGGTTTAACCCTAGTTGACGATTGTGTTTAGTAGGTCCTCCTAAGTTACCTCTTGTTGATGTCTGCTTATGTCCTGTTTGGATTGCACACCGAATTCAAGCACAACAATGAGATCTATTGCCAGTTGCTCAACTGCAATGCAAGAGAACCTCCAGAGAAATTTGGTTCTCGTCTAAAACTTACACTAGTGCTATCAGTAACTAATCTAATGCTAAACTAAAATCTTGCAGGGAGAAAAGGGAAGACAAAAATAAAATAAAAAGGTTGGTGATGCACCAAGAATGAGTTTGGGGCTCTTTGACTCCTTCCCCTACCTGAAAATTTAGGAAACACAATATACGGACATGCAAGAGGTAAGAAGCAAAATGAAATTAGAGGACAGACAAAAAGAATCACAATAATATTCATTAGTGCAGGAAATATACACTGTTTGCATACAGATCACAAGGTCAGACACTCATATTCAGCAAATAAAAAGCTGAGATAACATGAAACAAAATGTGGCTCACATAGGTCCAAGGAAGTGTGCCAGAAATCCCAGAAATGTACAGAGACTCCCTCTACTTATATAATTGAGAAGGAATTAAAATGCTCAAAATATTAACTTCATAGTCCCTTCGCTCATGCTCTACAACAAATAATATAATCTTCCTTTTAAGTAGAAGTGACCCATGTCTGTATCAAATCTCCATCCTAATACAACTAGATCTTCAATGATGTGGTCTCAAGGAACAAACAGTCACTTAAGTGCCCAAAAGTCTCCATATGCACTCAAGAGACACTGCAGAGCCTTGGGACAAATAAAACATTCAATGGGAGCTGCGTAAGAGAAATATCAAATCTGAATTTGGGCTCATTGGGATCTGAAACAACATCTTTTACATCTGCAAAGGCACTGTGATTCATTGGAGGGCTCAAAGCATTAAATGAGAGCCTTTGGAGTGGGTGAGAGTCTTCTAAAACTTGTTTTGAAAGGAAAACAGTTCCGAGGGACTTTAATTGTGAACTGTGGGCTCAATGTGCAACCATCTGCTCAAAATATGATCCCAATTGAAAGCTCTCTTTCAGAGCTTTTCAATGAGACCAAAAACATGCCAATTGGAGCTCTCTAGTAAAAGTTATGGCTCTCTGAATTGTTTAGGACTCCACCTCCATGTAAAAGATTCTCAAGAGCATGTGGCAGCTCTACATTGGGCTCTTAAAGTGACATGTGGACCAATTATAGAGTCTCGTTCTCACAGGCATCTATTCCTTTCTTTGTTCTGTGTGGGCTCTACAAACAACTAATCTGAGGCTATGACAAGTGGACCTATTACAAGCCCTTAAAGTCACGTAGCAGGTTCCGCCTCGCCTGTGAACTGATCTTTGAGACCCTATCCGAAATGATGATGAGAGGTGTCACCATCTCGGATTACTCATAATCAAAAGCTCTATGCATATTCTGTCCGTGAAGTTTTGGGAACTGCGTGCGAGGCAGACTTACCCGAGCTCGCCAAGTGGACTGGGTCCAAATGAGACACGTGGCATTTTCATATGCACTCAGTTTTAATTTACTTTCACACACGCTATGTTTACTATGTGGGTACAAGCACTGCAGGATTTTGACACTTGTTTTCATCACTGGAGCCCTCCACTTCAACTTAACAGTTAACCTTTACTGCCCCGTCTTATCAAAATATTGGCAGCCCAACTTAGAAATCACAAGTGTTTCTTCTCTTCACTTCACTTTGCAGCAAAGCACCTTTTAATATAAAGTGTCCCTTTTGAGCTTTTCTCAATAATGTGGGATAATTACCACTGATATTTTCAAAGGGCTCAATGTTTGCGTGTAATTGGAGATTTGTTTGGAAATTTGAGGTTCAATCTTGCTTGTTAGGTTGTAAACAGTAAAACACTAGTGCACAGGTCTGTGGAGATATTTGAGGCTATAGTGACCACTTTTGGCATCTTTGAAGCTTGTGGTGACTGTGGGTGCCTCCATTGAGGGTTCTGCAACTCTGGGAAGGCCATGACCATCATTTTGGAGCTCTGCAATGTGGTTGAGGGCTATGTGACTGCTTAGACACTCTGAGCACTACATCGAGACCATGGAGAGTAGAGAACATAAGGCAAATAGCCTCTTAAGAGACAAAGATGCAACCATGAGGGAATTTGAGAGCACAGGTTAAAAAAATGAACCAGAGGGCACATTTTGTTGACACCTCTATTTGTGTCTATCTTGGTATCCTATGCGGAGGATGTGTGAAATTCGGATCCTTGGGCTCAGGGATTGATGGTACATCTCCTACCTAATAGTGTCAAATTGCTTGGGAGGAGAGCACCCCTTCTATCTTGGCTGTTTGGAAGTGCCTTGGTAGTACTTCAAATTTGGCAGAGATGTGGGAACTGTGGCCTTTCAACCATCCTAGTTGGCATCGTTGCATTGTTTATAGATTTGTGGGCGTTTAATATATTGTGAGACCTGGTTGTGATGGCATTCGATTCAGTTATACATTGTCCTAATTTTGGATCATCTATGTGGTGTGTGGGTTTTGTCCTAATTTGAATAAATGTTGCCTTAAGGGAATTATATGTATGTTGCAAATATTCATGGGTGTTGATTGTTATGTGGTGCATTAAATTGAGTGGAATTGGGCTACATTTGGAAGTGTCACTGACTTAGCAACACCCAAGTTATATACCAATTAGTTGATTAAATGGTGGCTTAAATGGTATTTGCTTATCTTATTGAATGCTGAGCTAGATGGGCATTTGACTAAATTATTAAATATCTGATTTACTTAGTTTTGAGAGATTGAGGTTTCCAAAAATGGAAATCTGGGATTAATTATTATTGTAAAATGATTACATCGAGTTATTTTGTGGATTTAGTTCTGAAAATGAATTTGGAGTTCATTATTTATTCTAGATCCAGTTTCTAATTTTAATAAGGGTGAAGTTATTTTATTTGATTTTTTTGTGTTTCTAGAGTAATTTTCTGGCATTTAGATTTAATTATAATATGGTTATAGCAGTAATCAATATAAATATGTTTACAACAATGACAAAATTATTTGGGGTGTATATATAGCCCTTGAAATTTTTGTTCTTTTAACAAAAATCAAGCATGGCCGAACTTCCTGCAAAGGCCTTGAATGCTTGTAGTGGTCGAGGCCTTGAATGCTTGTAGTGGTCGTGGCCAAGGGCCACAACCTATTTCCTATGCCTATGGTCAAAAGGTCGGCTATGAGTCAAGGGCGGCCAGGACCAAGTCCCAACTTGTGTTTTGTGTAAACCCCAAGCAAGCTTGTTGACCATGAGACTTCTAGCTTAGTGCTCAGGACAAGGGCCCGATAGGGTATCAACAGCAGGCAGCCTATGTGGGTTTATATAGGCCTTAGGGCCAGGAAATTATGAGGAAGTCAGGGTTAGAGTCCCCAAACCAATTATTGTAAAGCTTGGGCACTATAGCTCAAGGTAAAAGGTGACAATGCCAACTGGCCCCAACTTTCCTAGTGTGGAAAAAAAACAATTAATAGTAAAGGGAAAATCTAGAGTCTGACACCCTTTACAACTCTCAAAGGTCAAGTGATGTCACTCAAACTGTTATTTTCTCCAAGGTCAAGCATGTGTCTTGGTCATACCATTCTAATTGTGGGATGGAGTCCACTCCACAGAAATTGTGATAGTGTTAAAAGGGCCTTAGGGCCATGATGGTTGCAGGGCCACTTGGCTGGCCATGGAGTTGGGTCGGAAGCCATGTGGCAACCCCTCTCCATTTTTAATCTAACAACTCTTTTAAGGAAATCATATTTCGACTTAGCCTAATGTTTGCCACAACAAAGAATCACAAGAAAAAAATTGCTCTTATGATAAGGCCTTTTAGGGCAAAAGCAAACCTTCAACCAAAAAGATGTGAAACAAAACCTAAAAGCAAAAGAAATGGATCGTAGAAACCCCACTAGTTGGGGATAAGCCTTATGGGCTTTTACTCATCTTTCAACTAAATGAAACTATTCTAAAACCTTAACTAAACCAAGTAAACCCTAAGCTAGTAAACTTTGTCCTTTTGTGGCAAGTATGTTGCTTGAGGCTTCATGGAAGGCTTTGCTAAACCTTGAATAGTGGGGGCAAGGTGGTTCAACCTTTCCCTCTCTCCTCTTCTCTCCTTACTCATGCACAAATGGAGACTTCCATCTTCAATATCTTGTGTAGCATGTCAAAGAGAAATTAGGACAAGGTTAGGGTTTGTAAAATGTGTGGTTGAAGATTAAAAAAATAAATGGGTGGAGATTGAGACCTTCATCCACCCTTTGGAGGGAGAATTGGATTTACACCTTAAATTACTTTAGTGTTATGTTGGCTTTATATGTTAACATTCATTTTAATTGTTGAGTTACAAGGGTGTCACTTAAGTCACCCTTGCGCATTGCTCTTAAAGTTTTAAAACACTAGCAAATGTTTATTTATAAAGTGGATGTGGCCTTATACGGTCATCTCGATATTGGAAATGCACCTACATGGATGTGTGTCCCTAGTAAGTTTTCCTTTATGACCTTGATATTTGTCGTATGTGCACCATAGTACTTAGCCCAACCATGTTTAGACCATTTAAGAGCCCAACCATGTTTAGACCATTTAAGCCGAACACTAGTGAATGTTTGTTTATAAAGTAAATGTGACTTTATAAAGTGAACTTGCTGTTAGAAATGTGCCCCAATGGATGTGTGGCCCTAGTAAGTTTTCCCTTATGACCTTATTTCCTTATTTAGACCGTTTAAGCCATTTACCCTGTTTAGGCTGTTTGCCCCATTTAGGCTATTTTGGCCACTTTGGGTGGCTGGCATGCAATGTGTTGACCATGGAACCCCTTGTACCTCGTTATCTGTGCCACCCTGTTTAATATGTGACCATCGTGTTGGGGCTAGCAAACCTAGGTTGCCATTTGGGGTGTCGTTCATGACTTTGACTGGTGAAACCCTCTTCACGTGAACTTTAAACAAAGAAAAAAAAACCATTTTCACCTGGTTTTTATGTGAATATTTGGGCATTACACCAAAGGGCAACACATCCAAGCAATAGTGTAAACTGTAAACAGAATCTAAGTAGATAGTGATAAGCTTTTCATATCCCCAATTTCGGACTGTAACTGGTCAGGCAGCCCATGTAAGTTGTATTTTTATTTTATTTTTTTAAATTAAACAAACGAATATGCAAGTATTAATAAACATTCCTGAATCAGCAAGTTAAGATTGTCATCCAAATATTCCCTCGAGTGAGCACATAGATATTTAATGTTGTCTTTAATATATTCCTGAGTGAGGGCTTGAATAATAATGCAGTCTATAATGTCTAGAAATTTCATATCAATGAATGTTATAGCATATGCTTAGAAGGATGAAGGATATTACAGATGCACTACTGCTACATACTAGAAGCTGCCTAAAAAAGAAAAAGGAACTGTCGTCATTGTCGACAGCATGTCAGCACTAATTTCATTCAATTAAGATGTTAAAACATAGAACTGTTAACCATCTTTGGAAACAAGCAATGATCTTACCGCAAGCCTAGAAATCCCAAAGCTAAATAAACGGTGGCAACACTGGTAAAAAGCTAATATAGACCGAATAGGATAATATTAAAAATCTACAAAAAGCTGAATAGCATAAATTATAAACATTGCTTCACCCAAAATCAATTTTGAATGTTAAGAATAAGTTTCCAAGAATGTGAAGAATGGGATTATGATCCTATACATAAATCTGAAATTCACAGAACAAATTAACAGAATTCAAATTTAAAAGGGTACCAAGAGAAATGAAAGATAACTGGAAGAAACGAGAAAGATAAATTTAACACTTTAATCTGTTTACGAATATAAATCTCAGTCTGTTCTATCCAAGCCGTCAATAGACCTATTGTAAGATTGAGAAGCAGAAATAGAAAGCTACCTGGACGCCAGATATGGCTTTCACCACAGTTGATTTCCCATGCGCCACATGTCCAATTGTGCCTAAACAGATATTACAAAACACTTCAGTGAAAACCCAGTTCTGGCATATGGCATCTCCTTACAAAAACTATGAAACTGGAAAGACGCGTCATTAAAACTAACAAAAACCACATAAATGGCATTTGATCTAATAAAAAACAAATATGCTGATCTTATAACTTACAAAGTCTGTTTCTAATAAAAATAGCATGACATTTTATATTCGAACATCTTTGTAGAAAATCAGTAATATGATTTATTTCTAGAGCCAAGTTCCTATCATGTAAACAAATGTTTGAGCATGGAACGTATCTCCCAGAAATTTGACAGTTTGTCTGAACTAAGTGACATGCTTTTCTAGTGTGTCAAAGTATGGACATTAAATTCTATTAAGAATCAGAAGCGCAGGGTAGATATTAAATACAAACTTCTCTTAAATAACTCCTAGATTATGTGTTTCTTGCCCTGTAGCCAATAATCTTCTTCAAAGGAAGATCTTGGTATCACTCTTGTTGCTCTACAAATAGGAACTCACTACAATTACTCAAATCACTCAAGAAAATTGGCATCCATAACTTACAAGTCTGTTTCTAATAAAAGATGGCATGACATTTTATATCCTAAGTTGAGTCATTCCGAACATCTTTGTAAAAAAACAGAAAAATGATTTATTTCTAAAGTTAAGTTCCTATCATGTGAACAAATGTTTGAGCATGGAATGTATCTCCTAGATATTTGACAGTTTGTCTGAGCTAACGAAGACAAAGGTGACATGTGTTTCTAGTCTATCAAAGTATGGTATCACTCTTGTTGCTCTACAAATGGGAACTCACTAAAATAACTCAAATCACTCAAGAAAATTGGCATCCATAACTTACAAGTCTGTTTCTAATAAAAGATGGCATGACATTTTATACCTGAACATCTTTGTATAAAAACAGAAATATGATTTATTACTAAAGTTAAGTTCCTCTCATGTGAACAAATGTTTGAGCATGGAACGTATCTCCTAGATATTTGACAGTTTATCTGAGCTAACGTAGACAAATGTGACATGTGTTTCTAGTGCATCACTATCAAAGTATGGACATACAAATTCTATAAAAAATCAGATGCACAGGCCAGATATTAAATATAAACTTCACTTAAATAAATCCTAAGTGATGTGTATCTTTCCCTGTAGCCAATAAGTCTTGTTCAAAGGAACGTCTTGGTATCACTCTTCTTGCTCTACAAATCGGAACACACTAAAAGGGCATTACTCAAATCACTCAAAAAAAATAGGCATCATATCGAGGGCATAATCCATAAAGATTCACGCTTAGAAAATTCATACATAATTGAGCCTCTAAATTATTCTCAATGTTGGTGCAAATGATGGCTTGGCACCAAAATATTTAAGTTCATTGTCAAAAGTACACAAGCCAGCATCAAAATGTTACAGGAAGCAAGCCAAAACTTATTTTTATATCAACATGTGAAAGTTGGCATTGTAGAGAGAAGTTTATAGCTCTAAAGTTAAAGCATTCTAAAATAATAAACCAGTTAGTACCATAGAAAACACTGAGTTTAACAATAATAAATTGTATGCCAAACTTTAATATAGAGCAAGGGAAAAAAATGCACAGGCTGACAACACTTGGCAGATTCTTCAAGAAGGGATAATGATAACAGAATCCCATAGATAACTGTCTCTTCAGAATTGAACAGACAAATAATTGACGTATTTCCCAGTATAGTGTAAATAATTCAATAAACCTTTGTAATTCTACCCATAACCAAGAATGGAGAATTGGTTAGACAGTAACTTATCTGAGCCCATGTGATTTTATACAGGCTTGTTTTAGTTGTGTAAATCTGTTCTAAGCATACTTCTCTTCTGGACAAGACACTCAGTTTCGCAATGGTATCGTATGCCAAACATAATATAGAACAAGGCAAAAAACGTCCAGGCTGAGTCAACACTTGGCAGAATTTTCAAGAAGAGATACAAATAACAGAATCCCATAGATAACTGTATCTTCAGAGTCGAACAGACAAATAATTGACATATCTCCCAATATGGTATAAACATTGCAATTCTACCCATTACCAAGAATGGAGAAATCGGTTACATAATAAATCATCTGAGCCCATGTGATGTTATACAGGCTTGTTTTCAGTTGTATAAACCTATTCTAAGCATACTACTCTTCTGAACAAATAAAGTATGCAATTATGCAGATTATTTCATTAATGTAAGAGCGTGAACAGTTGGCCATAACCAAACTTTTGATAAATGTGAATTTTATGGGCAGATATTGACTTAGTTAAGAAATACAGATCCGGTCAACAATTTAGCCTATGGAGAGGTGTAAAATTGAGGGATTAACATAATTGTGCAGAAGGTCATTAAATTTTCAATAGGTACCACAAAGTCAAGAAATGAAATGAATCCTTCAACCTGCAATAGGACAATACAGTAATGGCATCATTAAAAGAAACAAAATACCACTTAGTTGTACTTGTTGCAATATATCTGCAGAAAGTAAATAAATTTTCAAAGCTACACTAAGATCACTGAATTTCCCTTGGATTTCTCAAGACATACAGAATATTGCTAAGACCTATGTTAGATCAATTGCGGACAAGTAAGATTATTATAGCCAAGCACAAGAGAATTTGCAAGTTGAAAAAATGAATTTGAAGAGCATAGAATACACATTCAGTTGTAATATATCACAGCCATTCTTGAGACCTAACAATGCATCACCAATGCAATATGCCAACATTACTTCAAGTAATCACTAAGATACCAAAGTATTCGTATGGAAGTTTGCCAATTTTTTTGGAACAAGGGTTTCATAAAGCTTCGCACACCCGTATATATATAAAAGTTGACCATAATATCAATGCTATATGGAAAAATAAAACAGAAAAGAAACAGAACAGTAGTGATAGTTCATAGTTTAAAATATCAAATGGGCCATGACCACATAGATTTATATTATTTGTTCAAAAGCATCCAGATAAGCATTTGGCTTGCCATAACCAGATGCAAGAGGACTAGAGGAAATGCCACTCCCACTACCTCTGCTATGTGGCTCTTGCATAGGAGTTTGGTTAGATTGGTATGTGTGTGCGTTTTTTTTTTAATTTTAGATTGTGTTTATTATTTTAAGTATGACTATCATGTGACAATCAGGAAATACCCAGTTATCGCAGGCCCTCCCAGGGTATGTCCCAGATATGGAACTGCTTTTACCCAAGATATATCAGAGCAAGACACGGGATAATAGACCTCAGGAGGTACCCAGACAGGTAATGGTTCCAGACTCATACCAGTACAGGAATGTTGGCCTCCGGGAAGTACCCAATAACATTGAGGCAAACCAATGTCCCTAGCCAATATCGTATGTCCGTAATCTCCTTTTCAGTAGGCAACAGTGGCAATCCATGCCACTAGACATACAAGATATAAAGGAAAATACCATTATTCAACAAATATTTATGCATAACTACATTTGGTGTTCTAATCTTGGTCCCACTCAAAGTACAAACACTAACAAGGTATAGAAAGAGAGATTATATTTATGTCCCCAAACAACTTGAGAGAATGTCCATTAACAATACAAAAGTACTAGGAGTAAAAGGAACACTGTAATCTGCAAAAAGTAACGGAACGCCCTTATAAACTAATAGCAGGAAATGTGACCCTCTCTTTAACATTTTTTATGAATTAATAAAAAGGTTGTCTTATTGAAGCTGATTATATTTTAGAGAATTATGCCATGTGAGCAATCAGTATCCAGTGTTTTTAGTCAAATTCGTTGTGAGCCTTGATCTGCACCACGGGCCCAAGACAACGACGCAAAGGACAAACCAGTAACTTAGCAAGTAAATCAATGAGTTACAGAACCTGCAATAGTAAAGCATTACATATTTCAATGCATAAGATTATCAAATATTGCTGCAACTATTCAATGAGAAAGAATAGGGAATGAAACATGAATACAATGTGCAGCAAGTTTTAGAATAAGGATTCCCATGATCAAAAATGAGGTAATGCTTCCTAGTTGCTTTGCCTAGACTGAATTATGAATAGATGACCATTCAATGTCTTTTGTCCCTTTCAGTTCGAATGGCTACAAATATACATACATACATACATACAAGAAAGAAATTACAAAAGCGGACGGTTATAAAACCGTTCAACTTCTGAAATGGCTGGCAGAGTGCCTTCTTGTGGGTGTGAGAGTTTGACTTCCTAATGTGTGGTATGCAGGCAGGTGAGTTGATGTGCCATGAGCTGTAGGTGTGCTATATGGCGTGGTGTGATAAGGAGTGAGCTCTAGGAGTACCATCTGGTGTAGAAAATGTGATGCAAAGCCTCCACATGGCCAATGTGGTTTGCAAAAAAACAGAGTGCCATGCAGCATTGATCTTGGCATTGCCCAAGCATGCGAAGGTGCACAAAAGCTGCAGGAGTGGCACAATTCGGCACAAAGGTGCATATAGTTTGAGTTGCGTGAGAGGAGTGCACAAGGCTCCTAGAAGAAGAGTATAGACTGGGACTACGATCGGACCACTCACCCTTTCTTCAGGAGCAATGGACCCCATTACTTCTTCAGCAAACTGCAGGAGCTGAACTTGAAGCTGCTAAAAGTTGTATCACTTAGATTGAACGGAAAAATGTCCTACCTTGACTGCTCTGAACAACTGATGTGTTCCTTTGCTGGTGCATCATGGTGTGGTTTCAACAATCTGATCCTTTGATGTTGCATGCAAGTGTTCAGGATCAGATTTTGATGGATATTGAGTTGTTTACTCCATCAAAGGTGGAAAACATGGCTTTAGAGGTTCCACATTGAATATTGGATGAAAACCCCAGTATTGTGGCTGAACAAGGACGAATGTGTTCTCTCCAATTGTGTGCAATATGGTGTAAGGACCATAGCAAAAGGCTTGATCTTCCTAAGGGGACACTTAAAGCATTCCTTTTGAAGATGCAACCAGACTTGATCACCCACCTTGAATGCATTAGGTGTTTGATGTGCATCATGGCGCTATTTGTATTTTTGCTAAGTAGCCGATACTTTTTGAATACGGGTACGGGTACGACGCATCCGATACGTGGATACGGCGAAAAATTTGGCCTTGGATACGGCCGTACAAAATATATATAAAACTTAAAAAATATATAAATTCCAGCCTGCTAATATGGAATTAACCACATATTATGCATATGAAAAACAAAACAAGCTAAATAACCACAACAAACTACTCATAAATTCATAATTTTATTTGTCCGTACCATATCTAGTTGAGGTGTTTATTACATTTATGATTTATCTCATACATGCTATTTTTATCCATGTTTATGATGGCTTGTATTTGGTACCTTCTGTAGAATAATGGTGCTGTGAAAACTGTAATTTCTGCTGTAATGATATATTAAATTTTTATTTTTTTTAAATTATTAAAAAAACACAGTTTTGTGCCAAGATACGGCCAGGCAGGTCCGGGTACGGCCGGAAACATCTGCAGACGTACCCGGCCGTACCTGGACCTGCCTGGCCATATCTTGGCCGTTTCTAGGCATGTATCCAGGTCATACCCATACCGGGTATGTTTCGTACCAGTACCAGGTGCCCTAGGGGTGCCGTATCAGCTACTTAAACAATATTTTATCCCTAGACAGATGGGCAAACAAAATCCATCAACCACGCACGTCTGCACGTGTGGGATGATAGTTTTCCATTCATTCAACATGCCTATAAAATGTTTGTTAACAGTTCTTTGAGGTCCATTTCAGAGATGTCTTGAGTTACAAGTAGCCACACCTCTAGACATATCCTTCTGTGTGCCATTTGACACAATTGCATACTCAGGAATAGGAAGTGGGTAAGATACAAAATTTTTGCAACACGTCTAATGTGTTAAACCAACAAGTTCAACAAATTCTCTTGTGCTGACTACAAAAATACTACATAGCCGGTACATCCCCAATAAGGAGCAGGTACAGGTATGATACATCCCCGGTACATTGTACGAGTATGGTATGCAAGGGGTACGTGCAAGGTACCTCTTGCAGTGCCCAGGTACGTTGGGTACATCTTGAGGTGTACCTGGGCACTGCAAGAGGTACCATGCATGTACCCGGCCATACCAACAGGTTAAAAACGTTTTTTTTTTGTTTTTGGGTCAAACCAACTTTTCAACATTAAATAACTCTTATAAACCCTAAAATGTGCCCCCAAACTCTATAACTACAACAATAACAACACATTTACCTCACATTTGCATACTTGCCTCTTATTTGCATACTTAACTCTCACCTTCATTTTTTCACTAATTTCAATTGCTTAGGATTGATTTCAAGTGCCATATAGTTCAAGGAACTTGCGATAAGTGCCAAGGAGTTCAAGGAGCTTGCATTGTTGGTGTTGGGTGCATAGTTACCATGTTCGAAAAGTTCGGGTTGTTCGGATAGGGAAAAAAGTTTGGAAGTTCGGAATTTTGTAAAAATTCGGTTCAATTCGGTTTGGCTTGAAAAATTATAAATTTTAAAAAATATAAATATGAATAATTACCAATAAATCACAAAAACTAAAATACTTGATAAAAATATACTAAAAGTTAAACCTAAAATAATTAAATTTATGTAACTAGTTACTAAAGTAACTTAAACATTCGGTAATAAATTCAAGTATTACTATTATTAAGTATTAATCTCTACATATTGCTATTAAATTATTAATGTCTCTAAATAATAAGAAGTTGCTTGGTCCAAAAAGGTGCAAAAATGGACTTTATGAAAATAAGAAAAATATTGCCATCAATGCGTAGAGCTCAAGAAAATATACGCTTTTAGAGAAAATGGCACCGGAAACTCAGCCACAGAATGAAAGTTATAGCACATGCAAGTTTTTGCTGCTACATCTTCCCGGACCCTTTCCAAAAATGGCAAATTTTTCTTTCCTAAAAAAATCTAAATTTTTTTTTTTGCCAAAAAAGAAAAAAAAATTTAGACCCAAACGAACCAAATTTCGCATGTGTTCGCATTTAACATGGTAACTATGGTTGGGTGTATTGAGGTAAGTATTTTGTGATTTTTTTAAGTATTTTAGTTTGTATAATTGTATTTAATATTTTGTAATTGTTTTTTTATTGTTTTAAGCTTCATTTTTCAACATTTGATTTCATTTAATTTTAAACATTCTCTCAACACTAAATTGTTTTCATTTTTTTAAATGCATTATGCAATTAAAATGGCTGCGAGTTCTAGTTCTGTGGGTCAAGGTATTAAAGGTCTCCCTTACAAATTTGATCCATACTTCCCCCTTTGGAGGCATGTCACACAACTAGAACAAATACCAGGTGGAGGGGGCGTTATTTGGGTTTGCTCACAATGTAATATGCAATTTAAGAGCTCCTACAATCGGGTGAAAGCCCATTTGTGTGGGGCTATTGGCCACGAAATTAGAACATGTGGAGGGTTGGATGGAAAGGGGTTGCCAGGTGCAAAGATACTTGCATGCATCAAAGAGCAAGAAGATGCAGATGCAAAGAATCACCTTAAAATGCAAGCATCCTATAGCAAAAAAGGAAGATCAAATAACAAGCCACTTGTTTCTCCTTCATTGAGGTTGTGGCCCCAGATCACCCGTTTTTGTCTACACCTATTACAACTGGAGGGGAAGAGGATTCACCTCTTTCTCACAAAAGAACAAAAGATACAAGGCCCATTGGAAAGGGCATTCCAGAATGAAAGCAAGGACATAGCTGACCAAGGTATTGGGCACTTTATTTATGCATGTGGTGTCCCATTTAATGTTGTTAGATCACCATATTGGCAAGATATGGTGAGATGTATTAATGAAGCCCCTAGAGGGTACATTAGCCCAGGGTATGAAAAGGTGCGCACCACCTTATTGTCAAAAGAAAGAAAAAAGTTGAAGAGGCATTGCTGCCCATCAAGAATCAATGGCTCGAAACAGGGTGTCCATCGTTTCTAACAAATGGAAAGATACGGCAAATAGGCCATTGATTAATGTGGTTGCAGTGTGTCCTAAAGGGGCAATGTTTCTGAGGGCTATTGATTGTGAGGGGCAAGCGAAGGATGCCCAATTCATTGCCGACATCCTCATAGAATCTATTGAGGCGGTGGGGCCTCAAAATGTTGTCCAAGTTGTAACGGACAATGCAAAAAATTGTAGAGTTGCAAGGTTGTTGGTTTAGGCACGATATGGACACATATTTTGGCACCTTGTGCAGTTCATTCCCTCAACTTAATGATACAAAAATTCGGCACAAAAATTGCTTGGATCAAACAAGTCTATGAGGAGGCAAGTGAGATTCAAATGTTCATCAACAACCACCACATGTCCCAATCCATCTTTCGTAGATTCTCAACATTGCAGCTATTGAAGGTAACCCATAACATTCTTTTTTTTAAATAATTATTAATTATTAGTTTCTACTCGAGCCCATCGTGAGTATGTTGAGATTTGTTGATATGGATCATCCATGCATGGGTGAGATGGAATTGACTCAATGATTGCGTCAATTAAGACCATATATGCCAAAGAGCAAGATCCTACAAAGACTTTCTTCAAGGAAGTGCAGTCACATCTCATTGAAAGGTGGAACAAAATGACTACTACATTGCATCTTCATGCTTTTGCCTTGACTCCAAAATACTATAGCGCAGAGATCTTTTCTTTGCCCGGGAGGGTCCCACCATATAGGGATGTTAAAGTTAGTTAGGGGTATAAGACAAAGAATTGCTATAATCTTTTGAGATCCGTAGTAGAAGACATGATTAGAGCGAGTTTGTGAATTTCATATCCTCTGGGGATCACTCCATTAGCGCTCTTCATGACAAATACAAGATGGATACTTATTCGTGGTGGTACCTCCATGGGCAAGCATACACCTACCTCATGCCACTTACTGCAATAAAAGTTTTATCACAAGTAATTTTAATTTTTTTAATTTCTTAACTCTTTCTTTTTTACTTTTAAAATTTAAAATTTTAATTTTGCATTGACTTTACAGCTTGCCTCAATAGGTTACGAGTTCTTCAACTGAGAGGAATTGGGGTAGATACTCATTTATCCACTCGGTTAACCGCAACAAGTTTAGAGCAAAAAAGGCGGTGGATTTGGTCTTCATGCATTCTAACTTGCGCCTTTTGTCACATAAAAAGGATGAGTACAAGCAAGGGTCAACAAAGTGTAGGGATATAGACCCACAGACTCCAAACTTGGATGCTTCCATTGCCCAACTTTCATTGCTAGACCCAGGACCTAGATAGTACTTTGCGTGACCTGCAAAGTGGGGCTAGCGGAGCGGCATTGCTGATGGTTCTGGTTGTACTCCTGATGCTTGTGGTTCTAATGAACCACATGATGGTGGTGATGCTCTCATTGAAGACATTGGAGAAGAGGCAGAGCCATTTGACTATTAGAATGTTGATGTATCTTCATTTTTGTGTTTACATTGTAACATTTGAACAATGTACTGCTTATAAGTTCAAACAATGAATATCATGACAAAATGCATTGAATTATCAATACGTTTTAACTTTTGTGGCTATTTCACTTATTTAATAATTTGTTTACTCTATGCATGTGTAAGGCTGGAATTTTGCTTATTTGGTTATTTTTTAAATATTTTTAATATTTAATATGTATATTACTGCCGTACTCCAAGTGTCATACACTGGGCCCCCAAAAATGTCGTATCAGCATACCGAATCCTCGTACTTACCCTCCCCGTACCATACTACGTACTGGCTACCTAGATATATATGTATATAAATGTGTGTGTGTATATGTGTGTGTGTGTGTACAAGAAAGCAGGAACAGATACAAAACAGATCAGCTTCAGCATCAGTTGATAATATGCCTTCATGCAAGTGTGGTGGTTTGACTTCCAGATGCATATGGTATGATGACAAGCGTGCCCCACGTGCCGACATGGGGCACGCTCTAGAAGTACCATCTAGTGTCGTGGGATGCGGCACAAAGCCTCCGCATGGCCAATGTGTTATGCACAGCGATTAAGTGTTGCCCAACATTGATCTTGGTGTTTTGAGGGTGCTACACTGATGGTAAGTCGGGGCAGAGGTGTGCAGGCTGCGTTGCATGAACAGGTAAGTATGAGGATCATTAGATGAAGAGGGCACGCCAGAAGTGCTCAGATAACACACCCTCCTTTAATGTCTTTCACCTTACATCAGGCTTGCATCAGCTTTGTTGGATGGAAAAATCAAAAATACCTTCTAGGAAAGGATGAATGAATCATGTAGCTCTATGCTCCCCTTGATGGTTGCAATTTAATATCTATATACTAATAGACAATGACAATAGTCTGAACTTGAATGCACGGATTGACTCTCTAATAATTGGTGCAATTTTCTGCCCACTAAAGCAAAAAGGCTACTAGAAACCACACAGACTTGGAAACCATGTAGACTTAAGAGTGATAAAACATTTATAATCATGGTGAGCCCCGTAGTAAAAAAATATTACTATGGTCAATTTTAAGGATCTCATATAACCCAATCTATTATGAGTTTAAGGCAAATGTTGATGCATTCTTATGAATTACGGGAAATGAGTTGGCTTTCACACATATACAGATTGAATGTGACTATTCCTTGTCTTCAGAGAGAAATTGGATCAAATATGACATGATACCCATGATATATCTTTCATCGACCAGATAACAACAAATCAGTCAATAACACAACCATAACTTTGAAGATAACTTCAAATTCACAAGACAATGACAACTCTTGCTATTAATTGAGCAACCCATTAAATACCACTAATACCCACCATAAACTCGCAGCTGAGTTTATTTTTATAGGTGTGCCTTTGTGAAAAGGATATAACATTTCTCTAACACTGTGTTTTATACACCTCTTTATCCCTATGGTATGAAAATAACTTAATAGGCCGTTATCCCATACACAATCTCCAGTTCAAGACTAAGAAAAGAAAGCCAATGAATTGGATGGTGTGTCTTTTACCATAAATGCCAATATGACTTGGCTCTGCCAAATAAATAGATACTTTTGAACTAAACAAGATTTATTATGACAAAAATCTCCTTACAATAGGGTTATAAAGATAATTACCAATGTTTATAGTAGCCTGACGAGAAATGACCTCTGGAGTAAGTGGATTCAGCTTGGTGACATCCAGCTTGCTCAGGTACTGTTCCATTAACCCTCTTCTCGACATTTTAGCTGCTTGATAAGGTCCAAAAAGTGTCGTGGTGAAAGAAACAGAAATATTTGCTGAAAACACAGAGGAAGAAAGCGTTAGCCTTTACCGAAGAGCGAAAAAAATTCCATAATCATCAAAGGAGCAAAAGATGACTAATAGCCATGCATGCAAAGTTTCTAATATGCCAAAGGAAAAAGTTATATTTTTATTCCGATCAAACTCTAAAGAAACATAATCTTCGTAAGATATATCTTCTATATTATCTTTATTTAGAGTTTGATTAGTATATACATTTTGATATATATTTTGATCATTTTCTTGTTGATATAAATGGTTATAATCTCTGCGATATTTTTCTTCTATATTACACAATTCTTCTTCTATATTACAAAAATCTTTTCCTATATTACACAATTCTTCTTATGTTTGTCAAAGGAAAAAATACAGGAGCTCCATATTCTTTATGAAAACCTTTTTGTAAAAAAAAAAGGCCAAAAATAAATCACTTATATAATTATATAAGAAAGATATTAGGTGTCCACATGTAATTTTAAGTTATTGCAAGCTTTAATTGCCACTGAAGTTGGCCTTTAATTTGCATACTTGTGTTGAATTCTTCTTTTGTTAAGGTTGTGAGCAGTTTCACTAGGAAGGCCAACTAATATACATAAATTGATATGAAAGAGGAGAGATAGAAACCATGGTCACAAAATACTGGTGTAAATATTCTGTAAAATTTTATCAAATTTGCTAAAATTTCCTGAAATACTAATGGTAAAGATATCTTAAATACATCATCTGAAATACGTGAGAGATATTAATCCCAAGACTCTTGTCTTGGAACCACAATTATTTAAACTTCGTTACCTTCTTTACAAATTTCCCCACTGAGTGGTGACAAATAGTGTCAATCTAGCTACAATGCGTAATGCTTGAAAACATTATTTTGGAAGGAAAAAATGGACTCGAACTCCGCTGTATGGCGAAAGATAATACGATTTTTCGATTAACTTATTAAGAAAAAGGAAAAACTTCTGAGTGACAGTTAAATGGTCGTTAAATTTATGGTCGCAATTAAAAATGTACACACGCACGGTCATTACAGCCCACAACCACCATCTCACCTGCCATCGTAGAATCCCTCCCGAGTAGTTATACACATATTTTCCAAATGCATATATTGGATTTAAACATGTATATACCCATCCCATTACAAGGAAAGCTTGCATCTGCTATACCCATCCCAAAAATGAATTGAATTCCCCACAAACAAAGAGATGCAGTACAAGTTCCCATGCTAGACATATTTGTTTGAAGACCTAAACCACAACACCGTGTTTTTGCATGTTTAAAATTATTCACAAGACTCAAGTAAAGAATTTGATATGCTGAATATCCACTTGAGAGAGTCCAAGTATCATCAATAGAATTCAGAACAGCAATGGGTTCTTACTAGAATCCTAGGGGTTGTAAGAATATGGATAATAAGAAAGCACTGAAGTTAGCTAAGGGGTTGCAATGCCATTAGGTGGTAGGAATGTACTGTAAAGGAACATATTGTAATAGACAAATATATGTTACACTATACTAGTCTAATACATGATACATTAACATAATCAATCATGCCAACAATTTAATAAGCGTGCACCCCTCCCACTCAAATGTAAATGTTTGTGGGCTGCACATCATCATCTCTTACATTGCTTGGCCACAATCATGAATCATTAATCTTTCCACTCCTATATTGTGTAATTGAAAGCATTAGATCTGACCATATCTTCTCCAACAGGATCTCCAGATTTCTCTGCACAACTTCTTCACTTCTTCCTGAATGAGAGAAAGATGATATATGCTACAAGTTTATGCTCTCAATCTCATCAGGATGTTCCTTGCAGCATTTGACCTTTAAACATCCAAGGTCACCTAAATAGATTCAATTTCTCAAAACTTCGGAGGGAACCATAGATTCATGATCTCAAACAACTCCATTAATTACTTCCCAGCTCAGGCATATTTTGGCTTGAAATTACGACATTATCCGGTACACGCCTATAGACCTTGGGTACGTGTACAGTACATGATACGGGTTTGGCACCCTGCAGGTACAGCCGGAAGTACCTGGGTAAGTCCAAGGACATACCCAGGTACTCCTGGGCATACCATAACATACCAGACCCTAAAATAGGCAGTTTTTCAACAACAAAAAAATTGGTCAACAAAAGGTCAAATCCTGCATGGTGGAGCTAGCGGGAGCAGCACTGCTGATGCTCATGGTTCTAATCCTGATGTTTGCAGTTGTAATGAACCACATGACTGCGATGATGCTCTCGTTGAAGACATTGGAGAGCCCTTTGATCATGATTATAGTATGCTGATTTATCTTGATTCTTGTGTACATTGTAACATTTGAACAATGTACTTGTTCTAAGTTCGATTAATGAATATCATGACAAAATGCATTGAATTATCACAATGTTATATATATAACCAAGTAAGCAAAATTAACCATATACCAGCTTATCAGATCCCCATACCCGTAGCCCAACCATACCACGTATGAGCTAACTAGTGAAATTATAAATGAGTGCGAGCTAACTACATACTATTTCAGGTTTTTATTTTTGGTAATTTATACATAGGTTTCTTACATATGGGTTCATAAGACTCGTAAATTAAAATAATTCAATATGCTGAACATCCGCTTTGGAGAGTCCCAAGTATCATAAATAGAATTAAGAAAGATACCTCACTAGTACAAATATCTTAAATACATTTATTTGAAACATGTTGATAGATATCAATTTTAAGGATCTTATTTTGGATTTTATGCATATCACATTGATTAATAATTGTGTTACATTCTTCGTGTTTCCAACTTGTGCGTGACCAAAAATCTATCTGAAAAAAGGGCCCCAAACTCTACCCTATGGTCAAGACATTACTGTTTTTTGATGGCTTCTTAAAGTTTAAAAAAACTTTTAAGTGAGTCAAATGGGTGTAAAATTTAATTTTGAGAATCAAATTTGCATGGTATCCAAGGTCTCATACATAGATTGAATTTCTCTTGACATGGGTGAAACAACAAAGATTCAAAACCGAAAACAACTCTATCAATCTAATAAATTACTTCCCATCTTAGGCATCTTTTGGTGTGAAATTATAAATGAATTTTAATTAACTACATATTGTTTTATGTATTTCTTTGTTGGTAGCATATACTCTTTTCTCGATCGTTCCAAGGTTGGGACAAGTACCTTTGGTTGGGGAACAACCTCCTTTACCGAGGATAGGTCTACTAGGAACATCAAGCAACCTATTCTTACTTAAATCTGCCCCAAAATCCTTCTCATTATGAAGAGAATTGTCTTGATTAGAAGAAGATGAAGGTTGAGTATCCAACACTCTCTTCTTAGACCTTGTATTATCAACAACATGAGTATGAGGTCTATTGGAAATACCCACAGCTTGATTCATTGCACAAAACTCATCAGCCCCAAAAAACATGAGATTGGTTTCGGATTGACTTCCCGAGCTCCTTCCATATTAGGATTGACTGTTTCTATCAATGGTTCCTGCTGATTGGAAGAGTTTTGAACCATATAAGGCTGAACTTGTAATCCATTTGCACAATTATACTGATTATGTGGCTGATTGCATGGAAAACACCACTCTATTTCTTGTATCACATTATTTTGCACTGGAACAAGTGCCTTACTTGAGCTAGTAACAGGAAGTGGTTGGGCAAGAGCAATTGTTTGAAGAGGAAGATGTGGATTTTGACCTTGCAATCTATCATTCTGCTGATTTTTCCCATATCTTTGATTTGGATATTGGTTTCTAATTGTATAGGGCTTATAACCTTGATTAAATCCTTGGTTTGAAGATTGTCCTTGGTTAGGACCTGGGTAATTTCTATAAGATTGGGCTTGTTGTTTCTCCAAGGATATAAATTTATTTGATAAATTTCTGATCAAAGCCTTCATTTCATCATCATCCTTTTGTTTTTGGGAAGAATAGGATGTGGAGGCAGCAGATTGGGAGTTTTGCTCAGGAATGGGAGCAATGGAAGGTTGTGAAGCTTGAGGCAATTCAGGAAACAAGGGCATAGGTAATCTAAGAGTTATTTTTCCGGCTTGTATCAAACAATTTTCAGCCCTAATGGCTATTGGTTAAGCATCAGTAATTGGACAGCACCCATAGATTGAATCATAACAGCAATATCAAAATTCAGATCTTTTAAGAAGTAAAGGAAAGCACCTTGTGGAGTTGGTCTTAAAAGAACTGGAATTTTGTCCCATGTCTTCTAAAATTTGAAATTGAAATCAGCCATAAGCTCACTTGAGGGGCTCTTGATAGTTGTCAATTGCTCTAATAGGGAAATGTTGTTTGCCTTCTTTTCAAATTGTTGGCAAGAGTTGTGCCAAGCTCATCCCAATTGTGAATGGAAATAGGTCTCAAACTTTTGTACAATTGAAGTGCTTTACCTTTAAGTGAAGAAGCAAGAAGTCTTAACTGCAACATCATCTTCCGTAACTAGATGAACTAAACACACATTAGCAATATCTTGAATATGATCAGCTGGGGTAGTAAGGTTTTCACCAATGAAGAAAGGAATACTTTTAAGGGTAGACATTGGTATATCATGTTGGGCATTTAGAGCCAAGGGACTACCACCATTAAAGCTGACAAAGGGTAGATTTCTTTGTTGTGCCATGAATGGAATGGGTCTTAAAATCCTAGAGGACAACAAGAAAGGCCTACCAAGAGGAGTAGAGAGAGTTCTATTTGGAGGAGAAGGCGATCTTTGAATTGCTCTACCTCTTCTTCTTCTTGGTAACAACCCCAAATATTCAAAAGGCTCACTACTTGTTACACTTTGCCTTGTTTGTATTCTTCTCATGAAAAGGGGAACTGGGCTACTTAAAACAATAGATATGATCTTGGGAGTTGTCGGATGTGTTGAAATACAACTATCTAATCTTAATCTAAGCATTCACAGGGAACAGGAACAGGGGAGACAATGAGATGCATGAAAATTGAATTCCTAAGCTAAACAAAGGTGATAGCACCAAGAAAAATGGGGAAAAGCACTCTTAATGAGGGAAAATGAGAAGAAAACGGAGGAGAGGGAAAACAGCAGTACCACAGACCAAAACAGCATTTAATCTTCTTTTTCACAAAATAAAAACATTGGGAACCTTCAAAGGAGAAAGGCATGCAGAACACACAACAGCAATAGAGAGGCAAAATTGCAAATAAAAACAAGTTAAGGTAGAGAAACAACCAAAAACCAGATTTATTGCTTGAAGTATGCACAAACCATTACAATGGAGTGGAAGAAGGCACAAAACACCTTTTAGAGCCCAAATCTGAGGCTTGCAACTCACAAATACTTTTGCAATCACTTTGACACGATGCCCCTGTATTCTGAGAGGGTCCAACCTTTACAAATGACCACAATTTGCCAATATATAGAAAATGGGAGAGATGGGAAGGGGAAAAGGAAGGGAAACTCGGATTTCTAGCTTCAACCACCAACAACATGCATTAATTCACTGAAAACAGGTATGGGCCTTACAAGAGCATTCCCCACGTCACTTTGATAGTTGGAGAAGGTATTGGCGCCATTCACCATTAATTCAGGGAGTTGAACTACCTAGAACTGCAGTTTTATTATTGTAGGGCCTGTTTTTTACCTTTTCCACCCCTTAAATTCCACAATTTCCTCGATTTTTGATGCCCAACTAGAGTGCACAGCGACACAGTTCCAACGAGATCAAGTTTGTCAAATTTGGAGGTATGTAGAGGAAGTTATGGTTGGGTGGATCTATGGAGGAAAGGATGAACCAGGGGTGTTCCCCATGGGTCGCTTTAATCCCTTTTGTCTTGGGGTCAGATGAATCGCAGCTCCGCAGAAATCGAGGAGGGAGGGAAATGTTCTTTTAGTGTTGCTTGAGACCGATCCAGCCGCAATTGTCGATGCCCTGCCCTACCTTACTTTGCTCGGCTAAAATGCTTATTCAGCAAGCCGATGAAACATTGGAACGTTTCATCAGTTCCCATGGTGCCCACAACCACCTCCAACACCGCCCAAAGCACTGCCCTGTCAGCTATGTCAGAGAAGCGGTGAACAACTTGAACCACGAAACATTCCCTCGGTGCCCATAATGACCAAATTTTTTGACCTAGTGCATTGCAGGTTGGGCAGGGAAATTTGGCAACAGTTATCATTATCATCAAAGGGCTCTCACATTTAGCCACCCCCTCAGAGATTTGACAAAGAAAGATCAAATTGAATAGAAATAAGCAAACATAACAACTTTCAAGGAGTTAAAAGGGGCAATGTTCTTGGGGAGTTCAAAGGGATAATTCACACTTGTCCCAATCTCACCATACCATATTTCAAATTCCCTGCAATATTGAATGAGACATTTCAAGCCTAGGAGTTGGTGTCATACTAATGTTGAAAGAATACCCATAGCCTTTCAAAGTCAGAAATTGGATGAGAATGAGAGATGCCTCTCCTATGACAGAAATTCTTCTGGTCATGGCCTTATCAAAATCAATCAATATTTAACATGTGGGCATTAGACTGTCTTAACCAACCATAACACATCTTGTACTTTCTTTCCCAACATGATCTTAATTAGCGGAAAAGAAAGAAGGTAAGCAAAATTCAAGCAAATGATTTTGACATTCAGTACTAGGGGCCAAAAGCATGTAGTATCCAATGCCCTTTCCAAAAGTCAAGGATAGTACACAAAAGATGATGAATTAGTGTATTATGAGAAGATGCACAAGCAGCCCACAAGGATAACAAGTATACTTTCCAAAATGGGCCTATTTAGTATGATAATAGAGTGGTCCTTAGCTCCAATTCAAAATGCAAATCTAAAGTCATTGCTGAAAACCACTCTTTGCTGTCAGCGGAACACGTAGTATTCCTCAAATCCTACACGATGTCAGTACATACAAGTGTCAAGCTTTAAAGGGTGATGCATGGCTGTTCCATGATCTGAACAGTGCCAACAAAACAAGGATGAAGCTGTATGTAGCCCCAGACTACTCCAGCATCTTCCTATTCCAATTGACAAATGGGAATCCATCAATATGCATTTTTTTTGTTACGGAAATTCAATGGCACGGATTGTATTTTTGTAGCAGTTGACTGACTAACCAAAAGCTCTAGTTTCATTTCCATTGATTCTACCGACAACTGCCCCTGCGCATCTACTGTGCCTTAAACTTAAGTTACCTCAAGCTTTGATATTTTTGTAATTTTTAAAAATAAAAACTGCTGAGTTTTCTAAGGGAATATTAAATAATTACAATTATGTAATGATTTTCAGAAGCTCAACTGCATAGTTTCAAGTCAATTTAAATTGACCCATATATTATGAGTGTTTCACAAGATCCCATCTCTCACGAGCATGAATGGTTCTTTCGGCATTCATTGCATCTAGGTGATGATGAAAGCGACTCGGTTAAGAATGAAAATGAGCCATTTCGACAAAACTTTGCTATTGATTTGATAGTAAGTTTTTCAATTAAAAGTAGCAATTAGAATATCACGTCACTTTTACATCAACAGTTAATTAAAATTGTCCATTGGGAAAATATGTGTATGGGGAACATCTGCAGAATAGTATCCATTGCTGTTATATAGAAAAATCATAATAAAACCAAGAAGATATATTAACATGATGGGATATGTCATCATAAAAAATCTTGATAATTGTAAATGCATATGAAACATGTAATAAAAGGCATAAGAATTTGTTTATTAACAGCATATAAGATACAATCAAGAAAAATTAGATAGCGATGATTGGAAGTGTTAAAAGATATAGAAATGAAGCACATAGTAATAAGTGCTGTAGTATATGTATGATATACATCACCTAGATGCGATGAGTGCCAAGTGGACCATTCATGCTCTTGAGACATGGGTCAATATAGATTGACTCAAAACTAGTCAGCTGAATCCAAAAGGAAAAAGAAAAAAAAACCTTACACAATTTGATCCACTGCAGAAACACTTCTATAAATGATAACTAGCAGGATTTCTCTGGCCTCTTACTATATGAGATTAAGCCATACATATTAAGGCCGCAGTTTTGTTGTAAACATCATTTAGAAGTGTTTATTTAACTAATATCAAAACAGAAATATTGAGGCATGTTTCGATGGAAAAGCAATAAATTATATGCCACACATCATAACACCATAGCAGGAAAAAGCTCTGTATATTTTTTTCAGCCTTCCTCCTTCCCATCTAAACCCTAACCGTAACCCTAACCCGGAAACCCGTGCCTCAACTGCAATCATTAACTGGCGGGAGGATCCGTGTTCTAACCACATAAGTTCCGAATCTTAGGAGAAACACAGAAATAAAGCAAACTTGTTAGCTTTATTGCTTCAGAAACCGATCAAACTTCAAAGTCACCACAGCTGCCATTTGTCGCTGTGATACTGCGGCTGCTATGTGAGAAAATAAAAACAAACGCCACTACTTACTAGGGTTTTCAATCTAAAAATAATATAAACTGGGATTTTCATGTGCCAATCCCAAAGTAGGTCATGCAAACAAATCTGACAGAAACCCTTAAAATCAATGGCTTAAAACACTGCAAAACCTACCGTAAGTATTTTTGCTTTTGTAACACAGAAATAAGTTTTGAGTATGAATATTTTTCAGTCTGGATTACCTCTCTTGATGAGATCAGACGCTCTAAATGTGAGGCGGCGGCCCGCGATGTATACCAAAGCCGAGGAGAGGATGCCTATGGGTTTTACCGTTTATTTCATTTCTTCGTTCTCAAATGTGTGCTCTATATTGCTCCAAGCCGTATGTGAACTTTTTCCGAGTGGTCTTTGGAGGGGGTTATCACTAGCAATCTTACGTTATGTTAAGTATACGATCGAAATACTCAAGGGGATATATTGAAGATGTCAAGGGTTTGACTTCCCGAGCTCCTTCCATATTAGGATTGACTGTTTCTATCAATGGTTCCTGCTGATTGGAAGAGTTTTGAACCATATAAGGTTGAACTTGTAATCCATTTGCACAATTATACTGATTACATGGTTGATTGCATGGAAAACACCACTATGTTTCTTGTATCGCATTATTTTGCACTGGAACAAGTGCCTTATTTGAACTAGTAACACGAAGTGGTTGGGCAGGAGCAATTGTTTGAAGAGGAAGATATGGATTTTGACCTTGCAATCTATCATTTTGTTGATTTTGTCCATATCTTTGATTTGGATATTGGTTTCTATAGGGCTGATAACCTTGATTGAATCCTTGGTTTGAAGATTGTCCTTGGTTAGGACCCGGGTAATTTCTATAAGATTGGGCTTGTTGTTTCTCCAAGGATATAACTTTATTGGATAAATTTCTAATCAAGGCCTTCATTTCATCATCATCCTTTTGTTTTTGGGAAGAATAGGATGTGGAGGCAGCAGATTAGGAGTTTTGCTCAGGAATGGGAGCAAAGTAAGGTTGTGAAGCTTGAGGCAATTCAAGAAACAAGCGCATAGGTAATTTAGGAGTTATGTTCCTGCTTGTATCAAACAATTATCAGCCCTAATGGCTATTGGTTAAGTATCAAGTAATTGGACAACACTCATAGATTGAATCATAACAACAATATCAGAATTCAAATCTTTTAATTAGTAAAGGAAAGCACCTTGTGGAGTTGGTCTTAAAACGATTGGAATTTTGTCGAATGTCTTCTAAAATCTGAAATTGAAATCAGCCATAAACTCATTGGGGGCCCTCTTGATAGTTGTCAGCTGCTCTAATAGGGAAATGTTGTTTGCTTTCTCTTCAATTTTTGGCGAGAGTTGTGCCAAGCTCATCCCAATTGTGAATGGAAGTAGGTCTCAAACTTTTGTACCATTGAAGTGCTTTACCTTTAAGTGAAGAAGCAAGAAGTCTAACTGCAACATCATCTTCCGTAACTAGATGAACTAAACACACATTAGCAATATCTTGAATATGATCAACTTTGGGGTAGTAAGGTTTTCACCAGTGAAGAAAGGAATACTTTTAAGGGCAAACATTGGTATATCATGTTGGGCATTTAGAATCAAAGGACTACCACCATTAAAGTTAACAAAGGGTAGTTGTGCCATGAATGGAATGGGGCTTAAAACCCTAAAAGACAACGAGAAAGGCCTACCACGAGGAGGAGCAGAGAGACTTCTATTTGGAGGAGAAGGTGACCTTTGAATTGCTTTGACTCTTCTTCTTCTCCTTGGTGACAACTGCAAATATTCAAAAGGCTCACTACTTGCTACACTTTGCCTTGTTTGTATTATTCTCATGAAAGGGGAACTAGGCTACTTAAAACAGTAGATATGATCTTGGGAATCGCCGATGTGTTGAAATACAACTATCTAATCCTAATCTAAGCATTCACAGGGAATAGGGAGAAAGGGAGATGCATGAAAATTGAATTCCTAAGCTAAACGAAGGTGATAGCACCAAGAAAAAAGGGGGAAAGACACTCTTAATGAGGGATAATGAGAAGAAAATGGAGGATAGGGCAAACAGCAGTACCACAGACCATAACAGCATTTAATTTTCTTTTTCACAAAATAAAAACATTGGGAACCTTCAAAGGAGAAAGGCATGCACAACACACCACAACAGCAATAGAGGCAAAATTGCAAATAAAAACAAGTTAAGGTAGAGAAACAACCACAAAACCAGATTTTATTGCTTGAAGTATGCACAAACCATTACAATGGAGTGGAAGAAGGCACAAAACACCTTTTTAGAGCCCAAATTTGAGGCCTACAACTCACAAATACTTCTGCAATCACTTTGACATGGTGCACATGTATTCTGAGAGGATCCAACCCTTACAAATAACCACAATTTGCCAATATATAGAAAATAGAAGAGAGAGGACGGGGAAAAGAAAGAAAAACTCGGATTTCTAGCTTCAACCACCAACAACATGTATTAAGTCACTGAAAACAAGTATGGACACCCTTACAAGACCATTCCCCATGTCACTTTGCTAGTTGGAGAAGGTATGGGCACCATTCACCATTAATTTTGGTACTTGAACTACCTGGAACTGCACTTTTATTATTGTTGGACCTGTTTTTTACCTTTTCCACCCCCTAAATTCCATCAATTTCCTCGATTTTTGATGCACAACTAGATAAGATAAAGATAAGATAAATATATTAATGTCCAATGAATGGCCACAAAAGTAGGTCAATGGAACCGCAGCCCAAACAATATACAAAGTGTGAGCGGGGACAACTCAAAACGAGTTCCCAAAAAAAAAAAAAAAAAAGGGAAAAAGATGAAGAAGAGATGAAACCCGAAGCCAAAACTCCCATAGGCGGGGGAAATGGAGCAAGCGGGGAGAAAGACAGAGAAGCAAATAAGGGAATGGAGGAGGGGGCAAACGAGGACCAGTGGTCTACTCAGAATGGTAGCCACACCCTCCTAACATTTGAGGCCGATGAAAAGAAGCTCTTGATGGACTGGCAACCCAAAGAGGGGGGGAAACCTCCTCCCCTGCTGAGATCCGAGGCCAAACGACGCTTGGGGGGGAGGACCGGAGCTGGGCTGCCCTCTGGTATGAGTGTGCCTCTGATGTTGTTGGTGGTGATCAGGGGAAATGTGAAGGTCCAATCGGGACGAACTGATCTATGCATTGTATCTTGGTCAAAAGGGCTCTGTCGTTTAGTTCCTCCACCGAGGGGTAGAGCCAGAAAGAAGGCTGTAATTTGTCTAGAGGGGATGACTCTCGAAGGGGTTAAAGAAGTTGGTCCCGCAGAGAGAGACTCGCGGATGTAGAGGGCAAGACACCGCCGGTCAATATATCGGAAGAAACACAGGAGAGTATGAATCCCTCGAAGAGGCAATGAAATCGTCCTCTCGATCTCATAGTAGATGGAGCAGCGGAAGATGAAATGAGTCTCGCCTCCACCTCTTGAAGGCACGGCGACACGGTTCCAACAAGATAAAGTTTGTCAAATTTGGAGGTCTCAGAGAGGAAGTTATGGTTGGGTGGATCTATGGAGGAAAGGATGAACTAGAGGTGTTCTACGTGGGTCGCTTTAATCCCTTTTGTCTTGGGGTCACATGAATCGCAGCCCAGAGAACTCGATGAGTGAGGGAAATGTTCATTTAGTGTTGCTTGAGCCCGATCCAACCGCAATTGTCGATGCCCCGCCATGCCCTGCCCTGCCTTGCCCTAGTCGGCTAATTCGCTTATTCGGCGAACCGACGAAACGTTGGAGCGTTTCGTCGGTTCCCATGGTGCCCGCATGACCACCTCTAACACCGCCCAAAGCACCGCCTGTCGGGTATGTCGGAGAAGCGGTGAACAACTTGAACCCCAAAACATTCCCTTGGTGCTCATAATGACCAAATTTTTAAACCAAGTGCATTGCGGCTTGGGTGGGGAAATTCGGCAACAATTACTATTATCATCAAAGGGTTCTTGCATTTAGCCACTCCCCTGGAGATTTGACAAAGAAAGATCAAATTGAATGGAAATAAGAAGACATAACAACTTTAAGGGAGTTAAAAGGGAATGTTCTTGGGGAGTTCAAAGGGATAATTCACACTTGTCCCAATCTCACCATACCATATTTCAAATTCCCTGCAATATTGAATGAGACATTTCAAGCACCGGGAGTTGGTGTTGTACTAATATTGAAAGAATACACATAACCTTTCATAGTCATAAATTGGATGAGAATGAGAGATGCCTCTCCTGCGACAAAGAAATTATTGTGGTCGTGCCCTTATCAAAATCAATCAATATTTAACAAGTGGGTATTAGACTGCCTTAACCAACCATAACAAATTTTGTACTTTCTTTCCCAACATGATCTTAATCAGCGGCAAACAAAGAAGGTAAGCAAAATTCAAGCAAATGATTTTGACATTCAGTACTAGGGGCCAAATGCATGTAGTATCCAATGCCTTTTCCAAACTTCTGGGCATTAATGCTATCTTCGCACTATAAAATTGAAGGATAGTACACAAAAGATGGTGAATTAGTGTGTTATTAGAAGATGCACAAGCAGCCCACAAGGATAACAAGTATACTTTCCAAAATGGGCCTATTTAATATGATAATAGAGTGGTCTTTAGCTCCAATTCAAAATGCAAATCTAAAGTCGTTGCTGAAAACCACTCTTTGCTGTCAGCGAAACACGTAGTATTCCTCAAATCCTACACAATGTCAGTACATACAAGTGTCAAGCTTTAAAGGGCGATGCATGGCTGTTTCATGATCTGAACAGTGCCAACAAAACAAGGATGAAACTGTATGTAGCCCCAGACTACTCCAGCATCTTCCTATTCCAATTGACAAAATCCATCAATATGCATTTCTTTTGTTACCGAAATTCAATGGCAAGGATTGTATTTATGTAGCTGTTGACTGACTAACCAAATGCTCTAGTTTCATTTCCATTGATTCTACCCACAACTGCCCCTGCATGTCTACTGTGTCTTAAACTAAGGTTACCTCGAGCTTTGATATTTTTGTAATTTTTAAAAATAAAAACTGTTGAGTTTTCTAAGGGAGAATTAAATATTTGTAATTATGTAATGATTTTCAGTCTTTCAGAAGCTCAACTGCGTAGCTTCAAGTCAATTTACATTGACCCATATTTAATGAGCAGTGGTTCACGAGATCCCATCTCTCACGAGCATGAATGGTTCTTTCGGCATTCATTGAGCCATTTAGACAAAACTTTGCTATTGATTTGATAGTAAGTTTTTCAATTAAAAGTAGTAACTAGATAATATCACGTCACTTTTACATCAACAGTTATTTAAAATTGTCCATTTGGAAAATATGTGTATGGGGAACATCTGCAGAATAGTATCCATTGCTGTTATATGGAAAAATCATAATAATACCAAGAAGATATATAAACATGATAGGATATGTCATCATAAAAAAATCTTGATCATTGTAAATGCATATGAAACATGTAATAAAATTATAAAAGGCATAAGAATTTGTTTATTAACAGCATATAAGATACACTCCTGAAAAATTAGATAGAGATGATTGGAAGTGTTAAAAGTTATAGCAATGAAGCACATAGTAATAAGTGCCGTAGTATATGTATGATATACATCACCTAGATGCAATGAGTGCCAAGTGGACCATTCATGCTCTTGAGACATGGGTTAATATAGATTGACTCGGAACTAGTCGGCTGAATCCAAAAGGAAAAAGAAAAAAACTTACACAATTTGATCCACTGCAGAAACACTTCTATAAATGATAACTAGCAGGATTTCTCTGGCCTCTAACTCTATGAGACTAAGCCATACATATTTAGGCCGCAGTTTTGTTGTAAACATCATTTAGAAGTGTTTATTTAACTAATATCAAAACAGAAATATTGAGGCATGTTTCGATGGAAAAGCAATAAATTATATGCCACATCACAACACCGTAGCAGGAAAAAGCTCTGTATATTTTTTCAGCCTTCATCCTTCCCATCTAAACCCTAACCGTAACCCTAACCCAGAAACCCGTGCCTCAACTGCAATCATTAACTAGCGGGAGGATCCGTGTTCTAACCACATAAGTTCCGAATCTTAAGAGAAACACAGAAATAAAGCAAACTTGCGAGCTTTATTGCTTCAGAAACTGATCAAACTTCAAAGTCACCACAGCAGCCATTTGTCGCTGTGATACTGCGGCTGCTATGTGAGAAAATAAAAACAAACGCCACTGCTTACTAGGGTTTTCAATCTAAAAATAATATAAACTGGGATTTTCATGTGCCAATTCCAAAGTAGGTCATGCAAACAAATCTGACAGAAACCCTTAAAATCAATGGCTTAAAACACTGCAAAACCTACCGTAAGTATTTTTGCCTTTTTTACACAGAAATAAGATTTGAGTATGAATATTTTTCCGTCTGGATTACCTCTCTTGATGGGATCAGACGCTCTAAATGCGAGGCGGCGGCCCGCGATGTATACCAAAGCCGAGGAGAGGATGCCTATGGGTTTTTACCGTTTATTTCATTTCTTCGTTCTCAAATGTGTGCTCTATATTGCTCCAAGCCGTATGTGAACTTTTTTTCAGTGTGGTCTTTAGAGGGGGTTATCACTAGCAATCGTATCTTACGTGAAGTATACGATGGAAACACCGAAGGGGATATGTTGAAGATGTGATCTGGGAAATGAAACGACGAAAAGAAATGGGGTCACTAAAGAAGGGTTTGACATAGGAGAGGTCAAAGGTCGGAAAACGGTTGGGAGAAACAATGTGAAACTCTTCGTTCCTACAACCACGTCCCATTTTTGTCAACTGTTAGAAAGCGAAGGGGGTGTGGTTTGCAAGGCAACATATTTTGGAGATATCTTAGAAGGTAAGGAGTAGTCAATGAATATTGCCCATGTGAATAGTTGTTTATAATTTCAGTGCTTTTGTTTTTGGGTATTAAAATGACTATCATGGTAATGAATAATTTGTGCTCCACATTATCATCTCCATGTCACTTACATTTTGCACATGAGTGTAATTTGCAATCAAAGGGGTCAAAATAAAAATGGAGAAATTCCAACAAGATCCAGGTTTGAAACCCAATCTTAATTTAGACATACAGAGGGGTCGCTCATTAAACGACATTAACTTGTCTGTCACTTTCAGGTGCCAATAATTAACCCTTACACAACTGAAAGAAATGGAAAAAATTTTAAAATGTGTAGAAAATGGGCTTTGATATTTTATTTTATTTTACAACGTCAACATTTTCAATTGAACGACATTTAATTTGTTAGATAAGACAAATACCTAAATGGAAATAGGAAAGAAAACTAGGGGAATTCTATGTGGGAATTCAATATGTACATGTCCCACACCTATTACATGGCTCGATTATTCCTAGCCAAATAATATCTGCTATATGTGCTCCATTTTATCGTCTCGACCTCATTCACATTATTTACGTGAGTGCAATTTGCACTAAAAGGGGAAAAAAAGGAAAAATTCAATAGGTTCTAGGTTTGAAACCCAACCACAATGTTGGCTTCTTAAAGCACTTTGTAGCCACCCTATTCACTTTTAAGCTAGATTAATTACAAAAACAAGTGATGCATGAATAATCAAGGATAATTGAACCCCTCCAACTGTAGGAATATGAGCGCTAAGTAGATTTTATCGCCAATCGTAAGTTATAAACTTAGACTCCATATAATTTCTTGCATTATTTAGTGCAAATTGCTTGTTGATTTGTAATGAGGGACTTTGACTAATAAAACCTTCACATTGTATAGTACTATATATGGCTTGTGTCTATATATGCCTCACAAGTCTAAGCAAGAGAGATGGGTAAAACTTGTACTAAATTTTTGGGCTCAAGAAAATCAACAGAGACCAAAATTTTGGGCTCTAGCAAAAGAAACAAACTAAAATTCTTGGCTCGAGAGAAAGGGGCGAGAGATAGGTGTATGATGAAGTAAGGACCGTCTAAACGACATTTTGCTTTGTGTGCAAGATAAGGCAAGGCAGGGCGGTGGTTGGTAGAGGATGTGTGATGACTCCTCTCAGATCATCCGATCTCATGACCAATGTTAGTGTAGGTTATTATTCATCATTTTATTTATTTGTTAGAATTATTCTTACACTTGTGTTAGCCCTACACTTGTTGGGTTAGCTTGTTTAGGTGTACTAGTTATGTGGAGTTATCTTACTAGTTGTGTTGAGTTAACTTCTCAGTTATGTGGAGTTAGCTTACTAGTCTTCTAGAGTTAACTTAACTACTAATATCAATTAGTGGGAGTTCTTCACCACTAATTTAGGTAATAGTTGCACTTCCCTCCTCCTATATGTACATCTTTCTTATTGAGTAATTCAAGTCATTGTATTGTAATGTATTGAGCATTATGGATTATGATGGATTTCCATATATGGTATTTTAGCTCTTATATTTTACAAATCTAATGCGGTGTGTTATTATCATATGAGATCGCGACTTGAAACAATATTCTTATCGTTCTTTTTATGGTATATGCATTTTTACCCTCTGGATATGTATGTTTTGGATGCGATCTTTTATCCATTGGCAAATATGTACCCTCTCGGTGCATTCTTTTATCCATTGAATATAAGTGTGTACCTTCCTGGATGCATTCTTTTACCCTCTGGATATTTTGTTTTGGATGCAATCTTTTATCCACTCGACCAGATCCTACTCTCTCGGTGCATTCTTTTATCCATTGGATATAAGCGCGTACCTTCCAAATGCATTCTTTTACTCTCTGGATATTTTTGTTTTGGATGCGAGTCTTTTATCCACTAGATGCAGAACCGTACTCTCTCAATACATTCTTTTATCCATTGGAAATAAGTGTGTACCTTTCAGATGCATTCTTTTACCCTCTGGATATTTATGTTTTGGATGCAGTCTTCTATCCACTAGATGCAGATCTGTACCCTCTGGGTGCCTTCTTTTATCCATTGGATATAGACGCATACCCTCCGGATGCAATGATTTACCCTGTTGACATTTAGGTTTTGGGTGTAGGCTTTTATCCTTTGGTCGTAAGCCTGTATCGTGTGGATGCACTCTTTTACCCTTTGGACATTTGGGTGTCACGTGTACCTTTAAAAAAACATCAATATTAAAATATTATTTTAATAAAAAACCTTCTAGAGCGCATAACTTTTGATCCGTAGCTCAAATTAAGGTGATCATTTTTTTGAAATTGTGTATTTTGTCAAGATCTACGCATTGGTGAAATTTTTATACACATATTTCAAATGTAAAAGGTATTTTTACTCATTATAATATTTACATGCACTCAATTATAAAGTGCCAAATTTGGGAGGGTGTTGTAATCACTTGTGGACGTAATTTTGGTTGAGCCCGACATCCTAAACTTTTGGTGTTGCATTCTTGTATCCATGGGTGTATACATTTATATCTCTCTTGTTTGTTGAGATATTTTAGATCTATATTTTTGACACTTTTTTTGCATGTTGACAGTCTCTCTTGTGGGGGAGCTATTCTGGTGAAGCCCAGTGTTAGTTTGTTAGTGTTCGAGTAGTTGATTTTGGCAACTCATACAGATACGTGGTGTCACTCTACCCATTCAAAGAATGTGGGAGGGTGTGGTATTGATACTGATTCTTTGGGTTTCGTGTCCTCGCTTTGTTACGTGTTGATACTATTTTTTCAGGTTGTGTGTCTTTGCCTTGTTACCTTGGCTTTTCTTGGATCATGACACTCCTATTTATTTGGATCTCGTGTCCTTGCCTTGTTTCCTTGGTTATTGTTCTTGGATCATGACACACCTATTTGTAGCAATTGATCTTGCTTCTTCAAATTTTGTGTCCTTGCCTTGTTACCTTGGCTTTTCTTGGATCGTGGCACTCCTATTTATTTGGATCTCGTGTCCTTGCCTTATTGCCTTGGTTGTTCTTGGATCGTGGCACACCTATTTGTAGATTGATCAAATTCTTTGGTATTTTTGCACTTTTGACATCACTCCATTGACAATCTCCTTGCATGGAGCTATTATGGTGAAGCCCAATGTCAATTGTTTTTGAGTTCTATGATCGAGCAGTGGATTCAGACCATAGTGCGCACCAAACTTCTTCAACATTGTACGAGTTTTGGAGCCGAGATTCTTAGGATATCTTACAGCGGGATTTTGCTCTCTCTACTTTGTTATTACTAGTTTTGGGTACCTTATGGTGTCCAATTTTCCCAATTATTATATGTGGGTACCTCATCAGGCCTTGTTGTCGGGACCCACCTTCTTTTTCACCCACCTAAGTTATGCTTACGGGAGGGTGTTAGTGTAGGTTATTATTTATCCTTTTATTTATTTATTAGGATAATTCTTACACTTGTGTTAGCCCTACACTTGTTGGGTTAGCTTTGCTTAGGTGTACTAGTTGTGTGGAGTTAGCTTACTAGTTGTGTTGAGTTAGCTTCTCAATTATGTGGAGTTAGTTTACTAGTCTTCTAAAGTTAACTTAACTACCAATATCAATTAGTAGGATTTATTTACCACTGATTTAGGTAGTAGTTGCACTTCCCTCCTCCTATATGTACATCTTTCTTATTGAGTAATTCAAGTCATTATATTGTAATGTATTGAGCATTATGGATTATGATGGATTTCCATATATGGTATTTTAACTCTTATGTTTTACAAATCTAATGTGGTGTGATATTATCATATGAGATCGCGGCTTAGAACAATCTTCTTATTGCTCCTTTCAACTAACTCCTAATAACACACATTGTACAGTGTCCCAATGTAGGTTGATGGTATGTTACTTTTTCGTGACTCGTACTCATGCACTATTATTTTTCTGTCAAAACAAAAAACAACCATATTATGGTTGTGGTCATGTAGCTTTGTGAGAAAGACAAACATTTACCTCCCTATGTGTACTTTGTATTATGTTACTTGTGATAATGAAGTCTCGTGGAGTTAAATCACCGCATGATAAATAGAAACATTGGTTCATTTCTCATTTTGTTGCAAGTTTATTTAGTAAACATTGCTTGGGAAGGATTTTACTGATTGTGGGGTTGTTTTGGTAGATTTTGGGACCATTCATGTGACATGGTTGACATTGATCGTTCTAGTGGATATTGCATCTAGCAAAATAATTGGGGACAACTTTGTAACACTCTTTGACCAATATTTCATGCATGGAGAACTTGATTTGCATGGAGAAAATATTGCTAGATATGTAGGTAATGAATGCTTAGTGTCATGTGAATGGCACTTATGCTTGAATCTCGAGAATACCTAGGAATCGAAAGCGTAGGTCATCATAGTATAGAATCAAGGATGAATTGAATGAAACAATGCTTCAATGCATTCTTGGCATTGAAGGATTATATAGAAATATGGCCACATTACAGGTTTTCACCAGGAACATGTTTACAGTGACATCAATACACATGCACACATAATGTGTTTATAGCAACATTGGTAAATAGGTATGAATTTATCGAGTTTGTGTGTACATAGGTACAATGAGGAAGGGCGAGTATGGAAATTTGAAATAGACAACGACAATAAAATAATATTATGTCATTGATATAGGCATTGACAAAGTTGTCAGAATCGACAAGCTTGGGTCTATTATAACTTGGAATATACCTTCAACGTAATTATGTTACATTGGAAATATGATGGAAACACCAAAGGGGATACATATAAGAACTCAAACTGGTGGGAGAGAAATCGTGAGAGAGAAAGAGGGGCGAAGAAGAAGGGGTTTGAGGGAGGAGTGTAAGGGCAGGGAAAGGCCTTGTGTTTTCTAGTAGGTAGAACACACGTAAATGTAAGGTAAATTTGCATGCATGTTTCATGGGACATTTTAGAGATAAAGAGATGTGGAGTGGACCTAGCATCCTAGGGTAGAGATTACATGCACATGTGAAATTAGGGTTTCCTTCTAGATATTAGGGTAATAATCAAGGTCCCCCATTAAAAACCTAACGATGTAGTCTGCCATGCATCACAGAGCTCGATTTGGAGGGACTGATTTTACGGGAGAGAAAGAGGTGCAAAGAAGGAGTTTGAGGGAGGAGAAGTGTAAGGGTGGGGAAAGGCCCACCGGACATTTTAGAGACATGGAGACGTGGAATGGACCTAACATCTAAGGGTGGTGATTACATGCACATGTGAAATTAGGGTTTCTCTCTAGATATCAAGGTAACATTTAGGATTGCCCTCATATATAGTCCTACCGGTGTAGTCTTCCAATGACCATTGACATCAGTTAATTTTAATTTAGATGCACCTTATTTATTAGATATCACAACGAAGAAAAACAAAAGTTACCAATAAAAAGGTGTGAATTAATTTGACAGGTAAGACGAAGACATGAATCAAAACTTGGAAATAAATTGATGGAAATTAAATACTTGCATGCCTTGCACCTATTCTACAACTCATATTGTTCCCACCCAAATAATCTTTGTTATTTGTGCTCCACTTTATAGTTTTGATCTTGGTCGCACTATTCATTTGAGTGTAATTTGTGCTTAAAGGAGCCAAAATAAGAAATGGTAAATTCCAAGTGGTGCAAGTTTTGCGACCCAACCGTAAAGCCTATTTCCTGTAGAACTTTATAGCTCCCATTTTCAATTGTAAGCTCGAGTAACAGTAACAACATTTGATTCACCAAAAATTATTGATAATTAAACACCACCAACAACTATTCATACGAGTGAAAGGTAAATTTAATATGTCTGTCGAGCTTAGTAAAAACATGCAAATCATATTACTAACACAAATATTTAAAATATAATATACAAAACATTATATATGTTATAATATAAATATCTATAAATATAGTTTATTGTATATTATATTATATTATATATTAAATGAATAAGTAATTTATATATATATACAAATTAACGTGTGAATTGTTTTAATTGGCGATAAATTTTATTTTTATCAATAACTCTTGGCAACAATAATATAATTAAGAATACAAAGTTTAATAATGTTCATATGGTTTAATTCTTATTGATGTGAATATAGATAAGATTAATAAGGCTAAATATTATGTTCGACATTAATCCCTTAAATTATTTTTGTGAATGTTGTTTGCATCCTTCTGCCAATTTTAATGCGTTAGAAACATGTGCTACATAAATATTTATTTAATGGTTTTTTTCGTGTGAAATTCGTGGGTCGGTTGACCAAAGAAAATAGACATTAAGTGTGGAAATGTGGACATTGAAAGTCCTAAAACAATGTGTAAAAGATGTATATGGAACTATGTTACAAATATGGAATTGAACCTTGCACGTGGACGCCATATATGAATTTAAGGTCGTTAATATGGTCTAGGTTGTGGACGGATGGGATCGGATGGACCACGACTCTATCACCAACTTACATCTCGGTCACACTATATATATAAAACTATATTATAAACTATATATATTAAAAGGAACGATAACCAGATCGTACCAAGCCAAGAACACAAATGCTAATCAAACACCACGATCATAAGATGAAAGCAATTCGCGAATAACTTTACACAAAACCTTTGCAAAACAAATGAGCGTGAATATCATATATCATTATGGAACTCAATGAAATACAATGAGAATGGGCCTTGCTTATATAGGCAAAGAATAACAATCTAAGAACCAGATTAAGGTTGCGGATCAAGCCATAAATCATGGAAAGAACTAGTCATCAAAGAACTAGTCAAGTCCATAGATTTATGAGAGAACTAGACATCAAGGATCTAGTCAATACCATAGATCAAGGAAAGAACTATACCTAACAAATAGATAATATCTCCTAATATCTAAATAAATAAAAAGAAATATCCACACACATAAGTGGGTGAGGATAAATACAATAAAGGTAAATAATGCACCTAGGTGAACATGGGCTAAGGTAAATACCTACTCTAACACCCACCCTCAAGTGAAGCTAGGGGCCAAAATAGAAGTGGCATGTCCACGGTATGAGTCCCGGTAACTAGGCTTGATGAGGTACTCATGTACAATATATCCATGAAGAAATCTCAAACCAAAAGAAGGAAAAAATCTTACTATAAGGAAAGAGAAGAAGAAGAAGGAATATGTTCTCACGAACACCCCCCAAGAACAACTTCTGAAACCCCAAGCATTCCACGCAACTCAAGGTAGCGAGGTGATGCAAAAGGCTTCGTAAAGATGTCTGCAACCTGCTGCTTGAGTCGGAAGGTACTCCAGTAAATAACTCCATCCCGAATGTGTTGCCAAATGAAGTGGATGTGTATCTTGATATGCTTGGTCCAATGGTGATCAACGGGTTGCGAGAAATGTGAGTTGCACTTTGGTTATCACACCAAAGTACGGTCGGTGAATCCTATGGGAATCCAAACTCACAATAATCGGCGAAGCCAAAGAATCTATTTGGCTCATTTAATGCTTGTTGCCACCGTACTTTGCCTCTCGAAGATGAAAGTGCAATAACCTATTGCTTTTTGCACGCCAAGCGGAGAAGAACCAAGACAGAAAAAGATAGCCAAAAGTAGAACGCCTATCATCATAGAACACCGCCCAATCTGATTTGTATACCCAACCAATTGAGTAGAACCCCTAGTGTAGTGTAGGCCAAAGCTGGAAGTGCCTTGTAAATAGCGTAATATTCTTTTGCGGCAGCCCACAATGACTACTATGAGAAGAGTGTGCAAACCGAGATACAAGCCCTCTTTGTAAATGCAATATCGGGGTGAGTATGGGTCAAGTACATGAGACTCCCAACCAACCGCCTATACAATGTAGGATCACAAAGTGGTGTGGTACATGTGGATGTAAGAGTAACCCAGGTCGAAAAGGAGATGGACTTGGCTTGCAATCAACCATATCAAAGTGCCTAAGAAGATCATGGGTTTACTTTTGCTAACTTAAATGAATCCCTGAATCTGTCTAAGAAATTTGCAAACCAAGGAAATAATGTAATAGCCCAAGATCTGTCATGTCAAACTGTGTAGAAAGAGCCCTTTGAATACTCTAAATGTGGGAAGAAGAGTTGCCAGTAAGTAACAAATCATCAACATACAAGACAAGTATCACAATATCCTCACCGACATGCTAGAGATACACTATATGATCGGAATGGCAACAAACAAAACCAATAGATAGAAGAAAAGAATCCATCTTCTCATACCAAGCCCGAGGGGCTTGTTTGAGACTATAGAGAGACCTTGAGCCTCACAAACAAAAGAAGAACCACTGAACAAATCCAGTCATTTGCTCCATGTATATTTCCTCTTGTAGATCTCCATGTAAGAAGGCACTCTTCACGTCCATTTGGTATACGGGCCACCCCGATGCGTGATAGAAGTACAAGGCGTCTAAAATCCATCTTAGCAATGGGTGCAAAACTCTCGAGTAATCAATACCTTGACTTGTGAAAAACCCTTTGCAACAAGACAAGCCTTATACTTGTCAATGGACCCATCAGCTGCGTATTTGGTTCGGTATACCCACTTACACCTAACCATCTTTCTTCCTTTAGGAAGAGATACCAAATCCCAAGTATGATTCTTCATCAAAGAAGAATACTCAGTTGTCATCGCATCATCCCACTCTTGTATCCCATGAGCCTTTGAAAAGACTATGGATCCTCGAAACTACGACACAAAATCCGAGGTGGGAGAATGTGCGTGATGATGCCTAGTTGGTGGAAGATCCTCATGAAAGGTGTTGCCTCGAAACCATAAATGCAAGCCCACTTAGGCATAACAACAACATCGATTCGAGCTTTTTGTGTGACGGCCAAGTCGTGCGGCTACGATACCGGTAGTTAAGCGCGCCCGCCCCAGTTAGTGTGGCGATGGGTGACCTCCAGAGAAATTCCTAGTGTCACTACCTCCTAACGTTGTTGGGCCTGATTGGGTGTATACCCGGCTCCATCGTGCGGGAGGGTGTTAGCGTAGCAGCTGAATAACACAATGAGATCCCTCTCCACTATCGGTTTGAGCTTTTGGTGTGACGGCAAGTCGTGTAGCTCCAAGCCAAGAACATAGATGTTAATCAAACACCACGATTAATAAGATGAAAGCAATTACGCGAATAACTTTACACAAAACCTTTGCAAACAAATGAGCAACAATATCATATATTATTATGGAACTCAATGAAATACAATGAGAACGTGCCTTGCTTATATAGGCAAGGAATAACAATCTAAGAACTAGTTAAGATCGTAGATCAAGCCATAAATCATGGAAAGAACTAGCCATCAAAGAACTAGTCAAGTCCATAGATTTATGAGAGAACTAGACATTAAGGATCTAGTCAATACCATAGATCTAAGAAAGAACCAGTCAATACCATAGATCAAGGAAATAACTATACCTAACAATTAGATAATATCTCCTAATATCTAAATAAATAAAAAGAAATATCCACACACATAAGTGGGTGAGGATAAATACAATAAAGGTAAATAATGTACCTAGGTGAACATGAGCTAAGGTAAATACCTACTCTAACATATATATATAAACTTTACATTTAATGTCATCTCATATTTAAAAACATTTAATATAAGTAAACTAATTAATTATAAACTATATTGTATACCATATTATATATTATATATTAAAAACTATTTATAGAATTATTATAAACCATATATTATAATATATATTTAAAAAAATTATGCATGTTTGTAACTATGAAACAGGGAGGGGCGGGAGGTTGTGGTCGTCTCGACCCCTCCCCACTTACTTTTCGACACCCCTAAACCACGTTGGACACCATGTTCAATCATTGTCTCGATTTCAAACAAAAACAACGCCAATCAACTATGCACTTGGGCGGCCAAGAGATTCATTTGAGGCGATCGACTTATCAAATGGACAAATGTACCGATATAACAAAAATAATCACTAGTTAGGCGTGTATGTGGACGATTGGGCTTCATTTGAGGTCGTTGATACATCTTATCAAATGGACAAGCCGAGATCATCCCGCATTGATACGACTATCGAGACGCCCTTTAAATTTCCACATGTGTAAACGCCTTCGGTGTAACAACGAATCAATGTGTAGAGTTGATGTACCTTTTAAATATTTAGTGGCAAGCAAAGATTTAATAGAAAAGAATTATTTCCCACAAAATGTACCTTATTCATACTTTTAGTTATCAAGCCCTTTTCTAAATTAATTTTCTTTAGAATCAAAAGAATGGTGAGAAATTTAATGAACTATAGTAGTTGTTATTCCAAGAAAAAGCATTGGAACAATTTTCATCTTCACTCACAAGCCTTTTTTGAACATCCAACAAATATTGTTGTTTGCCTGAGAAGTTATTTACGTTCAATCAAGAGAAGTTTTGAGCCATAAAACATGGTCGATTCACCTTCCTTGTCAATGGAGTATTTGTGTGAAGTCCCGAGAAGAGTGTGGATGAACGTGATTCAATTCGAGGTCATTGATACGACCTATTAGATGGACAACGGAGATCACCCCGTGTTGGTACAAATATCGAGACGCCCTTCGAGTTTCCACTTGAGTAAACGCCTCAGCGTAAATAATTAATACAAAATAAAATAAAATAGACCATCATTAATATTTTATATTTAGAAAATAATTGTAATTATATTTCACAAATTTCACGAATGTTTGGAAATCTTTTGTACCTTATGTTTAAAGGGAAAAGGTGTAATTTATCTCTCGATTGATGAAGATTTTCCATTCTTATGGGAAACACATGTTTCTGATATAAACCACTCAATTTTTCAAGTTGATATCTTCATCCTTCATAAAACTATTTGGAGTGGTAACTAACATTTTTGAAATATAGAAGCTGTTTTGCACTAGGAAAAAGCAAAAAATGGAGGAATCGAAATAGAAAAAGTAGTGTTGGCATATTTGAAGAAGAAGGGTTTCAAGAAAATAGAGCTTGCCTTTGTAGGAAGAAGAATAAAAGACTTCCTCATCGACATTTCTTAGGACAAACCACGAGATCGCAAAACAAATTATTGCATATGCAGAGTAAGTAAATTTAGGTGAATTGATTATAATCGGTGTGAAGTCCCGAGAAGAGCATGGATGGTTGGGATTCATTTGAGGTTGTTGATATGGCATATCGGATGGATGGCGGAGATTACCCCACGTTGAGTACGGGTACCGGACACCCTTTGGGTTTCCACTTGACTAAACACCTTCGACGTAACTAGCAATTTTATCAAAAGGTCCATAATAGTAATGTCAATAGTTCTGATCAAAATTGATCTTATCAAAGTCCATCTTAAGGCTTCAAACCTCTCAAAATAAGTAGCTAAAATTTTGAGTTTAACAATGGTGAAGTGTAAGTTATTATTAAAATTGTCCAAAGAAGGACTATGGTGAAAGATACCTATCAACAAATGTCATCTAATTCATAAATCGAAAAAATATATGTTTAATTGTTTAATCAAAATATATGTAGTGGAAAATTAGGAATCTTAATATAAAATGTTATAATCATATGGCCATGAAATAAAAACCCATCACCTCTGTTAATTAGAGTGACTCATAAATACATCATACAACATTGGTATTAAGTAATTACAATAAGTTTTAATATAAATGTACAACTATTGAGGTCAAAGCGCAACTTCCTTAGATTTGGCAATGTCAACTCAATGACTACTTAAGCAAAGGCATTCAAACCCTAGCATTGAGATTATGGACATAAATATAAACTTGAGTTTAAAACCTATGTTAAAACTACACACTTAGAGGGAACTCAACTGTGTAGAAATTTGTGGCAAATTGTGACGATCTGTGTAAATAGAAAAACAATAATAAATTTGTAAAGTTTCTCTTCTCTAGAACATATTGTCATAATTTGTTCTTATATAATCTTGTTTAAATCTCAATATTGTTTAGTTTTTTTGAGTTGTTATGTATTATTTTCTCTATTTTTGGGGGCATGGGGATGGTGGGGGTTGTTACCCGTGATTATGCTAGTATATGTTAGGGAATAAGGGATAAAATTATGCAGAATAATCCCACAAAATCACAACAAAGAGAAACTAAAATGCGAGAATATATTACAAATCGAAATTAAAGGTGTAGAAAATAAAAGAAAATAACTCAAAGACAATATTTAACATGGTTCACCGAGATTTGGGCTATGTTAGGTTGAGAGCCTATTTTCATGTGTGAAAGTGTTGAAGACTATACATTAAGAGTACTTGTACACTTTCCACAGGTTGTCTCGTTGGGGTTCGGGGCCGGGCAGTAGCCCCGTGCTTGAGGGTTCAAGGGGCACCCCGATTTTTTTTTGGCCTTAAAATGTGCTTGATATATTGGGAAATGTGCTTTTCTCATATGGGTGGGATTTTCGACCCATAGGTTTATGGGACAGTTTTGGCCCATGGTTTTGATACCCACAATTTTGTAAAACTACTTAAGCAGTTGTGTACTTATATGGTTTTATGCATATGGTAGGTGGATCATGTAACATTATAGATGTGTCTAAATTTGGGTGTGAATTCTGTAGAGTTTGTTGAGCATAGGTCCAAACAAACCTGGGTATTGTATTGAGAGAGTGGTGGCTTGTAATAAAATATGAGCAAGTGATTCTTGGTGGACGTAGCCCAAATTGGGTGAACCACATTAAATACTGTCTCTTTGTGTTCTTTTATTTTATTCTGCAATTTTATTTGAGATCTGTAATATTTTCTGCATATTATTTTTTACTATTGCAATTCTGTGAGGGATTATTCCGCATATTTTATCTCTTATTTCCTAATAGGCTACATCCAACAAAACAACCAATTTTTTTATTTTGTCCAACAAAATACAAGAAGGGATACACCCTACAACAAATCTGTTGTAACTTCCTCTTCTCTCTATCACAGTCTCCTCCTCACAATTACAATGAAAATAGGAATACAAATGAGCCACACCTCATAGCCCTTTTTGGGGCAACAAAAAAAAAAAGCCACCATAACCTATACGGGTTAGATCTATGACCTAATAATGAATTGCCCAAATTTTATAATGAATAAATATATATAAAATGTGGCTTTTGGAGTGTGGGCCCCCTCGACCCCCTTGCAACCCCAGGGCTATGAGTGTTAACCAATAAAAGCGAGGCTCGCAACCAACAATCTCCCATTTGGAGACTGATCACAATAACTCCACCGCTAATGCACCCATTTGACAAGATTCCACTTTGGACTTGACATGTTTCGCATCTTCAAAATCATCCTTAAAGACCAAATGAAGCTATAAATAGCTTCAATTTTTCCTCAGTGACCACCTTGGTCATCATATCTCTGGATTCAGTGGTATGAATCTTTTCCAGCTTCAATTTCTCTTCCTCCAAAGTTGTCTTGATGAAATGGTACCATATTTGTATATGCTTCTTCCTAGAGTGGAATGCGAGTTCTTTCTTGCTAGGTGTATAACACTCGACTATCACTATCCAACTTCCCCAACTCCTCTTTGTGTCCCAACTCATCAAACAACTCCTACAACCAAATTATCTCCTTGCTAGCATTAGGGAACTTGTATGAAAAACCCTCTCGCCTCTAATAAGATATTGTTAATGAAAAATTTGTTTAATATGAAGATGTCTCGAGAATGATTCAATAAAGCATATCATTTAAATGATTTTAATATGGTTGTAAATATGTTAGCTTCATTCTGATAGAATTTGATGAAGAAGTTAGGGCTTTATTAATTATGTGCTCTTTACTTGAGAGTTGGAATAGCACAGTAATGGCGGTAAGCAACTCAGTTCGGCTAACTCAAAGTTGAAGTTTGAGGATGTTGTAGGGGTGATTCTAAGCGAGGAAATGCAAAGAAAAAGTTACGGGAATCTTCTACTTTAGGGAATGATTTGACAGTGGAAACTAGAGGGGGACAAAAGAATAGAGGAAGCCGTGGATAATCAAAATCCAAAAACAAAATCGTATGTTGGCACTATGGAAAGTATGGGCATGCAAAGAAGGACTGTTGGGAACTTCGGGACAAGAAGAAACAATAGGAAGAAAACAAGGAGGAAAATGTGGCAACGGGTAATGTATGTTAGGATGCTTTGATTCTTTCTTTGCACAATATTATTGAATCTTGGGTTTTAGATTCGGGGGCTTCTTTCCATGCTACTCCACATAGGAATTATTTTGTTGATTATGTTCAAGAAGATTTTGGGCATGTTTTTCTTGGTGATGATGAGTCTTACAACATAGTTAGAAAATGTTTTGTTCAGGTTAAGATGCAAAATGGGAATACTTGGCTATTAAAGGATGTCAGACATGTGCCTACATTAAGACAAAATTTGATATCGACAGGGCAGTTGGGAAGTGATGGTTATATTGTGATATTGGATGAACTCTTGGAAGGTTAACAAGGGTGCTATTGTGGTGACCATATGTAAGAAGGTTGGAACCTTGTATTTAACCACTTATAACACTATGTTTGTAATCGTGTGGCTTCATAAGTAGATACAACATTGTGGCACTATAGGCTCGGTCATACGAGCCATAAGGGCATGGAGATCATAAAGAAGGATTTTCCCGGATATACGAAAATAGGTTTGGAGTTACGTGAAGACTGCATATATGGGAAACAAAAGCCGATAATGTTTCTCAAGGTTGGACCTACAAAGAAAGAGAGTAAGTTAGAGTTGGTGCATTTTAATGGTGTGGGGGCTAGCTCGGGTATCATCTCTTGGGGTTTACGTTATTATGTTACTTTCATTAATGATGTAATGCATAAGGAAAGTTTGGTTTTATTGTATTAGGAAAAATCTGATGTATTTGACACTTTTGTTAAATGGAAAGCCTTGTAGAGAATGAAACAGTTCTTAAGCTAAAATGTCTCAGTCGAGATAATGGAGGGAGTATTGCAGTGAATGAATTTGATGATTATTGTTATAAGAACGAAATCGCATGTAAAAGATGGTTCTAGGAACTCCACAGCAGAATGGGGTGTCGAAAAGATGAAACGAACAATAATGGAATGTGCTAAGAGTATGAGGTTACATGTAGGACTGCCTCTTTCTTTTTGGGTAGAAGCGGTGAGCACAGTTGTGTACTTGATAAATAGAGGACCTTCAAGTGCCTTGGATGGAGGCATACCTAAGGAGGCTTGGTATGGTAAGAAAGTTAATTATTCATTTCTTAGAGTCTTTAGATGTGAGGTGTTTGTCCATATAGACAAGGATGATAGGACCAAGCTAGAGGCTAAATCAGAAAAATGTACTTTCATTGGTTATGGTGGTGATGACTTTGGATATAAATGTTGGAGTATTAAGGACAAGAAAATCATTCGATCTAGGGATGTGGTCTTTAGTGAGAAAGTCATGTATAAGTAGCAGTTGCAGGAAAACAGAGAAAAATCCAAGAAAGAATATGCATCAGTAGAGGATCTTCCGGATGGGAAAGTGACACATGAATTAGTTCAGGAACCTCCTCAACAGAACCCCAAACTCCTATATTGAGGAGGTCTTCTAGGGTAAGAAGAGAACCTGAACATTTTTATCCTTCTCTTTATTATTTATTACTCACTGATAGTGGAAAGCCAAAGAGCTTTGATGAAGCAATGCAGGTAGATGCCAGGAAGAAGTGAGAGCAAGACATGGATGAGGAGCATCAGGCTCTCATGGAGAACTAGACATGGGATTTGGTAAAGCTACTTGAAGGCAAAAGAGCATTACAGAACAAGTGGGTGTTCAGAGTCAAAGAGGAAGGAGGAAAGAAAAGATACAAGGCCCGGTTGGTGGTCAAGGGGTTTGCACAGAAAAAAGGTATAGATTTTGATGATATTTTTTCTCCTGTAGTAAAAATGACTTCTATTAGAACTATTCTAGGAATAGTTGCAGCAAAAGACTTGCACTTAGAACAACTTGATGTAAAGATTGCATTTCTCCATGGTGATTTGGAGGAGGAACTATATATGTAGCAACTAGAGGGCTATGAGGTCAAAGGTAAAGAGGAGATGGTGTGAAAACTGAAGAAGAGCTTGTATGGCTTGAAACAAGCTCCACGTCAATGGTATAAGAAATTTGATAGCTTCATGATGGAGCAAGGTTATATTAGATGTCATTCTGACCATTGCGTGTATACAAAGAAATTTGAGGATGACAGTTATATTATCCTGTGTCTGTATGTGGATGACATGTTGGCTGCAGGTAAAAACATGCAGGAAATAAAAGTACTCAAGAAGCAACTAAGTAAATCCTTTACTATGAAGGATTTCGGGCAACCAATCAAATCCTTGGTATGAGGATATCTCGGGATAGGAAGGAACGAAAGTTGACTTTATCTCAGGAAGAGTACATTAAGAAGGTCTTGGAGAGGTTTAATATGTCGGATGCTAAACTAGTTGGGACTCCTTTGGCATGCCATTTCAAGTTATCAAGACTAAGTATGAGAGAAACCAGATGTCCAAGGTACCTTACTCATCAGTAGTTGGCGCTTTTATGTATGCCATGGTGTGCATCGGGCTTGATATTACGCATGCGGTGGGAGAGTGAGTAGATTTATGATTGATCCAGGCAGAGATCACTAATAGGGAGTAAAGTGGATCCTTTGGTGTTTGAGAGGGACCATGGGGATAGTTTTGTGCTACAGTGGATCACACACCACTTTGTGTGGTTACATAGATTCGAGATATGGTGGAGATGTAAACAACGGGAGGAACACGACAAGTTATGTTTACATTGTAGGTGGGACAACGATGAAGTGGATTTCATGACTATAAAAGTTGGTGGCTTTATCAACTACGGAGGTGAGTATGTTGTTGCCACATAGGCAAGCAAAGAAATGATTTGGTTATAACAATTATTTGAGGAGTTGGGGCATAAGCGGGAGGAAGGAAAGTTGCACAGTCAGTGCTAGTCAGTGTTATACACCTAGCTAAGAACTCTGCTTTCCACTCTAGGATGAAGCATATATAGTTAAGGTACCATTTCATCGGGATAACTTTGAGGGAATAGAAGTTGAAGTGGAGAAGATTCATACAGTCGAATCCTGCGCAGACATGATGACAAAGGTGGTCACAAGGGAAAAATTGAAGCTATATTAACCTTTGGTAGGTCTTCGTGGAATTTAGTGAAGGGTTAAGAAGCTTGCTTGGAGGAAAACTAGTCTCCAAGTGGGAGATTGTTAGGTTGTGGATCTTGTTTTCATGTGTGAAAGTGTTGAAGACTGTACACTAAGAGTATTGTACACTTTCCACAGTTGTCTCGTTAGGGTTCGGGGATCTGCGTCGAAGCACTGATAGTAGGGGTTTGGGGCATAGCCCCAATTTTTTTGGCCTTAAAACGTGCCCGATATATTGGGAAATATGCTTTTCTCATATGGGCGGGATTTTTGACCCATAGGTTTATGGGATAGTTTTGGCCCATGGTTTTGATACCCACGGTTTTGTAAAACTGCTTAAGCAATTGTCTACTTATATGGTTTTATGCATATGGTAGGTGGATCATGTAACATTGTAGATGTGTCTGAATTCGGGTGTGAATTCTATAGAGTTTATTGAGCATAGCTCCAAATAGATTTGGGTATTGTATTGAGAGAGCGGTGGCTTGTAATAAAATCTGAGCAAGTGATTCTTGGTGGACGTAGCCCAAATTGGGCAAAAAATGTTAAATACTACCTCTTTGTGTTGTGTTATTTTATTCTACAATTTTATTTGAGATCTGTAATATTTTTTGCATATTAGTTTCTACTGTTGCGATTCTATGAGGGATTATTCCGCATATTTTATCCCTTATTTCCTAACAGGCTACATCTAACAAAACAACCAATTTTTTTATTTTGTCCAACAAAATACAAGAAGGGATACACCCTACAACAAATCCGATGTAACTTCCTCTTCTCTCTATCATAATACCCTCCTCACAATTACAATGAAAATAGGAATACACATGAGCCACACCTCATAGCCCTTTTTGGGGCAACAAAGAAAAAAAAACCCACCATAACCTATACCGTTAGATCATGACCTAATAATGAATCACGGATTTTAAAATGAATAAATATATATAAAATGTGGGTTTTGGGGTGTGGGGCCCCGACCCCCTCGCAACCCCCTAGGCTATGAGTGTTAACCAATAAAAGTAGGCTCCATAACCAATAATCTCCCATTTAGAGACTGATCACAACAACTCCACCGCTCATGCACCCACTTAACAAGATTCCACTTTGGACTTGACATGTTTCTCATCTTCAAAATCATCCTTAAAGACCAAATGAAGTTGTAAATAACTTCAATTTTTCCCTTGTGACTACCTTGGTCATCATATTTGTAGGATTCTGACTGGTATGAATCTTTTCCACTTCAATTCTCTTCCTTCAAAGTTGTGTTGATGAAATGGTACCGTATCTATATATGCTTCTTCCTAGAGTGGAATGCGAAGTTTTTCTTAGGTGTATAACACTCTAACTATCACTTTATCCAACTTCCCCAACTCCTCTTTGTGTCTTAACTCATCAAGCAACTCCTATAACCAAATTATCTCCTTGTTAGCCTATGTAGTAGCAACATACTCAACATCTGTGGTTGACAAAGCCATAACCTTTTGTAGCCATGAAATCCAGCTCACCGTTGTCCCACCTACAATGAAAATATAGTCTGTTGTGCTCCTCCTGATGTTTACATCTCCTCCCATGTCTGAATCCACATAACCATGCAAAGTGGTATCTAATCCACCATAGCACAAAGATAACTCCATCGTCCCTATCAAATAGTAAAGGATCCACTTTACAGCCTGTCTGTGGTCTCTACCTGGATCACTCATAAACATGCTCACCACTCTCATTGCATGGGTAATATCCGACCTCACCGCATACCATGATATACATCAAACTACCAACTACGATGAGTAAGGTACTTGGACATAGAATATCTCTCCTCCTCAATCTTTGGACATTGCTCATTTGATAATTTGAAGTGGCCTGCCAAAGGAGTAACAACCACTTTAGCATCTTACATACTAAACCTTTCCAAGACACTTTTTATGTACTATTTTTGAGATAAATACAACTTCCTCTCCTTCCTATCTCGAGATATCCTTTTTGAGATAAATACAACTTCCTCTCCTTCGTATCTTGAGATATCCTCATACCAAGGATTTTTGGCTTCCCCCAAATCTTTCATAAAGAAAGGAGTCACTTAGCTACTTCTTAAGTACTTATATTTCTGCATGTTTTTACCCGCAATCAACATGTCATCCACATACATAAACACAATAATATAATGACCATCCTCATTTTTCTTTATATACACACAATGGTCGAATGACATCTAAATTAACCCTACTCCATCACAAAGCTATCAAATTTCTTGTATCATTGTTGTGGAGCTTGTTTGAACCATCAAGCTCTTATTCGGTTTGCACACGTCTCCTCTTTACCTTTGACCTCATAACCCTCTCAGTTACTACATATATAGATCCTCCTCTAAATCACCATGAAGAAATGCAGTCTTTACATCTAGCTGCTCTAAGTGTAAGTCTTCTACTGCCACTATTCCAATAATAGTTATAATAGAAAACATTTTTACAACCGGAGAAAATATTTCATCAAAATCCATACATTTCTTCTGTGCAAACCACTTAACCACCAACCGAGCCTTGTATCTTTTCTTTCCTCCTTCTTCCTCTTTGACTTTGTACACCCACTTATTCTGCAATGCTCTTTTTCCTTCACGTAGCTTCACCAAATCCTAAGTCTATTTCTCCATGAGAGACTGATGCTCCTCATCCATGGCTTGCTCCCATTGCTTCCGACATCTGCCTGCATTACTTCATCAAATCTCTTTGTCTCTCCATTTTCAATGAATGATAAATAATTAAAAGAAGGAGAAAAATGTTTAGGTCCCCTTCTTGCCCTATAAGACTTCCTCAATATAGGAGTTTGGGGTTCCTAATGAGTAGGTTCCTGAACTGAATCACATGTCACTTTCCCATCTAGAAGATCCTCTAAAGCACTACATATTCTTTCTTGGGTTCTTCCCTGTTTTCCTACAATTGTTGCTTATACATAAATTTCTCATTAAAGAACACATCCCTAGATCGAATGATTTTATTGTCCTTGATACTTCAACATTTACATCCAAAGTTATCACCACCATAACCAATGAAAGTGCATTTATTTGATTTAGCCTCTAACTTGGTCCCATCATTCTTATCAATATGGAAAAACACTTCACATCCAAAACCCTATGAAATGAATAATCAACCTTCTTACTGCACCAAGCCTCCTCATACATGCCTCAATCCAAGGCACTTGAGGGTCTTGTGTTTATCAAGTACACAATTGTGCTCACCGCTTCTACCCAAAAAGAAAGAGGTGGTCCCGCATGTAACCTCATGCTCCTAGCTCATTCCATTATTGTCTTGTTCATCCTTTCTGACACCCCATTACTCGCTTCGAGTTCCCGAACCATCTTTTTCCTATGTATTACAATCTTAGAATAATAATCATTGAAGTCATTGTTGTAATACTCCCTCCATTATCTCGACATAAGACATTTTACCTCAAGACCTTTTTCATTCTCTACCAAGGCTTTCCATTTAAGAAAAGTGCTAAATACATCATATTTATTTCTAATACAATATACCCAAACTTTCCTTGTTGCATCATCAATAAAAGTGACATAATAATTTGAACCCCCAAGAGATGATACCTTATCCAACCCACACACATTAGAATGTACTAGCTCTAAGTTACTCTCTTTCTTCATAGGTCCAACCTTGAGAAACTTTACCCATTTCTATTTCCCATATACACAGTGCTCACAAAAATCAAAACTTGTTTTTGTAAATCCAAGAATTATTTTCTTTATGATATACATGTCTTTATGGCTCATATGATCGAGCCTATAGTGCCACAATGTCAGATCTACGTCTTAAGCCACAAGATTACAAACATAAATGCTACTAGTAGTTAAATACAAGGTTCCAACCTTCTTACCTCTTGTCACCAAAAGATCACCCTTGGTAACCTTCCAAGAGTCCGTTGTAAATGTTACAATACAACCATCATTTCCCAATTGCCCCTCTGATACCAAGTTCTGTCTTAATGTAGGCACATGCCCGACATCCTTCAATAGCCATGTGTTACCATTATGCATCTTAAACTGAATGCAACCTTTTCAAACTATGTTGCAAGGCTCATCATCACCAATTTAAACATGCCCAAAATCTCCTTGAACATAATCAATAAAATTATGCCGATGTGGAGAAGCATGGAAAGAAGCTCCTAAATCTAAAACCCAAGATTCAATAATATTATCAAAAGAAATAATCAAAGCATCCTGATGACATTACCCATTGCCACATTCACTTCCTTGTTTTCTTCTTGTTATTTCTTCTTTTCCCAAAGAGCCCAACATTCCTTCTTTGTCGTCATGCCTTCCCACAGTGCCAACATTCCATCTTTCTTTTGGATTTTGACCTTGCCCAATCTTTCAATTTTCCATGGCTTCCTTTATTATTTTGTCTCCCTCTAGTTTCCACCATCAAAGCATTCCCTGAAGTAGAACATTTCCCAAAGATTTTTCTTCATATTTCTTTTCTTAGAATTACCCTTACAACATCCTCAAACTTCAACTTTGAATTAGTTGGAACCGAGTTTTTACGGTCATTACCAAGATATTCTAACTCTCGGGTAAGGAGCAAAAATTTAATAAAGCCCTAACTTCTTCATAAAATTTTATTATTACTAAAGTTAGCATATTCACAACTATATTAAAATCATTCAAATGATCTACTACTTGAACCATTCTCAAACATTTTCATATTAAACAACTTTTTCATTAAAAATATTCTTGTTAGAGGCGAGTGTTTTTTCATATAACTTCCTAATGCATCCATGAGTTCTTTTGTAGTCTTCTCCTTCGAACATTAAATAATACCGAAGATATAAGACATGTTCATATTATCTTGAGTGCCTTCCTATCCAATAACTTTTGATCCACATCCGACATGCTCGAGGGTTTTTACCTTTTTCGATCAACGAACATAAAGATCCTTCTAATAAAGGTAATCTTCCATCTGCATCTTCCAAAGACTAAAATTCTACCGATTGAATTTACCAACCTTTGATCTTCCATCATCTACCATAGCTCCCACTCAACCTCGAACTTTCCATACATTCAACACTTCAACAAACCAACATGGCTTTGATACCAATTGTTACTAGGAAATAAGGGATAAAATTATGTAGAACAATCCCACATAATCACAACAATAGAAACTAAAATGCATAATATATTACATATATGAAATTAAAGGTGTAAAAAATAAAAGAACACAACTCAAAGACAATATTTAACGTGGTTCACCCAGATCTAGGCTACATCCACCAAGACAACCAGTCCTTTTATTTTGTCCAGCAAAATACAAGAAGGGATATACAACTTATATCAAATTTGTTGTAACTTCCTCTTCTCTCTATTACAGTATCCTCCTCACAATTACAATGAAAATAAGAATACACATGAACCACACCGACAAAATGACCATTTTTAGGGCAACAAAGAAAAAAAAACCACCCTAACCTATACTGTTAGATATGTGACCTAATAATGAATGGCCCAGATTTTACAATGAATAAATACATATAAAATGTGGCTTTCAAGGGTGTTTCCCCAAACTCCCACTTTGGGGTGCACGACCCTAGACCCCCTCGCAACCCCCAAGGCTATGAGTGTTAACTAATAAAATCATGCTCCACAACCAACAATATAGTTGAGATTTATTACATGGGAGGAGTGATGTTTAATGGTTTTCACCTTCATTCTCTAACGACACCAATCTATCAAGGGAAATCCATCGAGCAATTTTACATTGGCTATCTACCAAGTGTCAAAAATATCAAGTGGGAGAGCATAAATGGGCTACAAGTTCGGCGAGAGGTGAATGTTGTCAAGGTTGATTTCACGAAGCACCCATCGAAAGCATAACTATAATTCATCATCAATATCTTGTCTCTACCAAATATTTCATGGCGGTGATGTGGAGGTTGATGCAAATTGTTTATCTACATCTACACTAAAGGAATAATAACTCAATTATACATCCGAAGTGTTGAGGAAGAGGTTTGTGAAGTAATTTAGGGAGAAGTATGAAACATGTGTGTTAAAAGGAAACTCATTTGGAAATGACTTTTTATGCATAAGATATAAACACATTGATAGGAGGTGAAGATTTTAGATCTTAGATCTAACTAATGAGATCTTGATGAACCCACTTGATGTAGTTCATATTGTGTTTTTAGGTATGGATGCACATTTATTTATAAATCAATTTTTGGGGGATTTTGTTTAAAAATTGAAAAAATATAGCTTAATTGATTTTACTAGTCCATTATTACTTGTCGACCACCGAGATTTGACTATATATAGTTGAGCGGTGGACGGAGCGAATACGACGAAGCAAATTGGGCAATACGAGAACAAGTAATGAATGGGTTGAGGAGGCGAGTAGATCTCATGCTCCCCATCTCAACTTAATGACGATTAAACATGTATATAGATGGGAAGAATAGTATTGGTTGAGCAAAGTTGTCCCTTTATATATCACAACATTTGTTATACTATATATGACTAGGCACGACCCAAAATGGGTTGCATGACTCAAGGACAATCTAATGGAGAGAGTGATCCTCTTTCAAACTATAAAGAGTTCTTTGCTACCAAATCCATTATAATTCTAGTTGTGTCTTTTAATTTCAATGGTTAAAATCTAAGTGGGTTTTTATTAAAATGGTAAAAACAAATATGTGTTTAAATTTAGCACTAGAAATCTAAATGAGATTAAATTTAGTAGTTGAAACGGAAATGGGTTTACATTTTAGTTTTTGGTTGTTAAAATCCTAATGGGTTTTAATTATTGTAGTTGAAAACCTAAACATGTTTTGGTGAATTCAAGCCATTCTAATTTGGGTGTTATTTTATTTCCTTAAAAATTCAACGGTTTTTATTGTATTTGTATTTTTTCTATTATAACTATTTTTGATAACTTAAATGTAAATGTATTTTCCTTATTTTTAGGAAATGTTATTTAGGTATTATGTGTTTTGTTTATTTTAAGGCAATATTATTTAGGTATTCCTTTGTTTAAAACAATTACGTATTCTTTAGGGTAATCTTAATTAGATAGGTATTCTTTAGGGTAATCTTAATTAGATATTATTCAGGGTGATCAATTTTTTTGTGACGTGTATACTTGATTTACTCTTGACATGTGAAAGATAAAATATTGATGTTGTTTTCCATCATGGAAGTATTGGTCAATATTTACCCTTCACAATGAAATTCAAACCAACCCTTCAAATTTGATCATTGATCGATATGGTGGCACAAGAAGAGGAAAACAACAATGTAAGGGAACAATGTCACGTGAAAAAACTCTTAAAGCAACATTGGATTGTTAGAGAAGGGGATTTTTGGTTTATGGTACTTGTACTTAAAGGGCACATTTACAAGTTCGAGCTATTTTGACCAAGTTTTGAGCTTATGATAAGGTGGCTATAGGTAAAGTATTATGACATTCATACACAATCTTGAAAAGTGTAACGATTTTACATACAATTAATGAAAATAAATGCTTTGGAAGAATACAAAGTGCACTATCCAATTTAATCCATATTCCACAAATACTAGTTTTCCTAAATCATGTCTCTAATTTTTTTTAACAAAGATTAAAAACCTAAAAAATGTACATAACAAAACAATACATTTAGATTTGAGTCAAAAACATATTTCTAAAATGAAAATCTCATTAGGATTTAATCATCATTATCAAAATTATTCTTTTTTGCATTTAAATCATAATAACAATAAAATAAACATAAAACCTACAACCCTTAAATGATTATGGGGTTACATATACAAATGAAACCCAAAACCCAAAACTTACGATTAACATTGTGCACATTTGAACTAGTTGAGTCTCTCATGTGTTTTGAGCACATATGTGCATCATACTTGAAAAGACACAAATAGTATAATTAAGAGGCATGTAGTAGAATTATTGTAGATAATAGTGGAATGTATTCCTTAAGGTAATAGCGAGGTGGCATGACGAATCCACAAATTTGTATTGACAATTTATAAAATAGAGGTCAAATGATATTGAAACAACATTAAAAATGTAAAATAAAAGCTATTTATATTATTGAAATGTCAAAAAGGTCTTCATGCATGACAATAAGAAATATCATCGTGAAAACCATTATTTTTGTAGGGTGAATGTTATGCTCCTAACCAAAATGTGTTATTTTCTAGTTAGATAATTTTTTGCACCTAAGATCGGGCATAAGGTATTGAATTTGAGTATTAAAATATGTTATTGACTAATTTTCTTGAAAGACACCATCTTAAAAGAAATTGGGATTCTAATATATAAAAAAATCTAACCCTATCACTATCCAATTCATCTTTATCAAAGATTGTAATAACCCTTTTTCCAAACTCAGGGTCAAATATTAATATATCTTCAAAATGATCCCTAACTTCTTTAGGGTTCATATGAATAGGTTTGTGGAAGATTATAGGAGTGCATATGCCCATTACTACTTGAAAACCTCTTATCCTCTTGTGTTGCACTGAAGATTTGTGTTTTCAAGCTCTTCACTTTGAGCATGTGCATGTTGTGTTGTAGTTAGAACAACTGGACAACCTCCTTCAATATAGGCATGCTAGAAGTAGAAGCATCACAGCTTTATGTACATATAGTGTTGCTTCAATCTATGAGAAATTTAAGAAGTTGTCTTCATTCTTTTATCTATGCAACGAGCAATGTGAACCACTCTAATGTGATAATCAATAATTAAAGTAAAAGTACTACAATAGTTGACATCTTCCTCTTTTGTATTTCTCCTTCTTCAAAATTTCTTGATAATGACATCCGATTCATTCCATGTTTACTTGTTCTCAACGTAGTTTCTTGTAATCTCTTCATCAATCTTTAGTTGATGTTAAGATCAAATTATCTCCCAATTTCGTATCTTATTCTAACAATGAATCTTAGAATTAAACATTCTCCTTGGTTTCGGTGTCGGGAATCCAAAAGCATCAAGAAGTGCATGGATAATGGTCAAAGAAATTTTATTTTCAAAATTGAAGTCCCCCACCATATATATAACCTTAATCAAGGCATCATTTCCTCTTGTGAAAAATCCCTATCATTAAAACTAATTGCCTTCGATTTTTATACAACCAACTTATTTAGTACATAGGTTAGAAAATTCAAAGGGAATGTCAAAATTGGGAAACATCATGTCCATTGTTGTTCTTTTAAAGTTTTTTTAGTTATTTGTACGAGGGTTCTATCGTTGAATCAATAGTCATTTAGAAACAAACAGAGCACACTTATTCTAAATTCATAATATAGTTGATGAAAACTTTCATTTCAATTAAGATGTTTGACTTGATTTTCTTTTAAAGGATGATTTTGACTTTTATAACATTGTTTCATCTTAGAATTTATAAGAGTTTAAATTAACATATTTTCTACTTGTTATAATTGTTTTTAACATATATTGAATTAATATAAATGCCTGCAGATAGATTTGTGGAAGAGACAAGCCCTTAACATGGATTTAATATTTACTTGATTTGTTGAGAATTCTACTGAGTTTGACATGGTGCAAATGTTTTTGGAGAACTATGTTAAAGTTTATAGAATTCCAATGTTTCGAGTTACACAATTAGACCCATCTTCAAGGATGAAAGGATAAAAATGACGAAGATTGGTAAAAATGTAATTAATATAAATATAATTAGTTAGAGTAGACATAAATGAAGGTTGGCAGTCGGTGCAGACACAAAAATATACACTTATTATTATTACATCACGCCTCTAGTATGTTGTTATATGCATGATTTCCAAGTGCGAATATTAGACATTGGTGACACCTTTTCTTAGTCCTTTTACTAGTTTCGACTAATTTTGATTATGACTTTGCCTCTTATTACTTACATTTACATCTTTTGGTTGTGTTGCGGGGATCCTTGTCTCCGTTCTTGGTGTTGTTTCTGTTTCTTGGCTTTGGGATAATACCACCTAGTTAAGACACTACCGCCCAAGTGTTAGTGTCCCTTCTGGGCGTTTTTTCCAATCTACTTTATTTTCTAACTTTTCGGTCTCTTCTTCACTTTGGGTCTTTTATTATCTTTATTTCATGGCCCGAGTTGGCTTTTAGTGTCACCAAGTGTCGAGTTTCAAAAAGGAAGTCATATATATACACAATCTACTAACTATTATTAGGGGCTAGGTAATTGGCCTATCACTTTCTATATACCATCTACAAGAGCAATACTCAAGGACTACATTTTGGGCTACATTATTCACTACATAAGAGGGTTTATTCAAAATTCCATCTCACACATTCATCTTAGGGGAAATTAGTTATAACCCTCTATCTTAGTATTAAACTGCACAAGGGAAATCGATTTATCAAATATTAAAATATTATGTTAAATTCTAATTTCAAAATGGCTATCTTGATATACAATAAGTTACAAATTCCAATCCTTTTTAAAAATGTAACTATGTATGAAAGAGATAGGGCACTTATATGATTTTCGTTTGTCATGAAGTATACAGAATTAGAAGAATTGATGAGAAGGCGGGTAGTGTCCTGGAAATGCTTGATATGAATTTTGGAACTTGCAGAATAACCTGGATAGGGGTACCCAGGTAAGGCGGGTGCGCAGCGCTCAAGACCTTCTGTAGGCACTTGTGACTATACAGAGGGTCAAAACTTGATTTTTCTGGTGTCACTAGGGTTCCACTATCCTTCATTGTTGATCACTTGTATGTCACTAGAAGATCACCAAGTTCATTAGTAACCTACAAAATAGATAATATCCTCACAAAAACCCCAAACTACATCAAATCCTAAAAAATAAAGATGTAAATGGGGAGTCAGACTGACCCTGGTGGTCACCCAATAGAGTGAACTTATGACCGAGTGTTGCACTACATATCAGACTCCATGTAGTTCTATGTGCTTGTGTGTACAATAGTGCTCTTAGGTTGCCCTCCTTCGCGTCGATGACACCAAGATAACAAGTTGTAGCTAGATAACATGCAAATGTGTGTGATGGAATTTAGAAACTTCCCCTTCTGATGTAGTGTATGCAGAGTAATAAGCCCAAAATGCATTCCCTTTAATAATATGTAGATAGATAACCCGTGGTAAAATTGTCTGCCATTGTAATGGTATGTATGTTGTGTTTATATAGGGATATCTTTCTTGAATTTTGACACTAATGACATGACATTCGACTAGGACCTTAGGATAGGAGTAAGAAAACTAAAAAGGCCGACCAAAAATGTCAAAAATGTGAACAAGAACAAAGAGGACAAGAGCACCCAAGTTGGATAGGGGTGCTGGACACCGTGTCTGAGACAATCAAGACAAATGTGATAAGAATGATAGACATGGGTCCCTATGACTGACCAGAACTAGGTGTAGAAGTTAAAGATGTGAGAGATAAAACAATGGAAAAAAAGAAAGCAAGTAGATGGACTAGACAATCTGTCATCATTGAATACTTTTCTTACTAAAGATCCATACATAAAACACCATAATTGGTGGTATAGTAGAATAGTATTATGTGTGTGATTTTGTGTCTACAAAAACCTAGCTTCAAGGGAAATACATTCAATCACACACACCGAATTACGTAGAGTCTAAAATGTAGTGTAATGCTTGGTGATAATCATATTAGGGTAGCCACTAAGTTGAGCCCGACTCTAGAATATGCATTATTTGTTTTGTCTAATATTTGATTGAGCTTTGTTTATGTAGCTAGGGTTTGTTTTGCAAGTTTAGGTGCAACAAAATAACCCTACAACATACCAAATGTGACAAAAATCAAAAGGAAGAAACCAATTTTAGAACCTAAAAATACCAAAAGTAAATCATTTTCCAAGACACTAGAGCCCAAGGTGGTTATGTCCTCATTTGGAAAATCCTATTTGAAGAGTTCCTAGATCCCGCTTTCTCATCACAGAGCTTACACAATCTAGATCTAGCCTTCTCAATTTGTTTTCCAACCTAGAATCAGTCAAGATCTCTTAATATAATCTAAGTCATGTTTATCTCCTATCTTGTGCACTTGTTTGTAATTTACATGATACTACTATATTATTTTGATCTTAGACCTCTGATTAAGATTTAAGATTTCACTAAATCATTTAGTGAACCCATTTATTGATCGAACCCTAGCTTGCACTAGGATCCATTATCTTTATATATTCAGCATGCCTTGGTAAAAAGTGTTATGAAACCATCATCTCAAACCCCCTTCCCTAAGTATTAACCTATTCATATGACTGGTCTTCTTGACCTATTTTTGTAAATGTTAAAGAGGAAGCAGTCTTCCATTGTAAGTCACATGTTACTACTATTCATCCCAAAACTCCTCGTGTCCTTACAATGTTTTATAACTTTGGTTTTGATGTTATACTCCTACCCCTATCAAGAAGCTACTAGCTCTTATGAATCCGATAGTGATGTTTCTTTTCTTGCTACAAATGATACATATGTTGAAGACTTTATTAAATTTTTAGATGAGGAAGGTATTTCTTTTGATAACCATACTTCTTTTGATGTTGTATATGTTATTCTAAATGGCCATCACCCTACTACTTCTTCTCCCCACTTACATATGCACGAGTCATTATAGTTTATCTTATTGCTTTCGATATTGATATTTAGATCCCCTCTTGTTATTCTCAACCGAGTGTTTTTTCATTGAATATTGTACCTCAAAATTCATTTCTCTCTTCCTCCACCTATTATGTGCTTCCTCATGATTTTATTGCTCGTGTTCCTTCTTGTAATGTGTTAATATAAGAAAATTTTAATGATGCATGTGTTTCTACCCTTGATATCTCCAAATATTGTGTACATAATGATGATCATACAAATAACATGCATGTTTCTTGTATTCCTTCTCATCTTGAACTTGTTGATAAAAGTGTGCAAACTTATTTTCCTACTGATTCTTCTTCCCATGTTCCTATTCCTAGTTTTCCATTTACTAATCCAAAAGTTGACTTTCAACCCAATAGTGTCCCTATGGCTACTCATAATGGCAAGATTCAACCCCTTAATGAACCCCTTAATGTTTATGTCATTCCTCCATAAGAAGTTATTTCTCTTATGCATGTTGTAGGTGATTTGCAAAATAAGATCCATACCCTTACCCTTGAGAGTAGGGCCTATTATGCTAGCAATGATAATAATTCACTTCATGGCAATCCTATTCCTAAAAAGATTTACAATTCAACTTTTCCTAAAGGTTTTACTTTGCCTACTTTTACACTTTTTGATGGAACAGTAATCCTTATATGCATCTTAAGGATTTTCGATTGGTTATGGCTTCACATTCTAATGATATATTACTTCTCAAAGCATTTCCTAATAGTCTTATTGATATTTCTTCTCATTGGTTTCATCATTTTCCTAGTGGATCTATTAGTACTTATCTTGATATGGAAGAGGCATTTCTTAGATATTTTATTTCTAACAATGGTCCTAAAGTCACATATGAGCATTTTCCTTCTTTGCATCAAGGAAAGAATGAACCTATTAATGATTATATCTTACATTTCAAATCTTGCATGCATCATTTAATTTTTTAGCCCATTGATCTAGAAATGCAATATATCTTTTATCATGGCTTGATTATTCCTTTGAAAGAAAAATTATTATATGATACATGTGATTCCTTCACACTTCTTTGATTTAAGGTTGTAGCTTTAGAACAAGAGATGATTAATGAACATTTTGTTACTTTACTCATATTTCTTCAATCACTCCACTTACTACATCTTCCCTTCCTCCTATTATGCCACCTTCACATTTCTCCATCTCCTATTCGACACACTCATGATAATTCATTTCATATTCGTAAGCCTCCACCACATTCCACTCCCACTCCCAAGCATAAGCCATTATAGTTCTTACATTCCGTTAGACCTCATGATATTTTACACACTTTGATTAATGAGAGGTTGATTAGGCTACCCTCTAATGAGCATCATCCTCCTCATCTGATTACGATGTAATCTTAACCAACTATTCTATAATTTCCATAAGATTAATGGTCATAGAGATAATGATTGTTATGCACTCCATGATAGGATTTATTTTTTTGAGGACAAGGGTGTCATTGATTTTTACACACACCATGCATATAGGTCACATTCTCTTGTGTCGCAACACTGCACACAAACATTTGTTACTTTTCCTACCTCTTGTCCTCCTTAGGTCATATTGGCTCCTCCTCCCTTGGCTTCAGCTATGCATGAGCCACTTCTCCCACTTGTCATACACCCTAGACCCAAGTGCGTCTCGTACATCAGCACCACTCGCCATTATATGATTCACATCTTCCTAGTGTTTCTACGATCACTTCGGGCTTATCGTTCGGTACATATACTCATGACACTGCATCATTTGAGCTACTTGTGTGTAGTCATTACCTTATTTCTCTTTAGATTCCCTATTCTCATTAGTGCTACATACCTTATTAAACTTATTCTATAATTTTATATCACTATGCCTATTTTTAAACATGATCAATTCTTTCCTCTTTATCTTTATTATTCCTTTATTCCATTATAAAATTTCAAATCAACAATCATATTACATACATGCCTATCTCCATTCTACTAGCTATCCTACTACCATCACAATATTATCTATGCTATCAACACATATACTCTACTCTACAAACATCAATATATATAGTTACACCATTTCAACAACATATTTTCTCAAATTAACTCAAGTCATCCAACAAATCATATAACAACAAAAATATGCATCATCATACAAAAATGATCTCATCATATATATATATCTCGAAAGTTTCATAATACAAAATATAGGGATAGTGCCCAATACAACATATATCATACATCCTCCTCACTACTATTGTCAAGGCTACTATCAAACTCTCGAACTTGAATCCTCACCAGGTAGATCTCCATCTAAACTTCGTGCTTGGGATTGTTGCTCCTCTAATGAGGTCCATAGTGATGCTACCTCACCCACTTTCCTCTTTATTGGCCCTAGAGCTCCATGTATCTCTCAAACATGTTATGAGATAGGCCACCTCCTTTGATTGTTGTAGTCACAAAATCATGCACTTTAGGCATTATTTAGCCCAATTTTCATACTACTATTTAGAGGGTTTTCAAGTGAATAAAGTACTAATTAATCCCATTTTTGGCCATCTTGTTTTACATTTTATTTCATCTTTCACGTGCATTCCATTCCAATACATGCCTAGCCATTTCGACATTTTCCCATCATTTTAGCCTAAATTGGGGTGCCCAGGCTGTCTTGGGGTGCCTCAGAATCCCAACCAGGCGCCCCTATCCATTTTCCACTTTCTCACCTCTTTTGGGCTCTTTCTAGCCATTTCTCATCCTTATATTTTTCCTAGTTGGCCATGTCGAGGTTAATTACAAAATTAGAACAAGAGAACCCTATAAATATAAAGTTATGAGACCATAATGAGGTCCTAACGTCACATACTACTATCACTCTATCTAGAGTTACATCCATTTCTCCACGTAGTGTCATGCATCAAGGATATGAGATCTACCTCAACACATGTAACATAAGGGGATGGATTCTATTCTATTCCATGCACACATGTTAGTACATTTTCTATAGTTATTATTGCTCACTACTTCACAAAGTGTGAATGACACAAGAGCACTTAGGGCACGACATGCACACACACCAGAACTACATCCGGGTTTGAAATGCAGTGCAACTCTCAGTGATAAGACCACTATTTTAGTGGCTAAGGTCAGTCCGACCCATTCATTTTGCATCTTTTATTTTTCTTAGGGTTTGACACTTCATTTTCTCTTTATCCACTTCATTATTCAAATTGACATTCAACGCAACTTGATAGATCTAGTGCAACATGCAGAGGATATTCCATCATCTTGTGACCCTACAAAAATCAAGTTCTAATATTTTACAAAGATTAGGGTGCCTAATTTTCAAACCAGGGTGCTTCAGTTATACGCCCTAATATCTTCTCAGGGTGCCTCAATCAACTTAGATCCTCCAGATCAAACCCTCACAGACCCCTAGTGATCGCTCTCATCATAATTTACAATCGGACCTTTGACACTCTGTGGACAGTCTTCCATTATCAGCTAAGTCATTTCTCCTCATTTCCTTGCATACTTAGGGTTTTAATTTTATTTATAATAATTATTTAGAGTTGTTTCATATTATTTTAGCGTACTTTACAACGTTTTAGTCCTCCTATTTAGATTAAATATCATTACATCTTTTCTTCTAGTTTATATCAATATTAGTTAATAAACTGCTTCCCTAGCTAGCGCTACCTTTGTCTTAGCCTCATCTTGTTCTAATTATAATATTATATATGTAGATGATGTCATCGCCACAGGATCAAACAAATACTCATGCTCCCGATAATGTGATCTACTCTCTCTAACATCCCTCCACCTACAAGAGGACATATAGGGGCATGTTGTGAGTCAACATGTGTATTGACGTATCCATAATCAACCTCCAATACTCATCACCTGCAACAAACAACCTATGTTAGTACATCCTCATCACACATATGACAACGCATGTATCAATTACACACAATATAATCACTCATACTTACATCGTAAAATCGTTATCATTACTACATCCTCCTCGGGGTAGGTCCATGTCCTCACTGCCACCTCTCCTCGTATGACATCACCACTTGGTAGATCTCTTGTTGCATCTACATCACTAGAAATAATAACACCCATCGATGCTCTACCCGCCATTACATATAAGTGGGTTACATTCCGCATCATCTAATCATACATGTACTATCTCCACATTTACCTCATCTACACTTGGCGGATGTAATTGGGACCCTTTAGGACATGGCCTCACCCATGCTCTCCTCATTGTTCATACAAATTTATGTCATATATATGGCTTAGACAATACATCTTGCGCTATGAAAAATCATGATATTCACTCATATTGAAAGAGCTCGGTCACCCCGAGAACCTATCCTCTAACCACATACTACGTTAGATGCATCATAGCTCCACATGATCCTCAAACCATGCCCCATAGTCCCTATATGGCCTCTAAATCACTGCACTAGGCCCCATCCTATCTAGAATCGACCTATAGGTCATAGTGTTGAACCCAAGACTCCTCGAACCAACCCATCTAGCTACAAAAATCTTTGGTCAAGTCCAATCTAATTATGGAACTCTCAATGATCTCGACTACAAATATGTTCTCATGTGCCCATACATTCAACAATGTAGTAGCACCAATCCCACCGCTATGGTCCTCCTATGTAAATCTGTACAAATCTCAATACAAATTTGTCAACATACAATGCCTCTAAGCATACCGAGTCACATGATCCTCAATACTCCTACAAATCTCATGCATCCTATAGGATATAAAAACCCCTCCATCATCAATGACTACACATGAAGCCAAAACCACAACAATGAACTTCCGCAAACATGGAACACCTGATCTCACAATATCATCCATTGTAACCAATGACTCTCTATGTGTTTGTGACCCTGTAAAGTATTATATTGCATCTCTCTGCTACCATCGTGTATCACATGGGGGCATCGCTATACTCTCTCTCCTACTATCGATAATTGTAGTATCTTATACACATCCTCAAGAGTAATTGTTATCTCTCTAGTTGGAAGTAAAAGTTACAAGTGTCTCATACACCATCACTCATGAGTGTAGTCATCGAAGCATATTATGGGGCACCTCCCCCAATCTAGTGATGTGTCATAACCCAACACGATTCAATATATTCCACACATACTCCTCTAGGATCAATGTAAAAAATGTAGATAAATGCCTTCCTACATGGAACTCCTGCGAATGTATGTCCCTTTACACAACATAGACAAGCACAATAATCCTAAGTTAACATCACAAACCACAAAAAATATCCTACTAAGCCCATGCAACTCCATAGAAAGAACCACACAACACCTTAGATGGTATTTCCCAAAACTTGGACATTACTTCCCCAACTGGATGGTACCATCCAAGGGACAAAATTGGTCATATCAAGTACCATATTGATAGAAATGACCACATTTTTAAAAAAGTGAAAAATTCTAAATTACTCAAAAATCACTACTACTGACCTAATATACGTCACAAAATGCACTACTTACCGGTTAATCCATAGTCTAGGTTGACACGCCTCTATAACCCTTTCGAATCTAGTCTGGATCACCTCTTGTGCATGCGACATCTTCGCGACTCATAGCTCATGATGGCAAATACACTCCAATTTACAAATGAGGATCTTATTGACTTTTCTACCCTTACTATTTATAGTAAAATCTTATTGTCATCACTCCCACTACTATAGTTATTATGTTATCTTTTATGGCAACTAATTCATCATCGTTGTTTCTTCCATATCTTGATATTTGTTTATCCACTTTCAACACCATCAGTAGCATTAAAAACCGTATTAGTACCACCTAGCCCATTTCCTATTAATTAACATACCTACTTAGGCTTTGTTACATGATATTCCCTTGTTTTACTACTTACTATACTATTCTACACTCCTTCAATTTATCTCCACACCATTTATCTCTTTTATTTCGTAGATCATGGTTCGATGACTCACCTCTTTGTAGAAAGGGGAGAAAATATTTGGGGTCATCTTATTACCCTTCCTAGAACAATACAAACGAAATCTCCAATATGACACATAATCATGCCATGCACTTTCATGTCATCTCCTAGCAATAGTCAAATCCTACAAAATTTATTATTCCAAAATATAGTTTCAATCTATCTCAAGTGCCAAACTATATAAAAAAATTCACATATTTTCTCGGATTCTTACAATCTCTTTCCCTTAAATGACCTAATTTGGGGGCAATTCAATCTTCGAGCAGTTTCAAATCAATCAAGTTTAGTCAAATATTATGTTTCAACCTATATAAGTAGTTTCAATTCCATCCAACAAACATCGATGTTCTTTGATATGACCTAACTTCGGAGCCAATCAAACCAAGAACTATTCCATTTTACCAAAGTTTACACCCTTACAATTGTAAAGTGGGGAAATGAGACATCATTGCATTTCTTGAACCACTTTATGGGGATTTTGTTGTGCCTAGTGGGCAAGTTTCAATTGATTTATTTCTGTTTACAATAGTGGAACCTATTTTGAGGAGCATCATGGTGAAGAAAAAAACTAACCACTCTCCCAAAAATTTCTCTAGTGATAGGACACTCAAACACTTAGAGTTTGGTGATAGGACGCTCAAATCCATAGAGTTTTTACACCACCTCAGAACCGATCACTCCAGACCATTCTTTCAATCTCCATGTTTCAAAGTCTCTTATATCTCCTTAGCATTTTTTCTATCCAACAAATCCTCTTGTGACAATACAATCCCCCTGCATGGATCAAAATGGTGATCCATGGTTTGCCACATTGTGATTCTTACTATCAACATACTCTACTACAACTCCTTCACCCCTTTTCAAGTATGTTCTTCTTATATCCTTTATACTATTGAATTTCATCCAAATAGCATGGGGGGATGTAGACATAAAAATATACACTTATTACTATTACATCACGCCTCTAGTATGTTGTTACATGCATGATTTCAAGTGTGAAGATTAGACATTGGTGACACATTTTCTTAGTCCTTTTACTAGTTTTGATTGATTTTGATTGTGAATTTGCCTCTTACTACTTGCATTTACATCTTTTGGTCATGTCACAGGATCCTTGTCCCCATTCTTGGTGTTATTTTTGTTTCTTGGCTTTGGGATAACATCACCCAATTAGGACACTACTGCCTGCTAGCGCTAGTGTCCCTTTTGGGATTTTTGTCCAATCTATTTTTTTTTCTAACTTTTCGGTCTCTTCTTCTCTTTGGGTCTTTTATTATCTTTTTTCATGACATGGGTTGGATTTTGGTGTCACTAAGTGTCAAGTTTCAAACAAGGAAGTCATATATATGCACATTTGTTAGGAATATAGTGTTCACATGATGATTGTGATTTACCATATGGTAAATTATAAGTTTGATATTTACTTGAAAGGTAAATAGTATTATGTTATTTGACTAATCTGTATGGTTAATACAATAAAGATTGTTAATATTATATTAATAGAAATAACAATATAATATCTCATATAGTTTACTATTATATTGTATGTGAGTATAGTTGTTGAACTAACTCACGAATATAGGAGATATTGTAGGATTGAGTGGTTTCCGGAGATTCCTTAATAATAGGAATTCCTCTCCTATATATATGTAATGGTGTTCGAAGGAGAAATACATTATTAAGAATTGCATTTTTAATTTTTGTGCTATTATAATCTTATCCAAGCTTTAGATTTGGTATCAGAGCATGGATTTGTGTGATCTCGATTCTTCTAATGGAATTATAATTATGTTTTGGGTGAATATCATTAATACATGCCCCAATTATGATTTTTAAAAAGTATTGTGACATGTACTCAAGGTGTGGATTTGATTACGTACACACCCAAAATTACACATGCTACATTGTCGAAAATGGCTACAAAAGTCCTCAATGATGATTCATATCCTTTTAGAAGGTGTTCGAGTTTTGAAACCCATTCACAATATATATTTTTAGCCGAGGCATCCTTACTTAGCCTTTGCATACTTTTTCCTAGCTTCCCACTCAGTTTTGAAGTAGTTTTGACCTTTAGTGTCAAAACCACCACTCAGGCAGGGCGGCAGTTTGAAAACCACTACCTTGAGCAGGGCGGCGGTCCTGAAACTGCCGCCCTGCTTAGGGCATTGGTCCAACACGAATTTTCAAGAGAGCTCACTCGCGTTTTGACTCAGAATTCTCTCACTTAACTTCCATTTTTAGACACGTTGCTTGTCCATTTTAGATGATTCCAAGACCCAACTGCCTTGTGGCAATCTATTCTTACACTTCTATTTGTGATTGGTGGTTGTTAATAGTTTGAGCTCCCTTCACTTTTGTTATGTCCTCCTTTGGCTACCAAATGACTTCAACCATTGCCAAACTAAATTCCTATAAATACCATGCTTGTGAAAGCAAAACTTGGAGAAATTTGTATTCTTGCTATTGCAAAGCTCTTTGCCTTCTTGCTAGAAATTGCCAAAGCCAATCCTTGTTCCATTGTGCTTGCACTCTTGCACTTGCATTACTTCTCGATCTGCCAATCTAAGCTACTCTTGCTCCCACATCTTCTTCTTCTTCTCTGTTGCTACATACCCATCTGTTGGACTCACATGGACACAAATATTGAAAGGATAAATTGAGGGGACTATACTCTTACAACCATATTTGCCATAGTTCTTGCAAAATCCAGGTTGGAGGTGTTATTTGATTCATTCATGAAAATTATCAATTATGAAGTTATCATTTCAAAATTCATATCAAATATAGTAGATAAATCATTTCATTGTTTCAATTATCAAGTTATCAGTAGATCAGATCAAATCAGAAGTTTTCTCTTCAACATTGCCAGGGAGGTTACAGGGAATAATAACTTCTTTGAGGCTATGATTTATTCTCTATTTCTGAGGTAAGATTGAAGATTTTATTTGAAATATTTCAATTAGTTAATTATTTAGGGTTTAGATTAACACCATTTGCACAAACATTTAGCTACATCTAGCTAATTACTTGTTTTAGATTCATTTATTAGATTAGAAAGCTTTGTTAAAAATACCAGAAAACAATAAAAAGATTTGATTTACTAGATTAGTTGTTTTATTGCTTTTGTTCATTCATATATCAAAAAATACCAAAAACATAGTTTAAATTTACTTTGTTTACATAGTTTGCTTTGCTATTCAGTTCAGTAGTTCCATGCATGACAATCACAGGACCTAGAGAACCTAGAGACTTTGTTTTCAAACCAATAGTACCTCAACCAAATTTAGTGGTACTGCGTTAGCTGACATAGATCAAGGCCTTAGGTATAACATTTTCAAATCAACTAGGGACATACATAAAATTAACAAACAATTAGACATATTAAATGTTGAAGACAATAAGGCGCTTTAGTATTGGTCAAAACAACCAAATTACCTTTTACCTTAAGCACTCACATGATCATCAATGGTCCACAACAACAAAAAACCTATGGTTGTGATCCACTGGTTCCACAACCAAACAAACCAGAATTGCTCACGGACATAGATACGAGACTCTATCTTCTTGTCCTTGGAACTCTAGCTCGATACATTGAGAAGATAGAACAACTCAACATGCTAAACATCACAACCAATCAGGCTTATGATTATTGGACCGCTCCTGTGCATAGATTACCCGATTGCCTTGGGTGTAGATTTCATATCACACTGCATGACCATAGCAGGGCCATGACCAAAGAGAGTTTATGGTTGTGATCCTACGGTTCCTCAACCAAACGGAACCGAGAGCCAATCAGACATAGATCTTGGATTAAGAGCATTGGTATTTAGATCATCACCACTCCCACCAGACATCATTAGGTAGTTAGACATCCTAAATGAGCAAGCTCATCGAGCCCTCCGGTTTTAGAGAACTTGATAACCATCCATAGAGCTGAATGAGATCACACCTCTCACACTTGATTGCTCCATGACCTTGTTTAGATAGAATTTTAAGGCCCCAATTAGTTTCCCATGAGTTCCACAACTAATAGATAGGATATCTCCGAGCTTGATATTGACTGGAGCCTTTGTGTTGCCATCCTTTCCAATTTCTCCATTCGATCCACCCATGTTAGTGACTTTTGTTACGCTTGATGATCGATTCCACTATTACAAGTCGAAAACAACACATTTTCTTGATTATCTTCACTTACCATTTTCACACACTTCTCATTCATTACCATATTCGTTACCACTTAGTCATCCACATTTTCTACATTGGCATGACTTCGGGAGTCAAATGCGATTGAAGGTCATGTGTTGATTTTCATTTATACGATTTCACCTACAACAAAATTGGAATGCCTGATAGTTGACTTGACTACACATGTCTATTCTACTAGCATCAAAGGCGATGGACGAAAATATTTAAATGATATCGAGTGGTAGAAGCCCTCTCCGTGTGATTGCATTCATTTTCCACACTCAAATCTACATGTGCACAACAACTGGAATCTATCGGAGGATATTATCTTCATGAGACGTGCGAAAATCTATGTTGAGGTCATATCAAGTTATGTGTAATGCTTCTCTAGATCATTGGGATTATTCACATTTATTTGTTGTTTGGCTCGAATTTCTAATCACACTCTCACGTATAGGTGATATTATTAGTCTAAATTGATTGACCAGATATGTGTAACACCTATATTGATGCACTACGTGACAATAATTTCTACCTTGGCTAAACATTGAGTTCCTCAGTCAACTCTTCTACATTTGGATCCAGGATCTCGAATAATTTTGCATTGGATCGTGGTTTGCTTCCTTACATGCAAGTTTGCTTTGCATATAAATCTAATCTGCCCTTCTACTATTGACACTATCAACATGTCTCATCTCCCAAGAACATTGCATTGGTTTGTTCTCAGAATATTGTCAAAAGTATTTGATTCATGTTCAATTACACATTTTTGGGATGAAGGCGAGCCACTAAAAGTGTCATCGAGTCTTGTAGCTAATTGTCATGTAGATTGGCCTCTGGAACTCCTGTGCATTGTTATTATGTGTGTAGAATAAATTTCAATGAAAGGCAAGACTTATAGTTACCCAACGACGTTCACCGCATTCAATTATCACCATCGCAACAAGCCGTTAAGCCTTTACTTTTATGTTCGGCCATGTCTCATCAGGTTTATGTAGTTTAGAATTTTTTGAGTCAAAGTTCTAGTTCATTGTTTTAGATTACTTTTCACTTTTCTTTAATAAGTGTCATGTAATTATTTCTTGCTAATTGCAATGGTCGAAGTCAATAAACACTAGTTTTTATTTGTCTATTGTCTCAATTAGAGTTAACATGATTTTGTTTCTATAAGTATGTTAAATATTCATTAGTTTATTAGATTGTAAATGGTATTGCATGAATTTGTGGTTATCTAGGGGAATATTCCAAAGTCTATAGTCTTGTCATTAGTCTTGTCAAGGCTGAAAAGTGTCGTTTATAGAGTCAAGAGTCCTTGTTAAAAGTTATAAATAGTTGAATTGTCAAAATGACAATATAGATTTATTGTGGTCTATGCGTCTTATCAAAGTGTCAAAGTATTTTGTTGAGTCATAGTATAGTTGTTAATATCATAGTGTCAATGTCAAAATCAAAACCGAGTCAAGAGTCAAAATTGTAAAAAAAAATAAAAATTGCCTCACGGACGCATTTTTGGTGTTACCCGATGTATGAAAAATAAGTTGTTTCACATTGCAGGAGGGATATTATATAATAAACAATGTGGAAGTAGTTGAGAATCACATATTTATCCAACTGAGTTAACAACACATTCATTGGAGGATGGAGGCATCAGAGGTTGGAGGTCAATCAACAACCTCTCGTCAGTCACCAACAATGGGGCATAAAATTTGTCTGGTGGTGACAGTGTGTGTGTGAGTTTTCTTTTTATTTTAGAGTTCTAGTTTGTTTCAGTTGTGTGCAGTATGATTTTAGAGTTCTTGTTTTGTGTTGAATAAGTGAAATGTTCACATTGAGGGGGGAACATGGTCTCAATGTTCCATTTTCATTTTTCCCTCTTTTGATTTGTATTCAGTGAGCAGTGTTTCCTACATAATTCCCTAAAGGAAAAACATAGTGGACAGACGAAAGCACAAGGAAAAGTAACATCATGATATTTGGGTTGTTGGTTGTCCTGTAAAACCATCCTTTGTTGAGGTTATTGGTTATTCTGTAAAACCATCATTGTTGAGGTTGTTGGCATCTGTAAAACCATCCTTTTTGAGGTTGTTGGATGTCCTATAAAACCATCCTTGTTGAGGTTGTTGGTTGTCCTGTAAAACCATCCAGATCATGAGCACACACGAGCGACAAGCTGTGAAGGAAGTGTGATTGTTTTTCTCCCATGTTCGCACTAAGGGGGAATGTTAGGAATATAGTGTTCACATGATGATTGTGATTTACCGTATGGTAAATTATAAGTTTGGTATTTACCGAAAGGTAAATAGTATTTTGTTATTTGACTAACCTGTATAGTTAATACGATAAATATTGTTAATATTATATTGTTATAAATAAAAATATAATATCTCATATAGTTTGTTATTATATTGTACATGAGTATAGTTGTTGAACTAACTCACGAATATATGAGATATTGTAGGATTGAGTGGTTTCAGGAGATTCCTTAATAATAGGAATTCCTCTCCTATATATATGTAATGGTGTTTGAAGGAGAAATACATTATTAAGAATTGTGTTTCTAAATTATGTGATATTATAATATGATCCAAGCTTTAGAACAACCTACTAACTATTATTAGGGGTTAGGTAATTGGGCTATCACTTTCTATCTACCATCTACAAGAGCAATACTCAAGGATTGCATTTTGGGCTATATTATTCACTACATTAGGGGGTTTATTTTTAATTCCATCTTACACATTCATTTTGGGGAAAATCAATTGTAGCCCGCTATCTTGGTGTGACTAACATAAGGCAACCTAGCTTCAAAAGACATAAATTCAATCACACACACACACCATAACTACACATAGTTTGAAATATAGTGCAACACTTAATGAAAATCATATTGGGGTGACTAATGAGGTTATTCCGACTCAAGCATATGCATTATTTATTTTATCTAATGTTTTCTTGAGATTTGTGTAGGTAGTTAGGGTTTGTTTTGCAAGTTCAGGTGCAACACAAGAACCCTACAACAAATTTGATGCAACAAACACAAATGGAAGAAACCGAGTTTAGAACTTGAAAAGACCAGGAAGAGCACTTTCTAGAACACTAGGACCCGATCCGACACTAACACTGGGGTGGTCCTACCCTTCTTTGGGCGGTCATGTCCGAAGGGTTCCCAAATCTCGATTTCTTAGACGGCGTGCATAGTTCAAATCCAACCTTCTCAACCTATTTTCCAACACAGAATCGGTCCATATCTCATAATACAAGCTAATTCATTCTTATCTCTTATCTTGCACATTTGTTTGTGCTTTGCATGCTAGATATTGCTTGCTATTGATATATCTATTTGATCTTAGTCTTATGATTAAGATTTAAGAATTCATTAAATTAGTCGAATATTAAATTTTTCAAGTAGGATAACTAAATTAACTTAAATTCTATTTTTTTCAAATTATAATTTTTATTTTATTATCACTTTTAAATATATTAAGTATAATCTTGACTTCAAAAATTTAAAAAGTTTATGGGAGATTTCATTTAAATTATAATCTTCCTCAAAGAGCTAAACAATTTAAAATAAAGTGTAAACGAGATTTTAAAATTTTTAATTTAAATTTATTTTTAGAAATTTATATGAACTCACTATTAACATTAATCCATTAGCTAACAATGTACTTAAAACAAAAGATTGACATTACTTAACAAGACAAAAAAACCAAACTTTGATAGAAAACTCTATTACAATCATAACTCTTACCATAAACTAGGTAAGAATAAGGAGAAAGTGTTTTTATTTTAGGAGGTAAAGGACGAAAGGTTTCCAAGTATTCTTGATAAAACACCCTTTATCCATATTAATTGTTCTTTCATGATGTATAATTTCAATGGCTTCACGGAGGTATCTTTTACGTACTAATCTTCCAAGGCAATGACCATAGTTAAATCAATAAAATTTGAGTGTTATGTATTGAGTGAGAACTCATCTGCAATCTCTTTATTATGCTCTTTTATCCGAGCTTGAATTGATCTTCATGTTTCACCTATATATGGCTTGTCATAAGTGATGCAATTACCATAGTTGAATCCTTAAAAATGGTGTGTTTGATATTAATTGCATGCTCAACTAACACATATCTCTCAATTTTATAATATGTTGTCTTTATCACGATCTTTACTATGAGTTTGAATTGATCTTCTCATTTTTCCTTTGTATGTATTGCCACAAGAGAGGCAATGACCATAGTCGAATGATCCGTAAACACCCGTTAATACTTTACTTTTTTAACTGTTTACCAGGACCTTAAAAATTCATCAATTTTCAGGACTTTAATTAATCCAAAATTGATCGAAATCTGATTTTAAAATTGAATTATGACTGATCCAAAACTGATTTTTAAGTTCCCTTAATTCATTGTTTGATCAAAGCCTTTCAAATTCAAATTTCAATTTTTACCCGATTTAATTGATTTTCCCAAAATTGTCAAAACTGATTAATTTGCTTCCAAAACTGATTTTTGAGTTAAATAACTAAAATTATACAGAAATCTAAAAAGTAAAATAAAAACACATGACACATGGATTGTTTACGAGGTTTGGAATTCCTATGTCCCCGGGTTCGTTTAGAATTGATCCATTAATTTTTAGACTTGCAAATATAATTAAATTATTACAAATCAAATAATGAATCTTTTTGTAACTCCGTCGAAGTCTCTAAGAACCCATGAGCTCAAAACAATAAGATTTTTATCTTGGTGTTTGTTCTTGGCTTCACAATTGATTGTCCTTTAGTTCACCAAAAAAATCTACACAAAAGGCTTTACAAAATTGGTCTACGAACTCCAAAATAGAAAAATAATTATATCACTAGAATTGTCTTTGAATTTTGCACAACTTCCTAGTTTTCTCCAAAGTCTGGTTCAGCCTCTAAATGCCTCAAAAATATGTTTTCCACAAACTATCTATTCTACCTCAATACATAGTATGTTAAGAAGCTCTATTCAATTAAGAACGGGCTCATTATATGATCATTATCCATATTTCACCCCCAGGAAAAATATTGGATTGGCCACGACCACTGCATGAAAGAATCGGAAAACACATTTAAATCTTGCAAACTGGTTGTAGAGGGACTCTATAATGGAATGGCGGGGCCTACAAAAGTTTAAACGACCCTGTGCGAGAAGAAAGAGAAGAAACGACTCTGTCATGCGAATCTGTGTCTTAAATCTATTTGATAGACTCGGGTAGGCTCTAAAATAAAAAGGAAGGGGCTAAGTAGTGTCGGAAGAACCAGAGAAGAAAGGGGAAGAAATAGTGAAGATCTGAAGTCCTCGGGTTCAAAACAGTTCAAGAAAGGTCTGAAATTGACTAAGTATGGAGGAGGCAACGGAAAGAACCACGTGTCCAAGCGAAGTAATGCGGGGCCGCGGGGGTTTTTTGAGTTTTACGTTTTTGTGGAAAAAGGGAAGAGGATAAATTACGAACCCGTGAACCTGATTTTTTCCCTAATCTGGTTGCCACGTGTCCCATATGTAAAGGGGGACCCATTTTTTCAAACTGTTTTCCCACCCATTTTATGCGGACTCGAATCATAAAACTTCAAGGGGCATATCTTTCGACTTAGGGCTCGAAATATTGCAAATCTTACACTTGTTGGAAGCGTCTTGACGCGTCTCTACCCCATGGAAAGATAAAAAATCATTTTTTGGGCCATAGTAGGTGAAAAATGGAGAAAATGTCTTCGGGCTTTTAATGCAGGATCTTCTTTCTCTTCAACTACCAGATCCAATTCAATTCGATCCGTCGGGGAACCAGAAGTGACATATTGTGGGCGGATTTGCAGAAGGCATTGATAGTTAGTGGTTGAAATTTCAAAGTGATATTTGATGTGTATCTCATGGTGGTTGGAGTAAGATTTGATTTTTCCCTCTTCTCTCTCTCTTATTATTTCTATATATTGTAATACTTCTCATTTTGGAAAAGGAGAGACATTTTGGGCATAGAGAAACTCTGTCAAATTTGTTTCTTGATGCCATTTTTGAGCAGCGAACCTTCTCCCATGCCTAAAAATGTATTTGTGCCTCTATTCCATAAATGTAATGGTCTGTGCACCTTTTAGAGCAATAAAAACGTGTTTTTGTGGTGTTCTTCAACCCTTTGCATCATTTTGTTGTTTCTCCATGCCTCTCCCTTCCAGATTTGTTTTTCTGTGCATGTATTTCACATTTGTAGGTGTAGGATGTTGTGTTTCATGGAGTTTAATGGAAAATTTGAAGATCTAGGTCAGTGTTACTTCTGTCTAACCTCCCTCATCTCCATTTTTTCTGTTTCTTTCTCCCTCAATAAAATATCTCGCTTCCTTTGCTGGTGTATCACTGCTTTAGTGTAGGCTCTATTTTTCCCTCTTTCTCTCTCCTTGGTTCCTTGGAATGGTTAGATTAGGTTAGATTTAGTTTTCTTGCACTAGAGTAGCTCGTAAGCGGTAGTTTAGGAATAAGAATCAACCTTTAATCTGAGATCCTTCCCACTTTTGCAAGGTCCCACACCTTGGGAAAGTTCAATGTTATGCAATCACACTAGATGATTCTGCCTTAGAAAAGTAGATTTTTAGAACTCATTTAGGGGTGCTATGATTTTACACTAACAGTTTTGGCACGCCCGGTGGGACCAAAGGTCTTCACTTTATTTCATCAAGCTGATGTGTTCTTGGTGGGATTCAACCTTTTGAGGCACATGCAAGCACATCTGGTCAAAAACCCATTCTCTGAGTTGTAGAACTTTTCCATCCATTTCCACTCATTTTCATCCATTTTCTTCTTCCATCTCTTTCATTTTATCTCATTCCATGAGGTTGTGTAATCATGACTCCATTCCCTTCATGGAACTCACACTTACAACAATGCAATCCACCTCTAATGCATTTCCCAATTTCTTCAAATCAACGTTATAATTAGATCTAGGACCATTATGCTTACCCATATGAGCAGAGTCAAAATCAGTTTGGCCATGGGGCTTATCAAGAACAAGGGGACACATACAATGGTGACAACTATGTGGAGAATATTGGTTTGTTGGAGAAGGTCCAAAAAATGGAGACTGGCATGGTTCAGTCAAGGGGCATAACACAAATGAAGGAATTCAAGATTGGTTGTAGGGCACCTTGTCCATGGGAAGGCCCTTTTCCAAGACATTACAACCTTCAAGAGAAGCTTGACTTCATGGTTGAAATGCTGCCCCAACTTGCACAATGGACTGAGGAGATCGGGGCTTATGAGTTGGAGTCAAGACAACCTCGTCAATGGGTAAGTCCAACATCTCATAGCTTTTCTTTTTCTCTTTCTCAAGTAGCACCATCTCAACCCAAGCTCCAATTTCCAAGCTTCCCAGTTGCTACCCCAAGCGTTGATTCCATTTCTCCATTCCCTAGTCTTCCACCCCATTTCATTTCTTCTCCCCTTTCCTTTCCCAAGCAGTCATTCCCTCCAAAGAAACAAGAAGTTTCATCTCCTCCCTCCACACCACAAACAATTGCAAAACTGGTTGAACCCCAACCTGCCACTCCTTTTGCTCTCCCAAGTCCATGTTGGGAAAAGACTCAAGAATCCAATCAAAGAGAACAACAAGAAGAGGATCCCAATAGAGAAGAAATGACAGACAATATGAAGAGTTGGGCTACCAAATTTGGGCTTACAAAGATCCCTTTGATGGTCAAACCAATAGAGGAGGTCAAGGTTGAAGAGCCAGTGGTGGTTGAGGCTGAGTTTGCAGTAGGAGAAGAGAAAGAACAAGAGAAAGAAGATCAATCATCAATTTTCTCGAATGTAGTGTCCACGTTGGCACTCTATTTGAAGAAAGTACTAATCCAATTCAAGTTGCACAATCAACCATGGAAGAAGATGAACAATCAAATCTAAGTCCCATTGAAGAGGAGCAGATGGAAGAAATCAAATCAGAGTTTGTAGTAGCAGAAGAAGAAAGCATCATTGGAGATTCCTTGCTTTCATTCGAAGGGCCTGATTTGGTTGATGAATCCATCATGGAGGAAAACTCTGAAAGAGATCTTGTAGTCCTAACTAGTCCTCTAGAGTAGTAGATTGAAGAGTTTGACTTGTCAAAATCCATGCTAGAGGAAGAGGTTACTCAAGGGAAAGATTGTCTTCAAGCAGTAGAAGAAAGAAAAGATGCTCCAAATCCAAAAGAAGAGAAGTGCATTCTAGCTGAGGAGGAGAGTAATGCAACCCCAGAAGCTTTGAGCACAAAACAGGCCATAGAAGAACCTTTAGTTCTTCCTCTCACCTCATCTCTCTCAAACTCTAATGCTGAAGAAGAGTTTGATATTTCAAACTCAATGTTTGAGAATGAGGGAAAACATGGTGAACAAGTTGCAGACCAAGAGGACACCATGGAAGAGGTTGAACATTTGCAGCAGAACAACAATGAGGTAATTTATTTGTCTAATTTGGAGGACTGTTTTGATGGAGAAGAACCAGTTGAGTTTCTATTATTTTCTCCTCCTTCATCCACCTTCCAAGCACACAAACCTCGTTGTCATGAAGGAGAGCATTCAATTACGTGAGCTTTGCATTTTATAGTAGCCCTCTGGAATCAAGTTTGGGAGACTTAAACCTTCCATGCTCTTCACAAAAGAAAGAAGAGAAAGGGCAAAAAAGTTCCACCATTGCTTCCACACCATCCATTCAAGAAGGTCTACAAGAAGACTCCGTTCTTGGAGTAGAAATTCAGAGTTATGGGCACATCCAAAGGATCATACCTCACCCAATTAGGTGCTTGGCTTTGTTGGAGCCAAGGGAGAAGCCAAAATTAGTCATGCCTACTTCAGGGCACGAGGATGAGTACCAAAGTACTAAGGGTCACAATCAATACCTTCAGAAGTCCAATGTAGGTCAGCTTGAGGAGGTATTTTCCATTAATGTTGATACCTTAATGATTTGTGTGGAGGACCAGCTTATTGTCAGTTTTCACTCATACAGCAGCTATATTTAGTGTCAAATCATTTGCATGGCTGCCATTTTTGAGGAAGGGAAGCTATTTCTCCTACTGCAGGGCTTTGTTTGAGCTCCCTTTTCTCTTGGTTAGAGTAGTGTAGGTAGGTTTGTTTTCAGCAGAAGAAGTGCTTATGCACACTCTGCATGTCTCATTTGAGGCATGTATGATTTGGTCTCTGTATATAAGTTTTGTTTACATTGCTCCAAAGGTGCATAAATCCAGGCTCTTCAATATTCATAGCAGTAAAACTTATAGTTACCTGTAATAGTTGCCATCTTCAAAGAAAACAAATGCAGAGTAACTAAAGTCATTTCAAAACAATCCATTTTAGGGACAAATGAAAGCCCCAGAGTTAAAAAGATTTTATACTCTCAGAAATTCCATTTCCAAGATTTCCTTATGAAAATTGAGAGTGCAGACTCAGGGTCAGACAAAACATAGAATAGGCATATAGTCAAGCTCACAGTGGCTCAAGGATTAGATCTTCAAAAGTTTAGATTAGTTTTGTGTTTATCATGCAGACTCCATGCCCAATGGATGCTTCAAGGCCACTAGTCTCTTCATCTAGTAGGCAGATGTCCCCGTGAGTTACCAAATTGTTATCCATATTTCACCCCCAGGGCAAAATATTGGATCGGCCACGACCCCGCACAAAAAGAATAAGAGAAAACACATTTAAATCTTGCAAACTAGTTGCAGAGGGACTCTACAATGGAATGGTGGGGCCTGCAAAAGTTTAAACGACCCTGTGCGAGAAGAAAGAGAAGAAACGACTCTGTCACGCGAATCCGTGTCTTAAATGTCCGTAGGTAAACAATTGATTATAACCTTAAATTTGATGTCCATTAGACTATCACATGGTAATTTAAATTTGACAACTACTGGATCATCAGTCGGAAGTTTTGTGTTTTTGTTTTTCTCAAGTCAATTGAAAAAATGCAATATCATGGCCATTTTGGAGCCCTTTTTGCCCATAACGATTAAATTTAGGCCCCACACATTGGTGAAACTATAATAATATCATTTTTCACTATATAGTTGGAAAATTTTAGAGAAATTAATGGAATTATCAATCATTAAATGTATATGTAAAAACCAAGATCATATCCTTGAGATTGATTGTTTTCACAATTTTTTTTGATAGATGTATTTAAGTATTTGTACTAGTATTTATTATGTCGATATGCATAATACAACGACAACCAAGAGTGGTGGTGGGGTTGTATTTTATGTGCATAAAAAATTAATCAAACATTAAATTTGATGTTGATTTGAATTTTATAGGGTAATTCCAACCTTATATTTGACATCCATTTGATCATCATGTAAAAGTTTTCTCATTTTACTCTAAGAAGTCAATTGGAAAATCATAATATCATGGCCATAGGATGGAGTTTGGAGCCCGCATTTTATCAAGAAAGGTGTTTTCAATCCCATGCATTGATGCAACTAGATTGATGTTTTTGTTACTAGTTAGCAGGAATAATTTTAATAGGGTAATAGAGTTATTAATCAAAATGGTAAATGTAAAACCCAAGATAATAAATATCAAAACTAATATTTACTAGCAATTTTTGCAGTAAAAGTACTTAAGATATCTATACTAGATAATTGCTTATCCATAGATATTACAACCCCATCACCTTTCCTCGGTATCATTATAGAATGCCTATCAATGTGATAAAATATATATTATTATATGGACACTATAAGTAAAGATTTTACTAACTTTTTGAAGAAAAATTATAATGCCCGAAATGAATATTTGTAAAAACTTATTTCCATACATCCTCCTAAACACAAAAGTCAAATTAACATGAAATATAAAATACAAATAAACAATAACTCGTGTTTGGCCATAATGTATGACTTCGTTTTTATACAAGTTATGATACAATTTTTTCATATGTTGAAATTGTTAAATATATGTTGTATTATTAATAAATAAACAAGGCCATGTGTAATGGTAGATCTTGTCAAATCTGGTGCATTTTAGTGAAATAAAGGAGAGTTATAATAGAAGGAAAGATCATGTATTTCATTAAAGTAAAATAAAACATTATATGGCGCATTTTGGTAAAGTAGGAGAAAGCTAGTGCATTTCATTGAAGGAGAAACAAGTTAAGCACGATTATCACTTGTAAAAGGAAATGTACATATTTTAACAATGTATTACTAAATTTTGAATCAAGAGTGTAATAATTGTGTTTGATTCAATTTCTTTTTTGAGTGAGAAGACAACTTATATTTGGTTTGCATTAACTTGGCTACATTATATTTTTTTATTTTGAAATAAACCTTTCATCAAAATGAACCCCATACTTCATTTTTGGTAAACTGATCTTAATTTTGGAACTTAGAGACTTTTAATGGCATTATATATATGTATTTTTGAAGCACTCTTATATTTGAAGCTTATCAAAATAGATTTCCCTCTCCTGCTTTGAGTGCATACAAAACAAATCCAAAAGAACTTGAAAATATTTTAATGTGTTTTATCATTAAAACATTCAACTCCTATGGTTTTGTATTGAAGTGGCCCCGTTAAGTTTAATAAAGCACAATAGAGACACGTGTTGCAAAACAACATCTCCAAACTTATGAACTTGGTTGCTTTTTGTGGGTTTTAGTGTTTTAGTAATGGATGAATAATAAGTGGCATAGCTAACATGTGTCGATTATCGGCTTTCCCACATCTCACAAAATTATTTAGAACTTAACCACTTTTCATAGTTTTGAATGATTATGATGGACGGTTTACACTTGACACTAATTGATATTTTTCACTCCCACAAACTTTAAGTATTTCCCCCTCCTCTCTTAAAATGATATGTGATGAATGACAGTTTGGAATTGTGGAGGAATCAACATTTAAGATTGCTTTGAGGCCTAGATTTCTCACTTGACCTTGGAGAAAGTCAATGGGCTATAAGTGATAGCAATTGGTGGCCTCGAGAACTTACATAAATATGAGTTCACTCCTTTCATGGATGGATGATGTTTGGAAAATAAGGGACACGTGGTAGTCATTAACCCACATGACTATATCAGGCTACTACCGATCACTCACCTCGTAGAGTGTTGGAGCACATATTGAGGAGTTCGATGGAGGGCATGTGTTGTTGTCGATAGATGGTAACAATCAATGTCATGCATCATCTCAAATATTTTCTACCCGATCACTCACCCCGTAGAGTGTTGGAGCACATATTGTGGATATGTGGCAAGATCAACACATGGAAAAGATTGGTAGACTTTGTGAATCACTATAGTGCACTTTTCACAAGCTTAAATTTGATGGCATTGTCTAGTGTAAAAATGAGCCTAGGGAACATCACAAAGGCCACAATAAAGCTCTAGTTTTTCACTCATATATTTTGAAAGACAGATCCAAATGATCCGACCGGTACTATTAGAAATGTCTTTCAAAGAGCTACACATTGGTCTTGGTTTTAGAGAGAATGGTTGAGGGATTGGAGAGAAATTCATGATAGAGTTTTCGGGCATCTGTAGCTGAATAAATAGATCAAATGGCCCCCAAATCACTCTTAAATTATTTTGTTGTTGTTATTATCTCTTATAGAAGATTATTTCAAGCTAAAGTTCTTCTCTTGGACCCAAAAAAATATAGAGAAATGATTTTAAAAAGTTGTGGATCATGCATGGGTTATTACGGTGGTCTAAAAGTGAAATCATATGAAATCACTACTCTAAATAACAGCTCCATCTTCTCTTATCCTCTTAATCTTATGGGATTGCATTGGTGCTTTCTCAGAGATCAAATTTAGAACAAAATATCTACTTGTTCCTTGCAAATGAAGGCACCTAATCAAATAAAAACAAATATCTTCTTGAAACTCACGAGGGATTTATGGATAAGGTTATTTAAGGCCTTTCCCAAGCTATGATTCATGGTTATGGATCATCATTTTACTTACAAATATCTTGATAATATGATTTAGGTGGTTTTGGGTGAATCATTTCATTGAAAATCCTTTTCATACCTTATGAGTGTAGGCACTCAAATTTGGAAATCTATCATTTGACATTGTTGGTCTTGACATTGCACACTTGCATGCACAAATACACCCTCCTCACTCTTGCTTAACACACCCTAATAGCCCTTTGGTCACTTGTTTATCTTTGCATAGCTTTCTGTCATTAGTTTATGAGGTTTAATTACACAAAACATACCTATAAACATCTATCCCTAGCTTCATGAAGTCAAAATTAAAATTTTCCTCTCGGGTCAAAAACGTCGACTTTGGTCGGTTTGTCAAAATCAACAACTTGACCCTAGTGTACAGTTTTGGGCTGACACATTGTGCATTAATTTTTAATTTAATCGTCATCATATGGACTAATGTTCCCTCTTTGTTGGAATTTCATGACATAATAACCATTAGAAGACTATATAAGTAAGTCAATCATACCTCATTTAGGGTCCTGCACTTTAAGAGCTCTTAATGTAAAAACGCACACAAAAGGCACTATAAGCTCCAAAAATGTGAAATAACTCATGCACATCCATTAGGAAAACACTCTCTATAGGTTTGAAGTATCCTACCAGGTCATAAAATCTCCATATTCCCTTTACAAGCAAGAAAAGTGACCCTTTCCAAGTACTTGTGCAAGTGTGAAACTCAAACAAAGTATTGTTAAAGAATGTTTTGTCAAATTTTGATTACATTATGGTAGATATCACATGTTATGAGAATAACATATGGTTTGAGCCCTTTTTGGAGTAGTGACAACGTTAGCGGTGGATAGGTGCCCACAACCCACCTAACTTTATTTTTTAGGAACTCCATCTTGCAATATGAGCATTTGATCATAGTTACAAAGCTATTTTGAATAAGATCAAAGAATATTGACACACAATGACAGTCATTTATAGGAAGGCAACACACACAAAAAGTTACAAATCTAAAATCCAAGCAAGTCCAAGACCATTATTGTCATGCTAAATGTATAGCATGTAAAATTGAAAATTTTGGCCATGACAACTAAGCCTCCACTTGAAATTTCCCTCCCGATCCACCGTGGACCCTTCCTCTTGCCAAATTATCCTTAATTTCACCCTCATTCTAGCTTAAAGGAAAGCGCTAATAATATTTTCAAGCGTGTTTAATGTGCAAGGATGTATGCCTAAGGTGATTAAAGAAGTCACTGAGTTTCAAGGAGAAACAACTATCTTTAGAGGCCTAGAAAGGGCCATTTTTGGTCATTTGCAATTGGTAAACACTCTCTGAAGCTGACAAGGAATACTCAATCCATTTGGGAGTTATTTGAGAGAGTAATGAAGTATGACAACATAATTTAGGGAAAATCGATGGAATAAATTGATGATGGGAACAATTTGAGCAAGATTGTGTCATTTTGGACATAGGGAATGAAGGCTCCAACGGTGAAAGTGTTAGAGTAGGTATTTACCTTAGCTCATGTTCACCTAGGTACTTTATTTACCTTTATTTTATTTATCCTCACCCACTTATGTGTGTGGATATTTCTTTTATGTTATTTAGATATAAGGAGATATTATCTAGTTGTTAAGTATAGTTCTTTCCTTGATCTATGGTATTGACTAGATCCTTGATGTCTAGTTCTCTCCTAAATCTATGGTCTTGACTAGTTCTTTGATGACTAGTTATTTCCTTGATTTATGGCTTGATCTACGACCTTGACTAGTTCTTAGATTGTTATTCCTTGCCTATTTAAACAAGGCCCATTCTCATTGTATTGCATTGAGTTCCATAATAATATATGATATTGCTGCTCATTTGTTTGCAAAGGTTTATGTAAAGTTATTATGGTGAATTATTTTTATCTTATTGATTATGGTGTTTGATTAGCATTTGTGTTCTTGGCTTGGTACGATCGATTATTGTTCCTTTTATGGTATCATGAGCTGAAGATTGTTGTTGACATCCGTCTGTAAGTTTTATTTTACAAATAAATTCTTTGTATATTCATATATTTGGGATTTGGTCATATTTTTTTATGTGTGTAGTTTTATGCAAAGTATAGGCTTCCATTGGATTTGAAAGGCGTGAAAACCCTAAGATCGATTGTAAACTTGGCCATTTAAGGCGAGTCATTTTTTTGGTTTTTTTATTTTCTAGGTTTGTTGGATTTCTCGAGATCTACATTGGGTTTTCTTTGCTCAACTACATCCCCCTTTAATTTTATTTGTGTGGTGGAGGCAACAACATTTTATTTTGTTTTAGTGGCAGCTAAAATAAATAGCAGAGCAAAATATTGAAAAGTTTGTATCTTTTGCTCGGTAACTCGGTTTTGAGTGCTATTTTTTGCAAAAGTGCTTGTTTTTTCATGCTCTTTCCATTGGAAATATTTATTTTGAGACTTACACTATAATTATAAAGTTCCAAATATGGAGGAGTGTTGTAATCAATTGTGGATGTAATTTTGGCTGAGCCTGACATCCTAAACTTTTGGGAGTTACATTCTTCTCTATCATGGATTCTGAGAATGATATGATTTTCTCTGAAGTATGTGGACTTCAAGAGGATATTGTAAAATTTGTGGAAGAAAATAGATCACTCAAGAAGTGAAATTCTCTTCTACAATCACTCATTCATGATAAGGATACAATAATCCACTCCCTACAGCAACAACTTGCTAGCCTACAACATCACCATGATATTGTGGACAACCATATCCATGCTCCTAGTCCACTTGCAGCTATTGCTCCTATACCCACTAACATTGATCTGATTAGTCTTTGAGCTTGTTCTTGCTCTTGATGCTTCTAAACCTATGAGGCTTGTTACTACATGCTCTTCCACATCTGTGCCTATTACAGTACCACATGTTGTGTATCCTATTTTTGCTCAACTGCATGGCCTTTTTGAGAAGTGTACCACTGCCTTCAGTTCTCGCATGCTCCATTTTATGGGTTTCACTGGCAGAGGTATTGGTAGACACTCACAGGGTATTGTTTCCCCTCTTCCACATGTTAAGTGGAATTCTCACCATGACATTGGTTTTCGTGCAGATACTTCATTGGGATCACACATTGACAGAGCTCCTTTGTTTGTTCACTCGACTCTTTTTGAGGATCATGAGCAACACATGAGTTCTGCATCTTCACTCAGGCTTGAGAAACTTGAGATTTCAGCTGTCAGACATGATCAACCTGACACACATTCTGATGTTCTTTTGCATGCACCCATTGTGCATTTTACACCAAGTCATATGCAGGCATCTTCTTCATCCATCCGTGTTGATTTGGGGTGGATATCTGATCACTCGTGGCGGTGACATAGGCATTCGTTGAGAGGACTCTACAAGTATGGATCCTCCACCATTCGGCCTCTTGCTCCACTTTCTATACCTTCTACATTGTGATGCTTCTTATTTTGAGTATTTTTTCTTTAGCGGTGTGTAGTGTATCTCTTTTGTTTGTTGAGAGATTTTGTATCTCGTATTTTGACACTTTTGACATGTTGATGTATCTCTTGGGGATCTACTCTAGTGTAGTACAATATTAGTTTTTCAGTCTTTGAGTAGTTGTTTTGCCAACTCATACATATTTTTAACGTTCCCCACCCATTCAACAAGTATGGGTGGGTGTGGTGTTGATCCTACTTCTTCGGGTTTGTGTCCTTGCCTTGTTACCTTGGATTTTCTTGGATCGTGACACTCTTGATTTTATGTCCTTGCCTTATTTCTTTGGTTATTGTTCTTGGATTGTGACACACCTATTTGCAGAGTTGATCAAATTATGTTTGGTGTTTTTGTACTTTCGACATCACTCATTGACAGTATCCTTGTATGGAGCTATTGCGTGAAGCCCAAAGTCGATTGTTTTTGAGTTTTGTGATCAAGCAATGGATTTAGACCATAGTGCACACCAAAATTCTTCAAAATTGTACAATATTTTTGAGCTAAGCTTCTTCTGGATGCCATGGAGCAGGTTTTACTCTCTTTACTTTTTTACTAGTTTTGGGTACCTTGCGGTGTCCCTTTTCCCTAATTATTGTACATGAGTACCTCATCAGGCCTAGTTGTCGGGACTTATAATGTGGACATGCCACTTCTATTTTGGCCCCTAGATTCACTTGAGGGGGGTGTTAGAGTAGGTATTTATCTTAGCTCATGTTCACCTAGGTACTTTATTTACCTTTATTGTATTTATCCTTACCCACTTATGTGTGTGGATATTTCTTTTATCTTATTTAGATATTAGGAGATATTATCTAGTTGTTAGGTATAGTTATTTCCTTTATCTATGGTATTGAATAGATCCTTGATGTCTAGTTCTCTCCTAAATCTATGGTCTTGACTAGTTCTTTGATGACTAGTTATTTCCTTGATTTATGGCTTGATCTACGACCTTGATTGGTTCTTAGATTGTTATTCCTTGCCTATTTAAGCAAGACCCATTCTCATTGTATTGCATTGAGTTCCATAATAATATATGATATTTCTTCTCATTTATTTGCAAAGGTTTATGTAAAGTTATTTTGGTGAATTACTTTCATCTTATTGATTGTGGTGTTTGATTAGCATCTGTGTTCTTGGCTTGGTACAATCTGGTTATCGTTTCTTTTAGAAAGTTAACTTGTATAGATGATTTAGGGAGTTATAGAAGGAGTTGGGAGGAAAAATATAATCAACGAAATATCTTGGAACCCTTTATATGATGGATACATAAATTTTGTCCTAAGATTTAAAAATCTTTTTAATAATCCAGGATGATAAATCTGTCCCATCAAGTAAAGAATGAAATAGGCCCTAAAAATCAAATTTTAGGACAAAATGTATCTTGATAATGGATGAGATGATATAAGTAAGTGATTTGGAGTAAAAATCATAAGGTTTGACCCCAAAACATCCTTCCTTGTTCCCGGGGGCGTAAAAACATCCTCGATGTTTAATTTACACTTGTGTGAATGACATTAGCATTTCAAGACATCAACATTTCAAAATGGCTTGGTCACAATTTTTCACCCTTAGTGTCCCCTTGGATTTTACCTAAGGTGAAAAGGGGACATGGGGGACATCAAATTTTGACCCCCATCATTTTAATAAGTTTCATCACTTAAAACATGACTTAAGGTGTTAGGAGGAGTGTATGGAAGAGTTAAGTTGCCAAGTCCCCTTTTCATGTTAGTTAGAACCCTTGGAGCATTTTAAAGAACTTGATATCCCCTTGACTTGTCCCCAAGGTGAAAATTAGATAATGGGGACACCAAAGTGTGATCCCCCATCTTTGCAATTTTTTCGCAACTTGAAACTCACCTCTTTTGCACCTAGGTTTCACAAACTTGCATTTTAACTTGTCCCCCTCTTATGTACTTGGACCCATTACACAATTACTAACCCATGATTTACCCTTGATTGCACCAGGTGTAAATGGGACAAGGGGGACACAAAAGTGTTCCCCCATCTAACCATTAAGCTCCCGGTTACATCAAAAATGATTTTAAAGCTCCCGGTGACCATTTTCAACTTCCTGAATCTCATTCTCACTAAACTAGAAGATGCAACTTGTCATAATCTATTGCAAAGAACACTTATGTGTACATTATGTCATCCTTGCACCTCTTTCACTAGTTTAACTCCATATCAACCATATTTGAACCATAGTTAAGTTGTTGGGTCAAGTGGTGAGTTAAAACTTGTAAGTGAAATGACTAACTCTCCTCCTCTCACAACACTTAGTAAATTTTAATCATTGAAGATGTTGTGTTTCCCTCCTAAAACCTCAATTTTAATTAGTTATGATATTGAGTTTCTTCTAGACATCCATACTCCCAAAATTGAAAATTACACATATCTCCAAAACTATGCACTTGATTTCCATCAAACTTTACAGTGCAGTCCATCCAAAAATTATTTCAAGCGGTATCGTAAGATCATTACCACGATGCTATGTGTAATTTTCAAACATCCATTTGAAATTTTTATCTTGGGAAGTTTCTTTTTTAGTTCTAAGGAGTTTTGGCAAAATAAAAACTCAAAAATTGGAGCAGAAGGTCCTGAAGCAAAACCTAAAATTTTGAGACTAATTTTGTTACAATACAAAACAATTCAAAACCATCAAAAATTGAAAATTGGGAAAACTTACTAAAAATAGCTATCTTAGACATATCTTTCCAAAAATAGGAAGTTATGTATTTGGGTTCAAATCACTTGTATCAAATCACATTCCACCTCTCTCATTATTTTTTCCATAATTGCAAGGCTAAGAAATGGTCTTATGGTTCAAATGAGAATGAAATCCCTCACAGACTCTCAAAAAATTAGCCTCAAGGTGAATTCCAAGACTATGTGTTTCAATCCATCATGGCAGTCACAAAACAATCATGTTTAAATGATACAGACCATGAAAGGAAATTGATATCAAATAGGTTACTGTAAGGGTGATCCCAATTCTCAATCATCGTCTCATTTTGAGATGACAATCTATTTAATGAGTATGATGGTGAATGTGGAGTTTTTTCTTTCCTCGTTTATAGCAAAAGATATTTTCAATAAGGAACAAGTGAACAAGAAGGTACTTGAGTCCCTTGAAGTTGATTCCATTCGGAAAGAAGACACCTTTGTCACTCAAGTGAATTTTTAATCTAAGGGGAATAAGGTGATGATCTCCATGTTTTGACTCGACCTCAGGTTAAAAAAGGATCATCATGTTTCTATGATTAGGAAACCATATCAAGTTCACATGGTGTAATTCATTTAGCAGTGTTTTTGAACACACATTTAATGTCTTGGAGTGTGTCTACATTTCACACAAGGAAGCATTTACAATCACCAAGTTTCAATTCAATGGGTGACCAGAAGACAATAATTTCATTTAGGGAGCAATCCTTATATCTAGAGGAGAAGGCATTTTTCAATAAGTAACAAACAAATAAGAACATGTTTGAGTATCTTGAGGTTGATTGCATTCAAAAAGGAGACATCATTATTATGGAGGTGAATTTCGAGGTTGATAAGAGTAGGGTAGTGATCTCCATGTCCTAACTCTTACCTTGTGATAAAATAATATCATCATGTTCCCATCTCAATGTAGATATCATAATAGTGTTTTTGAACACTTATTCAATACCATGGAAGGTGTCTATGTCTTACAGAAGAAATATTTTTCAATCTCAATGTTCCAATTCAATAGGTGTTCAAGGGAAAGGAACTTCATTGACGGTCCATCAAAAGCATATTCTTCATCAACATGAGCTTCCCCATCTACGTATCACAACCTCTCTCTCTAACATTCTATTCCTTCATTGAGAATGTACTTTTTCAATCTTTCATCTTATTCACTTAAGTGACTTAATTTTGCATTGTAAAAGTCTTTTTTCAAAAATAAGAAAAGTACTTAGCTTCATTCCTAGGGAATTTGAAAATTCACATGGTGGTGAGATGAAAAGTCACATGGGGGAAAGGAAGAGCCAATATATAGGATATAAACTAGGATGAATTCTCCATTCCAAACGGTTGATAATTGTTGATTGTTGTAATTTTTGGTTTTCACCACTACTACAAGCAATAAAAGCTACATTTCTTTTATCTCCTTGTCTATGTTCCTCCATTCCCTCTACTTTACAACTTTGCAAACATTTTAATCTTATGCGACCAAGAAGGAATTTTTTTCCTTGATTAATGGATCTATAGAACTTTGTGTCTCCAATTTTTGAGTATGACTATTGATTGCATGGTTTAAGTATTATTGTGTGGTGAGAATCATTAGTTCCTACTCATAACATTAACCCTCTCCCCCTATTTCTCCTACTCCTTTTTCATCTCTCAAAGCAAATTCCTCCTTTTTACACTATACAAGCACTTTTCCACAAGTTTAGTGGAGTATTCATGTGTGATCCCCAACCTAATGCCCCCACAATTTTAGTTAGTTTACATTCAAAAATGGGATCCTCTCATACCCAAGAAGGAGGGGATTAGACCCTTGACTATTGGTGGAAACCAATAATTTGTACTAAAATAAATTATTTCACCAATAACCATATAGAAGGATGAAAACCGTATGGATTCTCTTGACCTAGTTGTATGGCTTTGACCGGGTATAGTTTTAGGGGTCAGTTCCAGAAACAAAGAAACTTCAATATCATATCATCCTATTTCTCCACCTAGATCCACACAGAGTTAGCTAAGTGCAATCTTCTCTTTATGTTTTGATAGTTCCTAGATCAATAGTCACTTTGTAAAGCATTATTTTGATTTGGGCAATTAATGTTGGAAGTTAATTAAATCAGAATAGCCTCATGTTACATTATTTCATCATTTTTATTTATGTTAATTAGAAACACTCTTAAATCTTAAAAAGGAATAAAATAGAAGGATTTAAAAAAGTAAAATCATTTGGTGAAAACGGCCTCTAATTGAACAACTGCGGCTTTACCCATAACAACTCTAGGATTTTATTCTTTGGTTGTGGTATTCATCATGCCACTTCCCACTAAATTGTATGATCTTTATCTCCACCTAGGGTTTCCAATTCATTTACTTGTAGGGGCTATTATCCCTCTCACCAGGTTCATGCCCATATTATGCACTTGAATGAAGGTCCTTATGCTTGACCCCACTTGTTATATGGTTGATACTTCTCCTACTTATATTGATATTCAATTTGAGATCACTCTCGTTACTTACTCGATCATCCACTTTGGTTTCGTTTTACTACAATCAATGTGATAACCACACAAGACAATAAACAACCTCTTGGGAAATCCACCTTTGCCTCCCCAACCTTATGCTCCTATTCCTAAAGCTATTGTTCCATCTAAAGGGTATGATTTAATTGAACAATATAAAAATGCCCTCGCTAAGATATCCATACTTGAGTTGCTTAAAAATATCCTATTTATAAAGACATATTACAAGATACTTTGTGCTCTTTCACATTAGCTAATGATACCCATCATGTTGCCTTTACTTCTCTCATGGATACATTCAAGGCTCTTGACAAGGCTATTACTTTTACATCATCGATTATCTACCTAATATTGATAGGAATCGATGCCCAAATTTATTCTTCATTGCATGCATTCAAGGATTATTTCTCAAAAGGGTTTTAATAGAGAATGAATCGGGTCTCAACATATGTCAAAAATCATTACTTACCAAGATATCTATTTCTCCTCTTGCAATCAATCATTCTCCCACTAATGTAGGAGGATTCGATGACATCATGTGTTATACTCTTAGCGCTATCACTTTTGACCTACTTTTCAGTCCTAAGACATCGCCCACTACATCCCACATTATGGGCACCAATTTTTAATACAAATTACTTTTGGTCCATCCTTGGCCCTATGATATGCAAGCTGACTTTGTGGTCCATGCTGTTGTGTGAAGATCCATTTTTAAGTCAAAACTTGGTATGTATCTTCTCGGAAGGTACTTGAATTTATTGATCCATCATATGTATGGTTGTGTTGGTCATTATACTAGATCATTAATAGAAAGGTTAGTGTTCTCAACAATTGTCTTTTTGATTTGAGTTTGAAATATTCATGATGTTCTAGCTTTGTCGTATTGGTACAAGGTTGTCTCAACCTGGTTTTCTGTCGATTGGATATGTAAATGGTCTCTAATATTTTCAAAATTAGTATAAAGAAGTTCACATATGAAAATATCAGTTTTGTAAGTGTGAAGTAAGCATTAAGGCACAATGGATTAAGTACCACGTGTCTCATAGTTTCGACAAAAATCATGTAGGTTTGCATAGTCATCTTGTGTCCCTAAGGTCTTATAAAAAACTAAGTGCTATGTCATGAAGTAATTAGTATGAATATATGCTCAGCAACCATGTAGAATTTTCTTGGTCTTAGAATGGAGAGTATTTGTTTAAAATAAGGTACGAAGTAAAGTTTATGTGTTTGCTCTACTCTTTGTCAAATTTATCATGTCCCGGTCATGAGGTCTCAGTGAATGATATCACACTCAAGGTGTGTATGTGATCCTTTTGTGCCCCCCGTGAGTCCATATTGATCCATAATGTTTGAAGAATGCCTTGAAGGTCCTATAACTGCATGTGTATATGAAGAGGTTCAAAATATTGTCATCTCTATGTGTGATAGACAAATATGGGCAATACCATTTGAATTGGTAATAATGGATCTTGAGGTTGATATATTGTTATGAGTTGGTATGAGTTTTCTCCATAAAGGTAAAGCTATGGTTGTTCTATATCTTGCTTGAAGAGGTCTGCAGGTCATGAAGTGACATGACCAAGTTGATAATCATGAAGAAGTATGCATAGTGTTGTCTTAAGTTATTGGAGTGTTATTCTAGGGGAGAATTTTTATACAAATGAAGAAAGATGAAATTCATCGTCAATTCTTATAAGTATGTTTTTTTGTTTGTATCATGAGTTTCTTGGGTTTAGACATATATAAGAGGTATTGTGCTTATGAAGACTGAGATATGCTCCTTCTGAAGATTGAAGCTATGTTATCACGAGTATAAAAATTATATTAGTGCCTTGAGATAATAAGTGAAAATTTAGGTGTGTCAAGGTTTGTAGAACTCTCAAAATGACTCGAGAGGTTTGAAGAGCAAAGGTGTTGAACCATGAGAAAGGTATAAGTTTTTGCATATGTTTTATATAATCGTGTATATGTATCAAAAAGAGTGTTTGAGTAGGACAAGGATCTGTAAAGATAGTAGCAGGGCATCAAGTAATAATGACATGAAAGTGGTTTGTGTGTGCATTAACCCAATGATAGTGTGTATGATTTTGAGGAGCGGGGTTGTGTATCTCAAAGTAGGAAAGGACTGTATGAATAGAGGAATATTGTACTTCTTAGGAGAGAATATTGTTTATACGTGTGTATCATTAGTAGGTTGGAATATTTATCCATGAAAGAAGACTTAGGTATGAAGAACATCAAAGTTTTGATAAGAAATTTTGATTGGTTGTATGTTAGTGTAGTTGTAAGGGTGAATTTGTCTTTTTATCTAATGAAGAAATGAAGATCAAAATGAGGTAGAGAACTTATAAAAACTTATTTAGATATGTGACATTTGTGTTGACCCTTCTTTATGCTTGTTATTCAAGGTATATACCTGTCATTTTTTCTTGGATAGTTAATGATGATCAAATGATGATAGAAGGAACATTTAGATGATATTTTAGATGCTTGGTTAGCTTCTATTGCAAAGAAATTGGACATTTTTGGTTTATAGAGGTGTTTTAGGGATCATGGTCCTAAATGATGACATGCCAGTGTTTGAGGTTAGAGTTGTGTTCTTAGCATGATAAATATCTGTAGAAGAAGGTGCATAACGTGTATGGAGCTAAAATTTTGAGAATATACTCTCGGGGAGCTTGTAAGCATGTAAGTCATTGTTTTGAATTGTGTCTTGTCATTTTGAATTATCATTTTCCATGTTGAGTTATCATTATAAAATTTTTCATAGATGTAAAAAGGGGAGAGTAGCATCAAAAAAAACATGAAAAAGAGAGTCATATAGGTGTTTTATCTTGAGGTTGTCATCAATGTTTCTGAAGGTGGTTGCCATCAATGAAAAAGGGGAGATTTTTGGCCATTATGTCTTTGGTTTTGTCATTGATGTCAAAGGTCATTGATGGAAAAGGGAATCAATAGTTTTTGTACTCTCAATGAGGTGTGAATCAAGGTCAAACATGAAGGTAATTGGTAGTGTCTAGCTTCTGAAGTTGTCATGGTGTCTTGAGCATGGTCTAGTGTGCATGGTCATAATATGAGTACTCCTAAGCTGGTTGAAGGTATTAATATGGTCATACATGGTACATACGATGTGGAAAATGTGTCTTAGTGTCTACAATGGGTCAACTTGGTCAGCTCATGAGTTACATGAGTTGAGTCAGGTCATTATAGGCCTATTCCTAGACCTAAAACACAAGGTTTTGCATGGAAACATGGAGTATGGAGTAGGTAAGTCATGTACAAGCATGAGGAATATGTTATGATGCTACATATGATTTTTATGAGGAGTTTTAGGTTAGTACTCAGCTATTTAGTGCATGTTCATGGTCCTTGTGGAGCAAGAAGGTGAAGACTAGTCATAAACGCACATGTAAGTCTCAATGGTTGGAGAATTGAAGATGTATTTGAGAATGGATGATACTTGGGTCTATTATATAATGTTTTCATGATGCTTGAGGACAAAATTTATGCCAGTTTGAAGATATTTTCTCAATATATGATGTTTTTGGTAAAAACAAGTTCTAGAGAAGGAATAAACAACTCAACATGTCAAATTTTTTTATCACTCACTCACACAAACTTTACATGGGACCCTATGACTTTATGGTATGTTTTTACATTGAGCTAAGATAATTTTTAAAAAATAATGGATTGATTAGGTCTTTAGACATTTATAAACAATCATTAAGAAGTTAAGTTTGTTCAAACCCCTAGGTAAAACCCTCATAACTAACGACTTAGAAGAAGTAAATTGTTTGATATCCATATGAAGTTAGAAATATAAATTTATGAATCAAGGTTGCAGAGGATTCCTCGATCTCATTTTGGTGGTGGTTTCATGTTCCATCTAATTAAGGAAGTGAGACAAAAATCTAGTTTTGGGAAGACTTACGGTTTGGGGCCGAGGTAGAAGGTTCAAGATGAAAAGTGAACTATTACAGAATCCTTGATAGAGGTGATATATGTCCATGACAATTTTTAGGCAAGTTTATTGAAGAAAATTTGAGTTACAGATCTCCAAAGTTGCCCTACCGTTTTTGGCCTTAAGGGCTAAAAGATAGTCATGGAGATTTGAGACGAGTTTGATGGTTATTCTTGTTGTAGCTGCATTTTATGGTCATGGATAGTTGATAATATCCTAGCATGATGTGTTGGAGTGCTTGATTTTATCTAGAGTGATGTTTTTCAGTTGAAGACCTATTGGCCTAATTAACCCTATTAGGCCTCTCAAGAAGGGTTGAAGGAACATGTGTGTTGGATTATTTTTCTCCACATGAGCTATGCATGTTAGTGATTTAAGGTGTTTTCTTGGTCCCCCTTGATGTGTTATAGGTGTTTTATAAGCTTGAGAGTGATTCTGGAGGTGATGGAGCATGTTTCTCTCAATACTAGTTCTTGAGTCCTGTTTGGCAGTTTTGAGCAGTTTTAGAGGTTGGTTTGGTTGGAGGCATTGTGCTATGAGTTGGAGCTTGAAGTCAGTTGTTCCATAAATTATATTTAAAAATATTTACAAGGGTGAGCATTGATGATGAGTTTTTCTATGTGAACTCATTCATTTTCTAGGACTGGGTTTTGGGTACTTGAAGACCTAGTTATGAATGCTAGCTTCTTGGAGAGTTTCATGGTAGAGATGGCGATTCAAAAAGATTCTTGTGCTAGTTGATGATCTTGTAGATATGTCCTTTGGTTGTGTGGAGCTTATGGAGCCATGAACAAGCTATATTGTGCCCTTGAAAGTGCTTGAGTATTTGTTAGAGCTTCGAGTGTTTGTTTTGAGCTTGTTTGGTTATCTTGGTGCATGTTAGAGTTATCTTGACCCTTGCTAACCTACATGGATCTTTCAAGATGTTTTATATGATGTATTTGATATGTTTTTATATTGGGATGATTGACCTATATGGTCATGGCTGACCTAGAGGTGTTATGAGCTAGAGTTGTGTATATAAGCAAGTGTAATTGGTCATTTGTGACTAGTTGAGAAGATGAGGATGTGAGCGAGCCATAAAAGGTGAAGGAAGAGTGAAGAGGGGTTAAGGAAAAAGATAAGAAGAGTGATTAATTATTGAGAAATATTGAGGACTAGACATATAAGGAAATTGACCTAATCCACCCATGAAGAAGAAGGATTGAGTGAGTTAAGAGAGAGTGTGTTTGAAGAGGGTTTTGAGGAGAGAGGAGCTAAATTTAGATCACTATCATTTGTGTGAGAAATATATCTTTAGTGGTCATCCATTTCAGGTGGTTAAGTTGGTGCTTGATCACCTTAGGGGGTTGTAGCCTCCTTGTAGGATTGGTGTCCTACTAAACTAGGGGTTGGTGCTCCTTGTGGGGTTGGTGCCTCACTAAAGAAATCTTGTGTGATGTGTAATATTCACATGAGTCCTCTTTGTTATGAGTAATATTAGCAAAGGTTTCGGTGGGATTTATTCCCTTTTAAGGTTTTCCACTTATATCTGGTGTCTTGTGTTCTCTCTCTTGTTGCATGCACTTGTGAATGTTTAATACACACCTAATAAGCTCATATGGTTTATGAATGTTGAATGGTTAATTTGAATGATGAATATAAGCAATGGTAAATGAAGTTAAAATTGTTGTATGACTGATTCAAAACCCTCTCGATCACCTTGCTTCTAAAAATTATGGGTTAGAGATACTAGACAAAGAGAGTATAGTTATGTGGTTTCAATGTTAGTTTTCCTTGCATTAGTTATCCTTGTCCCTTTACATATACAAATTGTACTCCCAACACTTTGTAATTATTCTATCATTTGGAACCTTGTTCATCTATTTGATTGATCCATGTGTACGCCTGGATTTGGATCACCTACAAGATGGATTAGTCAAATAATAACAACCAAATCAATGCTACTAAAATATAATGGGCTTATGATGCCATCATTAAGAGAGGAACAATTATGGTTTCTTTCATTAAATAAAGCGGGTAAAACTCTTCAGATGTGAATCTAAATCTACACATAAGCACACTCGGAAAATTTTATTTGTTTTTGATGGTTAAGGGACCTACCTTGGTCAGATCCATAATCCTTTTAAAGAGATAAAAGATATTTTATTGATGTAAAATGAAAAAAGAATAAATGAAATGACAATTATTCCCGACTTAGATCGTAGCACAATCACGATTCGTTTCTTTCACCGAGAATCACACAAAGATTACAAGCTAGTTAAAGTTGTGATTCATGCATGTGTTGAGATTTCACTAAAATAGTGTTGCAATTGGTTGTATTGTTCCTTTGTGCTTCGCCTTTCCTTCTTCAAAACTTGCAAAACCGAGATATGCGGGCACGGAACAAGAAAACTCAAGTATAGTCTTTGTGCACTAAGAGCCAATTAGGGGTTGGAATGAGGGGGTGAGGGTGCTTTTATAGATTTAGAGTGCATAGGGGAGTGGGACACACATGGGTGCAATGATAGGGTCCATAGTGCATTGGGCATGCACATGGGTAGGTGTGATGGGACATAATTAAATGTGAGTGGGTGAGGGTTAGTTAATGGGTAATGAAGTGACTTTTAGCTCCATTTTATGGCATTTTTTGTTTTTTTGGTATTTTTGTATTTTATAATGTTTTTATGTTTTTAATAAGGGACCTTATGTGCAAGGTGCACTTATAGTGTCTACATTTTCCCATTTTTGGGTTGCGTGTTGCAGTAGGTAAGATGCATCACAAAAACTAAAGATGAGATGGGGTCATCTAACCCTATGATGGTGGTTTTCACGGTCGTGGGCATAGATAGTTGATTGGATAGACATGAACTTGGAAATGTGATCAATGAACCACTTTATCCAGAGTTTGTGTAGGGATCGATAGGATGATTTTGTGAGGTGGAGATGATAAATTCAATTAATTTGATATTAATTAGGGATGCAAGGTGTTAGGTTGGTAGTTGAGTTAGGGTTGAGTCGCTAATGTGGATTGACAGTTTTGAGGGGTGGGTAGGTCGTGTTGTAGGGTAGCTAGGTCATGATGAGTCACTCATGCAACTTGACAAGGTGGGGATCGGATAACGGGGTGTGGGGGAGTTGTGGGGAGTTTGGTTAGTCGCATGGGTGACTCGTCAAGTCGAGATGAAAGGTGGGGTAACATAGGGTGTATGATTGATTTGTTTTGAATATGTATATATATAATTTTTGAATTGTGATGATTTGTGAGGAAAATGGTGAAATTATGAAGACCGAAAATCACAGGTCTTAAAAAATGAAAATTATGAAATGTAATGATGAGGTAAATCTAGAAAAATTTGCAAATGCAAATGAGGCCCTAGAATTCTCGGTCTAAGTGGAAATGGAGAAGAAACATTAAAATGTCATGGTCACAACAACAAAGTGTGAGAGGTATGTCGATATATGAATATGGTTTGAAACAAAGTGTTGGTGAACACATGAGGAGCCCGAAGACATGAGACATGAGACAACAAGTGAGCTAAAATGGGAGCTTAAACCAGGGCTAATAACACAAGGTGATATACTATCCCTACAAATCATTGAGATTTGGTGTGTGTGCATGAGAGTGAATTGACTACTTGAAATGAAGACCCATGAGATAGTGAGTAAAAACACAAGCCAACGTGTGGTTGTGAGTTGAAACAAGAGATTGGTGAGGAATGAAATGAAAGGCAATCGTAAATTGTGCATTTCTCTCTGCTAGCTAGGAATCCATATACCTAGCAGAGATACATTTGACACTAGTTGCAACATTTGTCTACTACCAACTATGCGTCCATAGCCCCGATAGAGATCTTTGGAAAACCCCGAGAGAGAGAGTGTGTGTGATAATACTTTACTTTTCTTGAATTTTGATTTTTTTAATTTTGATTGTTTTGATTTTTTTCTCACATGATATTCAACTATCTTAGTTTTCCAAGGGGTTTAGAACCACAAGTGATTTGATGGAAGGAGTGGGAGTGGTTGCGGAGACAAAAATTGGAAAATGTCAACAAATAATGCCTTTGGGTATTCAAGACAAGTTGTTAAGTGTGTAATAAGAAGGGAGCTTGAGCGAGTGGTGATGAATGCAAGAGGGTGAATGTGAAAGAAATATCCAAAGGAGGTATAACAAAGTGTGAGTGCATGGAGGTGACTTGTAAGGAATAGATGGAAGAATAAGGGTATACAAATGACAAGGCATAAATGCAAGAGGGGTGTAAACAACCTTGATAGATGGGAAAGGATGTAACAAAGGTGTTGTAAGCAAGAATAGAGCTTAAATGAGTGGTGAGGAAGGAAGTGAGATGTATGTGGAAGAAGTCGGTAAGGTAGTTGAAGTGATGCGTGGCACCCTACGTGATAAAGAGTGGGATATATGTGTATGAATTTGTTGTGTGATGAGTGGATTTGAGTGAAGAAAATGAAGATGTAAAAGTCGTGGCGAGAAAGATGGAATCATATGATGATATAGATGATTGAGAGCTAGATAGAGGTGGTGATAATGTGGAAGGCTTCAATGAGGATGGGGATGAAACCACATCCATAGTGGAAGTACATGATAGTGGAGATGGATACAAGGATGATGTAGATAATGAGTGATTAGGTGAGCACAATTGTGTTGAGTCCAAGGTGGAAGTATGCAATGGAATGAATTGGGAAGTGTTTGATTTAGATGATGAGACACTAAGTGTGCATGATGATTGTGATGTATTGGGGAATGATGAATTGGATAAGTGAGACACGATACACAAAAAAAGATGTGGTAATGGGATTGTGTGAAGTTATTAGTGGTCATTAGTAGGTGAAGGAGAAGATGGTGGTTCAAAGACAATGTCCCCCTTGTCAAGGTCTTGAATGATGTTGCGAAGTTGAGGACATGAATTAGTGGGATGACCGTTAAAGTACGATGATAGGCACATGTATCATGGGTGGAACATCATAATGGCGGGGTTGTTTATTAGGGGAGTGATGAGATCGACATCAAGTAAATTTTGGATAATTAAGAAAAGTGACTCGGTTAACGGGGTGAATTTTTAAATTGGTTGGATGAAGATAAAATCCTTAGGAGAATGTAATGAATGAAAATATGTGGGTGTATAAGGTGATCAAGTGTGAAGCAGATCCGATTAGTGGACATAGGGAACATGAGAGTAGGATGGTATGGTAAGTGGTGAAGGATTAGAAACAAGAATAAAGGAGAGAGGATGATCAAGATGGAAATCCTTGAGGCGTTATGTCATGCACATAGTCTCGTCAAATGTGTGTAACGATTGAATTTACAAGTGGTGAGAAATGTGAAGGATGTAAATTTTGGAAAAGAGGTCAATAAGCTCGGATTGTGGGAGAGAAATGAAAGGTAGTGAACAAGTGCATGCTAATGTGTAAAAAATTCAATAATGGAATTGTTATAGGATTTCCAAAGCATGTGAAGGTCAAGAAGTGTGGCTTTGGGTACAACATATATGGCGAATTGAGATAAAAAGGTATCCACAAGTTGTGTGAATGTGTAAAGGCTATGTTGTGAGAGGTGTGAGTACAAATCAAGTGTGCAAATAACGAGTAAAAGTTGGAAAGTGTGTAGGAGGAAAGTGTCATCATGCTGGATAAGGTGGAAAGTGTAGTGGAAGAGATGCAAGTGCTATTAGGGATCCTTGGGGAATTAAATTTGTCTAATGTGGGTAATTTGAAATGCGATGGACAAGGATGACATGGCACAATGGGGTGAATAGGATTATTGTAAATGTTGTGATAAGTGGGTATGGGTGGAAGTCCCCCAAGTGTTAGGACTTAATCTTAAAAATGTAGACAAAAAGGTGTTGATGAAGTAAATTAGAGTGTGGATGAGCATGGAAATGACTAGAAGCCACGGGAATGATAATGACTAGGAATTTCAAACACGAGTAGAACAAGTCAGAAGAAACAATACTATTGTGATGTTTATTAAACTCAAGATGAAATAAAGAGGCTCATTCTATTGGATTCCTATAAAAGGTTCTCTCCCTAAATACCAAGAGTTACCCGAACGAGTGTGCTACACTAGAAAATTTCTAGTCATCGTCTTTAATTTAACCCTTCAATTAACTAAGCTAGATTTTACTCCACTTAATCAATTAATCTAGGGCCATCACTAAGGATACTATTGTGCATCTAATCTTCATGGGGGTAATAGTTAGGTAGGTGGGGGCACCCGTTTAATTCAACCAATTCCCTTAATGTGCCAACTACTTTGGGGTTATTGTGGTACTCCTCACAATGCGTTTTAGGTTAATGTTTAAAAATCCTGATTATGCATGACGACGTGTTTACCTTTATCTAGACCCACAATAAAATGTGTGGTTCATTCCTTTAAAAAATGTGTTTTTTTAGTTTTTACACAAACAAAGTTATAACATACTCTCATTGCGATTGCTATGCAACAAGGTTATATGATTTTTGTGTCGAAATCGCAACCTAGTCATAATTATGACCAGAATGCAACATGTTTTTTTGGATTTTGGTAGATATGTAAAATCAAGTGTTATACCTATAACATATGCTAGACAAACAAAACTAAAAAAGAGTACATAAAGACGCAACAACATATTTACACAAAGAACAATTCTCTTATATTATTTCATGGTTTTGAATATTATTACACACATATATAGGATGGAGTAATCCTAAATATAAGGAGATGTAAAACTAAGTTTTGTTTAACAACACTCCTAAAATTTCCTATCTACGTGAGTTTGGTTTAACAACCAAATCTCATACATAACAATATTTTAAACAACTCACCCATATACTAGCTCACAAATTATATTATGCTAACCCATAATGTGATCACTAGAATATTATTTCCTAACATTCCCCCCCTTAGTGTGAACATGAGAACAAAGTAATTCCACTTCTTTCATAGCGTGCTGCCGGTGCATGTCATGATTTGGATAGTTTTACAGGACAACCAACAACCTCAACAAGGATGGTTTTATAGGACACTTAACAAACTCAATAAGGATGGTTTTACAGGACCACCAATAACCTCAACAAGGATGTTTTTACAGGACAACTAAAGCAACCTCAACAAAGGATGGTTTTTACAGGATAACCAACAACCCAAATATCATGATGTTGCTTTTCCTTATGCTTTCATCTATCCACTATGTTTTTCCTTCAGGGAGTTATTTAGGAAAAATTGCCCACTGAATACAAACTGAAAAGAGGGAAACATGAAAATGGAACATTGAGACCATGTCCCCCCCTCAATGTGAACATTTCACTTAACACAAAACATGAAATGTGAAATCATCTTTTCACAACCAGAAACAAACTGCAACTCTGAAATAAAAATCAAACTCATACACATGCTATCACCACAACTTCATGTGGCCCCGTCATTAATTCTTGATGAGAGGTCGCCGATTGTCTCCAACCTCCGATGCCTTCGTCCTCTAGTGTACATGCTTTGCTAACTTAGTTGGATTTGACTTGGATGCTCAATAGTTTTCACATTGGGTTTATTTTGTCTCCCCTCACAATGTGAAACACTATTTTCCTTTGGACATCGCGTAACACCAAAAATGTGTTCGTGAGGCAATTTGTTTTTTTACAACTTTTGACAATTCACAAAAATTATGACATAAATGACCTTGATGACATGCCATTTTATAAAAATATTTATAAACCTAAAAATATCACAACATACTTTATTGACATAGAAACGAATCACAAATAACCACTTTGACGGACTCAAATTGGATGACACTAATTTTGATAACTTTTTGATATAGACTCAACATGGATAATGGATTATTTGAACAATAGACCACTTTATGCCTGATGATAAAGTTACATTTCTAAATAATAAAGAAACATATAATAACTTCAACGATTGACAAATGACTATTAAAAATAATATATGAAACTTCCTAAAGAGGACTCAAGTGTAGGTGCGGGATCCTATTTGAACACTTAAAATGACCATAACAAACTATAGACACTTCAAAGCATACTAAACCTAAATAGAGCTCACACGATCAAACAAATACTTTTGACACTAGACACAAAATTTGACAATGATACACTAAATTAACTGAAAGGAACGATAACCAGATCATACCAAGCCAAGAACACGATGCTAATCAAACACCACGATCAATAAGATGAAAGCAATTCACCAGAATAACTTTACATAAAACCTTTGCAAACAAATGAGTAGCAATATCATATATTATTATGGAACTCAATGCAATACAATGAGAATGGGCCTTGCTTAAATAGGCAAGGAATAACAATCTAAGAACCAATCAAGGTCGTAGATCAAGCCATAAATCAAGGAAATAACTAGTCAAGACCATAGATTTAGGAGAAAACTAGACATCAAGGATCTAGTCAATACCATAGATCAAGGAAAGAACTATACCTAACAACTAGATAATATCTCCTAATATCTAAATAAGATAAAAGAAATATCCACACACATAAGTGGGTGAGGATAAATACAATAAAGGTAAATAAAGTACCTAGGTGAACATGAGCTAAGGTAAATACCTACTCTAACAATTTTTAATAGTGGTAGCATTGATAATATTATTTCTAAAGAGATGGTTAAGAAACTTGGTCACCATTTTTCAATAGGCTACCAAGTTTTGGTGTTTTAAAATATTATTTGCTTTGTTTTATCCCCAAGCGCCCATAGAGCTAAGGTGGATAGTTGCAACGCACTAGGGGTGGGAGGTTCATGGGTCAACCCCAACTAAAGCCATTTTTTTCAATATATCAACATTTAGCGGTGAAACGGGTAAAACCACCAACATTAAAGGCCCTCCAAACCGCTTTTAGTTACAACTAAAACCCTGCTAAAATTTAGCAAGAAAAACCCTACAAAGGGTCAAAAAGTTTTTCTCCTACTATGCTTATTTTTGATTCCTTTCATGGTATCAGAGCGAGAGATTGCTGTTGACATCCGTCTGTAAGTTTTATTTTGCAAATAAATTCATTGTATATTCATATATTTGGGATTTGGTCATATTTTGTTGTTGCATGCATTTTTATGCAAAACAGAGGCTTCCATTGGATCGAAGGTGGGAAAACCCTATTATCGATCAGAAACTCGACCATTTAAGGGAGGCGTTTTTTTCTCGGGAGTTTTACATTGTTGTAGGGAAGCACATTGGTCCACTTCGGGATCTGTGTACGCAAAGAAACAAAAAACGTGGGATTCTTTTTTAGGTATGTTGGATTTCTCAAGATCTACACAGGTAATTTTCTATTGCAGTGTATTTGTCTCGGTTTGCGCACATGAAGGTTTTTGGGTCTTTCCTTTTTGGCAGGGGTCCACGGATATTGTGCACTTTTTTGCTATTTCGAGCAAATCATCAGTTGCTATTTTTGGCAATAAAGGTCACTATCTACACAATCCAGAAATAGTAATTTTTACCAGAAGAGGTAGTTGGATGTGACTTTCTTGAAAACACGTGACACACCCCAGAATAGTAAGTTGTGCAAACACCCATTAAAATCCTTAGCCCTTGGTCATATGGCATGGTCATATGAGGGCTTAAAGATTGTGATTCTGCTAGCAGGTGCTTAACTTCAGCCCCCTTTAATTTTATTTGTGTGGTGAAGGAAACAACAATTTATTTTGTTTTAGTGGCAACCAAAATAAATAACAGAGCAAAATATTAAATAGCTTATAACTTTTGATCAGTAACTCAGTTTTGAGTGCCATTTTTTTGTGAAAGTGCTAGTTTTTTCATGATATTTCCATTGGAAATATTTATTTTGAGACTTGCACTATAATTATAATTATAAAGTGTTAAATATGGAGGAGTGTTGTAATCAATTATGGACACAATTTCGGCTGAGCCCGACGTCCTAAACTTCTGGGAGTTACATTTTGTATCTATCATGGATTTTGAGAATGATATGCTTTTCTCTGAAGTATGTGGACTTCAAGAGGATATTGTAAAATTTTTGGAAGAAAATAGATCACTCAAGAAGTGAAATTCTCTTCTACAATCACTCATTCATGATAAGGATACAATAATACACTTCCTGCAGAACAAACTTGCTAGCCTACAACATCACCATCATATTGTGGACAGCCATATCCATGCTCCTAGTCCACTTGCAACTATTGCTCCTGAACCCACTGACATTGATCTGTCAGTCTTTGAGTCTGTTCCTGCTCTTGATGCTCATACACCTATGAAGCTTGTTACTGCATGCTCTTCCACATCTATGCCTATTACAGTACACATGTTGTGTATCCTACTTCTACTCAACTGCATGGATTTTTTGGGAAGCATACCACTGCATTTAGTTTTTGCATGCTCCATTCTATGGGTCTCAATAGCGGAGTCATTGGCAGACATTCACAGGGTATTGTTTCCTCTATTCCACATGTTAAGTGGAATTCTCGTCATGACATTGGTTTTTAAGCAGATACTTCATTGGGATCACACATTGATAGAGCTCCTTTGTTTGTTCACTCGACTCTTTTTGAGGATCATGAGCAACACATGAGTTCTACATCTTCACTCAAGCTTGAGAAACCTGAGATTTCGGCTGTTAGACATGATCAACTTGACACACATTCTGATGTTCTTTTGCATGCACCCATTGTGCATTTTACACCAAGTCATATGCATGCATCTTCTTCATCCATTCGTGTTGATTTGGGGTGGATATCTGATCACTCGTGGAGGCGACATAGACATTCATTGAGAGGAATCTACAGGCATGGCTCCTCCGCCATTTGACCTCTTGCTCCACTTTTTATACCTTCTGCATCGTGATGCTTCTTGTTTTGAGCATTTTTCTTTAGCAGGTGGAGTGTATCTCTCTTATTTGTTGAGAGATTTTGTATCTGTATTTTTGACACTTTTGGCATGTTGACAATATCTATTATGTGGGATCTATTCTGGTGTATTCCAGTGTTAGTTTGTCAGTGTTTGAGTAGTTGTTTTGACAACTCATACAAATTTGTAGTGTCACTCCACCCATTCAGTAGTATGGGAGGGTGTGGTGTTGATCCTGCTTCTTCGGGTTTCATGTCCTTGCCTTGTTACCTTGGCTTTTCTTGGATCATGACACTAGAGTTTGTGTCCTTGCCTTGTTGCTTTGGTTATTGTTCTTGGATCGTGGCACACCTATTTGCAGCAGTTGATCAAATTATGTTTGGTGTTTTTTTGCACTTTTAACATCACTCTGTTGATAGTCTCCTTATATGGAGCTATTCTGGTGGAGCCCGGTCGATTGTTTTTGAGTTTTGTGATTGAGCAATGGATTTAGGCTACAGTGCACACCAAACTTCTTCAACATTGTATGATTTTTTTGAGTTGAGCTTCTTGGGATGCCTTGGAGTAGATCTTTACTCTCTTTACTTTGTTGTTATTGGTTTTGGGTACCTTGTGGTGTCCCTTTTTTCCCAGTTATTGTACATGAGTACCTCATCAGGCCTAGTTTCCGGACTCATACTGTGGACATGCCACTTCTATTTTGGCCCCTAGCTTCACTTGAGGGGGTGTTAGAGTAGGTATTTACCTTAGCTCATGTTCACCTAGGTACTTTATTTACCTTTATTGTATTTATCCTCACCCACTTATGTGTGTGGATATTTCTTTTATCTTATTTAGATATTAGGAGATATTATCTAGTTGTTAGGTATAGTTCTTTCCTTGATCTATGGTATTGACTAGTTCTTTCCTTGATCTATGGTATTGACTAGATCCTTGATGTCTAGTTCTCTCCTAAATCTATGGTCTTGACTAGTTCTTTGATGACTAGTTATTTCCTTGATTTATGGCTTGATCTATGACCTTGACTGGTTCTTAGATTGTTATTCCTTGCCTATTTAAGCAAGGCCCATTCTCAATGTATTGCATTGAGTTCCATAATAATATATGATATTACTGACTCATTTGTTTGCAAAGGTTTTATGTAAAGTTATTCGAGAATTGCTTTCATCTTATTGATCGTGGTGTTTGATTAGCATCTGTGTTCTTGGCTTGGTACGATCTAGTTATCGTTCCTTTCATTAACCTAAGTATCCCCTCATTTACCACTTAAAAAATGTAGCATGTGCTAAAATTTTTAAGTGGTGGGCTTATCTTGCATACATGTATGATTTTCCTTCAATGTCGTAATGATTTACAAGAATATATATGCGTGGATAAAGACATATTTAACATTAAACACACATATATCAATAAATTTGGAGTGTACACAAGGATTATTAGAGGCTTCACATGAACATACCAGTCACTAAGTCAAGTCTCGAGCACTTATGCAACGAAATAATAACATGTTTATGAATAAAGTACCATATTTTATTAATTCTTGGATATAAATTCTTCTCTATTTCAAACGCCAAACTTACTGTCAGTTGTTGTTGATGTAAAATGATGGAAAATGAAAATAGGAGAGAATGTGTGGAGATGTCTTCTATCACGTTGTATATATTGATACAATAAAGAGTGAATAGGACAAGTTGTAGAATGCAATCAATGTCGATCTAGATGAGTGTTGTATTGGTATGTATTGAGCCATTTTGGTGAATCCAAACTGTATGCAAAACTTCGATAACCACAAATAAATTTATTTATTTAAAATAGATCTCCTAAGCTATATGCAAAAACACTCTTAGATTTTATATGACACTCTTCAATGACATCGCCCAACCAAGATAGGGTCATGTAGGAAGAAAATACATAGCTTTAAACCTAATACAATGGTCACTGTTCAATTGCATAAATATCCAATTGATAGAAATTCACAATCAAATTAATAAAATATGAGCATGTGGATGTACAAAAGCTAAAATCAAAGTTTTAAAGACTAAATTTGAATGCAATGCAAAAAGAATGCATGTAGTTTGTATACACGCCGAACTTGACACTTCTACGCAGATTGATGAATTTAGAGCACAAGATTAACTCTCTCTCATTATCCGTGTCAACCAAGAACCATAGTGGCTCTTCCCATATACACCTCATAGCTCCATTAAGGCACCGATCCGAATAATATGATACCAAATAAAGATGCAACAACATATTTACATAGTAATAATTCTCTTATATTATACCACGGATTTGAATATTATTACACATATATATAGTGTTGGTATCCAAATTCGTTCTCCTTTTCAAGCCGAGCAACAACACAGATTCGACATGGAGCTTAGAGGTAGATAGATCATAAATGTGTATCGTTTTGTAGTGGGGATGAAATCTAACTTGACCCTTTGTTACTCGGGTTTGTGGAGAGATGGATAGCACCTTAAAAGGATTTGATCTTATCCTAACTATTTTAGGTTGTGCCTTTCAACCAAGGTAAGAGAACCTATTTTGTAACCTCTATTATTGAAGGAGACACAAATACCTTTCTTTTGCACAAATTTTATAGAGAAGACCTTGGGGAAAATATGATCAACACACCAAATTTGACTCTCATGAGTTGTCACTTCTAGATTATGGAGATATTTTCAACACAAGGCTAAGGTTACTGAAGACATTTGGAATCCTGATATGTTTTGCATACTTTAGCAAATGGATTTTGTTCTTCAGTGGGTATACAAATTAGAACAGGGGTAGTTCAGGGTAGGATTGGTTTTTTGAATAATTTTTGGTGGGAGATCAACAAGATAGATTGGACTTTGCCGGATCCCTGAGAAAATTCATAACAAATGGAGAACTCAATAACATAAAGCTTCAAAATAGTTAGAACATTCCTTCAACCAGAGGGTGTGCATCAATGGAGGCCCATACATGCACCTTTTCACACAATCCTTGAGATTCTAGCATGAAGGATCGAGTTAGAAGACCCAATACAACATCAAAATCTAATATTAGTCACACTTGAGGTACACCCAGAGGCTTACAAACAATCTCTGTCAATAGATGAAAGAAAAGTGATTTTAAATTGTTTATTTCATTCCCAGATGAAAGCTCTTCTAAAAATGAAATTGCAGATGCCACTAAACTATCACAAGGATTGAGATCTATGTGATTCAAAGGGATTTTGATACAAGATTGCAATAGGAACAAGAAAAACTACTCACAGACATTCTAAAAGTGAAATAAACACAAAATTGGCTAGAGATTTGACACAAATTAACTAAAAATTATCAGATTCATTAGCAGGGAGAGTTATTTAAACAATCTTAGAGCTTGTTGATGGCTATACACTTGTAACTAACTCAACATGAATGAAAATCTAATACATAGGAAGTTAACCTGGTTTCTCAGAAATTTTTCTCAGAGGATGAGCTTTTCTCAAAATTTTCTCGTGAAAATGAACTCCTAACCTTTTACAAGAGTATTCTCATTACATTTATAGATTTCATTAGCTCAATTTTCCCCCAAAAGAGAAGAATATTCGAGGGTCCCATTTGGCCTTTTGAAAAGTCTCAATGTAAAAAGGCAGAGTGAGCGGAAGCCTCCAAGTGTCCTCCTGGCGCTTCTTCAAAAATAAAACACAGGGGTTGGTCCCTAAACATGCACGGTCCCTCCACGCCATGAAAACATATAATATCATTCTTAATACACCTTAATGGGTGAAAAATTGTAAAACATTTTTTTCCATGAATACGGGATATGAATCATCCGATGTCCTCCACTTACCGAGATATTGGGATTTTTGGTCTGCCATCTTTTCTTATACAACAAACAAGTGTGGGGCACCAGACTCGACAAATGGAGGACAAAGTTTTTATGCATCAATCGGGGAAAATAGAAAATGTGACAGAGGCCGCAAACTGAGGGATTTCAAGGGAAAATGGTGCGAGATCAGAATGAGCACCAACATTGGCTCCTGCTTGGGGATGGGCACTCCCAACGAGTGCCACAAGAACAAAAGTAGACCAAGTGCCAAAAATAGACCATTGGGCAATAGAGTCAGCTTGCAAAGTAGAAGACCAGAACCATCTTCTAAAAACAAACCAAGAAACCAACAAAACCAGGTCACCAAGGACTAGAACGAGCAAAAACACAAAAGACAAAAAGAAACCAACGAACTATACTATACAAATGAAGCTCACCTTGATTATGAGAAATTAATCAAGGAAATGTTTCAAATGCCTCGCCATTAACAGAAATTCAAGTAGTTCCCCGTCTAAGTCCTTTAAGAAGAAGGTATTTTCACCAATTCGAATATCAATGGAGTAGGGGCCCATCCATAATGCATCAAATTTACCATGCTTTCCCTTATCTTCATGCCTACTATCCCATAACAACACAAGATCTCCAACATTGAAAGCTCTTGGAGTGACCTTCTTGTCAAATAAATTCTTCAATTTTTCTCTGAACTTTACATGTCTTTGGTGGGATGCCCTCCTTTCTTCATCAAGTTCAACAATCTGATTGATTCGAGCTTCATATGGGCTAACCTCTTGGTCCTCCAATTGTTGAACAAACTGAAATGAAGACAATTGTAAATGTAGGGGCAACAGAGCTTGTGTTCCATAAACCAACTCAAATGGGCTTTTACCAGTAGCCCTTTTAGAAGTTATTCTGTCAGCCCAAACAACAAATTTTAGTTGCTCACCCCACTTCTTCTTGTTTAGCTCCAATGTTCTTCTAATGATCTTTAACAAGTTTTTATTGCTAGACTTAGCTTGTCCATTTCCCTGGGGGTTGTAGTTAGAAGCATATGTCAGATTTATCCCATATTTTTTGCACATTTCCATCAAAGGTTTAACGCTGAAACACATGGCATTTTAAACAACAATTTTGACTGGCACTCCAAATATGTAGATGCCATGATTCAATATGAAGTCCATGACAACTTAATGTGTTGCTTTCCTAGTGGGGATTGCTTCCACCCACTTAGTGAAGTAGTCAGGAGCTACAAGAATCCAATTATGACCAACACTAGAAGGATATGAAATTTCACCAATGAAGTCCATTCCCCATTGTTTGAAAGGAGCTTCAACTGACACAGGCTGCAAAGGAAGGGAGCCTAAAGCTTTCATTCTTCCAGAAAAACGCTGGCAACTTTCACATTTCCTAACCAGCAGAGTTGTATCTTTGAAAAGGGTGGGCCACCAATAACCATATCTCAAAATTTTATGAGTCAGAACTCTTCCAACAAAATTTCCCCACAAAATCCTCCATGGAGATATGCAATTATTCTTGGGGCTTCATCTTCAGCAATGCACCTTAAGAGCACCCCCTCCAAGTTCTTCCAAGCTAACCCAAAATTAGTAATGACATATTTTTGAGAGGCTAACTTAAGATCTCTTTTCTAATTTTTACTCAAATGATCAGGGCAACATAGATGTCTGAGATAAAATATTATATATTTGTACCACTTAGAACTTACCAAATTTTTAAGCACATGCACCCTTTCTTCCTCTACCTCATTCACCTCAATGGTTTGAAAGTTGCTCTCAGCCATAAGCTTAGCTAAGCCCAAAACCTCTTACCAATCTTGTAGTTTGGATATCCATGTCATACTCCTACAATTTGTTCACCCATCTACATCTTTTGCTTGAGATCTCCATCTCTGATAATATATCTTTCACCATGGTGTGAGGAACATAAGAAACAACTTTAGAGATCAAAATGTAAGGTTTGAAAACCCTTGTAGCTTTCACCAAGGAAAATGCTTGCTTCTCCATGATGGAATACTTCAACTCAGCTCCTTGCAATGCCCTACTAAAAAAAAAAAAGAATTGGTCTCTCAACCCCTTCATCATCCTTCTGTAATAAAACAGAGGCAATGGTGTTTTCTGAAGTAAAATAAAACATTAGAAAAGGCCTCTTGTAATTTAGAGCTGCCAAAACAGGTGCATGCTTTAGTGCTTCTTTAATCCCATCAAAAGCCTGTATGGCTACTTCTTCCCACTTGATAATCTGGTTTTTCTTCAACATGTAAGTGATGGGGAGAGTCAACTCAACAAAGTTAGACACAAATCTTCTAATGAAATTGATTTTCCCAAAGAAGGATTGGATTCCCTTCTTGGTTCTTGGAATTGGAACCTTGCTTTGATAGCCTCTACCCTTTCGGGATCAATCATGACACCATCCTTTGATATAATGTGACCAAGCAACTTGGCCTTTTGCACTCCAAAATGGCACTTCTTTGGATTGAGTGAAATGCCATACTCTCTGCATCTTATCAACATTTTTTCCAAGTGCTGCAAGTGATCACTTCTCTTTTTGGAAAACATAGTCACATCATCTTGGTAAACAACAATAAAATCATTAATGTAACTAGAAAAAGCAACATCCATTGCTCTTTGGAAGGTAGCTCTAGCATTCATCAGACCAAATGACATCCTGACATAAACATATGTGCCCCATGGAGTGGTAAAGGCAGTCTTTATTCTTTCTGACTCCTTCACAACAACTTGATTGTATCTAGAGAAACCATCCAAAGTAGAAAGCAACTCAGATCTAGTCACTAATTGCAACATATTTTCCATGTTTGGCAGAGGATAATTATCCTTCATTGATGCTCTGTTCAGATTTCTAAAATCTACGCACAACTTGATATCACCATTATTTTTTCTTACTGCACTAAGTTTGCAACCCAAGAAGAATACCTTGTTGGCTGAATGATCCCTCCATCTCTTAGCTTCTTCAATTCATCTTGCATTTTCATGGAGAGGAGTGGATTAATCAGCCTCTACTTTTGTCTGAATGGTTTTGCATTAGATTCCAAAGGAATATCATGTTGAAACAAGTCCTCTCTGTATGCTTTCAGTTCAGAATAAGACCAAGCAAGGTAGTCCTGATATTTCTTTAACAATTAGACATAGGACTATTTCTCTTCTTTGTTCAGATTGCTTCCCAACCAGATCTTCCTTGGTTTTTCCTTTGTGCCAAGGTCATGCTCTTCAACATCCCTTAAGGCTACTACATGTTTGTTAATAATGCAATCAACATTATCAAAGTTTGATTCAAGAGCAACTAGCCCTCTAGGAATGGTATTAGTTTTCAATTGGATGATATCTTTGCCAAACAAAGTTTCTTTTCCTTCTGCTACACACACCATTGGCTCCCAATCAATACACTGATCAGCAAACTCCCCTTTGTTCTACAGAAACCATTTCACCTGGGCATCATCATCAAATACTTTCCAATTTTTTACGTTGTCAGGGACAGATGGCCTTGTTAGTACTTCAACATTATATTCACAATTGGGGACATTGAACAAACATCAAACCGAGATCCCAAGACTACAAGCTAGTCTGCAACAACATTGAACTTTCTATCATGATGCACAATATTAAATGAGTCAAAAATTTCAATCAAATCCCAAACTGCATGCTTGTATTGTTTCATTCTCTGATTTCTAGTAGCATACAATTTTCTAATTTGTTTGACAATCAGTTCTGAGTCTCCTTTGACAATGATATCTTTAATATGATACTTCCAAGCAATTCTCAAACCTAATAATAATGCTTCATACTCAACAATGTTATTAGTGCATTCAAAGTTAAGTTTGAAAGAAAATACAAAATCTTCTTGGCTTGGGGAGATCAAAACAATGCCAACACCATTTCCAAACTTGGAACAGGCTCCATCAAATAACAAGGTCCAAGGTAAACTAACTTGTTCAAGAAATTTGCACTGATCAATCTTGTTTTCTTTCCCATCAGTGAACCCAACAAAATTATCAGCATCAACATCAGTATACAACACTTCATAAGAGGCATTGTTGGGATCTTCAATGAGGTGCAACATCTTCTTTTCTCCGTACAACTTTACAAGGCTGCCTTCAATTAGAATGGTGGAAAAAGACATATCCATTTAAAAACTTCTACTTACACTTGCAGCCCACTTTCTTGATAACAACATGCCCCATTTGGCATGGGCAATCAACAATGACAACATCAAGTTTCAAGTTCTTACCTAGATAAGCTGCAAGTTGTACCACCAAACCTTTCACACATCAAACAATGGGCACCTCTCTAGAGTCTATAGCAGTGCATCTTCCATATGCTGCTATCACTTTGATATCCAACTCATTGATGACCTCAAGAGGCATGACATTGCATGATGCTCCGGAATCAAACATACAATTATGCAACAGTTTGTCATTAATGATCAAAGTTATAAAAAATGGATCAACATTTAATTGAGATTCAACCAAAGACGTCCCTAGGTAAACCTCAGGTGCTTCTCCTAGCTCTTCCAATGCTGGTGGTGTTTCAAGGTCTGCAATGGTTGGAGGAGGAGCTTCTACAATGTTTACATTTCTGCCTGAGGTACTCCTTTCTTCTTTCAATCCCAAGTACTCAAATGCTCTCTTCTTGTGCTCAGGAATCCTAAGCAACTCAAAAATTAGAACACTAACTTTGATTTGACTCAAAACTTGGGCAATGTCATATGGAACATTCTTTGGCAAGGCAACATTAGAAGGGAGATTAGCAAACTCATCAGATGGCATGGGATTCTTGACAGTTTGGGCATGAGGAGAAGTATGAATCTTGTTTGGGATAACAAGGCCTTTGGAAGGTGTATCTTTCTTAGGATCCTCTTTAGGAATACTAGTAAGCAATGGAGTTTTAGGTTTGGCTTGAGGCCTTGCTCCTTTGACAACTCTACTCCTAGTATTATAATCCTTTTCTTGAGAAACAACAACGTTCATCAATAACTGCCTATATTCCTCCGAAGGGACTCCTCCATCATACTTCTTTATCATTAAATATCTTAAATACTAAAATTCATTATTAGGTATTTCAAAATCTTGTACTACATCTACTTCAAAATTATGAGGAGGAGGAAGAAGAAGTGGTACCAGGTGAATGCAATCCAAAAAAGTTGTAGCAGTTTAAACACTTATCATCTCGGTTGAAATTGTTCCTTGCTATGAGCTTGTAGAGTAACTCATCATGTAAACATCATCATCAGTACCATCATCATTATCAGATTCTTCATCTTGCTGATTTACTTCACATGGGGGATGGGGAAGAAAGAATCTATCACACCATCAATCACATAGAGTCATCAACAACATCAAATCAAAATGATCGGAGGATCGGGCACCATTCTACCTTTACGTGCTTGGGGATGTCTATTTGTAGATACCATGGGTCCTTTATCTCTATCATCTGACCTCTCATCACCCCTAGGATGATTGCCAAATCTGTCATGATTTGTGCCTTTTGCTGACCTTGTGAACTCTGCCCAACTCCTTTCTTTGTCCAGGCTAGTTTGTAAGAGATTTATTTTACAGTCCCTGCCAAAGTTTTAACAACCACCTCAAGATCCACACTCTTGCTTGCTTGAGGTTTTTCTGGGTTTATTAGTTTGACACCCTCCCTCTTAGGAGGCTTTCCAACTGCTTTGATGTTGTTCTCAATTTATAGAGCCATGGTAAAGGCCTGCCTCAAAGTGCCAGGGTTTTTATCCCTCAAATAATATGTAGCTTTCTTGTCAAATACATCAGCATACTTTATAAGACAAGATTCATCACATGGCCTCAAATTCATAGGCAATTTTCAACATCTTATTGAATCTCATATTAAAATCATGCACTGATTCATTAAAATTATTTTTAATATTCTCAAATTCTGACAAAAGAAACCTAGGGTTTGTCTTGTCACCATACTGCAATCTAAATGCATTCTTCATTTCAGTCCAAAAATCAATAGAGTTATTAGGCGAGAGCTTTACACCAGTCCTTGCACCCTCTTCTAGAGTATGAATAAATAATTTAATGTATAAATCTTCAAACTCTATTTCGAAATCCTCCATCATATCTACAAAGAGTTTCAAGTGTTGTGTTTCGCACAGAAATGCTTCCGTTCCCGGGATAGAGTTGCTTCTATCCTTTCATTCCTTTGAGAAATAGATAAGGGTTACGGCTAGGAGGAATACCTGTTGAATGTTGAGAGGGTGTGCGCGTACCGTAGAGAGAGATCAGATCGATTGCAAAGAACTCCTTTTTGTCTGGGAAGGACTACCTACAAGTAAGAATACAAGACCACCAGATTCTAATTAGATAATAAGTGAGGGAACTGCCTTGGGCCCAAGAAATATGAGACTTCCTTTCGAAGGTAGTCAGTTCCCCTGCTAATATGAATTAACAAAAATTCTAACAAATAAGCTATTGTCCATTTACAATTTATTTACCTTGTTAGAACAATAGAGAAAAGGTTGGTCTTGATTTTGAATCACAGTGACCGATGCCGGTCAGTGTCACCGGTACCGGTTGATGATAACCGATACCGGTGGGGGTAGTGATTTAAGGGGTTTGGTGAAGGTTGGCTATAATATGGCTATATGATAGCTATGGTGTTTATAAGGCTGGTAAAATGACTGGGGATAGGTAATGAGGTGATGGAGAAGACTCAGAGAGTATGGGGGCTGTTCTTGGGGCAATGTAGGGGTAGAGGAATGTAAGTTAGATGGAGAGTGTTACCGGGTAGTGGATCTGGGAGTAGACTTGTAATTACCGTGATTCAGAAATCCAAGAAATATTATTAAAAGAACGTATAAGACTTACTTACTAGTTCCTGATGAAAAATGCAGGTTCCGGGACTGTGATGACGAAGGCAGGGTTCAAGTAGGATGATCTGACAATCCAAGATGAGCTATCTCCTCTCCTGATGCTTGGATGAGTGTAACTGGGCTCTGGTTATTCAGTTGCAGTCTTGGGCTTGATGTCCTTCTCTGCAAACTCCTCTCTTTCCTTCACTTGTCTCTGCTCAGCCAAGTAAATTCCGGATTCCTCCAATGACTTCTCGTTCAGATCAATGAAAAATCCAACCCCTTTGTTTTTGGTTGGGAGAGGTCATTTACAGGGAACCGATGGCGGTTACGTAACCGACGGCGGTCGAGTAGGAACCGGTATCGGTCAGGTCAAAGTGGGCTATTTTTAGTAAAATAGCCAACTTTCCCTCCTTTTCTCCCGAGGGATTAGTTGTGGGCTTGGTCAAGTCATTATGAGGTTGGTTTTAGGTGCGGGTGAGGAGTAATTAGTCATGGGTGTGGATGTAGACCAAGTTATAGGTCTTAATTAGGTTAGTTTAGGGTTAGGACTAGGTCATGATGAGGTGGCGAAATGAGGTGGCTGGTATGACGATGTGGATTTATTAATTATAAGGTAATTAATAAATAATTATGTAAGGTTTAGGTGATGAGGTTAGGTTGCGAAATGAGATGCGGGGCACAGAGGAGGTCGTAAGACACAAATTTGGTGTCTACATTAGCCCCTTGTTGTCGTGTAGCTTGTCTTGTAAAAGCTGCACGCATAATAATAAGAAGTGGTTACCCCCGTTAAGGGTATAGGTAATCCCCCAAATCTATCACGATTGAGATAATGTGAAATCGTGGATAGGGTTGATAAAGGGTAAATGGTGTTGAGATGATGGTAAGATGGTGGGGTAGGTCCAGGAAGCAGACGCACGTTGAAATGCAAAGAGTGCGACTAGGGTACATGATTTGAAGAGCAAACAAGCAATTCATAGGCAAAGGTCGATAGTTTATCCAAACAAGGGTGATATAATCCTGGTATCCAAGGCATAGGAAGTAGCTCCAGGGGATATAACGGGTAAGGTACAGGAACGTTTAGGCATGTTTGGCAGTACCAAATGGTTGGTTTGGTTGAGATAAACGTCACGGTCTAGGTCTAGGCAAAGTTGGTCGACTGATCAAGTCAAGTACCCTAATCATGCTAAAACACGAACATGTGAGCTCGATTGAACAAAAAGCTACATGATGGGTGGATAAAATTGTAATTTGTTGGTTTTGGGCGAGGTATTTGAGTGGTGTGGCCTTGGGTCGGGCCAAATGGTTAATTCTGACCTTAGGTCGGGCCGATTGGTTTGTCATGCGCCTTGGGTCGGGCAAATTGGTTGGTTGCGGCCTTGGGTCGCCGATTGGTTGGTTGCGCGCCTTGGTCGGGCTCGATTGGTTGGTTGTGGCCTTGGGTCGGGCCAAATTGGTTAGTTATGGCCTTAGGTCAGGCCAGATTGGTTGGTTGCGGCCTTGGGTCGGGCCTGATTGGTTGGTTGCGGCCTTAGGTCAGGCCAAGTGGTTGGTTGCGCGCCATGGGTCGAGCCAAATGATTGGTTGCGGCCTTGGGTCGGGCCAGATTGGTTGGTTGTGGCCTTGGGTCGGGCCAAATGGTTGGTTGCCTTGGGTCGGGCCAAATGGTTGGTTACAGCCGTGAAGTGGGCCAATGAAGTCAACAAAGGGTTTTCAGCGAAGGAGGATATAGGCGATGTGGTGAGAAAGGGAGATTAGTAAATAAGGGCAGAAATTGGGGAAAGGTGGGATTAAACCGATATCGGTTCTCTATGACCGGTATCGGTTATATGACCGATACTCATTTCTTTAGGGCATAATATAACCGATATCGGTTATAGGTCAAAACCTATAAAAAGAAAAAATACGGCCTGTCATTGTCATATTGTCAATTTAAAACCAATTTTAGTTGTCTGAGGTGTATTAGTGAGATTGTTTGAATTTTTCGGCTGAGGTGGCACTATTTGAGTGGAGAAGTGAGTGGTTGGTAGGCCCTAGCGAGTAGGAGGCAACATTTGATTGGTGGAGGACCCAGCAGAGGGGATTTATAGCCATGGCACAGCCAGGAGGAGCAGGAGGTGCTGGACCAGCTGGACCACCACCACCTATCCCACCACGACGACGTGTAGTCGTACCGGTAGGTTCGAAACCTCTCATTATGTGAATTTAATGTTTTTAAGCTAGATTTGGGTTTTGGGTAGGAATCCATGTTTTTAATAAAAGAATGAATAAATTGAAGTTGTTTGAAAAATGGAGAGGGTAGGTGGGTTAGTGAGGTTAAAACGGTAGGGTGGGTAGGTTTTTAGGGTTTTTCAATGGGTAAAAGGGGAGTAATAGGCAAAAATGGGTTTGGGGGGCCGCGTCGGGTTCGGCCGCGCTTTATAGTGACCAATTCCGTCGGAGTAATAGGCAAAAATGGGTTTGGGGGCGCGTCGAGTTCGGCTCTGCGATTTCTGATGGCCGATGCTTTGGCGCTTAGCGGCCACCGGCATCGGTCACGAATTCTTCGGGCAAGTTGGGTTTTAGTTGACCGGTGTCGGTCGGATGTCGACCGGCGGCGGTGGAGAGATGCTTGGGGAGGGGACCGGTGGCGGTCATGGGTGACCGGTACCGGTCCTTAGTTAGGATTAGTTATTTTGTTGGGTTGGTTTTGTTGTGGTTTTGGGTGTTTGGTTGTTGTTTGGGTTGTTGTTTGGGTGTTGTGTTTATTATTGGGTTTTGTGTTTTGGGGGTGAAGAGGGAAGGGGTAGAGGTTGATAGGAAGGGTGATTGGTAGGGGGAAATGGGGCGGTTGTGTGGTTGGTGTGGTTAGGATAGACTAGGTGTTGGGTATGAATGGGGAGGTGTTAAATTGGTAGGGGCATAGGTAAATGACGAGAGTATATGGGTGATTGGTAGGGTGCGAGATAAGGAAAGGGGATATCGTAAATGTTTTAGGGTAAAATAGGTGGGTGTAGGTGTGTGTTATAGCGTCGGGGTGTGGTTGGGTGGGTAAAAGGGGGTATAGAGGGTTAAAGTAGTTGTTGTTTGAAAGGGTAGGTCTAATGAAGTGGGTTATTTGTGCAGGCATGTCAGCAGCTGACTATGCGGGATCGGATGCCCCCGTTATTGAGACGGATGCAGCCACATGTGTCCGTAGCGCACTGGGCCATTATGCGCGAGGTGGGACTCGGTGGAGTCCAGCGGTATAGGGCTGTGGAGAGGGACCACAGTCTTATGGTTGCCCTCATCGAGAGATGGGATCCGGAAACCAATGTTTTCCATCTCCCGACTGGAGAGATGACTATTACCCTAGAGGATGTATATCGCATCCTGAGACTGCCGATCATAGGAGAGGCAGTATTCCAGGTAGATGCAGAGACGGCTATGGACAACATTCTTCATGTATTTGGGGATGCAGCCGCGTTATTGACCTACCACAGCGCGAGTATTGCTTATGGCGATATGTATCGCGCCCACAGACATGAGACACGGCTTGCCGTGTTGATGATGATAGGCATCACATGCTTCACCCTCCCGGACTCAGAGGGAGGCCGCTTTCCATGGGCGTTGATGGGGGTGCTGCACGAGATGGTGGAGGAGCATACGTGCTATGCTTGGGCACCAGTATACCTGGTGCAGCTATACAGAGAGCTGTGGGGTTATCGCCGGATGAGGCGATTCGGGATTTGTTCCACATTTCTGTTACACTGACTGGGCATATGAGCACATCATATGTATTCGACCAGTAGGGCTGCCCCAGCAGCCAGGGCCACAGGTGATATACAGGTATGGCTTTCAGAGGTGGTTGGGGGTCATGGGCCAGCCACGAGCGGTGCTTGCAGGACGGGATGTAGCTTACTACCGTCATATGCTAGAGGGCCTGACCGCATTGGATATTGTATGGAGGCCTTACAGAGGTCATCAGCCCCGAGGAGGAGCCCGATCACAGATGCGCTGGATCCAGTATACTTTCTGGATAGCTGGACGGAGGCCGGAGAGCATGAGCGGATACCCCTGGAGAGGGTAATGACGGCAGTTGGGGCTACGACAGGATGAGCCACCTCCCTTCCCTCAGTACCGGAGGGATGATGTAGAGGCCCCACTGCTGCGCACTTCAGCCCGTGGACCCAGATTGGGTAGCAGAGAGGCCGGCGGATGATACCGTGGACGACGCCGGCTGCACAGGGTCATTTTTGGTATGGTGGGCAGGGGAGAGAGCAGCGAGGAGAGCACATCCCACACAACCAGATTTAGCATGGTCATGTATAAGCAGAGAGGGACCGACTCTTGGGACAGTGCGGTTATTAGAGGCAAATGCTGCTGCACATGCACAGATCGGGGTATTACAGGGGCGCTTAGCCTGCATAGCGCAAGTGTCAGTGCACAACCACATGTACACCACGAGCAGATGCAGCACAGCACAAATGCACAAGTACGAGCACAGTATAGGTACATGCATAGCCACAGTACAGCACGGCCATAGGCACCACCACCGGCAGCAAGACAACCATAGGCACGAAAATACCGCCACCGACACTAAAGACACCACGAGCACAACCACAGCACAGGGTGTACCGGTAGGACAGGGGCCATTATTATTAGGAGTTGGGGGACCAGCCCCAACAGCTATGGTGGCACGGGCCCGTTATATGGAGGCGAGTGGAGGCCTGGTACTATCAGGACATCCTTGATGGTACCGGGGCTGACTATCAGCCATATGCGGCGCACAGAGCCGAGACCTCGCGGAGCCAGAGATCCCAGGGGGGTGCAGCCACAGCCGGTGGGTCCGTTACAGGGAGGAGGCGAGAGGCAGCACAGGGACCAGCAGGGAGACAGGCCGAGGGCGGTGGAGAGAGCTGAGGTATCCTTGCAGAGGAGATAGTTTGTGTTTTTGGATATTGGATAGAGACACCGGTCTGCGAACCGGTTATGTATAGAGAGGCCTGCGTGCCCACATATGATTCTTTCATTCATTTATTCATCTTGTTGTATATACCGGCCTGCGAGCCGAGTACGGGTTGTATAGTTGATACCGGTCTGTGAGCCGAGTATATTTTTGATATGAGAGACCGGCCTGCGAGCCGAGTTGAGATTTTGACAGTTATTGCGGCCTGTGTGCCGGCTTTGTATTATCTTGAGATCACAGAGGCCCCTATGTAGGGCAAGTTGTATATTTGAAACCTTTGATATATATATATATATATATATGATTTTGACCCACATGGTGTATATGAAATGTTTTATGTGTTTTGTCGATGGTTTGTGAAATTTAATGTATGATGAGTTTGATCCACATGGTGTATATGAAATGTTGTATGTGTTTTGTCGATGGTTTGTTTTATTGTAGATAGATGATGTTGATGAAATAGCGATAATATATTGATGTGATTTTGATGAAAAATATTGGTAATGGTGTTGTGATGTAGGAAAAAGAGGCGGGCGCCACAAAAATTTGCAAAAACGAAGAAACGACCTAGGTTTAAGCAAAACGGGGCACATGACCGATATCGGTTATGTAACCGATGTCGGTAGCTATATGACCGATAGCAGTTATGTAACCGATATCGGTTATGCCAAAATTATATTTCCTAAAAATAGAACTGCTTGGTTGGCAACTTAAGTTCTTATTTTTAGAAGCATGCAACAAGTTAAATACGAGAATGCGACGCTGCTTGATGACTGATACAGGTAATTGCATGAGAGAATTGAGTGATAAGGAGGAAAGAGACAGGAAAAGTGAGTAAGGGCTGAGATTCAGAAGGTAGAAAGACAAGTTATATTTGAAGAGGGTGGTGAACATGGCTGAACGAGGAGAAGCATCCAGCAGGCAGAGACGAGAGGGAAGGCAGGTTCCACCTCAAGCTGCTGCATCCCAAGAGGTAAACTGTTTGGTTGTAATTTGATTCTTGCATGTTTTATGAATAGGATGAGAGAGAGTAAGTGGGTAAAGATGAGAAAGAAAAGGTGATAGGCAAGGGTTTGGGATGGGGTAAGTGCTATGGGGTAGGTAAGCAGGGTGTTCACGTATGTTTTTAGGTATAGATAGGAGTAAACAGGCAAAATAATTATCGTAGGTGTATGTTTTTAAGCAGGGTGTATATTTTTGATAGTGACCGGTATCGTTTAGAGATAACCGGTATCGGTTATCTATAACCGATAGTGGTTACTGTAGGAGTTTCCAGAATTTGAGAAAAAAACCCGTGGAGATTTGTTTTATTGAATAATTATGTGTCGTTTTGATGTATGCAGGCGGAAGTAGGATTAAGGATGAATGATACTATGCCAGCATTGTTGTCACGAATCCGAGTGGATGTAACACCAGCTGAATGGGTATTGATAAATCATTTGGGGTTAAGTGGAATCTACTATTATTCACGAATCGCACGTAACCATGCTATGTTGCAGGTGTTGATTGAGAGATGGAATCCAGAAAAGAATACCTTCTATCTGCCAACAGGGGAGATGACAGTGACGTTGGAAGATGTGTTCTGTATTTTGAGACTCCCAATTACAGGAAGACCAGTATATCAGGCATTGCCTAGCGCGGCGCGGGGAGCGATAACAACAGTATTTGGTCCATACGCACGAGATTTGACACAGCGAGGTTTGACATTCACTTATGGTATAATGTATGCAGCACACCCTGAGGCAACAAGGTTGGCAGTAGTATTAATGATAGCGGTGGGGTATTATGCATTACCGAGGGCGGATGGTGGAAGATTTCCAAAAGCATTGATGAGTGTTATTTGGGAAATGATAGAAATGAGCGTGACTTTCGCATGGGCACCCGCATATCTGGCAGAGTTATACAGGGGTTTATGGGCCTGTAGGTGAAAACACAGGACGACACTGGATTGTTCATACTTATTACATTGTTGGGCCTATGAGCACATAGTTTGTGTGCGCCCAATAGGCCGACCCATCGAGTCGGGAGAGACAGGAGTGCAGAGGTTGGGATTCAGACGATGGGTCCAGATAGAACAAGAGGCGAGATCCCAGGTGTGATAGATGACATCGAGTATTATAGATAGGTATGGGAGATGGTGACGATTGCGGATATTTGTTGGAGGCCTTATGGGATAGAGTTGCTTCTATCTTTTCATTCCTTTGAGAAAAAGATAAGGGTTACAAACTAGGAGAATACCTTACCCGTAGGTTTTCCTTTGAGAAAGAGAGTTAAAGAACTTACATGTAGGTATTCGTTGATGCATCTATCTCTCTCAAGAGAAGCAACACACCAAGAGAGAATTCTCCAATCCAATCCAAGTCAAGTGCAAGATATGTAGACAGTATGGGAGATGGTGACGATTGCAGATATTTGTTGGAGGCCTTACGGGATAGAGTTACTTCTATCTTTTCATTCCTTTGAGAAACAGATAAGGGTTACGGCTAGGAGGAATACCTGTTGAATGTTGAGAGGGTGTGCGCGTACCGTAGAGAGAGATCAGATCGATTGCAAAGAACTCCTTTTTGTCTGGGAAGGACTACCTGCAAGTAAGAATACAAGACCACCAGATTCTAATTAGATAATAAGTGAGGGAACTGCCTTGGGCCTAGGAAATATGAGACTTCCTTTCGAAGGTAGTCAGTTCCCCTGCTAATATGAATTAACACAAATTCTAACAAATAAGCTATTGTCCATTTACAATTTATTTACCTTGTTAGAACAATAGAGAAAAGCTAAGTAGATGATCATATAAGAGCAATATTCTAACTAAAATTGTTGTTCATACAATGTTAAGCTAACATATAGCCATGGGAATGGAAATGAACTAATCTATGCAAAAATGACAAAGAGAGTTAAAGAACTTACCCGTAGGTATTCGTTGATGCATCTATCTTTCAAGAGAAGCAACACACCAAGAGAGAATTGTCCAATCCAATCCAAGTCAAGTGCAAGATATAGACAATATGGGAGATGGTGACGATTGCGGATATTTGTTGGAGGCCTTACGGGATAGAGTTGCTTCTATCTTTTCATTCCTTTGAGAAAAAGATAAGGGTTACGGCTAGGAGGAATACATTGAATGTTGAGAGGGTGTGCGCGTCTGTAGAGAGAGATCGAGATCGATTACGCAAAGAACTCCTTTTGTCCTGGGAAGGACTACCTGCAAGTAAGAATACAAGACCACCAGATTCTAATTCGATAATAAGTGAGGGAACTGCCTTGGGCCTAGGAAATATGAGACTTCCTTTCGAAGGTAGTCAGTTCCCCTGCTAATATGAATTAACACAAATTCTAACAAATAAGCTATTGTCCATTTACAATTTATTTACCTTGTTAGAATAATAGAGAAAAGGTTGGTCATGATTTTGAATCACAGTGACCGATGCCGGCCAGTGTCACCGGTACCGGTTGATGATAACCGATACCGGTGGGGGTAGTGATTTAAGGGGTTTGGTGAAGGTTGGCTATAATATGGCTATATGATAGCTATGGTGTTTATAAGGCTGGTAAAATGACTGGGGATAGGTAATGAGGTGATGGAGAAGACTCAGAGAGTATGGGGGCTGTTCTTGGGGCAATGTAGGGGTAGAGGAATGTGAGTTAGATGGAGAGTGTTACTGGGTAGTGGATCTGGGAGTAGACTTGTAATTACCGTGATTCAGAAATCCAAGAAATATTATTAAAAGAACGTATAAGACTTACTAGTTCCTGATGAAAAATGCAGGTTCCAGGACTGTGATGACGAAGGCAGGGTTCAAGTAGGATGATCTGACAATCCAAGATGAGCTATCTCCTCTCCTGATGCTTGGATGAGTGTCACTGGGCTCTGGTTATTCAGTTGCAGTCTTGGGCTTGATGTCCTTCTCTGCAAACTCCTCTCTTTCCTTCACTTGTCTCTGCTCGGCCAAGTAAATTCGGATTCTTCCAATGACTTCTCATTCGATCAATGAAAAATCCAACCCCTTTGTTTTTGGTTGGGAGAGGTCATTTACAGGGAACCGATGGCGGTTACATGTAACCGACGGCGGTCGAGTAGGAACCGGTATCGGTCAGGTCAAAGTGGGCTATTTTTAGTAAAATAGCCAACTTTCCCTCCTTTTCTCCCGAGGGATTAGTTGTGGGCTTGGTCAAGTCATTATGAGGTTGGTTTTAGGTGCGGGTGAGGAGTAATTAGTCATGGGTGTGGATGTAGACCAAGTTATAGGTCTTAATTAGGTTAGTTTAGGGTTAGGACTAGGTCATGATGAGGTGGCGAAATGAGGTGGCAGGTATGGCGATGTGGATTTATTAATTATAAGGTAATTAATAAATAATTGTGTAAGGTTTAGGTGATGAGGTTAGGTTGTGAAATGAGATGCGGGGCACGGGGGGTCGTAAGACACAAATTTGGTGTCTACATGTTGATCACCGCTTATTGCATTATTTCTTGAAACTCGGGCAATCTGCTTATTACATCATGTAGTACAACATTCGGATAGCTAGCCATACCTCTAAAACCGACGGACCAAAAGTATTAACGAAAAATTGAGGTATGGGTGGATGTTGAGCCATATTATTACGAGGAGGTGATCTTATAGGAGAAATAAAGTGATGAGGAGTGAGGGTGCATGTGGTACAGGGGATATAGTTTTGAATGACTATCCCCCAATGGCCTTTTTTCATGGCAAGCACTATCAGATTTGGAAAATATAGGGGTATAATGAGATGAAAATCTTGAAAATACAGGGGTAGAATGAGAAGGCCCTCTCCAGATGGAGAATTTAGAATTACAAAGATACTTGCTCCGATTTAGAAGCAATTGAGGAAGCATTGCAATCTTCAATCATGTGCCGATCATTTTCACCAATGGAGACCTCTTTTCTTGAGGTTTGATCTCCAACAACCTTCCAAATTCTTCCTCCTTCTGAATTAGACTTTCCAAACTTTGGAAACAACCTTCTACTAGGGTCCGCGGCGAAGAAAGATCTTCTTCCTTCCAGCATTGCAAAGATTAGTAAATTTTTTTCAATTGACAGAGGTTAAAAACTGGCATTTATCAAAATCAAATCAACTTGGAGTCACCACTAAGGATTTTCACCCTAGTTTTGCAAATGCACTAAAATAATTTGTCAAATATCTAGCAACACTAAAAATCATGCAAAGCTTTTCTAGATCAGACCTTCCTTCACCAAAATTATCAATGGTGAGGCAAACCTAGTACAATAACTACTGAAAAATTGGACAGACAACACACAAAACTTATAACTTTGTTCAATATTTACACATCTGATCAAAGAATGAGGTTTACAAAACGTATTTGCACATAGAACCTGAAAACATTACTAGGGTTTGGAAAACTTTAAATTTTTCAAAGCATCCCAAAGAACGCGTGCCACAGTGTTGGTATCCAAATTCATTCTCCTTTTCAAGCCAAGCAGCAACACAAATTTGACAGGAGCTTAGAGGTAGATAGATCATAAATGTGTATCGTTTTGTAGCTGGGGATGAAATCTAACTGACCCTTTGTTACTTGGGTTTGTGGAGAGATGGATAACACCTTAAAAGGATTTGATCTTATCCTAACTATTTTAGGTTGTGCCTTTTAACCAAGGTAAGAGAACCTATTTTGTAACCTTTGTTATTGAAGGAGACGCATATACCTTTCTTTTGCACAAATTTTATAGAGAAGACCTTTGGGAAAATATGATCAACACACCAAATCTAACTCTCATGAGTTGTCACTTCCAGATTATGGAGATATTTTCAATACAAGGGTAAGGTTATCAAGACATTTTGGAATCCTGATGCATTACTCGCATACTTTAGCAAATGGATTTTTTTCTTCAGTGGGTATACAGAGAGTGAGAACATGGGTAGTTCGGGGTAGGATTGGTTATTTGAATAATTTTTGGTGTGAGATCTACGAGATAGATTGGAATTTTTGGATCCCCGAGAAACTTCATAACATATGGGAACTCAATAACATAAAGCTTCAAAATAGTTAGAACATTCCTTCACCAGGAGGGTGTGCATCAATGGAGGCCTAGACATGCACCTTTTCACACAATCCTTGATATTTTAGCACAAAGGCTCGAGTTAGAAGACCCAATAAAACATCAAAATCTAATATCAGTCACACCTAAGGTACACCCAAGAGCTTACAAACAATTTTTGTCAACAGATGAAAGAAAAGTGATTTTAAATCGTTTATTTCATTCCCATATGAAATATCTTTTGAAAAATGAAATTGTAGATGCCACTAAACTATCACAAGGATTGAGATCTATGTGATTCAAAGGGATTTTGATACAAGATTGCAATAGGAACAAGAAAAAATACTCGCAAACATTCTGAAAGTGAAATAAACACAAAATTGGCTAGAGATTTGACACAAATTAACTAAAAATTTATCAGATTCATCAGCAGGGGAGAGTTATTTAAACAATCTCAGAGCTTGTTGATGGCTATACACTTGTAACTAACTCAACATGAATGAAAATATAATACAAAGGAAGTTAACCTAGTTTCTTAGAAAGTTTTCTCAGAGGATGAGATTTTCTCAAAATTTTCTCGTGAAAATGAACTCCTGACCTTTTGCAAGAGTATTCTCATTGCATTTATACATTTCATTCACTCAATTTTCCCCCAAAAGAGAAGAATATTCGAGGGTCCCATCTGGCCTTTTGAAAAGTCTTAGTGTAAAAAGGAAGAGTGAGCGGAAGCCTCCAAGTGTCCTCCTGACGCTTCTTTAAAAATAAAACACAGGGGTCAGTCCCTAAACATGCGCGGTCTATCCACGCCATGAAAACATATAATATCATTCTTAATACGCCTTAATGGGTGAAAACTTGGAATTTTTTTTTTTCCATTAATACGGGATCTGAATCATCCGATGTCCTCCACTTACCGCGATATTGGGATTTTGGTCTACTATCTTTTCTTATACAACAAAAAAGTGTGGGGCACCGGACTCAAAAAATGAAGGACATAGTTTTTATGCATCAATCGGGGAAAATAGAAAATGTGACAAATGTTACAAACTGAGGGATTTCAAGGGAAAATGGTGCAAGATCAAAATGAACACCAACATATAGGATGGATTAATCATGAATATAAGGAGATGTAAAACTGAGTTTGTTTAACAACATTCCTAAAATTTCATATCTACGTGACTTTGGTTTAACAACCAAATCTCATACATAACAATATTTTAAACAACTCACCCGTTTACTAGCTCACAAATTATGTTATTCTAACCCATAATGTGAGCACTCAAAAGTTATTTCCTAATAGTACAAAAACTTAAGAAAACAATGTTAGATTCAGAAAATGAAAACAAGCTACCCACAACCAAAATTATCCCACCATGGTCGCTAAAATGTATGCCTAGATTTAGATCACCAACAAGATGGATTAGTAAAATAATAACAACCAAATCAATGCTACTAAAATAGAATGGGATTATGATGCCATCATTAAGAGAGGAACAATTGTGGTTTATTTCATTGAATACAACAGTAAAAATATTCGAGATCTAAATCTAAACCCGCACAAGGCACACTTAGAAAATGTTAGCTATTTTTGGTGGTTAGGGGACCTACCTCAATCAAATCCCTAACCCTTTTAAGGAGATAAAAGACATTTTATTGATGTAAAATGAAATTAAAACTATAGGTGACTCAAATCATAGGACAATCACATTTGCGTTTAACCAAGAATCACATGGAGATTGCAAGCCAATCGCAGCTTTCGATTCCCACCCGTGTTGAGATTGTTCTAAGATAGAGTTATAGTTGTTGTATTATTCCTTTGTGATTCTCCTTTCCTTATTCAAAACTTGTAAAACCAAGATATGTGAGCAAGAGAGCAAGAAAAATCAAGTATAGTCTTTGTGCACTAAGATCTAGTTAGGGGTTCAAATGAGGGGGATGAGAGTGTTTTTATAGTTTTGGAATGCATGGGGGAGTGAGGCACACATTGGTGCAATGATAGGGTCCATAGTACATTAGGGATGCACATGGGTAGGTGTGATGGGAAAAAATTAAATAAATGGGTGATGAGGTGTCTTTTAGCTCCATTTTATGGGGTTTTATGATTTTTTTGGTCTTTTTGTGTTTTCAAACAAGGGACCTTATGTGCAAAGTGCATTTTCTAGTGTCTATACCATGAAACATCTTTTTCTCTTTACATGTCATTTAGATATCCCTAGATGATACCATCACCTATGGGTGATAGTGTTGGTGTTAGGTTTTGCCCTAGCTAATACCATCATCCATGAGCTATGTCATCGTATATATATATGGTCATCACATCTAGACATTATGAATGAAGGAAGCTAGAATTAAAGGAACAACAATTTTCTTTAATCTCTTCCACCGAGTGCACATTTGTTCCCTTTGCCTTTGGTTTATCTTGCACTTGACTTGGATTGGATTGGACAATTCTCTCTTGGTGTGTTGCTTCTCTTGAGAGATAGATGCATCAACGAATACCTACAGTAAGTTCTTTAACTCTCTTTGTCATTTTTGCATAGATTAGTTCATTTCCATTCCCCATTGCTATATGTTAGCTTAACATTGTATGAACATCAATTTTAGTTAGAATATTGCTCTTATATGATCATCTACTTAGCTTTGATTTCTTTCATTTTAGTTATATTACATTAGTATAGATTGTGCATGTTTGAATTATCCCCCATCAATCTATATCTCTCACCCATTTACCGATATCCTAGGAGGGTACTCTCCTCTATCTTGATTGCATGGGCCTTGGAAACCCTAGGTTGACCTAGTGTAGGGATTACTACCCTATGGATATGTGACCTTAACGCTTATCGTAGCCCCTTTAAATCAACCCACTATGTGTCGAGTTCATGTGTGTCTCCTATTCGTTGCCTCAATACCCTTGTAGAACAGAAGACTTAGGAGTACAAGCCATTGAGACACATTTTGGCCTGCCATACAATAACTTGTGAAAGATTGCTATGTTATCAAAATTATCCCCTCAAAAGATATGATTCTAGCCAAAAACAATAAAAACATTTAATATGTATTTCTCATGATAAACACATGGTTGAGAAGGGAATAATCATATATGTCAACATATTTAAAAAAATAAATTTCACCCTCTAAAACCCTACATTGTCCTTTTCGAGATCTAGAGTAGACACTTCCGATCTAGATTAGTTCTGTCTAGAGCCAACCTGGTTCTTTTCGAGCCAAAATGGTTTTTTCCAGAGCGAATAAACTTCTCATCTAGGTTCATAAATATTCCATCTATTTCATCCACATATTTTTTACTACAATTATTGCTAAAAATGAATGGCTCATATAATGCTGATTTGGTTCATTAACCGACATATGTTCATAAGTTCCTAAAAATGGTTGAGTAGGAGGATAAAGAGAATTTTTCTTTTCTTTATATCCATTTGAGATAGTCATATTTCTAGACCTACAAACAATAAACACAACAAAAATAGCAGGCCAAGGTCTTCCTATAATAACTGGATAACTAGATTTCTAATTTTTGGGCTGCAAGATCATAAAGTATACTGGATATTCCCATGATTCAATTGTAACCATTACATATCCTATGAATCCATCTGGTACAGCAATGGATTGGTCTGTCATTTGAAGGATAGTGTTGGTTGATTACAATCATGTTAAAGATAGTAGATTTAATGTGTATGTTGTCATTACATTAATAACAAATCTCCAAGATCTACCAAGACATTAGATATTATTTTTACATCTATGGTAATAATGATGACTGGATTCCTTGGATCCCCATACTTATGTAAGAACAACTTTCCTACCAATAAATCAACTAATTTTCCATCAACTTGCATTATTTTTGGGTATTATTTCTTTTTACTTTGTGTCTTTATGAAAATGCCTCTAATAGTTTGGTTAAGTTCAGGATATCCCTGATTTCTCTCAAAAGTAAAATCTCAATATATAATTTCCTCATATCCTACACTAATATAAATTCTTCCTTGGAAAGTGTTTCTTTTAGTCTCTCTTGAAAGGGGAAGTGTGAAATTTTTGTCTTCTTTTTAATACTTTCCTCATTTTATTTTTATACAACAAGGTCAACTTCTATCCTTTCCTCGGGTATCTCTATGATAACAACTATAAGGTTATTCAATGTTTTCCCCGATCTCAAATGTAGGTTATTGATAAAGTTCACTGCACTATCCCATCTTGTCAAACTTCATTAATTGAAGTTGTTTGCAGATTTTTAGATTTGGGAGTGATTGAGATGGAAGTTGGGTTTGAGTTACTTGTCTTCCTTGTGGGTTTGATTAAGGTGGTGACATAAAAACTTGTTGTGGTGGATATTTTCTTGGTTGGTTGAAGTTTTTATAGTGATACCAAATTTTTATTTTTCCTTGGTTGTGGGGTAACTGGTGGCATCATATTCTACTAGTAGAATTGAGGTATACATGGCTGTTGATTTGGAAAAAATCATCCAGTTTTGCTATGTCCAATCATGTTGTCCCCAAGTGGATGGAGGAGTCTGATTGGGCCATTACATTAACCAATAATTTAGAGTAGATATTAGAGGAAAGGCATCTTGAGTGGTTTGTTTATGGGCATAATTTAATTATCTTGTTGGTTAAGAAACTTTGTTCAAAATTTATTTCAGAAAAGGAAGAAATGTATAATGATTAGTATCATGCTCATTGACATCACAAATTAGGCACTTGTGTGTGGTGTAAAGGATAATATTGTAAAGGATGCGTTTTCCTACACCTAAGACAATACATATTCAAAGGTTCTATTACAACATGAATTTTGGCCTTCAACCCATCCAAATTAGAATTCACTTATGTTAAGATGTTTGTTTTCATGTTGGAAATTTCTTCCATGAGTTGTGAAGTGTCAAAGGTAGTTTCCATAGTTCTATTTTTCCTAATACCCCCTTGCTATAAAATAAATTTTGCACAACTCAACAATCATAGAGGGTAAGAATTATCACATCTCATCTTCCCATTGGGCTGAGATATTTCCTAACTTCTTCATCTATCCCTTTGAGACAAACTATGTTACATAGTTCTTCTTCATTTAACTCGATATCCAATCTTTCTATGGATAAAAATGAATTTTTCAAAGTAATCTTCCAAGTTTTCATTGTATTTTTTATTATTTAAAAGAATTCCTCCTTCATATATATTCATCTACAATAATCTCAGGTATTTGTCTAAAAATAAATTTCCATTTCTTCGTATGAATGAATGGAGTTGGGTTCCAATCCCATAAACCACCTCATTGTAGAATCCTTTAAACGCAACACAAATTGGTTTGGGTCCTCTAATAACATTCCTCCGAAGGTAGGCAATATAGATGGAGAAATGTTTTTCATAGGGGATTCTTATTCATTGTTTAGGATAACGGGATAAGTAAAGGTTTGTCCCATGAGTTTGTTCCTTTAAGAGGATATTACACTCATTCACCCATTTCTTTGAAGATTGTAACAAAAGAGTATCAAGGATATTGGTTCCATAGGAGGAAAATTATATTTGGTTTTAGTTTTAATTCAATTTCCGAGCATTGTTATCAAACTCTTTTTTTTATTTCTCCACTTGGTTTTATGTGTTGAGAGTTCCTAGGTATATATCTTCCCCTAGTGTCCCATGGCCTGTACATCAATTCATTTTACTTAGAAAGAGGATGGGATAACTACTAGCTACAAATTCTTACTTCAATGACATACCCCTTAACAATGATGTTAAAAATGATGGGTCTATGTGATATCAAATCATTTAATTAACTAGCTTGAAGTTGATGTCATTTTAACGAGGGATGGTGGCCAAGGCAATATATAATGAAGATAATAAACATGTAACTAGTGGCACTAATTTTTATGTTGTGGAGCATGTTTTCATGTGTGGAAGTGTTGAAGACTATACACAAAGTACTTGTACACTATCCACAATTTTCTCACCGGGAAACGTGCTCTTCTCATATGGGTAGTTTTTGACCCATAGGTTTATATGATAGTTTTGGCCCATGGTTTTGGTACCCACGGTATTGTAAAAATTCTTAAGCAATTGCCTATTTATGTTCTTTTGTGCATATGGTATGGTTGATGTTACATTGTAGATGTGTGTGAGTTCAAGTGTGAATTCGGAGAGTTTATTGAGTACAGATCCAAACAGATCTGGGTATTGTATTGAGAGAAAGAGGTGACTTGTAATAAAATATAAGCAAGTGATTCTTGGTGGACGTATCCCAAATTGGGTGAACCACGTTAAATACTATCTCTATGTTGTGTTCTTTTATTTTTGTACTTTTATTTCAGATCTATAATATCTTTTTGCATATTAGTTTCTACTATTGCGATTATGTGTGGTATTGTTCCACATATTTTATCCCTTATTTCCTAACACTAGTTTTGGTTGTTGGCGGTTTTTATTTGTTTGCTTGGGCTGTCTAATCACCTCACTAATTTTTAAAACTAATAAAATTCTAAAACTATTGACAACAATAACTCTAATCTATTGAAAGCAATAACTCTAAACCATTGAGAATTAAACAACAATTCAAACAACATTTAGTCTACTGAAACCGACATGTAGGAAATAATTATTTGCATAATAAAGATACTTTGAAATGAAACTTTCTAGAATTAAAAACAAGATGCAATGAAATAACTATTGAAAGAGAAATCTTGATTTAACCAAAATATTTTAAATGTTAGAAATGATTATTGTTTAACTCACTACATGATTCATAAATGCAAGAAACACATGAACATAAATACCACAATATCTAATTCCATAGTTGAGTGGGCCCTTGCTCTCCCTTGGATTGGATTGTTGACACAATTTTCTTCTCATAGCAACATGCTTTCATTCATTCAAAAATGAGTTTTTTAATAAATTAAAAATGGAAATAACTATATTTACTTCATAGTACATCCTTTTGTTTCCTCTCTTGCATTACATATCTATATCTCTATTTGAATATCTATATATCTCTATATATCCTTTTTCACATAAGTTAAGACAAGCATTTTATAGCCACTACCTCTTTAACACATGCCCATGAATCTAAGTAGTTGGATAGGAAAACAATTTGGAAGTTGGTTACATCTCATAAAAGAACTAGGAACCAAATTCCTTGTTTTCGGTCTTCATTAACTTCTTCCAAAACAATCTTCATAATGGAGTAGGTATGTCCAACCTTGACTGCGACACCTTGCATTGATAGTTATTATGAATTTATTGACTTGTACACATCACTTTGTGCATCTTTTCAAAGTAGTTAGTTAGGAGAACCTCAATCATTAGTCCACATAGATCAAATAATGATAAGATGCATTATTTCCTTACTTTGAACATGATAAATCAAACCATCTAATGCATTGATTAATGGTTTGTTAAGAGTAAAAGTATTATTATTTGATAATTTAATGGGTCAATTTATAGACTCATCACATATCTCGCCCTTTGTTTTGTGTTAATTGTCTCTTACCTCTTTGTTATCTTCATATTTTATCATGTGTGACATTTATATTGAAGCAACCATGTGATCGTGCAGAGAACATAACAAAGGATTTGCAGACAAATACTCATAAATTGATTAAAATCCAACAATTGGAACACATAATAAACAAAAACAATATCATTCAACAAAAACCCGTGTTCCCACATTTGAGAATAAGTGAATAATCGGGATGTAAGCAATATTATCCTCACCTTAGAAATAGGTGAGACAACCTATGTTGGGAGATAAGGATGTCTCCATAAATCAAGGAGAAGACAAATCCTTAAAAACTCTACAACTATGGATGTGACTAGAAATAAATTACATAAAAATAGATTTAAAAGACCACTAATCTAATAAACTCCCTAATGAATCTTATTAGGCATGAATGAAAAATGTAACTTGTGAGAAAAAGTCCTAAACCGATTATGGTGTGTTCACACTTATAACAACACCCTCCCTTAAGTGGCTATCGGGAGTGAAAAACAAAATTAGGGGTCTCGACGACTATGTCAATAAGGTACTATACGTACCCAAATTTTCATGTGCTATATAGTTAGAAATGGTTCAAAAGTCCCTAATGATGATTCATATCTTTTCCAAAGGTGTTCGAACCCCTTTCTCTCTTTGTAGTTTATATTTGTAGCCTAGAAAACCTTACTTAGCCATTTCCTGCTTTCCTTTAGCTTTCTGCATTATTTTTCCTTAGTTTTTGGCTAAAGTTACGCAACCCCTGTCAGGTTAGGTGGTGGTTACGCAACCACCGGTCTACCTAGGTAGTGGTTGCAACCACCGGTTTTCCCCAGGCGGAGGTTGCGTAACCGCCACCCCGTGCCACCAACGGTTCCGTGTGAATTGACCGAGACTTCCCAAGCGTGATTTAGACGTGTGTTAACTTCTTCCAACTCACATATTGCACATGTTTATTGGTCAATTTGGCTATTTGTAGGCTTGATAGATGTGTACCAACCTCCTCTTCCTCTTTTAATTGTTGATTGAGAGTTAACTTCCCCTCCTTATTGTGATGTGGCATCCCATTTCGCCAAATGGCTTAGACCATTTCCCAGCCCATGTTCTATAAAATCCAAGCTTCTTCCCAAAGCAATGGATGAATTTTTTTATTGAGAGTTGTGTCATTATGCTTCCATGATATTGTTAGAAATTACACAACCAAGCACCGCTCTCTTACGTTATTATTCTTCTACTTGCATTACTACCAGACTGCCAAGCAAGCCACCATTGCTCCAATACCTTATTCTTTGATTTTCTGCATTCCCAGTGCAACTCCTTGGACTCACATGAACATTGAAGTTGGAAAAGAAATCGAGGGGACATGAAAGTAAACCACAACCGACTTTGCCACAATACTACAAATTTCAAGTTGGGGATGTACTTGATTTCTGAAGCTTTCTTGAATCTTTTATGTAATCAGATGCAAATTGTTGACTAGAGTAGTAATGTCATTTCAATTCAATTCATTGTAATAGCTATATCATTTACTGTAGCTTTCATTTCTTTTGTAAAGCTTCTGGTGATAAATAACTTCCTTGCCTATCCCTGTGGGTTTGCAAGGAAGCTTGTTTGGAGGAAAGCTTCTGCATTAGTTTGGAATTGACTGCAATATCATTTAATTTGTAAAACTTCCATTAAATCCTTCTTTAATTCTACTGGGGAAGTTACAGGGGAAGAAAAGCTTCTGAGAAGCTCTAATTTCTTCTGTGCCTTTGAGGTAGAACAAAGGATTCACATCCACAATTACATTTTGGAAAATCTTTTTTTAATCAGACAACTTAAATTTATTTCATCACAGATATATAATCACATTCAATTATTTATTTGTTTATGATTTGTTAATTAAATTGTAGAAGCAATTTCTTCATTTCTTCGTGTTTCCTCTGTTATTTTCTAGAGAAGCATAAAATCCAAAAATGTTAGTTTAAGTTAATTAGATTCTTATTTATTGTTTCATTTATTTTATATAATTGAAAAATCACAAAAAACATAGATTAGATTTCCCTTATTTAAATTAGTTTTCTTTCTTACATTAGATTAATTAAATATGCACTTTGCATGACCATTTCTAGCCCTAAAGAACCTAAAGATAACATCTTTGAGCCCATAGTACCACAACCAAACCAACAGAAGCTATATCGACATTGACCAAGATCTTCGGATTCACATCTTCTGGACCACTCTAGACTTGCCTACTATCACTGCAAACTTGAGAGATTTAAACACTGAAGATGACAAAGCTTATGGATTTTGGGAAAATAAGCCTGGTTATAGGTTACCTTGATAATTTGTTGGCCATTTCCGCCCATTTTCCATAGCTATCTATGTCTCATATGACCATTCAGGGACCATAACAACCAAGAGATGAGGTATACGATCCCCGAGTCATGTAGCCTAACGTAACTTATCTTAAGACTGACATTGATATAAACCTTCAGATTATGGTCTTTTGATCATCACCACTTCCACTTGTTACCATCACATAGTTAAACATACTTAACGAAGAAGCCGACAAAGTACATGAATTTTGGTGGAACCAACCGGGTAGAACTAGTGCCCATATCCACTCATTTTTCCTTATTCATCCATTTTCTCTAGCATTTCCATGACCTTTTCTAGAAATTTCTACGAGGAAAACGAAGGACAATTTCCATGAATTCCACAACCATTTGAGAGAGTTTCACACATAGACATTGATAGAATATTACGTGTGTGTATCCTTCTTAACCGTACCATCACACCCATTTAGGTTAGAGAGGCTCTTATTGCTCTAGACAAGCATATTCCTCTAGTGCATGTAGAGGAAATTATATTTCCTAATATCCTATTGTCAACACTCACCCACATTTGCTCTATTTCATTCCACATAGCTATCCATTCATTCCACATCGGATATCCCGACATGACCTTGGGAGGTTGAGTGCATATGAAGGTCACGTGTTGATTTTTAGTCGTATAAATTGGTGAACATGACATGAAGGACTAGTTCCTTTTCATTTCCATTGTCTTACCTTCTTTCATCCATTATTCTGCAAGTATTCATATACCCCCTGAATATGTCGAGTCAGATTACATTAGACCCATTCTAGGTCTATAGGTGTATTATTACCAAATGTGTATGTAATAGTCACCCTCACAATCTAGGTAGGCTGATAATTACTCATCTAATATACCTTCCCCTCACACTCCTCCTTAAGGGACCAAAAATGGTTCATCATTCGAGATCAAGGATATTGATCAACCTACATATAGCTCATGAACCCGATCTCTTCGGTTCAAACAATATGACATTCACCTGGAGAGAAAGGGTCCAATCCTCAAGTCTTGTTTAGACCACGATCAAATTGTAATATGATTCACTCCCATCTTACATATTTCTAGAAGAGGAACTCTTGACACGCTTCACCTAGAGTGAGTAATGTTTTAATGCGATAGATCAATCCTTACACTGGATGCAACAATACACTGATGCTATGCTTTAGAACAACACTACTACCCCTCCTTCTATAATAGAGAATATGCCTAAAGAGGGGCGGTTTCCTAGAGAGCAATTGTAGCAGGACATCATGTGCCTTTGAATCTTAATAAGGATCAAAACATGCCTAAAAAAATACAACACCATCTTCGAGCGATGTAATTTCTACGACTGGTAGATAGATAGCTAGGAATTGGAGCTTGCCTTATCATCTCATGTTTCATATTTTTCCAAGAAAGACAAGGTCCCACTCCATGCTCAAAATCCTAGTTATGTGCCATTTGTGCCATCACCTCCTCCAGTTTACACAAGAATTCCTAGCCCCAAAGATCTCCTCACTGAATCAAGTACATTAGGTATGCCCCCTCACACCTCATACGGATACCCTCAACAGGCACCAGCCAGAAGTGCATTCTCGAATTCCATCCCAATCGTAATGCAAAGTTCCTAGAACTTTCCCTACCAATCAGACTAGAATAATGTTCCCCCATATTTACATATGTATTCCAAATCACCGCAAGGGGACATGTTTTTTTCCTGGCTCATATTTTCTGCCTCAGGGGATGCCTTATGTCTCTATGAATGTTTACACTGTGCCATATCAGCCTCCTATGCCTCCTTCGCCTCCCCACATAGGGTCATATATGGTAAAATCCTATGCATTTGGCACATATGATGAATATATTAAAGAGCCCCTCAATTTTACCATCCAAATCATAATGCTTCCACGACCGCTTCCCAACTTTCCAAAGTTCAAAGGGGAGGGGGACCCAAATGCACATATTAAAGCCTATGTAATTGCCATAAGAGAGATACTCCCATAGGATGCGGTTGTAGCTAAGATATTTCCCAAGACCCTTGAGGGGATCATTCTCGATTGGTATTACAGGATACTAGAAGCCTCGATCCATTCATTCAAACAACTTGTTTCTGATTTTGTAAAGGATTTTGATATGAACAAACTCTTGCGAACAAAAATAAGATAATTCTTGCATATCAAACAAGAACACAATGAGTCCGCTGCCCATTTTATTCAAAGATGGCGGCAAGTCCTCTATTCCTCCACTAGCTCTCTAAACATGGACCAAACATAGATTTGTGATTTTTACTTCAGTCTCTTAACCAATAGACTAAGGAAGAGGTTCAAAAGTTTCCTCTTAGGAGTTATAAAGAAGTCCTAGAGGGGCTCTCCTCATTGATCAAGCGACATAGATAGTGGTTGAAAGACCTACTATCCAAATGGGAGACTGATCACTCCCTCCTAGGGTAATTCAAATTACCCCAAAAATACCAACAAAAATCAAGGACCTAATGTCCTCAATAAGAATTGTGGTTTTACAATGGACGACATAACTAATCAAAGCCAAGAAGTCGAATGTTGTTAACACTTCAAGCGTAAACAATGTCAATAACAATGTGAATGGAAATAATCAAAGGAGTAACAATTTCACTCCTTCCATCAACGTAGTGGATTTCAATCGTCCTCCACCTCCACAAAAATTCAAGCCAAAGGCCCCAATCAATACCCAAACGGGTATCAAAGTCAATATCAAAACCAAGGGAAAAGGTATCCGAACTTTAACTACAACAATAAACATTTAAATAACAACAAAAACTTTGGACCGCAACAAAACACAAATCAAAGACCTTGAGATTATGATCCTAACCTTTATTGTGGATTCTATAGGGTTCGAGGGCATGATGCTAGAACTTGCCGTGACTGTAACAAGTTCATACAATGCCTACCAGAGGACCAAAGGAAACTCTTCATCGAGATGTTTTTGGCAAATCCTATGGCGCCAATGTAAAATGCTAACATGGGGCTTGTTTCCCCTAAAAACAATCCTCTTAGGATCTTTAGTGACCCTCTTCCTACGCATCCTAACAATGGAAAATTAAACCCCCATGGCACAAACAAGGGTAACCTGGTGGGAAACAATGACCACAAAGCTTCCACTTCTTCAAACCCACTGGTAGCACCTCCGTTGGATGGTCGAAACAAACTAAGATCATGGGTCTCATTGAATTAGATATTGAACCTCAAATTAACACAACTACAAGAACCCGTGATTACTCAATATAGCCTATTCCCATCTACCCATCTATGTCGATGACACTCCAATACTTCGAGGCCGGTAGGGGCATATGATTTGATTACGGATTTAACCAAGACCTTTTCTCACATCTCCTTCTTATATTTTTTTGAATAACTCTCCTGCTCATCGAACCAAGTTTTTATAAGCGTTGGGTCTTGGTCACTTGATTAATGTTACCCCCACCGGAGGCACAAATCAACCACATAGACTTTGATGTCTATCCTTCTGGGCAGCTTGAAAGAGATGTTGGATTCATCTTTGACATCAAGAAGATGCCCATCGATGCCGAGATGAAACATAAAGGTTATCCAATGTTGTATCTATAGGTCTAGATCTATAATAATTACGTTAAATGTGTAATGATTGATGATGGGGCAGCTGTTAATATTGTCCCCTTTTCATTCCTCCAAAAGTTAGGCTACGTGGAGAAACCAACTATTCCTCAACTAGAAATACATTGAGAGGCTACGACAGTATCAAAGCAACGTCCATAGGGACCATAGTACTCCTAGTTACTCTTGGGCCTAAGACGATTCTAACCAAGTTTTATATTATAGATAGGGAAACCAACTATAATATGATTCTTGGCTGACCTTGGATCCATTGGATGAAGGTAATCCCTTCTACACTATTCTAGGAAGTCATATTTTTGTATTTGGGAAAGTCTTCATCACTCAGGGTGACCCAAAGCCTTTCGATATTCACCTAGCTAACTTAAAGAAGAAATCCGGGGTCTATACCAAGATCAAACTCCTCATCAATTAAGTGAAAAAACTTAATGATAAAATGCCAAAGTCTAAACTGATTCCCACCTCATAATTAGAAACCACCAGTTTAATCAAGCGGTTTGTTACGCTTAAAGATGAAATTGCCATTGTTGAAATAGTGTCAATCGAGACCACAACTAAGATTATCGAGTTGTTGGAGAATGACCTATTGATTGTCCTCTATTTTAAATCCTAGGCATAGGACATGCTTCAGGATTTGGCTCTCTTCTAGCCGAAGATATTTGCATGGTTGATGTCTTGGAAGTGGAGGAAGAAGATACTAGAAATGATCAAACATCAATCTTCCCTAGCAATTGTTGGACGCTCAACTATGACGGAGCGAAGTGTTGTTTTGGTGCTAGGCAAGCGTAATCCTCACTTCCCCGGAAGGGAAGGTTATGCCTTTTTCCTTTAAGCTCAATTTTGAATGCACAAATAATGGTGCCAAGTATGAGGCTCTTCTTCTTGGTCTCATTGTAGCCAAGAGAATGGGTGCTTACAATATTAGAGTTTTGGGTGATTCCCAACTAGTCACCAACCAAGTTTCAGAAGTTTATGGGACTAGAGTAGAGCACTTGCAGCTCTATAAGACTACCGTACTTAACCTAAGAAAAGGTTTTGACTTCATATCCATTGAAGCTATCCCACATGAACAATTTTTAGCTAATTCCATGGATACTTCCAGTTCTCACTTTTATGCAACCAGAGATTTGGAAGATAACACATTCACTATTTCAATCCGAGCCAAATCCCTAGTTCAAAAATTCCTACAAATCCAATTATGGCATACGTTGAGATTGAGAACGAGCTTGCCACTTTAGATTATGCAGAGAATGATGAGGCTATACTAGGTTACCTTAATGCGTACACTGACCTTCATCTCACACATCACAAGAGGGGATTTTCTCTCATACCTCACTCTTCCTCCTATTTTGGAGATCGTACGATGGGTCCTTCCTCATTAGAAGGCCTTGAGATATATGAAGTAGAGGAGGAAGGAGAACTAGAACTACCTCCAGCCCCACCCAAGTTTGAAGAAGACAATGCCTCTTTAATCGAAGGGACCATCGATATAAATATTGGGATGAAGGAAGACCTAAGATATTGAAACTTGGTTCTTCTTTAACTCCAAAAGAAGTGGAAATTCATACGAAGGTTATTAAGGAACATTCAAAATACTTTGTATATAGTTACAAAGAGATGACAGAATTTCTCCCAAGTTGCAATGCATAATCTCGTAACCAAACCTGACACCATGCCCATAAAAAAAAAATTGAGACCTATGAAGCCAAAAGTGGCTTTGATGGTCAAAGAGGAGGTTATGAAGCTCCTACAAGTGGGATTCATTAAACCGTAGACTACTCAATGTGGGTTTCAAACATAGTCCCCATTCTCAAGAAGAATGGGAAAATTCGTATATGCATTGATTTTCGGGACATAAACAAAGCATGTCCCAAGGATGATTTCCCATTACCATCCATTGATGTTATTGTGGACATAACAACTAGATATGAGCTGTTATCACTCATGGATGGTTTCTCGGGTTACAATCAAATTAGGATCTCTAAGGAGGATCAGACAAAGACCACTTTCACTACTCCTTGGGGTACCTATTGCTACGTGGTCATGCCATTTGGTCTTAAGAACATTGGTGCTACCTATCAACGGGCAATGACCTATATATTCCATGATCTTATTCACAAGATTGTAGAATCATACGTTGACGATCTTATGGCTAAGGCCAAGAAGCACCATGATCACCTTGAGGTACTTCACATCATCCTCTCTCATCTCATTGAATACGACATCACATTAAATCCAGAGAAGTGCGTATTTGGAGTGACGAGAGGGAAGTTGTTGGGTTACATCATCTCTTCACAAGGGATTGATGTAGATCCGACAAAAAATCGGGTAGTATTAGAGATGACTCTGCCCACTAACGAGTTGGGCATAAGGTCCTTTCTTGGAAAGCTCAGAGTAATCCATAGGTTCATACCTGATTTGACCTACACTATTCATCCGATCAACAATTTGGTAAAAAGGATTGATGTAATATCTAGACATCTGAGTGTCATGAAGCATTTGAGTCTATGAAGTGGTTGCTCTTTCCACTGCCCATACTAATGCCACCTAAAGTGGATCGTCCTCTCATCTTGTATTCTCAAGCTACAAATGTCTCTCTAGCTTACATGTTAGAACAAGCAGATGATGATAAATGTGAACGTGTAATTTAATTCATTAGTCACACCTTTCTAGACTATGAGACATGCTATATGCAGGAAGAAAATGAATTACTTTATATAGTTTTTGTGAAGAAATGGTTAAGGCATTATATGCTTAACCAAGAAATGTGGGTAATTGTTAAGACAAACCATCTTCGAATGTTTCTAACGTAGGGTTCCTTGTCCAATAAATTTGGACGCTTGATGACCCTAATGGGTGAATTTGAGTTAACCTTTTTCAATCAAAAGTATGTCAAAGGAAAAATCATTATAGATTGGTTGGAATACAACCCATTAGATGGTGAAGATCTTTTAGAACTAGATTTCCATGATGAGTGTGTATATTACATAGAAAGCAGGCAGGCCTCCCATTGCCGCGTATCCATGTTATTAAGACATTGTCAATTTTGTTATGGACTGTGCACACCGTAAGGGGGAAACCTCACAAAGAGAATACGACTACGCATCATAGCCACCAAATATATGATTATAGAATAAGTGCTTTATCACAGATCCTTTGATGGAATGTTGTTAGGTGTGTCGACGAGGAAGATTCGGAAAAGATTCTATTTGGAGCCCACAATGGAGTCTGTGGGGTCACTTTGGAGGGCATGCTACTAGCTCACAAGATACACCAAATGGGTTATTTTTGGCCCACCTTAGAGCATGACGTTGTGGAGTATGTGCATAGGTGTCACAAATGTTAGGAATTCTCTCATGAGATTCATATACCTACCCAGGCTCTACAACCTATTACAACTTGGCCCTTTTCCACATGGGGTTTAGATTTGATAGGCAATATTTAATTACAAACACATAATATTTCACAAAGTGGGTTGAGGCCATGCCTCTTACCACTTCTGGGTCTATGATTGCAAAGTTCATCTTATTTGAGATCATTTGTAGGTACGGGGTCCCACAGGTCATTATCTTAGATAATGACACGTCTTTTAATAATGAAGAGGTGCATGAGTTATGTGAAAAGTTCAAGATAAACCACAACATAGCCTCTTTATAATATCCTCATGTGAATGGACATGTTGAGGCTACGAACAAGACATTAAAATCCATTCTCCTAAAAATGGTCAAGGAGAATAAACACAATTGGCATTTGAAGCTATTTACAGCCTTGTGGGCATACAGAACTTTGGAAAGAATACCTACGGGGCAACCCCACATTCCTTAGTGTTCGATTAAGGTGGTTTTACCACTTGAAGTTGAGATACCTAGTCTTTGAATATCATTGCAAGGCATCTTAGGTGAAGAAGGATATCACGAGGCACGACTCGTTGAGCTAGAAACCCTTGACAAAGCTCGGCTCAAAGTTGAGAAACGACATAGTGTCTACACTGACTAGATGAGCCAACAATACAACAAGAAGGTGTATGAGCATGAAATATTAGTAGGAGATTTGGTGTTAAGACTTGACAGATTGATAAGAAAACTGGTGAAGGAAGGAAATTCAGGCCCAAGTGGTTGGGCCCATATCAAGTCATGGAGATCTACAAGAATGGGGCATATCACCTGTGTACATTAGAGGGTGAAGAATTTGGCGAGTTTATTAACTCACTTCACTTAAAATATTACTACACATGATCCATCTACATTTCACCATGTAAATTATTGCATCCACACTGTATTTTCATCTGCTAGATCATTTTGTGAATTTGTAATAAAGGAACTTATCTTTCAAGCAACTTTCAAAAACTTCTAAAAAAATTGGAAAAAAATTCGATCACATTTGTTCAACTATCCGCAATATTATCATCAACATTTCTAATAATTTCATTAGTTCAACAAGTTAAGATGGAGTTTTGACATTAATTCTACCAAGGTTTGCATACTTGGTTATGCTCATAGTTTTCTTCCAGCTTAGGTGTCTTTGCCCATAGTTTGTTTTAGAAGCTTCTTGGTGTCACATCTCTCCTAGAAAAACCTCTTTGGTAACAAAAGCACTCTAAACACTTTACCCAAATCGCTTGTTCACCTACCTCACCTTCTGATGAAGCCCTCATATCTACTAGTTGTGTGGGGTTGAGGCTAGGGGAAATCTCTCCCTCCCAAAAGAACAACTCAAAGTTAAAATAAAAAAATGATATAAGTTAATCAATAAATGCAAAAATATTTCATTTACAAATAAAACCACACTTCCTTACCCCACCAATATTCGGTGATGAGTCCACATCTCTTATTGCGACATGAGGTTGAGAAAGGAGGAAAGTTCCCTTACTCACCTACATCTTGTCCTTGGTGATGAGCCCATGCTTCTTACTAGTAGCATGAGGCAAGGTGTAGGGGTCATTTCATAATAAATTAGTAAGGTATAAGCAATTCAAAATAAAAGGTGCTTTGAAACTTCAAATCCCAAGAAATTGAATTAGATGTATATGTTCCAAAAGAGTTAAACTAAAAAACCTAATTTCGTCAATCAAGAGGCCATCTACGGGTCTAAGTATAGATAAACTTACACAAACCACATTCTATACTATGTAACCAACTGTGTGTAGAGTAAGGTTGTATGTTTCTAATTAGATTTCTGTCAAAATATTATCTTTCTCTCATCACTTCCATTCATCAAAATCATACAAATCACATCCCTTTTGGCTCTCGGTGTTGAGCCCTCGCATCTTACTAGTTGTGTGGAGTTATAAGTGGAGTGGGTTCATTTTCTTATCATATCACATTCATCACAATTTTCCAACTAAATTAGAGGTATCAAATATTGCTTGAAAACCAAAGTTTCAACATTACATTGTGTTTGCATAAACATCATATAAAAAAAACAACAAAAAGAAATCATTCTGTTAGCATATCATCATCCATAACATGCATTCAAAAAGCATATAAAAACATCGAGAATTCTAAACATCCGATAGTACACAAGCAAACCATCGTGAGATAAATTCTTACATGAAGATAACCAAGTCAAAAATAAGTATTTGTATATATATCCACGATAATTGAAGTATGTATACAATGCCATCACACACGCAGTGTGGTCAAAATCTTACGCAATGAGCATGAAAATTAAAAAAATCTATATATGTCTTGCAAAATGATATTGAAGCAATAAAGGCCTATGACCTATACCTCCCTACAGGATCCGGATGAAGGAGAACACCGAGGACTCTGTTCTAGCTCTTATGATGTGAATGTGAGCCTCCATGCATTGAATGATGAGAATGACCATGAGATGGATCTGGAGATCTACATGTAGTGGTCTCACTACGAGAGTGGCCTCACCTCTCCATCCTCTCAAGCTAACCAAAATGCGGTGAGCTAAATCCTTGTCTCGAAAAAGAATCTCCACTGACTCATTAGACCGGTGTAAAATCATCATTATGATGGCTAGCCTACAATGGCTACCCCCACGTCCACAAGAAACTCCTCTCTAGTATTCCACATGGGGATAAACAATGTATCGACCAAGATATTGTGAATAAAGTCTCGCCATCCATTAATAGTGGTTGCATCAAAACATAAGTGAAAACAATGACAAGTTAGAAAACTATTAAATACTCAAAAAAATAAAGACAATGAGTAATTCACTAACAATTCTAAGTAATAGAGTCAAGAGAAGAGTATCTACATACTCAAATCTCCTGGCATCTAGGAAGGGTTGACTGGTGCAATTGGTGGTGGTGGAGCCACCGTAGGCATCTGTTGAACATCACCCTTTCTTGAGGCAACATGCTGGCCCATCATGGACTACTCATCACCTACTCCCTCATGAGAAAGTGGATCCTTTGAAACAAGAGTCACCTCCTTTACCCCCACCTCTGCTCTCGCAAGCATAGAGAACTCACCTATAACCCTCCATTGTGAATCACCATCTTCCTCCTCATCATCATGCCCCTATGCTCCAACCTTCTCATTCGTCTCCTCACCGGTTTGACCCTCGCCTCTATCTCTCGTAGTTGTGTGGGCTCTCCTCCTTCTCCTCCCCGCCGTGAGCTATTGTGGCCTCAATTTGGAGGCGGGCTACACGGTGCTCTGGGAACTAGGATAACCTTCTTATTGATAAGTACCTAGGGTGTAACAACTTTCCAACCATGCAGGCCCTTAGGGCCTCCACAAGCCTCTCTGATGCCATGGTAAATAATGAGAATGGTAGGAAGTGCATCGTCATATGGAATCCCAAATTCTTTGAGGGACTCACAACAATGGGGTCCTCCACCCTAGCTGTCCCATCTACTAACTACATCACACTACCACAAATAATTAGTATAGTTCCATTATCACCCCATAACCTAATCATATCCTAGTATGGCCTCACAATGAAGTCATATCTAATAGCCCTCGGATATGATATGTCAACTCCCCCTCCTATCCCAACTAGGGATGATCCTCTCATAGACCCAACTCATAACCAATGTAGGGTGGCTCAGGGACTTCCCCTATAGCTTGAAAACGCGGTATAAGTCATGATATGTGGCTCTAAGAATGTCCACACCCCAAGCATAAATCCTCCCATACTGCTCAATAGCTTGAATAATGGGAGCCCAATAGAATAAGAGATTGTCCCCACCCTTGTCTCCCACCAAACGTGAAGCCAAAATACCAATGATGGCCTTGTGTAGGGTGGGGATATGTGTGGAGGAAACAAAAAGTAACCACATGCCCTACTTGGCACCCGTATTGGGTGCCCCATCATCTCCCATGTATGTTGCCCAACTCCTAGATAAAGCGGTCGATCCCGCACTATCTAATGTCAATCACCTACCGATCATAAGAACACCCAAAATCCTATGAACATCCTCGAGAGTGATGGTCCACTCTCCCCTAACACTAGGAAACTAGAAAGTGTTCTGGTCGACATCCTAGTAGCTCAGTAAGTCACACAAAAAATGACTAGCCAATGCTATTAACACCATATTTGAAATCCTCCATATGTCAACTCTATGTAATAAGTCTCTCTCTCCCGGGATAACTCGATCAATAATCCTCGAAAGCCACTCACACTCTCTATCCTAGCTCCACCGAACGTAGGAACTCTTATGTGTCACCAAAACAAGGAAAAGAGCAAGGTAGCAACATGATTCAACACATAAGCTTGTCAAAAATAATACAAAATAACTTAAAATCCAAAAAATTAGCCTAAGTTAGCTAAAACTAGCCTCAACCTCGAAAATTACATAACTTCCACCCTATGCGGAGAGCGGCATTGCATAATTGCCATGGTGGTTGTGTAATCACCTCCTACGTAGGGCGGTGGTGTCATAACCATCGCCATATGCAAAGTGGAAGTCGTCTAGAATGGATGAGTCGTCCCCATGACCCACACAATTAATGAAAAGACAAAAATGGACCATTTTGGATGAAATAAAAGCTAAACCCACCTAGACAACCCCTAGGGAACATTTTAACTAAAATATTTGCAAAAATTACCCCCCTAGGTGTAGATTTTTCATTTTTTCACATTTTAGGTTTAAAATGAATAAATGCAAAATACTAACCTTTTTCTTAGTCACACTTTTTGATTTGGTCAAGTACTTACTTGATCAAAATAGTCACATGTAATCTAAAGCTCTAAATTCTCTATGAGGGTGAGTGCAAATGATTTTGAAAATAATGGTTTTATATATATATATATAGCTTGTTTTAATCTCTATTTTGAGTGTATGCACTTTACAGGGTTGGAGCACTGGTTTAGGTATGTTTCTATCCCCATGGATATGGTAAGTCCTCTTGTCATTTTAGTTTTAGTATGTTTTGTCGATTTCATATCTATTTACACTTGAGTCTTGTTTGTATTTTGTAGGTAGCAGGAGCTTGGATGGTGTCACTTCGACACACAGTGTGTCGTCGTATAAGTTCTAACTTCCCATTTTGGGAATGCCATACTTGGACTCTATGTTTTACACTTCTTTATGGCTAAAATTCTTCTCTAGGGGGAAATATGTACACACCCAAATTTGCATGTGCTACATTGTCGGAAATGATTCAAAAGTCCCCAATGATGATTCATATATTTTCCAAAGGTGTTCGAGCCCCTTTCCCTCTTTGCAGTTTATATTTGTAGCCTAGAAAACCTTAGCCATTTCTTGCTTTCCTTTAGTTTTCTACATTGTTTTTCCTTAGTTTTTAGCCTAAAGTTATGCAACTTCCTGTCAGTTGGGAAGTGGTTATACAACTACTGGTCTACATGGGCAGTAGTTGCACAACCACCAGTTTGCCATGGGCTGCAGTTGCTTAACCACCACCTTGTGCAAACTGGTGGTTCTGTGTGAATTGGCTGAGAATTCTCAAGCATGATTTGGATGCGTGTTAACTTCTTCTAATTCACATATTGTGCATGTTTCTTAGTCAATTTGTTTGTTTGTAGGCTTGATAGTGCGTACCAACCTCATCTTCCTCTTTTAATTGTTGATTTAGGGTTAACTTGCCCCTCCTTGTTGTGATGTGGCATTCCATTGCTGCCAAATGGCTTAGACCATTTCCCAACCTATGTTCTATAAAATCCAAGCTTCTTCCCGAAGCAATGGTTAGAGATTTTTATTGTGATTTATGTCGTTATGCTATCATGATCTTGCTAGAAATTACACAACCAAGCACTATTCTCTTGCATTGTTCTTCTTCTACCTACGCATTGCTACTAGACTACCAAGCAAGCCACCATTGCTCCAACACCTTCTTCTTTACTTTTCTACATTCCCAATGCAACTCCTGGACTCATGTGAACATTGAAGTTGGAAAAGAAACTGAGGGGACATGAAAGTAAACCACAACCAAATTTTCCACAATACTACAAATTCCAGGTTGGGGATGTACTTAGATTTCCTGAAGATTTCTTGAATCTTTTATTTAATCTGTATGCACATTGTTGACTAGAGTAGTAAATCATTTCAATTTAATTCATTATAATAGTTAGATCATTTCTTAGTAGCTTTCATTTCTTCTGTAAAGCTTCTGGTGATAGATAACTTCCCTGCCTATCCCTATGGGTTTGCAAGGGAAGATTGTCTGGAGGAAAGATTCTACATTAATTTAGAATCAACTACAATATCATTTCATTTGTAAAACTTCCATTAAATCCTTATTTACTTCTACTGGGAAGTTGCAGGGGAAGAAAAGCTTCTGAGAAGCTTTGATTTCTTCCCATGCCTTTGAGGCAGAATAGAGGATTCACATCCACAATTACATTTTGGAAAAGCTTTGTTTAATTAGGATAGCTTAGATTTATTTCAGCATAGATAGATAATCACATCCGGTTATTTATTTGTTTAGGATTTGTTAATTAAATTGTAGAAGCAATTTCTTCATTTCTTCGTATTTCCTCTATTATTTTCTAGGAAAGCATAAAATCCAAAAACATTAGTTTAATTTAATTAGATTGTTATTTATTATTTCATTTCTTTTATATAATTAAAAATCACAAAAACATAGATTAGATTTCCTTTATTTAAATTAGTTTTCTTTCTTGCATTAGATTAATTAAATACGTACTTCGCATGACCATTTCGAGCCCTAGAGAACCTAGAGATTACATCTTTGAGCCCATAGTACAATAACCAAATGAATAGGAAAATTTATCAGACATTGACCATGGTCTTTGAATTCACATCTTCCGACCACTTCAAACTTGCCTACTATCACTACACAATTGAGAGATTTAAACACTGAAGATGACAAAGCTTACAAATTTTAGGCAAATCAACCTAGTTATAGGTTGCCTTGATCACTTGGTCATTTCTGCCCATCTGCCATAGCTATCTATCCCATATGACCATTCAGGGACCACAATAACCAAGAGATGAGGTATATGATCCCCAAGTCCCGCAACCTAATGTAACTTATCTTGAGACCGACATTGATATGAGCCTTCGATTATGGTCTTTTGATCTTCACCACTTCTACCTGTTACCATCACATAGTTAAACATTCTTAATGAAGAAGTCGACAAAGTCTATGAATTTTGGCAAAACCACTGGGGCGGAACTAGTGCCCATAGCCCACTCATTTGTCCTTATTCACCCATTTTCTCTAGCATTTCCATGACGTTGTTTAGAAATTTATACGAGGCAAATGAAGGAAAATTTCCATGAATTCCACAACCAGTTGAGAGAGTTTCACATACAAACATTGATAAAGTCTTACTTATGTGTATCCTTCGTGGCCGTACCATCACACCCGTTCAGGTTAGAGAGGATATTATTGCCCTGACGAACATATTCCTCTAGTGCCCATAAAGGATAATTGATTTCCTTGATAACTTTGTTATCCATACTCACTCACATTCACTCTATTTCATTCCACATAGTCATCCATTCATTCCACATCGGGTACATGTCACGCCACAACCTTAGGAGGTTGAGTGCGTCAAGGCCAAGTGTCAATTTTCAATCATACAAGTACCTAATATATAAAAACAAGGAATTATATTAGACCCCAAGTATAACTTCTTTAACCCCCAATATTTCTCGTAATAAAATAAAATGAGGGAGGGTAGAGGTTTAGTAAAAATATCAATAATTTGAGCAACACTAAAACAAACTCTAGATGAACAACACAATCCTAAATCAACTTTCGAATAAATTTCATTTGAATCTCAATATGTTTGGTCCTCTCGACACTCAATTGGATTTCAAGTAATTTTAATGGCATTTTGATTATCACACCGATCAAATTTGGATAATCCTATGAGATTCCGAATTCATCAAGTATCTATCGAATCTAAAGAGCTTCCTGATTGGCCTTGACTACACTTTAGTATTTTGCCTTAGTAGAAGATAAATCAATGGTTGTATATTTATGATGAGACCAAGTAAAAACCTAAACCATGATGAAAAAATAATCCAAAAGTAGATCATCATGTGTCACAACATCCACCCTAATATGAATATGTGAACTCCTCGGTAGTAGAATATCTCTGTGGTGAATAGTGAATACAAAAATCCAAAGTCCCATGAATATAGTGAAAATACAATTAGTTGCTAATGAATCTCATGAGGTTCATGTGAAAATATAGAGTCAAGGTTAACAAAAAGGTTATACCAATATGTGTATATGTTAGATATAGTAAACTACCTACTAAATATCTAAATAAAGTAGGATCAACCAACTTAGTTTTACAATCAACAGTCAATTCAATACCTGACTTATATGGAGTAGGTGAAGGATTACAAGTGGCCATGTTGAACTTTTGAATAAATTTTGTAGCATATTTCTATTGACTAATGGAAAATACCTCGAATATTGATGAATTCGGTGACCAGGAAAGTAGTGCAACATACCCAAATCTGTCATATCAAAAGTTTCCTTCAATTTTTTTCTATGTCTTGAACTAGATAATTAGAATTGCCAGTAAGGGATTACATCATCAACATACAATACCATGGTCAATAAATCCTAACTAATTTTATAAATGTAAACATTTTGATCTATCTCACAATAATGAAATCCAACATTCAACAAGAAATCATCCATTTTCTCATACCAAGCTCTTCGATCTTGTTTGAGACCATAAAGAGACTAATGAAGCTTGAAACCCAAGGAATTATCCTACACAAAACTAGTAGGCTAATCCATATAAATATCCTCATGGATATCACCATCTACTGATACACTCTTCACATTCATTTGATACATTGGCCATTTGCAAATGCAGTGAGGGAAATAAAAAGGCGTAAAAAATCCATTTTCACCATAGGAGCAAAAGTCTCAAAGTAATATACTCCTTCAACTTGAGAAAATCCCTTACTGATAAGGCAATACTTATACTTATTAATAGAACTGTCAACTACATATTTGGTCTTATAGACCCATTTACATCTCACAATGTTTCTTCACTTAGGAAGAAGAACTAATTCCCAAGTATGATTCTTCAACATAGAAGAATAATAATCCAACATAGCTTTATCCCATTCAAGTTTATCACAAGCCTTAGAAAAATTAACTAGATCAAATAAAATATCTTAACTCATAAGATCCATTCCAAAATTCACGAGTGAGTGCAACGAAAATTAACATTATCGAAAGTTTGAGCTTTGGTACGATGTGAACTAGCCAAATCACAAGTAGATCTGTATAGTGGATTAAATCCATTTAAGTATTTTTTGAGCAAGAGGAGGAGGTGAAATACATGGAGCAAAGCTACAAGATCAACGTAAGGATTAGAAAACATGTCCATTGAGTTAACAAAAAGAGTAGGAAGAGGAGAAGAAGTAACATAAACATCCACAAGGGTGTTAGATTCATCAACATGAACTTCTCTCGATAGATAACCTCATGGGTAATAAGATCCAAAAGGTGGTATGCCTTCACATGTTCATAATTTTCAATGAATAAAAGCTCAATGCTCTTTTTCACCATGGATTTCTGCTTGTCATTAGGAAGAAAGGCCCATGGTTTTCTTCTTAAAAGTTAAAAATATAATAAATATAACTTTTCACCAAACCATGCATCCTCAAGAGCAACCCTTGAACTAATTTGTGAGGAATTATGTTCTAATTGTAGTTGACACAATTCACTAATTCATCCCAGAATTCTAGTGGTAAGTTCTTAGAATGAATCATACAATTAGCCATTTATTTGAATGTATGATTTTGATGTTGTTGATGTGTAAATGTGTGACATAGAAATTTGAAGTTTCCAAGCACGACAACTATACCCATGTGCCAAATTTTTCATGTTTTATCATTCCTAGGCACCCCAAGTCAAATCCATTAGTCTGGTCACCCCCTATTTGATGTAAAATTGTTCCCCTAGGTGATTTAGGAAAGTCCATTCATTCCCCCTAGGTGATTTTAGGAGTTCTTTAAAAATGCAATTTTCAGCAACCACAGAAGGGCTATTCTTTGGCCTTCCCAGGATCGAATCATACCCTGGAGCAGAACGGAAGGGAAAAATTCAACATGGATGTGAATTTAATACCTTATAACATCATGGAAATGATTTTGGAAGTTTTGGGGAAGTTTTGAAATAATTGGAGCAGTTTGAATAAAAATAGGGTTCACAGCCTAAGTAGTGCACGAGGCCAAAATAAGTTGCTAAGCTTCAGAAGAAGATTCTAGGAGCTCTAGATGGAGTTAGGAGTAAAAAAACATCTAAAAAATAATAATTACAAGCCCTACAAGATGATGAAATAATATTTTTCACAACACCTTGGTGCATAGGGTTTGTAGACGGTTTTCTTAGGTATAAGTAGAGTACCAAATAAAAATACATTTTTTCAGGGATCATATGGAATAATAAAGACATGATACCCCCAAAATTGGATTAAAAATTCCATTTCCAGTCAGGATCATATAAAATTTCACCAAGAAATTCCACCGGGAGCTCAAGTTATCATCATTCCAAGTTACCCTCTTGGAGACAGTTTAGGAGTTAGTCAATTTTCGAGAGGACACATGTTAGCACTAGGAGCCTGGTGGGATTTTATGTCCCTAAAATCCCTAAGGTTAGGTACATCAACCTTGGAAAAATGCACCCAACCCCCATGTGACCTCTGGGACCCTCATGTGACCTTCAGATTTGACATTTAGCCCCCAAGTGCATTTTTGGAGCTCAAATTCCCTGCCGTCGGATCAAGGACACATGTCATCCTCTTGCTCACCATGGAATTTGATGTCCCTCATGTCCCTGAGGTCAAGGACATCAAGGAAAAAAAATCACCCAACTCCAACTCCAAAATTTGATTTTTTTCTAATTGTTAGTTGCTTCTTGTTGCTTCTCACTACCAAAAGAAAAGTTGCAGAGAACACCAGTCCACCACTCCACCATTGCCAAAGCTCAAAACAACTCCATCACAACACATTATAATCAACTCCATGATGGAACATAGGTCACAAAATTAAGATTGATCAAACCAAGAAGAAATAATGAAGAATAGAGGAAAAGAAGTCTGAAAACTCCATTGCCATAAAACCAAGAATCAAACATATCTTGCAAACTGTTGCGGATTGACAAACCGTTTGTTCTTTGAGTTCTTATCTCTTGAAGGCCATTAAAAAATCATATTCAAACCTCCAATTTTTAGCAAGGAATGATCATAATAAATAAATTTCACTTCCAGCTCCACAAAGAACAAAGTTCAATTTCCCATCAAACCAGTTGTCGGATTGAAGTAAAATTTTGCGTGAAGCACTAGAAGCAAAAACCTATCGCAATGGAATTTATTTCATTGCGAATGGAAATAAAAACCAAACATGAAAATTTCAAGCTCTATTAATAGCCACCATGACACAATATTTTCAAGCTCCCCTATCTCTTTTCTCACTCCCCTTTCCCTCTCTTCGAGAGACAAGGTCCCCTAGCAAGAGATTGCTAGCTTTGCTGCAGGTCATGGAGTGCCCCCGCTGGATCCCCACCACAATTCCACTAGGAAAACCCACATTTACTCATGCATGCATATACGCCAGCTACACTTTGATTAAGTAGAGGGACTTAGATTCCCAGAGCATTGGCAAGAAATCCACAAGTTTGTCCACCTGAAAAAGTTTCTCTTGACAACATACACTCTATAACACAATTTTGTTAAGGGGTGTAGGGCATTATATACTGATGTAAAATACTATGATCAATACAAAAATATCTAAATGCATTACTAACGTACTCCTCACATTATAAGTGTGGATATTTTTAAGTGAATGTCATGATCACTTTTCAACAAAGGCTTTGAAACCCTTGAAATGGTAAAATACATTACTTATATATTTTAGTGAATACATCCAAGTTCTTCTAGATAAATCACTAATGAACATTATGTTAGTGTAGGATTTATTTTCCTCACTTTATTTATATTATCCTACTCAAGATATTCCACCTCACTCGGAGCTTGAGTGTAGGATATGGTTTCTTAGGTGTACTAGTTGTGTTGAGTTAGCTTACCAGTTGTGCTAGGTTAGCTTACTAGTTATGTGAAGTCAACTCTATTGCCAATATCAGTTAGTGAGAGTTATTCACCACTGATCTAAGTGGTAGTTTCACTTTCCTCCTCTTATACATGTACATCACTTACATCATTTTATGAGATGGAGCATTGAGTTGATTTGGAGCCATTCTTGCCTTGTGAGTTCTTGATCATATTGCATCTTATTGTTAGTTATTTCAATTTATGTAATTGCTTGTGCATTTATTTTTCATTAGAGATCCTCTCGAAACTATAATATGGTATCATAGTGATTTTTCTGAATTTTTTTCCATTACTTGAGTTATTTGAAGTTTTTGAATATTTTACTTGGGTGACTACCATTTCATGTGTAAATAGATTTTACCTTGTCTTGATTTAGTATGGTTGTGAGTTTTAGTGTTTGCAAATTGACATGTTGGGGGCTTACAAAATTATGGGGAACTAAAATAAAAAAATATTGTGGAATTTTCTAGGAGTTTTAAAGCTAAAGTATCTATCTACAACTAAATCTAGTAGAACCACTATTTTTAGAAGACTATTTCACAGATTTATCGGTTCTCAAGGGTTGTTCCATGGTTTATGTGGAACTTACCTTCATGGTGGTCTTGGCGGGTTCGAACCTGCTCTACAACATTGTGGTGAACCATCTTGTCCTTGATACTATCTACACTGACTTGCTTAACACCTTGATATGTGGTTATTTTTCATTGCTCACCATTTCTCACTTGTCCTTGCTTGCATTGTCATAGGGTTGATCAACTACACGTAATAATCTTCCCCAATTGCTCCTCTTTGGTATGAGTTCTATGCACTCGTTCAACCATGTGCCTTGCCTCTTGGACGAGCCTATGCCATAACAAATAGTGCCTCCTTGACCACTGTATGCTCTAGTTATTCCCGCACCCCACACAACTTTCATGATGTCTAGGCTCGCTCATGTCTCTGCGCAGCTCAAATAACCTTGAAGATGTGTGGATCTGATCACATTGGACATTTTTGGGCATCCACAACTTGTATCAACTCTTTAAAAGAACTCATTACCACATTTTCTTCAAATGATCGACACCACAAAACAAGACTAACCTCCTTAGGTTTGTAGAATGTTGTCACAACCGTGCAATCTCCATTTCCTTGGTATTCAAGATTTAGGAGGGTTTTACAAACCTCTACAACATTTTATTGATGAATGGTGGCATCAATCAGTTCAAACTCAGTTTGGCACCACATTTTTCTTGTTTCTACACTCTAACATAGGATTGATCCCAATGTGGCACCCTCCAATGACCTTAGAATCTCTCTCTCGTGTTTTGAACTGTAATACTTCATTTTGAGCTTGATAGACCTGATTTTGGAGTCGGGAGTTGCCAACGTAGCAAGAGATAAAGAAATCTAGGGTTTGATAACCCTAAAATCAACTCCCACTCCTACGTATGGACCCCACCTAGCCCACAAGGTGAATAATTTACCTTATTTTTTCAAGTTCGACTCTCTATTGCTTCAAATTTGGAATTTTATGTTTTTTAAGACAAGTTGATTTGGATAAATTGCATTAAAGTGAATTTAAGTGGTTTTTAAACTTGTATCTTCACCTATCAAAGATGAAGGGTGAGGCCCGGGATGACAAGAGGCCAATTCCCCCTCAAAAACCAAACCAATATCTTATAAATTCCATCTCGATTCCAATGAGTATACAAAAAACCCCTTTTCCTCTCATTTCCGTCATTTTGAAATTAGTTTTCAAAGTTTTAATTAAATAAGCCATTATTTACGGGAAATTGTATTTTCTATAACTTTTGATCAATGGCTCGGATTTGAGCACTTGTCTTGGTCAAAAGTGAATGTTTTCTCATGCTCTACATGATGGATTAATTTATTTTTGTAAACACACTACTTTATAAAGTGCCACATTCTGGGGGTCTTGCAAAACTCTATGGGGACTTGTACTTTTCACACTAAGTTATAAAGTGCCATCTGGGATAATTTTGGGGGTTTATCTACATTATGGAGTTTCACCGTTTTATTGTTATGCTCGACTTTGGGAAATTTTTGTCTTGGAAGGTAGGAATTATCAATCATTGCACTATGCATAGTTTGTTGCCCTACCTCCATGGTCTTGTTCTTGAGCTTGATGAGCCTCTACAAAAGGATGAGTGGTTTAACCATAATGATGGGGTTTATGGGATTCTTGATCTTAATGTATCTAAGGATATATTATTATTTTTGAAGCACAATGAGTGCTCTTTCACTACCCTGAACATTATCCAATAGCTACATAGGGACCTTATTTCACCATCCAAAGTAATGCTTCCATGGACCATAGATTCTCCCCCTTCTCACATCCCTTTCTTTCTTTGCGTGTTCTTCTCAGAATCGTTGCTACTTGTAAGTCCCATGTTTACCATTTGCCAAAAATATTTATATTAAACACACTCTCCCTATTGTTACCTCTACAGATCTCAATGCCACCCATGTTCACACTTCCATTCACTCTCCGTAGTGTTATATTGGAGAAATTTCATATGAGAAAAATGTGACCATTGCTATCGTGCTCCATTGCATCTTTATTGCTCATTGACAAAACTCCACATACATCTGTTGTTACCTTTGAGTGCAATGTTGATTCATCTTGGACTTCAAGTAAATCTTCACAGAGTAATCTCCTCTTACTTCATGTTGTGATGCTAACACATTCTTGTCAAACATTACTCTCATTGAGAAACCCCATTGGGAAAAGTATCTTCCTAACTTGAGTTGTCTATTTGTAGATTCCAATTTTGTTTCATTATAGGAATATTCTATGATTGAGCCATCACACATTCTAGAGGACCCATTAATCTCTCTCGTTGGGAGTGCCCACCTTGGGAAATTTGTCACTTCCACTATTTTAGAGATGTTTTATGATCCACCTCTTTTTGTAGATACCTTTATGAGGGTTATTGACCCCCACCATTTTCTTTCTCCGATACGTTATACTGCGGTGACATTCCCATTATCTATTGTGCACAATTTTTCTAAACATATGTCACCTTTCAAATGCGATCAGATGTAGAGATAAGAGTAATGTAGGATTCTTCTTCCTTTGTGGAGTGAGCCAAATTTTAGTGCTCCTTTTTGTCCTTCCCAAGGGAAGGAACATTTTTCAGTACAGGAAGATTATCTTTAATCTTTATGTGGAGGACCACATCATCGAAAATATTCTTAGGGGAACTTCTTATCCTCACCTCTTTCTCTCTCTATCCCTGGGGATGATCATTGTACGTGGGTGCCTCATCGTGCCAAGTTACTGCAACCCATTTCTTATTCTCTAGTTTTCTTGAGTGAGTTTCTTGTCTCTCTTTTAGGGGGAGTTTTTTCCCACTGGGTTTTCTCCTTTTACTCTATATTTGCAAGAGATATATTGTACGTGGGTACCTCATCAAGCCTTGTTGTCGGGACCGAATTTCATTTTTCACTACCCACCTAAGTTGTGATTATTAGGGGTGTTAGTGCAGAATTTATTTTCCTCACTTCACTTGTATTATCCTACTCGGGATATTCCACCACACTTCGAGCTTTCCTACACTCATGGGATATGCTTTCTTAGGTGTAACTAGTTGTGTTGAGTTAGCTTACTAGTTGTGTTGAGTTATTTCTTACTAGTTGTGTGGAGTCCAATCTATGCCGAGTATTAGTTAGTGAGAGTTATTCACCACTGATCTAGGTGGTAGTTTCATTTCCTCCTCTTATACATGTACATCACTTACATCATTCAACGAGATGGAGCATTGAGTTGATTTAGATCCATTCTTACATCTTATTACTAGTTAATCAATTTTGCAATTTCTTGTGCTTGTGTTTTGAAAGCCTTGAAATGATCAAATACATCACTTTTATATTTATATAAATACATCCAAGTTATTCTAGAGAAATCGATAATGAACGTTAACATATACTTAGCACTAAAAATGACCAGTGAAGGAAATGACATTACGTCATTATATACTAATTCAAGAGGAGCCTTAGCTCAAGTGGCATGTCCCTTTAGAAAGGGATCTTGATGTTGCTTTCCAAGCATGCAACTTGGACAAACACCATCATTAGAAGAAACTTTTGGAAGGCTTTGGTAACCATGTTCGTGACAAAAGTTATAGATATATATAGTTGAGGTGCGACACCTCTCATGATATAGGTTGTTCACAAAATCAAAGTGAGAAATCAATGAAGATTATGCGTAGTGTCAAATTTATCAAAGAGATACAATCTAGAAGATGGATCCACCACTCCTGTAGCTACAATATCATTAGGATCATTCAATTCCCTAATTACAACACCTTGTGGTGAGAATTCAACAATTTTCCCATCATCAAAATGACAAATTTGATAAATAAACAACAAATTTGAAGAAATTTTGTGAACATAGAGAACATCCTATATGAGACTATTTTATATGTTAACAATACCTACACCAAAACATAAACAAAAGTAGAGTTACCTATCAAAATTTGTGAAGTATTGTAAGCAAAAACTGAACTAAAAATATTTAGAATGAGTTTGATAATGTGTAACATCAAAATCAAAAATCCACGTATGTTTTAAAGGAGAGAAGGCTATAATAGATAGATATTTCCCTTTATTAATGTTGGAAGAAGATGATAAATGTGGAACAACATTTTTATGTTATTTCAAAGTCTTCTCTAGTGCTTCTATTCTCACAAAACATATAGACTCATGATGATTTGCATTGATATAATAAGGACATGGATCATATACCTTCTTCTTGAAAGGATTTTTCCTTTTCCAAGACTAGAAGGTTTAGGAGAATTGGAGATTTAAGGAGATTTAGTGGTGATAGGAGAAGATTTTGGAGATTTAATAGGTTTAGATCCTATTTTGTACTTAGGTTTCACTCACCCTTATAAGAATTTTCTATCAATACCTGATTAACAATTAGTAAGACATCAAATGACATTAGTTTTGATTGTTAATGAGACAAACGATCACAAAACAACTCAAATGAGGGCATTTGAAACTAGTCTCCTAGGGCATCCATTGTGGAAAAAAATACAAGCAAATACAATTAAAATACCTTTTAGCTTTGACATAATGAAGAAAATATATTCATCATATTTTTATCTCAACCACCAACTTTCAATCGACTCCTAAGTTCCTTAAATTTTGTTAGAAACTCTTCAATAGAGAATTTTTTCAAGGTGAACATGAGGTCAATTCCATTTCCACTTACAATATTTTAAAATCATTTAATTTTCCAAATAAGTGTTCAAATTTCTCCCACCTCCTTTAGAGACTTGGTAGCTGCAATGTGAAATTGGAGACTATCAATAACATTAAGTGAAATGAGTCCTCTGATTTATTTTGTTTACACGCATATCTATAATTATCATTTCATTAGTGAATGTAGGTATGGTTTCTTTGAAGAAACATGAAAGACCTTAGGATTTGAGTAACTACTCCATTTTTGATTTTGAAACATGATAATTTTTTGAACTTAGAGGTTTGAACAAAAGGAAATCCATTATAGATGAGGAGACCAACTTTTAGATATCTTGATTGGAAAAAAATACAATTACCCCCAAATATAATGGTAAATTTTATGTCCCAGGGAAAAATAAATTACTTGCAAACTAAATACCTTATTCCTCCAAAATTCTTCAAAAAAATCTTCCCTTTAAAAACAAACTTTCAATGTTTTGTAAAAAAATCACCTATTTTTTTAAACCTCCACTTTTCAAAAAAGTACATCTATAATAATTGGTACAAAGGAGACAAATTTGGATCTATTAGGGTTTTTTTGCATGCTGATAGTATATCTCGCACCATTCCAGAACCCACTAGGGATTTTAGGTCACATCCTTAGGTAATCAATCCCCTCTTTTTGGATGGTGGCCCACTTATATAATGACATCTCAACCATCTGCAAAAAAATTGTTCTTGCTAGAATGGTGATATAGATCCAAAGCATGCAAGGAAGTTTGTCCTGAAAGTTTACGATGAGGTAATGACTCTAAATCCCCTCCTGATGTTGTTATAGCTACTAAGTTTATTGATCATATGGTTAAGTATTATAGTAAAAATTGTCTGATAACTTAATTTTGTGGCCTTATCCCTTTAGAATCCATCCTTTAATGATGAATTAAGAACCACTAGGAGCCTAGTGGTATCCAGAACCCACTGGTATCCACAACCTCACTAATGGATTTTATTTGCTTTCTTTTCGCGAACCTTCCTAGGGTCAAGATTTGTTTTCATGCACTATATGTTGGTATCTGGGTAACACCCTACTTATGATTTCAAGTTGGACACCTAATTTTAACCCTTCTGCCGGGTGTAACTTATGATACATGTTTGCATGGAGCTATCTAGTCTTCTCATGTAGCTTTGGTTTTTTCTGAATGAGATAGTCTAACCCATTGGCGAGTAATTTTTCAAGAACACGAACGTTTCTTTTATGCTCACCCTCATAAAAGGGTCTCGCATCGAGGTTGATCTTGTCAAGGATTTACAAGAGAATATTCAGGTTGGGTCCACAAATTTATCCAAGAAAATTATGTATTTCAACCTTCTTAACACCTATTTTAGGTGTCAAGATCCCGATCATTGCAATCACGACTGTCCTCTTATAGCATGAGTGAAACAAGCTTCCAACTCCCCATGGCCCATCACCTAAATATGATACTACGGTTGATGATTGCACTAGTGTTGGTGGTAAAAGTCATCTAGGACCAAAGATGATCCTGAAATGCCTTGTCTTCTTCCAACCCAAATTTTTCATTGACCAATAATTTTGTGATATAGCTAAGTTCTAAAACCCCAACACAACTTGTAGCTCAGCTCACATAGAGTCATTCTATTTGCTTGCAGCTAAATCAAGGAACCGGGACTGTTAAGCGCCAACCTAATTTTCTCAAAATCATTCCCATATTCCACCTTGTGAGGTTTTTATGGGGTCATGAGGTGAAAATGGGGCTAAAATCCACTCCATTCAGGTTAAGAAACAAAATTCAAACCAATTTTTTTCTCTTTCTAACAACTTTAGTTTGCTTAAATCGGAGATGGATTTTAGGACAACTAGGGGAGCTTACTATGACTGAGTTTTCTAGATTTGTTTTAAAGAAATGTGAAATCCCTCATGGAGTCCTCAAGAAAATACTACATGAAAAAATCTTGTCCAATTATTGGTAACATTGATGTTGTTTATTTACAAGAAGTTAAGATTGCTGGTTTTATGCTTCAAACCACTTTAATGTGTATTACTCCTAATTATAAGAATGTTTATTCTTTACATATGGAAGGAAGAGGTGGTGTTTCTATTTTTGTCTCTCCTAGATTTTCTGCTCTAATTTATTCCACGGTGCATGATCCTCAATTCTATGTCACGTGGATTTTTTTAGAGGGCGATGGTTGGGAGATAACTTACCTTTTTCCTATTGGTTAGTTTGTGGAGACTTTAATATGATTGAACATCTTGAGGATAAATTAGGGTCCCTTCCCATGAGGTGGTACATGGGGAATGTGAGGCATGGTTTTATTTTAATTTTTTTGGGGCCTTTATGATCCGCTTTTTAGATGGAGGAATGATTTCCCTTCTCAAAATTGGTTTATTTGGTCCAACTTTCGGCAGTGCATCTTGACAGGGTCCTCAAAAGGCTACTTCATGTTATGATATCTCAGTAACAAAATTTTGATATGGATAGTAACGATCATTCCCCAATCACCGTCTGGGTTTGGTGTTCTTTTGTCAAACCAAAACTTGATTTATTTCAAAGTACAATGGAGTGGGGCCCCTTTTAAGGTGCTTAACAATTAGTTATATCTTAATGTCTCCTTGTTGAGTTATGCTAGTGTCATCTCTCTCATTGTAAAATTTTAGAATATGGCGCCATGTCCGCCCTACGTTGTCAGCTAGGTTGATTGGTGGAATGTTGCCATTCAGTTTACTACCAAGTTTCTTCACCATTTTGGTAAACAAGTTGTTTGGGTTCAAAAAGGCGGATTACGCCGCTTCAAGAGTTTCATAGAACTTATACTTTGCTTGAGCTCAATATTTCAACATCTCTACCCCTTCGAGTAGCCAAACTCCACCACCAACTTAAGGTTATTAAAAATCACAAGGCCATAGGTGCTTAGATCCGTGCTAGGCTTCACTAGATTAAAGTGGGAGACAAAGCTTCCAAAAGCTTCTTCAAATCCCTTCGGGCTAAGTTCGCCAAAGAGAAAATCAAAGCTATTCAATGAGCTCATGATCGTGTCACGAGCCTCCCAGATATTTTCAATACCTTTGTGGATCATTACACCTTAGTTTTTAGGCTTAACAACCCTAAAAGGAAAGTCAAGATGCTCTGCAACACTGTGTGGAAGTGGTTCCTTGCAAGCTGTCTTCTCAGGACAAAAAACACTATGATGCTCCTCTTTATTTGGATGAGCTTTACAATGCCCTCCTTTGTCTTTCTAATGATAAATCTCCAGGCATTGATGGTTTTCCGTGTGATTTTTATAAGGCAGCTTGGTCTATGGTTGGAAATGACCTTCTTCAAGTCTATAAAGAAGCTTTGCAGAATCATGCTCTTGGTAATATTATTAATAAGGGCAATATTAAGTTTATTCCTAAATTTGGGAATCCAGAGCTCATTACTAGTTGGCGGCCTATTACTCTCCTTAATGTCTCTTACAATATTTTGGCTAAAGCTCTTACTCTTTATATTGCTAACCTTCTTCCAAAGGTGGTTTGCCTAGAGCAGACTGGTTTTGTTAAGGGTAGATACATTCTTGATAATCTCATTTCCATCTAGGAAGGTACGGAGTGGGCCAAAATTTCCTTATAGCAAGTTATTTTCCTTAAAATTGATTTTGAAAAGGCATATGATTGGATCGAATGGCCCTTTATTATTGCTATGCTTCAAGCCCTTGGGTTTGGACCTTTCTTTATCAATGTTGTTAAAAATTTGTTTGTTGATGCTTCTTCTTGCCTCACTATCAATGGCCATCAATCTCAATTTATCAACCTATTTAGATCAATCAGGAAAGGGTTCGCTCTCGATCATGGTATTTTTATTCTTGTAGTTGATGCCCTCAGCTCTCTTTTTCCAATCATGTGGAGCATGGATGCATCGAGGAATATTTCCCCAAACCATGCTTCTTAGCTTGTCAATGGGCATTTCACAGATGAATCTTTCCTCACTTTAGCTGAGAATGAACAAAACATTAAAGAAGCTTTCTCTTGTTTAGACACCTTTTGTCAAGATTTTGGCTCTAATGTTTAAGTCTCTTGGTTTTAGACAGAGTTCTTGGCCTATGCCCTATGGGTTGTTAACTTACCCTTGCGATGGATCAAACATAGGAAAGATTTAAATTCATGGATATTCCCTTTGCCTTCATTAACGATTCTACCACCCTACGACAATTTGTCATTGATTGGGTGGAGCAAAAAGTTTAGTTTTGGATCTATAAGCCTCTCTCTTTGGTTGACAAGTTTCAAGTCTACACTAAAATTTTGGCTGCCACCCAAGTTTATTATGCTTCTTGTTGGTGCCCTTTGCAGGCATCCTTTGATAAACTAGATAAATTTTTGTGATATTATCTTTGGTCTAAGCAATGAAAAGGGTAGATTTTATTGAGTTTTTTGGGATATCTATACCCTCACATGTGACCTAAGTGGAATGGGAGTTATAGATGTTTACAGACAAAGTATTTATCTTTGTGCTAAATGGGTTATCAGATGCATACATGGTAACCAAGCCTAGAAAATCTCACATACAGAATTGCATCTCTTTAGGATCTCCTTATGAAAATAATGTTGGAAAAACATTGGGATATATATTTTTATCATCACTAGAGTGCCGATTAAAACTACATGTACCTTTGTTGTCAAGAGTATCTAGAAAGCTTTTAATGTTGTTAACTCCTTGCTTCGCTGGATTAGGGATGGATTTCACACCAGATTTCATTCAATGATCACAACAATTGGTGGCCTCCTATCTTTACCAATGATGATGTCCCTTTGGTAGAGGTTCCTGGTGTTAAATTGCTCTAGCTTGCTCGTAAAGGAATCAATATCATCCGAGACCTTGTCTCCTAGAGAGATTGGATTCCTTGGCACAATTTAAAATGGGAATTTAATTTGATCAAATCTAATCTTCCATATGTGCTCAAAATTTAGGAGCTGATGCTTGTTGTTATGCATCATAAGCTTATTTTTAAACCTCCTCAATAGTGGCGGGGACTAGTGGTGGATATGGACATCCCATTTTTCAACTACCATTCTAGTGTGATTTACAATCTTCCGCCCCCTTATCTCCTACTATTACCAAACTCAATGCTCGTTGGAGCCTAAAATATTCAATCACCACTTGGTTTCAAAGGCTTAACAAGGCATGGAACCCCAAGTTCAAACCCAAGTTCAATTTCTTTCTTTGGTGTCTCATATATCAGGGTCTTCCGTTGGGAGAGGTTAAGTCACAATGGCCTTCCCAATCCTAAATACAATTTACGTGGTTGACTTGAATCTTTCAAACATGTCTTCTAGACTTGTCAGCGTGCCCAATCTGCTTGGAATTGGATTCACTCTCTTTTCATGCCCTTCCATCTTGAAATATTTGATTGGATAGATGCCCTCTTTAGTGACTTTGTTAATCTTCCTACTCGGCTTACGGCTCTTTACATATGTAATCTCTTTTGGGCCGCTATTCTCTTTTAGTTGTGGAAAGAGAAATAATGTTATTTTTAGAAAAATGAGCTTACTTTAGAGCTAACTATTAATAAAAAAGTGGCTAATATCTCTTCTCGTGATTATGCAAATCTAGGCCTGGCATAGAAAGTGGTCTTAGAGTTCGTACACTTATAATTTTTTTTGGATCACTGGGGGAGTGCTCCTTACACTATGAGTCGAGTTACTCAATAAGATGCTCATGCCCCGCCACCGCCTCCTCATGCCACATCATAGAATCCTCTCTTGCAACTGACATCCTTCCCCTCCTTGTGGCCATCCTGCTCCATCCAATATTGGACCGGACTAGAGTCTGCCACTTCGGGGTAAGGTTGTGGCCAGCTCCTCCAATTGGAACTCTCCTCCTTAGGGGGTCGGGCTGGAGGCTCTCCATCGCCTGGATGGGGAATCATGGTTCCTCTAAGTGTACAAATGCCTCATCCCGATGACTGGGTGATTGATCTTCCATATGAGGAGTTGACTGTAGGGGGGTTCATCCCCCAAGAGACGATCCTCCTCTACCTCCTAGTGTTGCTGCCCCATGTGCCTAGTTCTTTAGCTCTGTGATTTTATGGTTTTTTGGTTACGTTTTGGAATTTATCACGCCTTCATGGAATTTTTGATTTTGGATCATAAGTTTCTGGTCACCCTACTATTATAACTTTTTGTATTATTAATATAAAGGCATGTTCCAATAGTAAAAGCAATACCTCTAAAAAAAATATTTATCTAATCGAGATATTAAAGAGCTCAGTGGACCGAGTAAGATAGAAGATATGGGACGAGCTAGGAGAGCTCATTATGGAGCTTAGTTAGGAAAACTAGGGAGTGGATGGAGCGATTTGGGAGAGAGTGAGTGGCATGTTGAGGGTTGAGCCCAAAATAATCTTAATAAGCCTTTAACATGAGGCCTCTAGATTCACATCCAAACACCTTCACCAAAGCACCATATCTTATCTTTTGTCTATAAATGGAGGATAGATATTTTATATTTTCCTTTAGTTTTGAGGAAAAAATTAAAAAAAGATTGGCTTGTGTTGAGCCAAATAAGTATTAGATTAAAAAACCTAAACTTGAATATATTGCATCGAACTCCCCGATAAAGGGGTATGCATAAAATCAAAAACATCTAAAGAACACACATGGAAGCCTCCTAATGATGATTTTATCAAATTTAATTTTGATGACACTACTAGAAACAATCCTAGATGGGATGGCGTTGGTGGGATTTTTAGTAACTCTACGGGCCAACCCATTCTGGGTTTTGCGGAGGCCCTTGGGAAGTGCTCCAACAACTATGCCAAAGCAAAAGCCCTTTGGTGTGGTTTGTATATTGCAATGAAAAAAGGCTGGGATAATTTGCACATTGAGGGAAATTCTCAGGTTATTGTCAATGCAATAAAAAACAAATCAAACATTGGTATTTGATTAGTATTGTGGATGATTTATGAACTCTCATTGGGATGCTTCCAATCTCTCACATCTACAGAAGTGCTAACAAAGTCATAGACAAGCCCACTAATATCGGGGTTGATCTTAATACTAAACAAGGTGCCCAAAATTATTTATGCCTTCAATCCAATGAATTGAGTGTGATTATGGGGGATAATTGAAAAAGAAGGTAATTATATCAATAGAAAGGTGGCGGAGATTAGACAACACAACTGTCATTCCCATTAATTTTCATATCCTGTGATGATAACTCCACCTCTTGTGGGTTTTAATTGACACAATTCCACATGCTCTGGTATATGGGTTTCAACAAGTGAATGGATTTTTAATCCCAGCTTCATCATTGTTTCAGACATCTGTTTCTTGCTCTGTAAATTGGGTAACTGGTTCACTAGGTTCATGGAGAAAGGAAAATGAATGGTTAGCCTGCTAAGCACACTAGGGACAATCTTGGTAGGGATACAATGGTGAATACAGTTCATGAGATGAATGATAATTTGTTACACAAATACTCTATGAAGGACATGTATTTTTCCTTCTTCGGGATGGTTAATGATTTAAAGTTAAGGCAATTCTTTGAACACAGTCGTTTGCTTGATAAGGGAACTAGAATTATGGCCAAAGAGGCTTTGGATTTTTGGTAATGCACACTTTGATTGAGTGTTTGAAATATCTGAGGCTTCTTCCTTGGATGTCCACTAATTTGCTCAGGGCTTAGCTCTCTGCTAGGTTAGAAGATCTGCTACCATGGAGGAGCCGTTAAATTCATGGGGGATCTTGGACAATCTATGACTAGGTTGGATGCTCTCAAATTTTCTCGAGATAATTGGAACTCAAACTGTCCTTCCGGGGAAAAGTAACTCTTTTTCCATCCATGAACATATGGACTAGTTGAGACTTGATATTGGGATGGGTCTGGATAAAATTGGTCGCTCACGAAGGCTCTTGCATTGGAAAGTGTCACGCAGGGGAAGAAGTTAGATGTTATCTATTTTGTGTTGGGTATACATGCCGATAAATTCAAAGAATAGAAATTGGCAAAGACTTTGGTGGCCATGATCATTGAAGAAGAAGATCGTAATCTAGTGGAACCTATGGTGGAAGTTTCTAGCTCCTCGGAGGATAAGAACTAAATATGTGGTTAGAGTTATAGTTATGCTATAATGTAATAGTTTGTTTTTGCTATGCAACACTCATTTATGTTGCTTAACCTACTACTATCACATGTTTATCAGGTTTTTACTACTAACCATTTTTATTAATATAGTTGGGCTCAATTCCCTTTTTTTGACTATATATATATATATATATATATATTGCATCCGACCAAAGAAAATAACTTCCGCCTCCATACAAAAAAAATTGACGTCTTTAAATTGTCATTGGTTTCATGCAAGATCAGACTAGGATGAAGTCAGGAAAGAATAAGATCTACAGACCTAGATTTAGTCCATCACACCCACGCCACATGAACAAATCCTAACCAGCGAAGTCAAGAAGAACAAATATGTTTAGGGAAAGCATAAGAGGTATAGTAACTACGTGAGATTATGATCAAAGAGCCAATACAAGCCAGCCGAGATGATAGTTAAATCTCTTATTCTGATCAAAATGTTAATTCTGCTTCTTCCGCAACTCAAAATGTGCACCAATAATAAACAATAAGGTTAACACATGAGAGATATAGTTTCTTTGATTATGTCATATGTGAGCAACCTAAAAATCACACATAAAACACAATGAAGAATTTACACACAAATACTTAGAAATTGATTAAAATTCAACAAGAAGAACATACAACAAACCGTAACAATATTATTAAACAAAACCCCATGTTCCTACATTTTGGAAAAGGTGAATAAATAGGCTGGAAGTAAGATTATTCTCGTCTTATAAGTATATATCCACCAATTAAGGAGAACACAAATCCTTAATAGCTCCACAATTATGTATGTAAGTACCAACAACTCACATACAAAATATTTAAAAGACAACTAATCTAACAAACTCCCTATTGAAGTTTATTAGGTGTGAACATAAAAAGGAACTAGTTAAGAAAATTCCTAAATTAGTTATAGTGTGTTTAGACTTACAACAACAATTTGCAAGATTTTTATTCACTATCTTAAAGGAGAGTGAGGTTTTATTTACATGTATAGTTTGATTGTGGATCATATCTGCCCTTTGCATCTATGTTTTTTCCTTGCACTTGCTAACTCATATAGGAAGGGTGATCCCCTTTCTTCTAGGTGAATCATCACGTTTTTATTTCATGTTTCTCATCCCTTTTCTCTTCTGACTAATAGATTGCGGTAGAGTCTTTAGGTTAGGAATCCGACCTTCTCCGGAGGTCTACCTCAAGGAGGCAAGTGTCCAACACCTTGGAGACATTCCCATTGTTTATGATGAGATACCAAAATTCCTTCAAACAGGGGCTAATCTCATGGGTACACATTTTAGACATCCAATAAAATGTAAATATGATAAAATGCCCTTATTAGCATTATGAGATTCAAAAATATTTTAAAAACTCAATCTTGAACAAATGGACAAATGGGTGTTCAAAAGCATCTAATCATTGGTATTGCATTTATAATATTATAAAGTCTAAGCTTTAGAAACTCATGAAAATATTTAAATAAAAAAGAGTATACAATCACACCAAATTTTAAACCCTATTTGAGCGATAAGAACATATTAGGGAGAAGATAAAAAATATTAATTCATAATTAACTTAAAAAAATTAAATTGCACAACATATATCTTGAATTCAATTGAAAATAAAAGATTCAATTATTAAATCAAAAAATTACAAAAAATCAAAAAAATTATAAATTGTAGTAATTAATATTTGATATCCATACATTCAAAACATAAGTATATTGGTATGTCTCGCTAGGTGGCCAAAAATATTACATGTTTGGTCATTTTATATGTGTTTGGGAAATATTTTGTTTGAAAAATAGTGGGACACACTCATATGCTTTGACCTACCAATATTATGTAGTGACATTGTGAATTATTGAAATTTATTGTTAATGGCATTACAAATACAACCAAATATAACAAACTATGCCTATTTCAAACTATGCTTTCTACCTAGAGAATATCTTAATATGTTCCATGATGTGGCTTTAGTACCTTCTTCTTAAGAAATAAGTATTTGAGGTGTAGACAAATTGTACTAATAAGGGCTATAATACAATTATTAAAGTCAAATAATTTGTAGACATATCTTACCTCTCAAACCTACTCTAACTTTACTTTATTAATAAGAGCCTAATGTCACCGAAACTATTATATATATCTATATTATATTATATCACACACACACACACACACACACACACACGTATGTCGATGCACATAATTTACAAAAGAAGTATCAAGTCAAAATTTCACTTGGTAAATAAATGTGGAGTGTTAAATCTAAAATATTTATATTCTAATACAATTATCCTTAAATTATACAAATCCATTACCTTAATAAATGGAGAAAATTGTCAAAGTCAAAATAGGGAAACATCCAAATACATTTCAATGAAGGCATTTGCACATGTAAAAAAAAAGTGCACATTTTCTATAGTGATGGAACCCCCAAGCTCACCCTACTTGAGCTAAGAAGCAATCCTTCCTACTCTCGAGGGAAACATAAGTTCCTCCATTCCCTCACACATATGTCATTTTTTTGTGTGGATAAGATCTTTGGAACTCTTAATAACCACCACCTCATCTTGATTTTTGTTTGTTAATATATAATATATTATTATATTTTTGGACACTATTTAAGCACTCTATTTTAGCTAAAATATTTGTGAGACGTCAACATGGGGTGCCATTTCACATTTCCAATTTATGTTCATGTGCAAATGTCTTGAGTGACTCCCTTGAAAAGAAAGGGAGATGAAGAGTTACATGATTATTACCAAAATGGAATCCTCGAAAAATGTACGAGACGGAGCCTATACAAATTCAATTGAAAACTAATTTTTGTTTGATGTAATTAAGAATAAAAATCGAGCTTTTTTTAAGGCTTTAATGATGAATATAGTCAAACTAATATCACACTGTCACAATACAGTGAGATACGCTCTCATCAATTTGAACAACCCACCTCCCTATATTATTTCCATCATTAATAATAACCACATGAATACAAGTCTAATATAAGATATTGCAAACACTAAAAATCAAGTGCTAGTTAACATATGTTTTCAAATTTTTATCGAGACCAAATTGGTCTATAGGAAGTGCATTTATATAAAGATTATTTGGTTAGATGTTCACTTGAAAAATTTATTCTCCAAACAATATGTGGTTTTGTTATTTCCTTTATAGATACCATCTTACCAAAAAATCAATTAGCTTCATAAAAACAAAGGAAAGAAATGAATGATGAACATGTGCATACAATTTTTTTAAAAATATTTCACACTATATAAATTGACATTGCTACTTTCACACCTTGTAAGAGATGCATTGTCAAAAGATTGTAGAAAAAAGAAGTGAGAATACATTGATACAAATGTCACATACCTATCAATTAAATTAAAGTTGTTGCCATCATGGTGTGATTCCCTTCCCAAAATGTTGAATGAATTTGCATCAACCATTCACACTAGGAATAGGATTTAAGAATTTCAACATGTTCACGACCTTGTTGATCAATGGTTTTGTGAAGCCATTATTGAATTTGTTGAAGCAATAAAGATTTAACTAAGAAACGAATATCATAGAATTGTACTTCTTAATTATAAAAATAATAAAATTAACTATAACAACACTCATAGAGATATAAAAATATAGCTTTTAATTTTCCATTCATATTAGAAAAAAATAATTTAAAAATAACTTTACACCAATGATAATTAGAAAATCCTCCTTAGTGTTTTAATTAGATATCTGCTCCATTTGAATGCATTGGGACCCTCCATTAATGTTTTATTGTAGAAAAAAGAGGAACCAAATAAATGAGAAAGAAAATTTGATTTTCTTAGAGAAAACAAGCAAATCAAGAAACTGTTGTGATAATTATGCCAAACTATTATGTAGCAGCAAGGATAATGTGGGTAGGAATGTTTAGGAGGGCGAAAGGTATTCTGCACCAAGATGCACCACAAACACATATGCCCCCATAAAACATACATCTTGCATATATGCCAACCGTGTGTTGAAAATTCAAACTAATTTTTCAATGTAAATAGATATCATACACAAAAACTACATCGATTGTGACCATGTGGTATAGTTGATAAAACACCCAAAGTAATAAATGGTAAGATGTGGGTTTGAATTGTGTTGTAGTTTTGGTAGTATATATTTTTTGGTAAACACATAGTGTTTATGCAAAAAATTCTATATTGAAAATGTAGCAAACAGTGGATGTATGGCTAGATGTATGTATTATATAGATATATGTACATCTTGGCGCTAGAATAATTGTCACCATTTAGTAGCATATCTAGTCCTACTAGTATAAAAATTGAAATGACCCATGAACTGCCAAAATAAATAATATTCATATTAACAATACGACTATAAAAATCAAAATAACTCAACATAAATGCAGTGATAAAACCATATCCAAGGAAAATCACGTGTAGTGTTTAAAAAACTACCTTCCGGTTGATGAATTTATTTATGATAAGACAAGATATAGGTGAATTAAAATATGTAATAAGAGCAATATAAATAAAAGGATAAAGCTAAAAATAATTGTGTTCACATGCCAAAGTACTTCCAACCATTTAATTCTTCCACTATAGTTGTATTGAATGGATAATGTCCTAAGAAGAAGAAGAACTTGGTGTAGATGATTTGAAAGATTTTTTGGAGCAAACCTTTGAATGAAATACGGCGAGACATATAATAAATTAATATCCATCCTCAAAGGTGTATTTTAAACTCACTCAACTTAAACATCACATAGTTTTTCAAGTTGGATTGGTCAAACAATTAATTAAAAACACCCCCAAAAAGTAGTAAACAACCCATTGGTTGGTTGACCTTTTCAATAAAATCCATTCAAAATGTTTTTTTGATTGGATAAAGGCTCCATAACAAATGTAAAAAATTGTTAGATAGCAATTGGACTTAGCTATGACTTTGCCCTCTTTACATTAGACAAGTCTCTCATATTCTTTATTGGTAATGATAGCTACATAGTGGGTGCATCATAATATGTCATTATAAGTGCTCAATGTATAAAATAGAATAATGCTTCAAATCACAAAAATATATGGCAAGTGAACAAGTTTTCCTAGAATGATCATTATACTAAAACAACAATGTTGTCATGGTTATTGATTTAAACAAGAAACCCAAATTGTAAATTTGGAAATATCATGTTTTCCATCCCTCTCATTATATATTTTTAAAGGAAATTCTTTTTAACTATAAAGAAAAGGCACAGATATCTCTTAAGACAAGGGTAAGATTTCAAATAAAAATGCCGGTATGAATATATAATTATGTTGGGAGATTATAAATGGTTAATATAGTTGATCATATAAGTTGACTTTAGTTTCAACACTTTAAATTTAGAACTACCATCTTGATAGCACTGATAACATGGACAATATTGTTTCCCACTTTTGTTTCGGAGGAATTCGATTAGAAATTCTTGAGAAAACTGTTGGTATATGTATGCGCAACAATTATAGGCATTATTCTTTACTACAACCACAATAATCCTCCATCCCAATATAATAGCTATCAAAATTCCACTAACAAATGTTGCACAAAGTTGGAACACCTTTCCAACCTACATGCTTTGTAAAGAAAATACATTATACAAGTAACAAGGAGTTCATAATAAATCTTCATATTCACTACTTAAAAAGAGTTGGTGAGCAAAGAATCAAAGCTTAACAATCAGTATACAATTTGTTTTCATTTTTCATATATCTTCATGGACTTGAAAATTCCAGTCCCTTTAATTTATTAAAAAAAAAAAAAAAACTCCAGTGATCCATTTCCCTTCCATAACTTCATAAATATTTAGAATGTTAATATAGATGGTTTCTATCATCACCTGGTGGAATTTTGTGTGTCAAAAAGGATATGTCTTGGTGTAAGAGTGAACTTAAATACATTTCTTACTTTCTAGTTGTTTGTCTCTTTGCGGTTACCATCCAATATATTACATCGAAAAACCATATTGAACAAGATTAGAAATTAATAATAATATATTATGGCTCAAGCTACTAGATATATATGAGATAAAACTAAATATGAATAGTGCTTCCTCTTACCTATGAAAAATGTAATGCTAGTTGTAATAATGAAGAAACGACATTTTAGCATGGCTTGCAAAACATATAAGAATGAAATTTAATAACTATCTGAAAATCAATTACATATTTATGATTTTGACCAAGACATGTAAAATATCAATGAACCTTTAAGATCAAAATTTATTAAAATTTCATATATAACTTTAAACAAAAAACTTATAGCTCATTCCCATGAGAATAGATACGTGAGACTAAATTAGGCTTTCCATCTACACAATAGGGTTACAAAAATAACATATTTCCTCTTGAATATGTAAGAATGGTACTTTAGTTACCAATAAACTCATCACTAATTACTATTTACTGATTCTTATCCTCAAAACATCTCTTGTATAAATATGGATATATTCACTGCCACAAAATTGTAAATTTCCTGACCAATGCTTCTACAAATTTCACTCCTAAAATTGGAAAATTTTTCAAACATGTAGAGGACTTCAATAAAAAATTCACGAAAAGAATGACACGTGATTGAGCATCCAAAATAAAAATAACCCAATTTCACATTTGTATCATTGATTATTTTAGAAAGATCTTATAAGCAGAAAATAAAACATATGAAAAAATAGATACAAGAAACATGGTGTACTTCATAAACCTTGGGAGTGCAACAATTTGCATTATTGGTACTCTCCATAAATCCTCTTTAAAAAAATTAAAATTTGAGCTTATGCCGATTTTATATAAATTCCAACTAGAAATGAATGTTAGTTATGAATTGGAAGAGATGGGACCATAAACACAAAATATCCAAATTTTAACCACCTACAACAATATACGTCCAAATAAAAAAACCTTTAGGTAAATAAATGTTATGTACCATAAGTGAAAAAATATCTAAACCATAAGCAACATTAGATGAAGAAATCATTGCAACAATAGAGACTATCCATCACCTTTAAGAAGGATCCCCATGAACTAGAATAATCAATCTTTAACCTTGTTCATGTATTTCAAATTCCATAAAAATAAAGGAAAAACAAAAACAACGAAAAAATTGGAAAAAACTACAATACTTATATTATAGGGAGCAAAAATCTAACAATAGAAGCTCAAAACCATTTGTTCTTTGGCAGGTCATGGAAGTTCCCTTCATTTCCCTCTTCTCTCCAACATAACATGAAAAATATTTACACAAGTGATTTAAACTTAAAAAAAAGTATAGGAAATAATTATTCAAAACAAAAGTCCATGCGGGAAAGAGAAACATACCATGTATTGTTGTTTGAGGAACAAATGAAGCCTACATATCTATATTTTTTCTACCATTGAAATCAATGGTGAACTATAATTGACATATATTAAATAGGGAGAGTACAATATTAATATTTATGTTTTAATGCATTTATAATTATGCCAAAGGCATTTTCCGAGCTATAATCATGGGGGATTTTGACACTCTGTATCATCACGCGTCGATCCAAGTCATTCGCTTTGTATTCTATATTATCAAAATCAAAATAATCTCATCTATCCATGTGTATGATATGAATTTGGCATGGGTGGATTTGTCTCGATCCATGGGAGCATGTGGCGATTGAAAGGAGGACAAGTATATGGTTACGACCACATGAGGGTGGGGACCGGGAGTCAATATTACTACGTGTAAATAGACAATGTTATCCATTTTACCCCCTGAGAAAAATGGACAACATGATAGACCGGCCTAAACATTGGATAGGTCATCCACACTAGAATCTGAGGACCACAAGTGAGATTCAGAGTTTTAGGAGCATTTGCAATGATTTTGGGAAATTTGAAATCACTAGAGGAATTTTTCCTCTTCTTGGTCTTGGAATACCCAGAGCTCCAACACATAGGTAAAATAGAATTCATGGGCCCCCTTTCAAGCAAAAATGGGAAAAAATAGTCCATATTGGAAAAATTCGAAAAGGTTAGCTTAAAGGCATCTCATCTCTTCCCCTCAACCCCCCTAGTTTGGAAAAATAAGGAATAATTTTGCAAAAATTTAAAAAATTGCCCAAAAGGGGCTTGTATGAGTCTTACCGAGCAAAAATTTAGCTCGGGGAGAAGCTCGGCGAGCCGGGAGCTTGCAAGGAGAGGCAGGCTGCAAAATGAGCTTGATGATCTCGATTACATTGGCTAAGGCGAGTTGGGTCCTATGTAGCTTGGCAAGGAGTATTAAAATGGCGCGAGAGATAGGAGTTGGCTCACCGAGCCAACTCGGTGAGCTAATCGGCGGTATGCAAATGCATCGAGGGGAGTCGGGTTTACACCCACATGTGGCATGGGTGAGCGGGTGTCGATTCTCGGTGGGATCTCGAGCCTACGTAATAGGTAGAGGATGTGTCGAGATTCATCTTAGGACCACATGTCGGGGAGCATGACACCGAGTCAAATCATCGAGAGGGTGCAACACCCGCATGAAGGAGTGAGGCATGTGGTGAGTTAGTGATAGGAAAGCAAAGCGAAAGCATGTGTGGGGAATCAAATGCACAATGCAAGTCACCCCCATGCAATGAAATGTGAAACTCCAACTTGATTTGCATAGGCCAGAGTTAGTTGGTGAGTTAAATCGGTAGGTGGTGGGAGGTTGAAATCAATGTAGGTAGGTGGAGTGAGCTACCTATATAGCTCGGTGGTGTAGTGTGGTGAGCCCCAAAAATAAAAAAATTGCACCCCTCATAAAAAAGATCATATCTTTCACCCCATTCATCGAATTTCAACAAATTTATAGTTTTCGAGATAATTTCGAGCTCGACAAGATGGAGGAATAAAATTTAGATTTTGGTGAGCTTTGACAAGTCAAAATTGAGGAGGGAGATTCAGGTCCAAGAAGTAAGGCCGGTGCACTAGAATCTTGAAATGGGTAGTTGAGTTGCAATTAGTGTTTCTTCTCTCTCTCCTCCTTATTTATTCTATAAATGTAAATGGGGTTGCACATATTCAAGGGTTAATTTTTTTCTCCTTACACCCCCTCCTTCTTCATCTCTACTTTGGATTGAATGTGGGAGCTCCAAGCCTCCTCCCTAAGCATTGTAATGACATCCTTGCCTCTCCTTACAGATGGTGTCTTGTGCATTTCTATGGAGTAATGAAATTCTATGTTTGTGTTAATCTTTCTAAACTTGCATGTGTTTTATTGTCCCCCTTATGTTCCTTTATCAACAAGTGTTACTGTGCATACTCATGTGTTCATTCTGATTTAGGTGAGTTTGTGTTTACTAGGGAATGAAATGGTGTTCTATGTGAATATCCTTGTCCGTGATGTTTTTCCATCCTCTCCATTGCTCACATCTCTTCGTTTTAGTCACTGGAATCTTGTCTAGCACACCCATTTCTTGGTGTTATCACCACTCCCTTAGTGTAGGATTTCCCTTTCATGCACTCTCTCTCCTGTTCCCTTAGAAGTGCTAGTGTAGGTTTAGTTAGGTTCCCTTTTTGCATTAGGATTAGTATAACACTATGATTAGGAAGAGGAAGCCGACCTTCTCCAGAGGTCCATCTCAAGTCTGTAAGTCCCATAACTTGAGAGATGGTCCCATGTTAACAAAAATTAGGGATCCATAACCAAAAATCCCAAGGTGCTACTTTTTTGCACTAAGCTGTTTTGGCACGCCCTATGGGACATCATAAAAGTCAAAGTTCTATTTTTCAGGCATTCCATCACAAGATAATATCTTTGGAGGCACTTACAAGCTAAATTGTGAGTTCAAGTTTGAAGAACACCAAAAAGGACCAAATCCTTTAATTTTAGGATATCATGCATGTAAAAAAAGGCCCAAGTTCCAAATCCTAGTGTTTCAGGTTTTGGATGTTGCAAAATAGGTCATAAGTTTTGAAAGCCTTCATTTCAGGTTTCAGAGGTTGCACTGCATAGGCCTACTTCTGAGAAGAGCATTTTGGGTTTTCATAGGTGCAGAACATGCACCAAAATCTGACACAAGGAAATTTAGGCTTTGCAGGTTGCATTGCATGACCTAAGTTCCACCTAGTGTATTTCGGGATTGACAGTTGTAAAAAAGGCCAAACTCGAAAGCAAGTCTGGTTTTCTTCAAAATGAGACATTTCTAGTTTCATCAAGTTGTAGTGTTCTTGATAAAATATCAACCTTTGAAGGAAAAATGCAATTGGAGACTCCATTTGGTCAAACAACCCATCTCTGATTTGTAGACCTTACTTTTTATTCCACCCATTTCCATCCATTTTTCCTCTCATCTTTATTTTCACATATTGTCATGTTTCTTCTATTCCATGAAGTTGTACAATCATGACTTCGTTCCCCTCTTAGAATTCATATTTCCAAATGAGTCATATCACTTCAACTCCCCTCCAAACGTGCAAAATGTATTTCCATGGTATTCAAAAATCCCTCCAGATCCATACTATAATGAAGATAAACAGTGTGCATACCCATATGAGAAAGGGGCCTATCAGGTTTGTCATCCATCAAACTATGGAGCCATGTTGAAGAGCGAGGGTATGCAGATTATAGAGACTATCCTACGGTTGGGATTGCTAAGTTGTAGTTCAAGATCAAAAAATTGGAGGTAGACATGGTGTAGTAAAGAGCCACAACTCAACTCAAAGCATTAAAAATTGGTTTTAAGGCGCCTTGTCCATGGGTTGGCCATATGTCATTTTTTACAGACCTTCATCATAAGCTTACTTTCATAGTTGAGATGCTTCCACATTTAAAAAAATGGATTGCGAGAGATAGAGGCTTATGAATCTAATGTTGGTCCATCATGTCAAAGGGATACCCCTGCATTGTATTCCTCCAACCCTCTCCCCATTCCAAAATCATTTCCATCTCAACCAGGGTTCTAAACCCCAAGCTTCATCTCTGCTGCCCCCATTGTGGAATCCATTTTTCCATCCTTTACTCTCCCATCCCATCTCAAATTCTCTACACTTTCCCCTCCAAATCCAAGTCCCCTCCATAGAAATAGGAAGTTAATTTCCTCTCTAACCACTAAAAACAAAAATCATTGGAGGCCCCACTCACCACTCTTCTCATATTCCTAAACCCATGTTGGGAAGAAACCCAAAAACAAGTCAAGAGGAACACCAAGAAGAAGAGCCAAAAAAATAATAAATGATCAAAAATTTGAGAAGTTGGGCTCTAATATTCAGTATTGATAAAATCCCCTTGATGGTCAGTCCTTCAAAGGAGGTTGAGGTTCAGCCATAGGTGGTGCAAACTAACTTTGTAGCGAGAAATGGAGCAAGAATGAGAGGATGATGACCAAAAGTCAGTTTTTTCCAAATGCAGTGTCCATATCAACATATATTTTCAGGACTTGTTTACCCATCATAACCTAAATATTTAGAAAAAGAAGCAAAGACAACTCTAAATCCATATGAAGAGGAGCACATGTAAGCAAGTGATAAGAAGCTCCCAAGTATGCAAGGCATTGCAATAGAATGCAGTGATCCTAATTTCCCCGCATGCCTTGAGCTTGATGCTTTGTTAGGAGGTTACATTGATCCGCAAATTTTTTTACCATCAACTGCAACCAACCTTGAGGAGCCTCATGTTATAGAGGGAGAATTTTTAGTTTTAGAGGGCTTAGCAACAAACAGGTTATGGAGGAAATTACATTTCATTCTTCTCCTCCATCCTTTCAAAATTCTAATTTTGAGGATGGGTTTGAACTCTCAAAATTCATGTTTGAGAATGAGGATACCCATGGTGAAAAAATTGAAGACCTACAGGCCACCATGGGAGGAGAAGAACCTTTGGAATTTTTAGATAATGAGGAGGTTGATTACTAGTCTGATTTGGAAGATAGTAGTGATGAGAAAGGATCTATTGAACTGAATAATTTTGCTTCCCCATCACCTATACTTCAACATGAAGAGCCACTTGCTATGGGAATGAATGTTCAAGAAGAAACTACTACCTACAATATCCCTCTTGAATCCAAAGCATAGGGATCGGGTCACATTCGAAGCTCTTGATAAAGATACAATTATTGAAGGTTTCTTACTATCTGTTAAGGATCCTAATCTTGTTGATGAATCTACAATGATCAATGAAATAGGAAGGGATAAGGATGAAATTGTTTCCAAATTAGTCATCAAGGCAGAGAACCAACTATTTTTGGAGGCACAATAAAGTCAGAATTAGCCCACAAACAACCACTTTTTCTAGGAATGCTTGCTGGAGGACTTCCTTAGTGGAGTAAGAACTCATAACAATGAGCACATCCATCAGACTAGGTCATGCCCAATCAAGTACTTGGATTCACTAAAGCCAATGAAGAAACCACACTAGTCATGTCCACTTCAGGGCATGAGGGAGATATAAAAAGCACCAATGACCGGTCAAAACCTCCAGGAGTTTAATGCAAACCAACTTAAGGAGGCAATTTTCTTCTTTTTTACTGGTACCTCTAGTTCTAAAATGGAAAGCCAACTTCGGGACATATTTCCATTGTTGAAATGGACCATGTTCAATGCAAAGTCATCCACATGGTCCAAAATTGTGAAAAAGGGGAGCTACTTCTCATAACTTATTACGGGGTTTGTTTACAATCTTCCTTCCCTCTAGTTAGAGTAGGGTAGGTAGATTTGATTTCAACAAAAGAAGTTCCCTTGTGCACACTTTGCATGTCTCACTTGAGGCGTGTATGATTTGTCTCTTTTGTACATATATTTTGTTCATGGTTTCTCTTGTACAAAGGCACCGGGTTTCAATATGCCTCTCATTGGTAGTGTTATAGAAGCTCAAAGTTATAGGGAATAGTTACAATTCTCAAAATATTTCAAATGTAGAGAAACTAAATATGACAAGGGATAAATTTCAATATGTTCCATCTTCTTGTTCCTTAAGGTCAATCAGTTGAGCTTCTAAGGCCCCTTGCAGGAATCAGAAAATCAGCAGATGGCACAAGTGCCCCAACCCCGCCATAGTGTTTCAAAGCAACTTGAGAAGGGAAGAAATAAAAAATTTAATAGAGTTCCATGATGTCTAGAACCCACACATTCTTCACTCAAAATTCTGTAATGATTTATGCATGAAAATAAATCATTGGTGTTGATTAGAGAATACTTGTTATAACTCACACAAGAAGTCCGTGTGGGAAAGCAGGCCGGGTTTAAGGGCGTGGAGGGACAGGAAGAACCTGTGTGTAGAGGGTAAGTTTAGCATTCAGGACTTAGCCTATTTTTGAGCATGAAGACCTATTTTTAGAAGATGGCATGCGGAACACACCAACGATACAGAGACGTGCGTGCCACGCATTGTCTATCTTTAGAGGATCGGATGAAATCGTTTTGCATGGAGATGAGCTAAGAATAGGATTGTCACTTCAGTTAACTATAAGAGGTCTATAGATAGCACACTTGCATGTGTGGCTATGCCTATAAACAATGCGTGGCTATTAATAACATACGACCTATTTTTGGAATAGATAAGTGGTGAAGGGAAAGTCCCCACCCTATATATATGATATGAAGTACATAGTAAAATATATACACAGAGAGAGATGGATGTATGAATGTATGTGTGTGTGATAGAGAGATATACGACGAGATTATTATAACAGATCCATGCGCGCATTGATATAGATTGAAATTACTGTAAGAAGCTTTTGTGTTTATTAATAGATGGAAGATATTGGCTGAAACTAAGTATCATTCATGTGTGTAATGGAGTGGTGCATGTTATTGATTTAATCATGATTACTATTTAAATCTTGTTCTTTCATAAATCTAAATATGGTATGCGTTGTAGAATGATGGTTTAGTTATGGAACTCTATGTTTCTTTCTTCATCACGCTAGCATCCTGCTACAACAACCATAAAGAGGGACCTAGTACCTTTGCACGCTTCGGGTGAGCGCTCAGTCTAGGTTGAGTTATGTGCCAACGCGACTAAGGTGTTATCTGGTAAATTCTAGGCTACATCATTGGTTCCGTTGTCGGGACCTCTTTTTTAGTTATTTTCAGGATGGTTCACGATGAAGACGTAGGTTAACTCTAGCAAGTATTGATGAATGGATACATGATCTGGAGGAAGAATATGCACAGTGGGTCAGCAGTGGATCTGAGTTTAACACATGCACTTGGGTAGAACATAATCTGTATGATAGCCTATGTGAGAGATTTTTCACTATCTTTCCAGTAGAACTATATGAGTGGCTTACTGCTTATGCATCTCAGCTAAATTAGAGGTATCGCGTACTTGTATGGACACAGAAGAATTTTAGGCCCTTTATGATGCTGATTTGAATTGGAATCATGCTTATGGACGGAGTGGTTTTGTGGTGTTCTAAACTGTTATATTATGGAATATTCAATTTCTACGTATTCCTTCCTGGAGGTAGCTGAATTGCAGTTTTTACGGTATCTAAGAGGAGTATAACCTGCAAGGTATTCCATTAGCGATCAAGATATTGAAGGTAAATTTAAATCTAGAGAGTAAAGCAATGGCTAACTAAACTTCACCACGCGTGAGGGCAGGAACAGGTTTGGTGAAAGATGGAAGACCTAGTGGCAGAGAGGTAGAGAGAGGAGAGGCATCTTAAGTATAATGAGGCACGTGAGAGGGAGATAGAGAAGCAATGTTCCATTGTATAAAGTATGGCGTTGAGGAGAGAGATGACTCGTGAAGGATTTACAACTCACGTAGAATACGTGGAGCCAGAGCATCAGAAATCCCCCATCTTGGAAAACATGACATCGATCCCCCCTTGACCTCACATAGAAGTGTGCTAGCAGAGACTACCTGGGCTGCGGGAACGTATCTTAATCCACCTGGTGACCTAGCCCTTGTGCTTTCTTTTCTAGTATCTAGTACAACAAGTAACCAACAAACTAACTTGGGAAGCAGGAGAGCAGGAGTAAGTCAGGGAGCAAGTACATCAATAACAAGACATATGAATTCAATGATATTTGGAGGAACATTCTTAGGTGCATCATCCACATAGAACGTGAGCACATAGAATGTTGGATTTACCTTTGGGAGTGGAACTACCTCACACACTATAGGGGTTTAATATAGTACAACTGTCGACGAACATGGGAGTACATCTATAGGTCCTATTCCAGCTATAGGTGGAGGATCATGAGGTATAGGTGGTTTTAGTGATGGTGGATTTGGTGGTTCTGGAGGTAGAGGAAACACATGAGGTTCTGGATCAAGTGGTCAAGGTCTGTAACAACCAAAAAACATTTATATGGAGATGTCTCTTCGTCTCACGAAGTATAGAGGTATAGAGGATGCTTTGTTGAACATGTGCATATGTGTGAGATATTTTGGCACGCTAAAGGGATCACGGCTACTGAGTGCAAGGAAAGTCAATTCAGTACTACCTTGTAAGGATGAGCACATAATTGGTATAGGAAGTTTGACCCTAATCAAACTTGTGTGGATTATGCAACATTAAAGGATGCTTTCTTGAAAGAGTTCCATATCCTTGAGTTTGAGCAGAAGAGTATTAGTGCACTCAAGGATATCAAGAAAGGCACTATTGAGAGTGTATGTGAGTATGATGCCTATTTTAAGACACTTCTATCTAAGCTATCTTATGATATTCATGCAAGCCAACATGCACAATGGTTTGTTGGCAGATTGATTACACCATTCAGAAGAGCATTGTCACATAAGACATACACTGATCCACGTGAAGAACTGGAAGAATATTTGCTTGTTGAGGTAGTTGGGAGCATCGACATTGGCATTAGTCCATTCCTAGAGGCACAAATTGTAGCTATGACAAAGCAGTTAGAGAAGCTATTTGGGAATTCAGCTCATGAAACACACTCATAAATTTGGTGTACAAATTGTGAAGTAGAAGGTCACACCAAGGATAGTTGTCCTCGCAGAACAATACACTCATTACTATTGGATTATGATATCTATCATTTGAATCATGATGCTAGTCACTTTCCTTTGTTATAGCGCATGATAAGAAAGAATGTATCCAACTTTTGCAAAATTTACAGGTCCACGACCCATGATACCGAGGATTGTCGGTTGATTGGTCGATCCAGGATGCTATAGACATTAGGGTATGACAGACAAGTGTAACAGATAATTCTAAGCATAAGAATCAGCACCAGGATCTAGATTATAATCAAATGTGCTATGATAGGAATGATGGGAATTTTGAAGGAGGTCATGGAAGGGGGCGTGGATATCATGGCGGATATGGAGGATGAGGCCATGGTGGAGGAAGAGGTGAGTTCCCTTGTGGAACATGTTATACGTGCAAATCTCTTGACCAATATAGGTGTGAATGTCCTCAAAATATTGCATGTTCTTTCTTGTGGAAAGAACCATAGCTATGAAGAGTGCCCAGACTTATATGAGCATCTGAGTAAGCAACATAAGCAAGAAAATAAAGGCACTTTGAGATGGTTAGAATCCGAACATGATAGAAGAGCAAAGGATGCCCAAGATTACGAGAAGGACTGAGGCATTAACAAGGTGAAGATTACTACATGAGCTGAAGTGACGCGCGTAAGAGAAGCATTGCACTAGAAGCCTATGATCACCAAGGAGGAGGTTTTATATGCAAGGTACCTAGATCCTGCTCATCAGAAGGAAGTTTACCAGGATACCATGGAAGTGCTAAGGAATCTTTAGGGTGAGATACAGTACCTCAAGGAGTAGAAAAAATCATCAGAGATAGTCCAAACTGATATTGATGATCTGAGAGAAGTGTGCAAAATGTTGCGCCAGGAGAACATTATTCCACTATTAGGAAGTTGGTTAAAAGGGAACACTCCACGCGTAAGTATTGAGACCGGATGACAAATTCTACATGTAAATCTTCCCCTTGATAGCATTGAATATGACAAGGAAATTACTCTGAATGCTGTTATGGATGGATGGCTGTTGAGCAACATATTGATTAATACAGGTGCGGAAGTAAATGTGCTTACATTAGATGCATGGGTACAAATGGGGAGGCCTCCATTGCAGCCATCATCTAATGTGTTGTTTATGGCAAACCGGACTAAGGCCACTCCCATAGGAGTTTTGAAGGATGCATCTATAACCATACAAGGGGCCAAGTTCACTTTGTAGATTTTTAGGTATTAGACTTGCGAAGTAGAAAATTTTCCATCCTTTCTTGGATGTCCTTGGTGTTATGTAAATAATGCTGAATTCATATTCAATTAGGGCTATATCAGCTTTTAGAACAAGGAGGAAAGAGTTGTGATACCTCTAATAGATGGGAAGTCTACACCATATGTTGAGCCTCTAAGTGAGGAGGACTTAAACATAATTTATGTACGTGCTATTCAGAACCCAGAGGTCAATGAGCCATCAAAAGAAGGAATCCTAGAGTGGGAGTATTCTCATTCTATTAGTGATACTATGAGTATTTCTTGTGATAATTGGGCTCATGGTACATATGAACTAGTAGGGCATGAGGTAAAAAGCATGGTTACGTGCAAGAATAGGATTCATTGGTTCGACGGATAGGTAACATAGTACCTTGGTATACAGGGGCAAAAGATCTTCCTGCATTTTTGAAATCCATGGAAACATAGTGGACAGATCAAATTAAGAGAAGAGATATGTTAGTATATACCTTTATAGGACAACAACACACTGGTGGGTAGTCCACAGAGATAATCTTATAGAATGGGGAGATATTGGAATCACCATATCTATTAGGTTTGTAAGGAACAATGCACCTACGTAGATATGCACTTATCATGGTGATAAACCTGTTCAACATCACATTCAGCAGTGTGAGAGACTCTGGACAACAAGAAAGAAAGCATTACCACCTTCACTATGGGTGCATAGATTGTAATCTATGCTACAAGGATGTGCACATGCATGGTATGTATACGTAAAACTACATCGAGAGAATGGGAATTAGCAAACTTTGACTACAGGAATGATCCATACCTTTGACTATTTTTCTTCCTAATATCCAATAGAAGAGGCATTAAAATTTATCTAGCGCTTAACTATGGGAGATAGTGCAAAATCAAGAGCATATTCAAGAATTATTTGGTGGGCTAGAGTCCTGGAGTGCATTTCTAAAGGGAAGAAGAAATAGATTCCATACTAGGCTTGAATGCGCTTGCCTTAAGAAAGAGAAAGGAAAGATGGTTTACATCATGGATGATGAGAAATTGAGAACCTGGATATTGAGCATTCACAAGGGGTACGCGAGGTCTTAGATAGTGCGAGATAAGGATACGTGCGCATACCATGAACCAATGAAGACCAAAAAGGTCAATATAGGATCGGAGGATGAGCCTAAGGATGCCATCATTAGAGGCTACCGGTCGACTTTGAGGTAGCAAAGATCATTGAGTTACTCAGGGATTATTAGGACTTATTCCCTCGAGGGTATCATGAACTTAAAGGTGTGCATAAATCACTTGGGAAATGAAGATAAAACTTAAGGAAGGTGCACGACCAGTTAGGAAGTGACCTTATAGAATGAATCCTAATTTACATGAAAAGGTAAAAGAAGAAATTGATAAAATGTTGAAATTTGGAATTATCAAGCCCCTTGATGAGTCAGAATGGGTTATTCCAATGGTGATCAGTATCAAGAAGGACGGAAAAATTAGAATATGTGTGGACTACAAGGAGCTAAATGCTTCCTGTGTAACAGACCCATTCCCTACGCCATTTACAGAGGAAATACTAGAGGGAGTTGTAGGGTGTGAGATATATTCTTTCACAGATGGGTTTTTTGGGTATCATTAGGTTAGGCTTACTCAGGAGGATCAAGAAAGGACAACATTTACTACTGAATAGGGTAGTTTTGCCTATACTATGATGCCTTTTGGATTGAAAAATGCACCTGCTGTATTCTTGTGCATAGTTGTTCAGGCATTCAAATATTTTATTCACAACTTCTTACAGGTCTACCTAGACAATTGGACAGTATATGGGCTTGTGAAAGATCATTGTGACAATCTACACTTAATGTTTAAATGGTGTAAAAAATTGAGTATCTCTTTGAACATCAAGAAGTACATATTTTCCACACCTTTCGAATATTGTTAGGGCATATAATCTTCAAGGAAGGGTTCAGGTTGATCCAAATAAGGTTGCAATCATTTTAGGCCTAGAAGCGCCTACCAGTCAAAGTGAGGTGTGCGGATTTTTAGGTCATATAGGATATTATAGAAAATTCATCAAAGGGTATGCCAAAATTTCTACACCCTTGGAAGAATTACTAAAAGGGAAAGGTACATTTTATTGGGGAGAACCATAGCAACGCGCATTTGAGATATTAAAAGAGAAACTTACTACCGCGCCCATTCTGCGTTTTCCCTCATGGGATAAACCATTTCATGTGCATGTGGATGCTTCTAGCATGGCCATTGGTGCTGTGTTAGCTCAACCTAGTGAAGGTATTATAGATCATCTAATTTGTTTTTCTAGTAGGAAGTGACTCCTGCTTGAAAGGAATTATATAACTACAGAGCGTGCAACTTTGTCAATGATCTATGCATTGTACAAGTTTCGACAGCACTTGTTAGCAACACCATTTTTGTTTTTACAGATCACATTGCATTGAAGTACTTTATAAACAAGCCCGTCTTATAGGGGCACATATGAAAATGGGTACTCCTATTTCAAGAGTTTGACTTCACAGTTGTGGTGAAGCCAGGGAAAATTAACTCTGGACTAGACGATTTATCTAGAATCAAATCAAGAGAGGAGGCACAGATAATTGAAGAAACCATGCCGTATACACAATTATCTAGGTTACAACATGCACCCATGGAATTAGAAGACATTACTATCTTTCTACGAACCGATATGACAGAAGAAATGAAGGCATTAGAAAAAAAAAAACTTGCTATATACACGACACCATTTATGTTCATTAGTGGTGACCTCTACAAGTTAGGTAGAGATAAAGTATTACGCCATTGTGTATTAGAGCGTTTGCATCAAGATATTATGGAAGAAGCCCATGGTGGTATTACAAGAGGCCATTATGCATGTGATGTGACTACTCGGAAGATCCTACTCACCGGATTATGGTGGGATACATTGTATAAAGATCAGTAAATAATATTGTAAGGCATGTGATCATTGTCAGCACCTAGGAAAACTAGGACAAAGAGATGAGATGCCTTTAAGACCAATTACTAGTGCCGAACCATTTGAGTAATGGGCCATTGACTTTGTAGGACCTATTTCACCAAATGCGTGTAGGACTAGGTCACGCGATCTCATTACTTGCACAAATTATCTCACACGGTGGGCAAAAGAAAAACCTACGAAGGACTCGTAGAACAACTAGGTTTATATGGGAGAATGTTCTTACAAGATATGGATGTCCTTTAAGCTTGACAAGTGATAGGGGTACACACTTTTGAATGAGACAACCAGATCCTATTAGGCGAGTTTATGGTTGCACACCATAAAACTACACCCTATCATCCTCGAGACAAATGGAATCATGGAGGCTTTTAACAAGATTTTGAGCTAGACTTCACAAAAATTGTGATTTTGGAAGAAAGGATTGGGATGACAAATTGTCACTATTCTTTGGGCATATAGAACAACTTACAAGAGATTGAAAAAATCCACACCATTTTAGTTGGTGTTTGGTGTAGAATCCATTCTCCCTATAGAATTTATGTTACCTTCTTTGCACATTACGCACACTAGAGGTCTAGCTGATGAACATGATTTAGAAGAGCGTATTGAGAAATTGATTCAACTGGATGAGTGAAGAGCCATAGCACGATGGAGTTAGAAGCAGGAAAAATCTAGGCAGAAAGCATGGCATGACAGAAACATAAGGGATAAGAAGTTTGAGATTGGACAAATGGTACTTCTTTATGACTCAAAGTTATTACACCATCCAAGCAAGCTAAAAGTACATTGGTTGGGGCCATATGTCATCACTTACATACTTGAATCAGGTGCTTGCCAGATAGAAGCACTTGATGGAACACGGCTACCTGGTTACTTTAATGGGAGTAGGCTGAAGCCCTACTATAAATAAGTCTTCTTGGTGTTTGTAATAAGGCAATATTGTCATTTAGATTAGGTTTTCAATTCTACATTTCCTTAATGTATTTCCTTCATTATCGCTATGCTTTGTCAATTTAGTTGTTTTTATGTAATAAGCGCACTTGCGTGCATGAAGCTAATTACTATATGAAGAATGTTTATGCACAGAGGACTGCACATACTTTTAGTGTGGGGTGGTTGTAGTTATCCAAGTAAAATACTGTGGGAATTGAAAGGTGAAAGGAATAAGCTGCTATGGGTGTGCTTTAAGTCAAAAGAAGATTGCTTCTCAAAAGTGACCAAGGATGGAGATGAATGAAAGAACAATATAATGCAAGGTAAGTGGAGGCCATGATAACTACCAAGAGAAGGTACAGTGATGAGGTACTCGAGTGCAAGGGCATGTGTTGAAGAGAAGTCTGTGACCAGAGGGTAGGAAGGCATGCTAAAAGTTTATAGGTGGGGTGTATAGATGTACCACGCGGAATGAACGAATTTAGTTAATGAATGAGAGGATATTTGGTAGGTAAAGGAGCAATAAATGCATCAAAATTTGAAAAATTATATAAGGATGGGATGCGGATTCATTTTTACCGTTGCGACTAAGAGAATTTGAGGAAAGAGCTAAGTGCAAAGAGTCGAGTGATCGGGTTAAGGTGCAAAGGGTGTGAAACCAAGCGTGACAAATAGATCTGTGTGAAAAGAAGCTTGCATCCTCGGTGGTGAAGGGTTTGAGCGAAGCAAGGAGACAAAGAGGAGTTAGGGCACAAAGTTTCCACCTAGGGCACGATTGAATCGAGCTAGGGTTTGATTCGCAAGTTGTAGAGTTAAAGAGGAGATGATTGTAAGGTAAAAATGTCACCTAAGAAGGTAGCTATAGCGGGAGTAAAAGGAAAGAAGAATACTTGAAGATACCCATTTTAGGGATGATAATGAGACCAGTGTGGGGTAATGTTGATCGAGAATACTTGTTAGAAATCACACAAGAAGTCTGTGTGGGAAAGAAGGCCAGTTTTAAGGGCGTGGAGGGTCAAGAAGAATCCACACTTGGAGGGTAAGTTCAACATTCGGGACTTAGCTGATATTTGAGCATGAAGTCTTATTTTTAGAAGATGGTGTGAGAAACACGCTAACAATGCAGAGATGTGCGCGCCACACATTATCTATCTTTAGAGGATCGGATCAAAGTGTTTTTCATGGGGATGAGCTAAGAATAGGATTGTCACTTCAGTTAACTATAAGATTTCTATAGATAGCACACTTGCATGTGTGGCTATGTCTGTGAACGGCACGTGGCTATTAATAGCATGCGACCTATTTTTGGAATAGATAAGTGGTGAAGGGAAAGTCCCCACTCTATATATATGATATGAAGTACATAGTAAAATATATACACAGAGAGAGATGGATGTATGAATGTATGTGTGTGTGATAGAGAGATATACGATGGGATTATCAGAATATGTGAGATACATGCACGCATCGGACAGATTGACATTAATGTAAGAAGCTTATGTGTTTATTAATAGATGGAAGATATTGGCTGAAACTAAGTGTCATTCCTATGTGTAATTGAGTGGTGCATGTTATTGATTCAATCATGATTACTATTTAAAGCTTGTTCTTTCATAGATCTAAATATGGTATGCATTGTAGAATGATGGATTAGTTATGGAACTATATGTTTCTTTCTTCATCACGTTAGCATCCTAATATAACAACCCTAAAGAGGGACCTGGGACCTTTGCATGCTTCGGTGAGTGCTCGGTCTAGGCCGAGTGATGTGCCGAGTGTGACTAGGGTGTTATCCGGTAAATTCTAGGCTGGATCAATTGGTTTCCATGTGCTTTAGACTTGGTAGAACCAGATTATTGGGCTAGTTTCGAGATGCCATCATGCGCAGCCCCAAAGATCAATTTGTAGAGAATGGAAGGAAGGCCCTAGGTTAAAAATTTTTTCCACTCTCACAAAAATCTTAATTCAAAAATCTTACAAGGGAGATGGTCAATACAAGTCACTCAAGTGCAACAACAATCGGGTGACTCGAGGATAATTTTTCAAAGTTTGACACTAGGTTACATGTATATCAACAACTTCATGCCCAATGGATGCTTCATGGTAGCTGCCGTATTCTATCTAGTAGGAAGAAGTCCACGTGAGTCATCAAATTGTTGTCAATTTTACCCTCGGAAAATAGACAACAGGATAGGACTAGGCCTGAACATTGGATAGGTCATCCACATGAAAAATATGATGACCACATGTGAGATTTGGAGTTTCGGAGTATTTTCAATGCTTTTAGGAAATTTGAAATCACCGCAGGAATTTTTCCTTTTATTGGTCTTGAAAGATCCAGAGCTCGCCACATAGGTAAAACAGGCCTCCTGGGCCCACTTTTGAGAAAAAAAAGAGGTAAAATTAGGCTATCTAAGAAATATTTGAAAAGGTTAGCTTCAGGGCATCTCATCTCTTCCCCTCAACCCCCATGACTTGGAAAATCAGGATTCTTTTTATAAAAATAAAAAATTGCCCAAAAGGGGCTTGTATGAGCATCGAGAAAAAAATTAGCTTGACGAGCTGCTTAGTGAGCCGAGAGTTGGCAAGGAGAGGTCAGGTGTGAAATGAACTTGGTGATCTTAGTTACATTAGTTAGATGAGCTAGGTCCTATGCAACTTGGTGGAGAGTATTAATGTGGCACGAGAGATAGGAGTTGGCTTATAGAGCCAACTCGGTGAGCCAATAGTGGTATACGATGCATTGGGGGAGTCAGTTTTACACCGACATGTGGCATGGAAGAGCGGGTGTTGATGCTTGGAAGGATCTAAGCCTGCCTAGCATACAAAAAGATGTGTTGGGGATTCAGATCGGGCTCGCATGTCGGGAGCATGGAACCAAGTCAACTCATCGGAGGGTGCAACATGGAGTTTGGGTTGTGCACCCGTGTAGCAAGAAGAGTGAGGCATGTGGTGAGTTAGTTGTGGGGAAATTAAAGTGGAAGCATGTGCATGGAATCAAATGTACAATGTAAGTCCCTCCCCAATGTAATGCAACATGAAATTTTGACTCACTTATAGGCTAGGTGAGTTGACCGAGTCAACTTGGTAGGTGGTGGGGACGTTGAACGTAATGTGGGTAGGTGGAGCAAGCTGCCTATGTAGCTTGGTGGCGTAGTGTGGTGAGCCCGAAAAACAAAAAATTACACCCCTCATAAAACGATCATATATTTCACCTCGTTCATCAAATTTCAACAAATTTCTAGTCGTCGAGAGAAATTTTGAGCCCGACAGATGGAGGAATAAAATTTAGAATTATGTGAGCTTTGATAAGGGAAAATTAAGGAGGGAGATTCAGGTTCAAGAAGCAAGCCTAGGTGCACTATAAGCTTGAAAGGGGTAGTTGAGCTGTAATTAATGTTTCTACTCTCTCCCCTTCTCATTTCTTCAATAAATGTAAAAGGGGTTACACATATTCAAGGGTTAGACATTTTTTCTCCTTGCATATCCCGCTTCTTCCTCTCTCCTAAAAGGAATGATAACTAGATCATACCAAGCCAATAACTCGATGATAATCAAACACCAGGATCAATAAGATAAAAACAATTCACCAAAATAACTTTAATGAATCCTTTGCAAACAAATGAGCAACAATATCATATATTATTATGGAACTCAATGAAATACAATGAGAATGAGCATTACTTATATAGATAAGGAATAAAAATCTAAGAACTATTTAAGGTCATATATCAAGCCATAAATCAAGGGAAGAACTAGTCATCAAAGAAAGAACTAGTCAATACCATATATCAAGGAAATAACTATACCCAACAACTAGATAATATCCCCATAATATCTAAATAAAATAAAATAAATATCCACACACATAAGTGGGTGAGGATAAATATAATAAAGGTAAATAAAGTACCTAGGTAAATATGAACTAAGGTAAATAAATATTCTAACACCCCCTCAAGTGAAGCTAGGGGCCCAAAATAAAAGTGGCATATCCACAGTATGAGTCCCGACAACTAGGCCTGATGAGGTACTCATGTACAATATATCCATGAAGAAATATCGAACCAAAAGAAGGAAAGAATCCTGCTAGAAGGAAATAATCCTACTAGAAGGAAAGAGAAAGAAGAATAAGAAGGAATATTTTTCTCATGAACACCCCCAAGAACAACTTCCAAAACCCCAAGCATGCCACACAACTCAAGGTAAAGCAAGGTGATGCAAAAGGATTCGTAAAGATGTCTGCAACTTGTTGCTAAGTCGGAATGTACTCCAAGAAAAGAACTCCATCTTGAATGTGTTGATGAATGAATTGGATGTGCATCTCAATATTCTTGGTCCGTTGGTGCTAAATTGGGTTGCGAGAAATGTGAATTACACTTTGGTTGTCATGCCAAAGTACATTCGGTGAATCCTATGGGAATCCAAACTCGTCAATAATCTGCTGTTGAAGTCAAAGAATCGATGACTCGTTATGAATCGCTGCCCTGTACCCTACCTCTCGAAGATGAAAGTACAATAGCCTATTGCTTTTTACACACCCAAGTAATTGGAGGAGAACCAAGACAAAAAGACAACCTGTAGTGGAATGCATATCATCAATAAAACTGCCCATTTTGAATCTCTATATCTAACCAACTGAGTAGAACCCCTACCGTAGTGTAGGCCAAAGTGGTAAGTTCCTGCAAATAGTGTGAAATCCTTTCAAGTAGCCTACCAAAGACTACTATGAGGAGAATGTACAAACTGAGATACAAGCCTACTATAAATGAAATATCAGAGTGAGTATGGGTCAAGGACATGAGACTTCTAACCAACTACCTATACAAAGTGTAGGATCACAAAGTGGAGTGGTACATTTGGAAGTAAGAATAACCCTAGACCGAAAAGGAGACGGACTCGCTTACAATCAACCATATCAAAGTGTTGAAGAAGATCATGAGTGTAATTTTTGCTGACTCAAATGAATCCCTGAATTTTTCTAAGAAATATGTAATCCAAGGAAATAATGCAATAACCCAAGACATCCCATGTCAAACGCACAAGAAGTAACATATCATCAACATATAAGACAATTATCACAATATCCTAACCAACATGTTGGAGATACATTGTATGATTAGAGTGGAAACAAACAAAACTAGTAGATAGAAGAAAAGAATCCATCTTCTCATGCCAAGCCCGAGGGGCTTGTTTGAGACCGTAGAGAGACCTTCATCTAAAAACAAGAGAAGAATCTGAAAAAAAATCCAAGAGTTGCTCCATGTATATTTACTCTTGTAAATCTTCATGTAAGAAGGCTCTCTTCACGTCCATCCGGTATATGGGCCACCCTGTGATGCAAAATAACAAGTACAAGGTGTATAGAATCCATCTTGGAAACAGTACAAAATTCTCGAGTAATCAATACCTTCAACTTACGAAAAACTCTTTGTAACAAGACGATCCTTATACTTGTCAATAGACCCATCAGCTTCATATTTGTTTTGGTATACCCACTTATAACTAACCATCTTTCTTCCTTTAGGAAGAGATACCAAATCCCAAGTATGATTCTTCATTAAAGAAGAATACTCAACTACCATTACATCATCCCACTCCTATATTCCATGATCCTATGGATCCTCGAAACTACCCAACACAAAATTCCGAACCGGTATAATGTGTGTGATGATGTCTAGTGGGTGGAAGATCTTGTATTAAAGGTATTGCCTTAGAAACTAGAAGATTGTTTCTCGACCAAATCCTTGAAGAATTTTAAGTGTGAAAAAGCATCACTTTTGTACTTGATAAAAACCCAAGTACCTCAAGAAATTATCAATAAAGGTAAGTGTATAATTATCTCCATTTAAAGAGGGGGTAGGAAAAACCATCAAGTCACTATGCACAAGCTCAAGTGGTGCGAGAATCTCTCTTAGACAAATTCTTAGGAAAAGATCTTAGTCTTGTTTCCCTAATGCACACCATGACAAACTTCCTCAAGACAAGAAACTCTAGGAAGACAATCTACCATACCGTGAGTTCTCAACTCCTTCAAATATCTATAATTGAGATGTCCAAATATATTGTGCCAAAGCTTACTCTTTGAATCTACATGAGAAACCAATCCTGTCCCTATAGATGAAGTGTCATCAAAACCCTCAAAGTGATATAGTCTAGAACTATGATCAACAATACCTTGAGCAACAAGTGAATGAGGCTCCAACAAAGTTTGTACTTCTACTCCATGTGGTGTAAAAGTCACTATTTTTCCTTGACCAAAATGACAAATTTGATATATAGAAAGAAAATTTGTGGTGATGTTAGGAACATACAGTGCATCTTGGATACTGCCACCATCAAGGTGTATGTCACCTTTTCCTTTAACAGAAAGAAAGAAGAATCTCCAACCTCAATTTTGGAAGTAGAACTCAAACCTAGAGAAACAAAAGACTCCTTGGAAGAAGTCATGTGATGAGAAGCACCAAAATCTATAACCCAACTGTCTACAAGTGGTGACCGAGATATCCAAACAACATTAAGTGCTTTGTCATGCTAATTAAAAGGAGGTGGAATGGAGATAATTTTTTTGTGTTTCTTGACCGCATCCTCTAAGTCTTGTATCCATGTAATATCCCTTATGGGATACTACTTAAAAATGCACAAAATATTGAAAATTTGCAGCCAAATAAAATACTGATTTTTGCAGATTTTTACAATAAGGACAAGTGGACTAAAGAAAATTAAAATCTCCCAAAATATCCACTCGAATTACATGAAAATTTAAAGAGAGCTTGATATTATTATAAAGGACATAATAACACTATTTTTGGAATTTTACAGAAATTAAAATGCTTCCAGAAAAAGCACAACGTGCCCTAGACAACTGGAAAACTTCAAAGGTTTGTAACTCTCCAAATACAAGAGAAAAAATTAAGGGTCTTTGGAAATAACATTAACAGGTATAGGAAATGACATTTCAACCTTTAGATTCAAAGGGGACCAACTAGAAAACCCTCCAAATAAAGGTTGCAAGTTGCCTAGCTGGGAAAAGGGTCAGAAATTGATGAAGATGTCTTCAACGAGCTGCCACGCCTTGCCCAAATGGCTGCCATGAATTTTATTCAAAAGCCCTCTGTTATCTTCCCCAAATGCCCCAAAAATCCTCAAACCCTTCCTTTGAACTCTCTATTATTATCTCTGTGACAGAGCCCTGAAAGCAGCTCCAAAAATGACAGACTAGGGTCGATATCTCACTACCGAAGAATGCCCTCGCTAGCTATGGATGGGTCTCTCACCACCGAAGCTAAGGTCCTATGAGATTTCACCCATAATCTATAGATGTGCAACAACACCTACATGTGAAGGAGGATAAAATGTATGTGACAAAAAGTTCCTTTCCTTTCTCCCCCAGCTCCTTATATACTTCTCCAAGGCAAAATATCCCCAATAGACCTAGACGCATTTCATTCCATGGAGGGGCCAATAAAAATAAAAGTAACTTAAGTTACTTTTCCCCTTTAAGTCGTCATGGTCCAAAAGTGACCCTCAACACAAAATTAGAATATTAGAACCACGTGGCCCCTTCCCAATAGCTCCCAACATCCACAACCCCTTGGGTCTGACCATGGCTTGGACTTGACCTAGCCCTTAGGCCTTTGGCATAGGAAAATGGGACATTACATTCCTCCCTTCCCGAGAAATGCTTGACCCCAAGCATTATCCTGTCCTGCTATAGAAGCTGAATACCATGCCATAAGTTTCTCCACCTCACCTTGCCATCAACCAAGGATTGGTGTAATCCAAAGTAACCAAGAAACCCCATGCAGTCATCATGACCTCCATATGGTATCAAGAACAATGTTGTCCGTGAAGTAGAATGATACCCAAACCGACTCTCCACTGGTACCCGCACCGAAATTGCCAATCTGTCCAATTCCTGCCAATGCAAGGTCATCAACGTGTGATCACTCAGTGCCTCTCTAATCAAATCCTGGGTATGAAAGTTCACTCTGGATCCCGTAGAATCCCCTGAGTCCACCTATGAAACAACCTATATACGCACAAATGGTGCTAACTCTCCCACATGACATGAAATCGTGTGAGAGCAAGGATCCTCATAATGTATCTCAATGTGTCCCGTGGATGAAAGTCCTAAGACTCCAGTAGACAATCAACCGACAATATCAGCTCCACATAGTCCACCTCCTGCGTTGAATGTGAACCTACTGAATAACCATGAGTCAATTTCATCTCTCCACTGACTAACACGTGGGTGAAGTGCTCACCGAGCATAGAAGTAGTAAAATACATAGGAGTGTTATCCAATGTCGATTCAAAAAATGATGAACCCGTAGGCTTTGACTTGTCATAGTGACAAACCGTATATGCCTGTATAAAGTTGGGGATATCCTCCCTCAACCTATGCCATATGAACCTCTCTGACATGAACCTGTAGGTCTCATCGAAGCTCAAATGCCTAGTCATGGAAGGACAATGCACATGTCGCAATATCTCCATCCTCAACCATGAATTTGACACAAGGCTCAATCTTCCCTGATAGAAGATCATCTCATCCTCCAATCTGTAGCTGTCATCCTGTATGTGACCATCCAAAATCTCACAAGTGTGTCAGTTCTTGGAGTACTCAACAAGAAAATGAGGTCTCCAGTCTACCAAAACTTCAGATAACCAACATAATGATAAACTCGGATGATCTGAACCTGTAATCCCAATCTCAGTAACAGTCTCATGTGTAACATTGCTAGCCACACCCACATCCATCATACTCCACATCGATCCACAATAATAAAACTCCTCACCATGCCAAATCATCCTCTCCATCTCGTCACCAAACACCCTTGGTGCTCTTGCAGATACTCCCCTCAAAATCACATTCCTGCCCTGAACTTAAACTTCAGCTCTATCGTCTGAAAGTTAGTCCGAAACTCACCAAGAGAGTGAAGCCACTACACTCCCAGTACTATGTTGGTCACTCCCATACCAACAATGTGGAAATCATTAGTAACTGTATAGTTACCCATCGTGATGCTCACTTGGGGAACCCACCATGTGCACCTCAAAGACTCTCCATTGGCTACAACCCCGTTGAATCCCTCAAAATCCTCTGTCTGTAATCCTCACCTCTCAACTAATGAGGCATCAATACAGTTGTGGGTTGCCCCACTATCAATGAGTACCCCAACTTGTTGACCATGCATAACTCCTCTAATCCTACATGCCTTGTACATCAGAGTACTAGAAAATGTGGCTATAATCTCCTGAGGAAAAGTCTCCTCCTCTCGCCCTGCATCAACACAATCCAATGTAACCCCATCTTTATCATCTATCTCGTGAGTCTCAAACTCCTCACCTCTGTCACCCTCACTCTCCTCAAATACCTTAATGAATTGGGCCTTCCCTCTACCTCTGCAATCATGCCCTAGTACCCAAGGTGTGTGGCAATCGAAACATAGTTTCCTTCACCTCAACTCATCTCTGTCCTCTCGGAAATGATTGGCTTCTTAGCCACCTCCTGCCTTGGTGGAGGCTCCCTCTACTAAAGTTTTTTTGATCTAGATGGAGGTTCCCTTTGCTGAACACGAGGTGGAGCCCTTGGCTTTGGAGTGGATAACTCCAAGTCCCAAGCTTTCCTAATAGCCTCGTGCAAAGAAGAAGGCTCAAATGCCTTTACAAACCCAGTGAGAGCATCTGTCAAACTTGTTGCGAATAGTGAAATCAACTTAATCTCCATGACATTAGGTATCATGATGGATAATCTCTAAAAATATGTGATATACTGATCCAGGGATCAATTTGTCTCAAATGAGTCAACTCCCTGAAATACCTGTCAGGGTCCCTCCTATCAAATTTTCTCCCCAGTCTCTGTGCAAACTCTGCATAAGTAGTAATGTGTATGTGTCTCTATGTAATCAACCCATGATGCCACCAATCATGAGTGTCTCCCTCGAGATGTAAGATTGCAAAATTAATTGCATCTTCCTCACGCATAAGGTTCAAGTCAGAGTATGTCTTCAACTTCTGAATCCAAGACTGTGCAGTACACTTCTTAGAACCATCGAAGTGTGGAATGGAAATCTATCCCAATCTCCTCTGTAACTTTGGTACCTATATATGATGATCTCTCTTGGGTCTACTACTAATCTTCATTTTGCAATATTCCTAGTATGGTATGTTGTTACGAAAGCCCTCACTCAAGGTCTAGTATCTCTCCCAATAAGAATCCTCATCCAAAATATCTACTAGCTCATCTGTACTCAGAAATTTTTGGATCCTTCAAGAAAGAAGGTTCGTGAAGCCCCAAAGGCCTAGTAAAAAAATGGGGAGGCCGCTGCCTTGAATGTCCACTCTCACCTCTTTGACCCTGTTGTCCCATATTGCTATTTTCTCCTCTCATTATGACTGTTGTTATCCACAGTCCAATAGGCTGAAGATGATTAAAGAATATTCTCTTACCCTTTTTAGCAATCATAAAACCAACACTAGTACCTTGAGAGGTACTCTCCCTTCTTGCACCGGAGTCTCCAATGAAGAAATCATGCTTGCCAACACTTGTAATCCCAAAAGACACATTTGAATTCCTTCTTTTGCTTATGAAATCAGTCACAAAGTTTTCAAAATCAGAATTTATAGTTTTGGATAATTGCCACCTATTACCAGGATCCCATACCTTATAATGCCCATGAACCCTTGTATCATGTAAGGTCTTCCATATTTGCTTCTCTTGTATCTCCTCATAAAGAAGATCATCACTCTTTGTCTTCATGATTTGATGTACCAAATTCTTAGCATTCTTATCGACAATAGGCTGAATAACATCATGATAAAACTACTGTAATGATATAGGATGAAGATGATGAAATAAATTCGTGCTACTACTAACCTCCTTATAAAGAATATCATCAAAAGGTTCACCTTCTATTGCTGATTTAGAAACCTCCAAAACACCATCCCTTGGAGTATCCTCGTCAAGCTTGGTCTCCAAAATGACTTGACTTTTCTGCCACAAATCCTAAGCATTCTGGTCTACAATGGGCTGAAATTCTTCATAAATCAGCTTATCATGAGTTGTTAGTTTGGAAATTGCAACAACATGTAATTCCACACAAGTTTCCATGTGAGGCTCCTCCTCATGTGCCATCTACTCCATAGAGTCTTCTTTCGTGGGTGTAGAATTCCTTGCATCAATTTCCCTCATCGTTTCCTTGAACTCTTGTAAGTGTTGTCTTGCTTGAGTCACTATCAACCTAGCAGCTCTAGCTCTGCTATTTCGTTCTTCACACTTTTTAAGAGTTTCCATTACATCCTCTTTGCTTGCATATACAAATTTCTTCTCCTGAGCTGGAATAATTTCTCTAACAAGCAAAGTTTCACTAATGCAATTATTTTTCTCAATGGAAATCATACCTTTTGTCTAGAAGCTTCTTCTTCAAATGAGTTCTTTTGTAATTTAGGTACCGACATATGATGACCTCGCTTGGGCTTGCTACCAATCTTCATCATGCAATAATATGGAAATGACATATTATCTCTGAAACCCTTACTCAAAGATTGGTATTTCCTCCAACAAGAACCTCATCAATCACCTCTATTGGGTCTTTGTTTATTATTGTTCTCACCTTTTTCCTTACTTTCCCAAGAATTTTTTGATTCAAATTCTAAGTGAGCTGACTCAAATAAAGGTTAGTGGCTTCCTGTTGTTTCACCATGTTGGTGAACATTTCCTTCATAAAACCCACATTGAGATCTTTCCAAACTACCATATTTAACCCACACAGGCTGGAGGAACAACAACTCTGATACCACTGTAATATCCCTTATGGGATACTACTTAAAAATGCACAAAATATTGAAAATTTGTAGCCAAATAAAATACTAATTTTTGCAGATTTTTACAATAAGGACAATGGACTAAAGAAAATTAAAATCTCCCAAAATATCCACTTGAATTACATGAAAATTTAAAGAGAGCTTGATATTATTATAAAGGACATAATAACACTATTTTTAGAGTTTTACAGAAATTAAAATTCTTCTAGAAAAAGCACAACATGCCCCAGATAACTAGAAAACTTCAGAGGTTCGTAACTCTCCAAATACAAGAGCAAAAATTAAGGGTCTTTGGAAATAACATTAACAGGTATAGGAAATGACATTTCAACCTTTAGATCCAAAGGGGACCAACTGAAAACCCTCCAAATAAAGGCTGCAAGTCACCTAGCTGGGAAAAGGGTCGAAATTGATGAAGATGCCTTCAACGAGCTGTCATGCCCTGCCCAAATGGCTGCCATGAATCTGATCCGAAATCCCTCTGTTATCTTCCCCAAATGCCCCCAAAAATCCTCAAACCCTTCCTCTGAACCCTTTGTTATTATCTCTATGACACAACCCTGAAAGCGGCTCCAAAAATGACAGACTAGGGTAGATCTCTCACTACCGAAGAATGCCTTGCTAGCTAGGGATGGGTCTCTCACCACCGAAGCTAGTGTCCCCGTGGATTTCACCCACAAGCTGTAGATGCGCAATAGCAGCTACACATGAAGGAGGCTAAAATGTATGTGAAAAAAGTTCCTTTCCTTTCTCCCCAACTCCTTATATACTTCTCCAAGGAAAAAGAGCCCCAACATACCTTAGATGCATTTCATACCATGAAGGGGCCAATAAACATAAAAGTGACTTAATTTACTTTTCCCCTTTAAATTGCCATGGTTCAAAAGTGACCCTCAACACAAAATTAGAATATTAGAACCACGTGGCCCCTTCCCAATAGGTCCCAACATCCACAACCCCTTGGGTCTGACCATGGCTTGGACTCGACCTGACCCTTAGGCCTTTGACGCAGGAAAAGGGGACATTACAATTTGCTTATAACACCTATTTTCTTCAAGACCACTACCCCCACAAAAAGAGCATGAAAGGCTAGACTTACTCTTGGATTTAGAAGACTTCTTGAGTTTAGAGTTGTTTTCGTTGGGTTTAGGAGAATTTCAAGATGGAGAAGGGGTGGATTTGGTTTTCCCTTACCCTTAGGATTTGATGCAACTAATGCCTTTTGAGAGGTGTAAGACTCAAGGTTAGACTATTTGGATTCTTCCCTAGTAAGTCTTTCAAAAATATTTCTAAGTCGACATTTTAAATATGTCACCTAAGGCATCCATGCTAGAGAAAAAGGTAGAAGAAAATATTTGGAATTGTCCTCACAACTTGGATAGAATTAAGAAAACACAATCTTCATATTTATTATCTCTTCCAATCCCCTTCAACCGTGTCAACAAATTATTGAACTTCGTAATATTGTCTATAATTGATGGAAAATCTTATGGATTAAGATATGTGATCTCAATTTCAATTTGCATGGCTTTCATGTGATCCAATTTACCAAATAAACCCTCCAATTTCTCCCATATCTTGTAAGGAGAGTCACATTTTTCTAAATGAAACAAAAGAATATCACTTACATAAGTTCCTATCAAACCCATACACTCATCAAATTTGCATTGGTACTGAAAATTCTCATATTCTCTAGTAAACACTAGTTGTTTTGAAGAAGTTAAAGCCCACAATCCTTTCCACTTAATCATTGTTTCCATTCTTAGTTTCTATGTGTTGTAATTATGTGTTGTTAATGTCTCAACATGATCTAATACATAAGTAGATAAAGACACCATTCTAAAAAATCACCAAAAAAATGTAAGACCCAAGAAATGCAACATGACCAATGAGTGCGTGTTACAATATGACACTTTATAATTATAGTGCGTTTCTAAAAATAAATATTTCCAATGGAATGAACACGAAAAAAGCACTTCGCAAAAATGACACTAAAATACGAGTTGCCCAATCAAAAGATAAAAGGTTTACAAGTTATGCTCTGCTATTTATTTTAGTTGCCAATAAAACAAAATAAAATGCTCTTGCCTTCACCACACAAATAAAATGAAAGGGGGCTAGAGTTAAGAACCTATCATTAGGAATCACAAGCTTTAAGCCCTCATATGACCAGGGCTAAGGATTTGAATGTGTGTCACTAAAAATAACAGTCTACGGAATTGTGCACAACAATCCTTGGGGCCCCACCAAAAAGGAAAGAAACGTCTTTACGAAAACAACATGTCATACGCTAATCGAGAATGCTGCTATAAAGAAGAAAAAAATCACTTGGATCTCAAAAACCCAAACAAACCTAGAAATTGATTTTTGGGTTTTCTCTGATTGACACAGCTTTCCAAGACAAACTAGTCCGCATCTCTTCAACAAGAAAAAAACTTGAAAATTGACTGCCTCCAGAAATGGTCGAGTTTATAGTTGATCTTAGGAGTTTTCCACATTTCGAATCCAATGGAAGGATTTGTTTTGCATAAAAATGCATGCAACAACAAAATACGAAAAAATCCTCGAATATATGAATATATGAAAACAAAATGTTTACAAAACGAAACTTACAGACATATGTCAACAACAGTCTCTCTACTCGATACCACCAACATGAATGATAACCAGATCATACCAAGCCAAGAACTAAGATGGTAATCAAACACCACAATTAATAAGATAAAATTAATTCACCAGAATAACTTTAATAAAACCTTTGCAAACAAATGAGCAACAATATCATATATTATTATGGAACTCAATGAAATACAATGAGAACGAGCCTTGCTTATATAGACAAGGAATAACAATATAAGAACTAGTCAAAGTTGTAGATAAATCCATAAATCAAGAAAAGAACTAGTCATCAAATACATATTCAAGACCATAGATTTAGGAAATAACTAGACATCAAGGATTTAGTTAATACCATAGATCAAGGAAAGAACTATACCTAACAACTAGATAATACCCCTAATATTTAAATAAAATAAAAGAAATATCCACACACATAAGTGGGTGAGGATAAATAAAATAAAGGTAAATAAATTACCTAGGTGAACATGAGCTAAGGTAAATAACTACTCTAACATTTGTTGGGTTGAATGTGGGAGCTCTAAGCCTCCTCCCTAAGAATTGTAATGACATCGTTGCCTCTCCCTTAAGCTGTTATACTATGCATTTCTATGGAGTAATGAGGTTATATGTTTGTGTTAATTTTTATAACCTTGCATGTGTTTTACTGTCACCCCTTACCTCCCTTCATCAACAGGTGTTCTATACATACTCATGTGTTCATTTTAGGTTTAAGTAAGTTGTGTTTATCGGGAATGAAATGGTGCTCTATGTGAATATCCTTGGTCTCGTGATGCTTGTCCATCCCCTCCATTTCTCACCTCTCTCCATTTTAGGCATGAGAATCTTGTTTAGCACACCCCTTTCTTGGTGCTATCACCACCCCCTTAGTGTAGGATTTCCATTTCATGCACTTTCTCTCCATGTCCCATTGGAAGTGTTAGTGTAGGTTTAGATAGGTTCCCATTTTTCATTAGGAGTAGTGTATTAGTAGGATTAGGAAGAGGAAGTCGACCTTCTCCAGGTCCATCTCAAGCCCGTAGGTCCCATAGCTTAAGAGATGGTCCCATGTTAGCAAAAGTAGGGATCCATAACAAAAATCCCGTGGTGTTACTTTTTGCATTGACAAATACATTGTAAGCATGTGTATGAAACAAGTTTTTATATCATTTCATTCAAGTCATTCACTTTGTAAATATGTACAAGTAATTCTTAATGTGTTTTTAAAATTATTAGTCAATATTAATGTAACATAAATTTTATTAAAACAATTTTTTATAAAATTGTGTGAATATATATTTTAATCAACCTTGTTTGCATCATCTCCCAATATTCATTAATAGAATAAATTTGATTATTTAATTAATATTTACAATAATTTTTAAAATTTATGCAAAACATTTTTTCCTAACAAACATTCGTTTGTATTTATTTTTTAAATTTATATTTTACTATTTATATATGTATTTGAGGATAGTTTTTATATTTTAAAATTTTGTTCGTTCAAAATATTATGGTTGTTTATATTTATAATTTTAAAATATTTTTAATCGTTTTATTTTTATTGAGAAGTGCATTTAACAAGGCACTATATTACATAGATTTTCAACATCTCTACTCATATTTCGGAAGAAGTATATAATAGATTTACAATTACGAGTAAGCATACATCTAAGGAAGGGGCATCCACGCCATCAAAGTCACACAGGGCACAATTCTAGCCTCAATCATTTCAAATCTCGGTGTCGGGTATCTCTAGGCCTCGCACTCAAAAAGACTTGATCCCTAGTGAGCTTATTCCAAGCCAATCAACTTCACCAATAGACCAAGGGCCCTTCGATATAATTAATATAAAAAAAATTACAAAAAGAATCATAAATAGTAGAATAACATTCATTCCATTATTTTCAATCACGAGGAACAGTTAATCTAAGTGTCATAAGTAATGGAGTTTATTTCAATTCGACATCCATTTTATCATTTTCAATCACATTCATTCTATTATTTTTAAATACGAAGTATACCTATCTTATCACATATAAGAATTGATTTTATAATTTCTCAAAACAAAAATTGTAAATGTAAATGTTATACATATAAAATATGTACACTTTATTTTTGAAACATAAATGTTTTGGAATAAAAAAGTACAAATTTAAATGTTATAAATATAAAATATGTACACTTTATTACGCCAAAGGCGTTGTCTCAGTCAAAAGTTCAATCTCTCTCTAACATGCAAAGTTAAAATCAGTGGCTATGGTTATAGGGAATCGATCAAATAAATTTCCATGATCCACGTAATCTTCTTCGATCTTACTATGGAACCTACTTTATGGCATGTGTGAACTATCTATAAAACTGATTTATGGCGTGTGTTTTAAAATATAGGTGCCATATGGCCATGTGGTGGCCTCATGTATTTGACCATCAAAAACACGACCGCAAAAATGCAAAACATGCCCAGATGATACCGTGATATAAAATAACAAATTTCCTACATGTTTTCCATTTTTAGGCTCACCTTTGACTTGGATTCACCTGCATTTAAGAATATTGTAAAATGTTTGCAGCTTTTTTTAAGGCAGGGCCATCAAGTCAAGAAATGATATTTTATATTGTTGAATATTTGTAATCGAAATAATGTGACACTGTGTAGCTAGAGGGGATACAACTGCAATAATAAATACTAATAATAATAGATTTTGTAAATCATCCACATAAATGCCATGGTGGTGGAGCTCTAAGAATTGATGACTAGAAATAGGTAAATGTCCTGGAAGTGGCCAAAATGACTTTTTCATAGTTGTATTAGGTGAAGTAGTCAAGATGGATTTGTAATTATTTTTGTGTAGCAAAGGTGGTTGTTAAGTGCTGGTAGTGGCGAAGATCCCTTTTCACGGACCAATGTGTGGCATGTGAAGGGATAGGTAGTATAAATCTTCACACTTTCAAGTATGAAATTTGATGGGGTAATAGTGACTTGTGAAAGATACTCACATAACTATAAACCTAACCTCCCCACTTTGAAATTTGATAGAGGTGGTTTAACTTTTGACCTCATTAATAAACAATGACCTCATCAATAAAAAAACAATGATATGTTAGTATTAAAATGGCGTTGCGAGGGATCTTTCTGATAATGACAAGGGTTTCAACAATGGGGATAAAAATGGTGATGTCAAAAATAGACGTTGACCGAGATAAGAGATCCTTACGCTTTTAAATATTACATTAGAGATGGATTTTAAGTTTTGCAAAGCCACACACAAAGGCCATCTCTAGGAAGAAAGATTGAGGCAATTCAATTGCTTTTCTACTATGCAGATTTAGTTTTCAAGTAAACTGGAATGTGCAAGTATGGATCTCTAACATTGTTTAATTCTTATGTGTTTATTCACTGGAGAAAATTTAAATTAGTATTCACTTTTTTACACTTTATAATTGTATGTATAGCTTTTTTAATTTAAAATTCACCTTCATTAAAGATAATCCAATTTTCCTCAGGTATGCACAATTTCTCCCATGAATTTTGGGGTTGCAAAAAAAATACTCTTGGCTAAAAATTCCAAACATTTCATCTTTCATGAAAATTTTCAATCCATCATTTTTTTCAATAGTGAACATTTTGTTTATATTTCATTACAAATGTCTTTTCATGCCTTAGAAATGGGTTAGACAACAAATGATCTATGAAGACTTGCACCATTGATATTAAGTGCCATGATAAATAAACCAAATTATAATCTTCTAACCGATTGATTGAATTATAATCTTCAAACTAAAGCATTCCCTATTTATAATCTTAGATGAGATAAAGCATTGAAGGAGGACCCAAGAGCACATTTTTTTCTCTTTTTACAATGCCTCAAACATTAATTATGTCGATAATCATTTCCAGACATGATTTTTAGTGGTTGTGTTTGACATGCATTGGGGAAATGCACGGTCGAGTAGGATAAATGGATCAACAAATTTTTTTGTTGGTGGTCATTCATGAAAAATGTTGTTAAAACCGTTGATGAAGGAAACCATAATTTCTACCTTTATCACTAAATAAAAAATCTAATTAAAAATGTGCATGAAATTGACAATAGAAGGAACCATAACATAGAGTTTTGTATCATGCCTCAACAATGGACTAGGAAACAAAATATATATGAAGGCTTGCACCATTAATATAAATTACCATGATAAATAAACTAAATTATAATTTTCAAACCAATCAATTGAATGGGAAACCATAGTTTCTACCTTAATCACTAAATAAAAAACCAACTAAATTTTTCCATGAAATCGATGATAGAAGGAACCCTTAAGATATAGTTTCTATATCTAACACATGTAGAGTTTGGAAGTTAAACATATGCAAGTTCCCTATCTACAAGTGATGATGATGGAAACTTTTCAATGTGACCAACCAACCCACCTCTCCATGCAATACACCAATGAATTCCACTCAAATAATGATTAGTGTTTTCATATATTTGTCGAACAAGTTGGCAGAGTAATCATGATAAGAGTAGTATTAGGTCATGTGTTCAAACCTTGGTGATAAAATTTCTAGCTGTGGTTAATTTGATGCAAGAGTAGTCACCGTGAAAACCTTTCCTAATATAGATACATATGACAATACTTCAAATTTATCCGGTGTTAAGAACCTGAAATGTTAAGGATAAAGTCTTGGCTACAAATCCACAAGGTAAACTCTTACAAATGATACCTATTATTACCTAGGAGAGAATGGATAATGACATAAGATAATGGTCTATAAAGATGACACAAAACCACATGATCGGCCTTTTGTTTTGTGGTTATCAAATTCAACAACTGCAATGACTTGACTTGGGATGATGCATCCACTCCATGCATCCCTATCTCAAAAATACATTAGAACACAAAGAATATAATTCCCCTTAAATTGAAATGTGTTCTAACTACCTTCAAATCACAAGGGATGCCATTGTTGACAATAACTTGCTCCACCCCCATTTTCTCCAATTTAAACGATTGCCAAAAATAGTGTGTGGTTTGTATGTTCCTGGTCGTAACAAAGCAATGTTTCACATAGGTTTCCCCAACATTTTCCCCATCCTTGAACTTATCCTCCCTCAAACCACTTCTTTGTTTCCCTCCTCCCCGTGTAGTGTTTTTCTCCCTCAATTTTCACTTCTTTGACCCATCCCCTTCGGTTTTCACATCGCACCATTTTTTTGCATCTGATTTATGGTTTCTATCTTTTGATGACTAAACCTCATTCGACAACTGGTTTTGGCTGAAAAAAGTGCATGGAAATGACCTACACATTACTATTTAACTGAGAAAGAGTCATACAATCATAATCACTAAAAAATTATATATTGAAACACTTTCTTACTTTTACAAATATGTATAGCTTCACATATCTTATCCTTTAAAAAAATACTCAATCTTATAAATTACTTGTTTTCACATTCACCTAAAAATTTTGTAAAACAAGGTGAATTTGAATATGGTTGACAGTGAATGTGAAAACAAGGTGAATTTGAAGATGGTTGTTTGCACATTTCTTTCTTTCCTACATTTACTCAACCTTATAATTGAAAGGGAGAGAACCAAGGAGCAAGCATTGTGGTTGGGTTTTGAACGAGTAACCTTTTGAATATCCCACATTTTCTATTTTGACTCTTTAATCACAACTTGCACTCACATGAATGATGCAAGTGACATGAAGATAATAATGTCAAGCACAACTAACAATAATAATTTTGGTAAGAACTATTCCAGACATGAAATAGGCTTGGGTCATGTAGGTATTTAATTACCACCTTATTTATAACTTTTCATTCATGTATTTGTCTTATCTAAAAAATTGAACACCATCCAATTACAATCCTTGACTATGAGGCCTATATATAAATGAAATCAATAGGAATATTCATTTTTCTTGTTTTCTTCAATCACATTTCAAGTACTTTCCTTTAAACAACAAACATAAATAGTTATTCGTCCCTAATGTTACAACACACTATGCCGCCACCCACCGTACTAGTTTTAACTTCTATTCCACTCTCTCTTCCTCCATATAACTGACAAATCAAATACCTTAACTAACACAACTACGCTTCTTCTTTTCCTTCCCTTTTCCACAAATATTTCTTTCATCGCATCCCTTCAACATTCACATCGATCGCTATGCGTGCGATTGCTAGTAAATAAATGAGAGGGAATTTTACAATGATAACAAGGTGAGAAAGTCAATGATATCATAAATGTGAAAGGAATAACTATAGATGACATTATTTAAATACTAGCAATTGCAAATGAATTGCGTTAAATTACGCCGGAGAGGGATTGAGTTTTTGTATGCAATATAGTTTGGATACAAAGTGAAGGTGAATTGTATTTGTATTGCATTACAAGTGGGGTTTGCGTATATATATGTACAACTCTTAACTTATTTAATGTCGGAGATTACTAATGGATCCTAGATCGTGGTACTCGTATTGTGAGCATGATGGGGGAAGGAGTATGCACATGCCTTGTACGTGTGCCAATTCTGTGTTGCAAAGTCTTTTCTCCTCCTCCTTGCGTGCTTTTACGTTCTTTGTATATCTCATTCTTGCGTAGCGTTCAAACGTAAAAGCTGGTAGGATTTGTAGATCGTTGATGGCACGAACTCTTGACATTGCTGTGAATGTTAGTCCTTGACGGTCAACATTTTTGATGTCTACTGTGGGCTTGTCAAGAGTTAGGCCTTGTGATTTGTGGATGGTGAGGCCCCAAGACATTTTTAGTGGGATTTGGTGACGATTTCCATGTGTGACAGGAGGTAGGGGAAAGTGGGTTGGGTTGAGTATGTCCCATGGGGGCCCTTGGTAGTGTTTGAAGTTGACAACAACAAAGGATGACAAGTCTGGTGGTTGTGTTTCTGGGTTGTACACGACATCTGTCACTTGCCCGAGTGCACCATTAACCAATCCTGAGCTAACCCATAGGTTAGATGTCAACATGACCTCTTGTCTAGTGCATAGGAAAACTACTGGGTCTAGTTGAGTGTCATTGATGTTTGAGTCAGAGTTATGTTTGCTTTGTTCTGCGATGCTCATTGCAATTGGTACGTGTAAGGATTTTAGCATTTGTTTATTGTTCTTGTTTGCTAGGTCCTTTGTTACAAATAGGTGCTTCTCAGTCATGAACATGGATTTCTCTCGAGGTAGACATGCACGACTTTGACGTGACATGAGAAGAGACCAATCCTTAACGGTTTTCTGCATTTCTGATGTTGGTCAACATTTCTCTAAATTCAAGTTGTGTCGAGTTTATTCCTTGTTGCCTAAAGTTTGTGTCCAAGGTGATCACGGTATCAAAATCATGCCAAAGGGAGCTTCCTACTTTGTTTCCTGCATATAATGGTACATCGTTGACCGAGGGAGCTGGCCTAAGTCACCCACCAAAATCATTGAACAATTACCGAATGTGTGGTTACTATGTTGGGGGAATGCCTCACAAAGTCTTTTGTTGATGTTGTGTAACATTGTAGGACCTATAAAGCTCATTTCATCTATGAGTATGTAATGTACGGCACTCATACGCTCTTGAAAGATTGCTAGGGCTTGGCCTTCAAGAGGTTTCATGTCGGATATGGGTATTCGGAGGGAAGAATGTATAGTAGATGATTTTATATTGAATGCAGCAATACCTGTTGGGGCTAGTACAAGGAGGGAAGATTTTAATTTGCCAGCCATATTTTCAAGCCAATATTCTATGCATTGTATGAGGTATGATTTTCCTGTACCAGCAGTTCCCTGAATGATCATCTTCAATGGTGGGTGTTCCCCTTGTTGAGTTGCATGGGAAAGCACAATTGAGTATGCAAGGTGTTGTTTTGATGATAGCTGCAGAGCGTCTAATTGGGTAGGTGGAGTAACAACTGGTGGTGAATTTTCAGTGTGGGAAATGTCTATGAATTTAGGTGCACTTATTTGTAAGGCAACAAGGATTGAATGAACCTTCCAATCGTGGTTAATGTCAAAGTCACGAGGCCTATCATGTCTACATCATCAATTGTTGTATTGAGTGTTGGGTGCATGCGTGATATATGCTCCCATTCAAATAGTTTTGCATGCAGCGGATTAGATCCCTGCGAGTCATTGTCATCACTACTTGTCCCAGTTGCAGTTTCTTCTAGAGTAGTGGCTCTATTAACATGTAAAGGGACGTAAGAGTTTTTCAATTTTTCCCATTGGTTAGTTATTTCAGATGTAGAGATGCCAATGTCTGTTTGGATATGTCGAAAGGGTTTATAAAGCAGAAGCTCTGTCCAGCAAAAATCCTCATAGTGTATCACATCTGGGGTGGGGACATCACTGTATCGGGGAATACGCGGACGACAACAGGGGTTCTTCTTTGTAGCCATTGAGTAACTTTCCTTTGGCTGTTGTAGGACCAGGAACGAGCAGCTTCAAAGAGGGAGGTGTTCTCTAATTGTGAAGGGCATTTTATGTATGCATCTATGAATGAAGGGAATTGGAATGTGTTTCCTAGGTCTGTGAGGACACGTTTGAATACCTGCTTACCGACGGATAGGGTAATAAATGTTTGACTACAACTGGAAAGGGGGAGTTTTTGTAACATGTGGCATGTTTCTTGTGCACCAATGTCCCGGTCGACAATAGTTTCAGAGAGGAATTTGTTGTAGGCCGTCTTTGCAGGGTGATCGATGCTAACTTCATTAGATATCCTTGTCAACATGTGATGGTAGCTTTCTGATTTCTTCTCTGCCTTGGCTGCATATTTTGCAATGTATTGTAAGACCGCATGTCATGACACAATGGGCTGGCAGTCAACATTGGCTTGCCATAGTGCTAGCATGTCTGAGTTGTGTATGTTGACCCGTGCATCATTGCGTGTAGGGGTGTACTTTTTTACTAGTTTCATCTAAGCCTGGCTCGAATACTCTTGGAGTGGCCAAGGGGCTTTATATCTACATTGAAGTGTCCCATTTTTTTTTCTCAAGCAGGTTGCCTCACTACATTTTGTGTGGCGTTGCACGCGGTTCAACAAGTTTTCATAGTCAGCTACTGGGTTGTCTGTAAGTATCCCGTATGTGTCTAACAAGCACGGGTCATCTTCCTGCGAACGATGTATCCCAGGTTTTCCACTCTCAGGGCCCCTTGGATTCCATGCAGTTACTAATTGGTCGAAGTAAGTCTTTGCCGCATCAAGTTCATGGGGGTTGTCCCAGTTTAGGACCTCCATGTTTGGTGCATTTGGAAGCCATATAAATCCGTGGATATGAGCCGAGCCTCGGTGTTGCCATTCGTACCTGTATTTTGCACAAAGAGGATCCAACTTGGTAAATGGGGTAGGTGGGGTATTGTATTAAAATCTAAGTGGTAGTGAGCTCACCTGTACCAGTAGTCAGTGCAATGCATTTTTTTTGAAGCACCTCCTCGCAAAATATTGTAAATCTTTTTTCCATGTATGCAGAGATGATATGGGGGTGCATGTTCAAGTTCACGTTTCTCCACTGCTGGCTAGTTTTTGAGGGTGGTGTCGGGGTTCCTGGCATTGCTTTGTGCAAATCTGGCCATTTAGTATCTGCTGCACTTAAAGTGAAGAAAAGTGTAGGGCTTTCTAGTTGGGTTATCATATCTGTGAGTTCATGTCTGCGCTTGCACCAAAATGATTTAGTTCCTCACAAATTGGACCCAAAGCGCATTAGTTGCTCTGCAATGTGGGTGTCTGGGTAGTGTGCAAGTTGCTGGTGTAACATCGAAACCGTGGTAGGCAAGTTGTCGCCTATATTTTTTTGTGTGAAAATAATAGATGTTGATTGGCTTCTGTGGCGCAACATAATGTTGAGAATGAAGTAACGAAAGCGCGGATGGCTTCCAAATTTGTTATCATGGTAACATAGTAGGTGTAATGCGTATTCATGCATGTGAACCCTTTTGATGCGTGCTTGGTGGAACAATGCAACCCCTGTAGGGAACAATGTTGGAAAAGCCATAGATAGCAAACCCTCAGTGTCGTATTCACTGACTACGGATGAACCAATGTGTGGCCACTCAATTGACTGTAGCGGAGTTTGTTTTCTGCCTTCGATGAAATTTGTTATTTGGTCAACTTCTGAAGTGGCTGGAGGGAGGGAGGACACAAAAGATGATGGCTGCCTGCTCATGGGTATTTGGTGGGGAACTTGGGGGAAGCTCTGCTTCTGATTTTGCTTCAGCATTGTCTGCGATAGTTGAATTGAAGTGTGGTAGGGAAGTAGATATATCAGTACTGTGAGGTGGTAGGGAATGCAATGCAGGGTGGTCTAGGACAACATCCTTGTAGTAAGGGTCATGAGCTATTTTGAATTGCAATGCAGCCAAAACACGAGATCTACTTACAAAGCAGTCGTAAGCTTTATTTGTTGCTCCGATTCTTCGGATGATTAAGATGTCCAAGTCTTCGACGCACGAGGCAAGTGTTTAGTTATGGATGAAACATCTTGGGGGAAGCATATGGTGTGGCCCCTATATTTGTATTGGCCACCTATAGCGTGAGTCACTTGCAATATTGGGTTGACCCTTGCTATCAACATTTCCTCAACTTGTGTAAGTGAAGATAACACCTTAGGTTGTGGGCCTGGGTCCATGTTATTCCAACTTGAGAAGCGGTGATCATCCTTTTCAACAATGCATCTGTGATAGGTATTGGCACCTTTGTAAACCCTTGTACATAGCCCAACATATAATTCATTACAACATGAACATGTGTTTGGAGGTGGGAGGTGATCTAATCTTTGGTGGAATTGGCATTGTGTATCTTGGAGTGAATGCGTATTTGGTGTGTGATCTTCGAGTAGGTTGACATGGTTGGCTATATAGACTGCACCCTGTGTGTTCAAATTTTGTCGTTTCATGCAAGCTATATGGCGACGATGCTCATTGAGGTTGTTTTTGTTGGCTGCATACCTCAACCGAGCCTTTGCATTTTTCTCAGTCCGTGTTAGGCCTGCAAAAATGAGTTAAAAAGGTAACAGTAATTAGGTATAGAACGTAGTTAATGCATGCAAAAAAGAAAAGTTCTTTTGTTTGATTGGAGTGAAGTGTAACAATGTATGTCTAAATATCATTTTTTTGTTTAATAATGTCGACAGTGTTTGCATTGCTAGTATAAAGTGACTTTGATTGCACCCGAATATGTGTATTATAAAGACATATTAAGAACACAGAGTGATATATAAATATAGGAAAACTTGAGCACAACATGCATTAATATTAAAGGTTATATAACTTATGAATGCAAAAACCTATATGTGGAGTAGGTGGTATGGTAAGTATGTATTTGTAAGTTCCTAACATTGTGTGGGTACAGTATAATATGTTTTCTGAGGTAGTGCAGGATCTTTTTCATCAATACATAGTTAAGGGGATGCGAGGAATGCATCTAGTGGGGATTCCTGCATGCTTTGGAAGTCATGTCCTTAACTGCAGCGACAACAGTGCACTGGGCTTTCTCTTCTGACCTGTAGACCTCTAGCTTCGTGGATATTGTGAACATGTAGCGGTGGAACAGAATTGGCTTAACAATAGGCCAAAACTTGTCAGGTGTTGGTGCAAGAAGTTGTAGCTCTTGTGCTGATATACCCATGATTGATGTAGCAACCTCATCAAAAGCAGTTACCCATGTTGTTGATGTGCCATCCTCAATGATGAAGTGTAATGCATATTTGTAGTCACAATGAGAGACATCGTGCTTGCATTTTTGGCAATACCAAGAGGAGTTTGCAGTTAGATCAAGTTTTTTCTTGCATTGTTGGTTGTTAACAATTGATGTGCATGCTGGATAGCTAAAGGAGGACATATTAATGTGTATAATTGTTGCTGCGGTGGAGAAGGTGAGTGGTTTACCTAGCTGCGAGGAGGATTTCATGCCTGCGATATCGGTTTTCTCAAATTTTCCAATACTCACTGAAGGGTATGCAGTTGTAGAGGCGAGCGAAGTAAACCATGCACGCAGTGCATGAGCCTCAGTTATATCAGGATCTATGAAGATTTGTGTATTAGGGCCTGTGGCTAATGTTGTTCCTTTGAAAGTTGTAGTTTTTGCTCTCTTAATTGCAAGAACTGGTCTGATTGATGTCTGTGTAGCACATAGTTCACTTAGAAGTTTTCCCTCATTGTCACTAAAAGCACCCCATAATGTTGCCTCAATACATAGTGCCGAGTTATCACTTAGTACGACTGTGCGTTTGTGGTTGAAAGTACTATCACTTTTCCTGATAGTGGAGGGGGTAGTAATGGATAGTGCAATAGCTAGTAGGTCAATGGTGGATTTGGTGGGGAGGAGTTGATTTCTGCTATTGTTTTGAAGTGGAAAAGATATTGCGGTATGTTTACGGACTGGTTTGTACTAAGCTTTACAGAGGAGTCCAAGTCTAGGATGATGTCCCAAGGAGTTGTGGAGTTGTTGTAATATTTTTTTGCAGTCCGCAAGGTGCCTCCTTTGATTGTGTATGTTTTACCTAGTTGTATTTGGTTGTAGTAAGAAGTTGCAGCTAGGTCAAAAGAAGTCACCACTATATCTGAACTGCTTTTGTCGATAATGTCGAAGCTGAAAACCTGCCCTGTGCGTTTGTCCGTGTTATAGTTGTTTAGGTTGCCTTTTTTGATGACCCTGCCTTCAATAGTCCAAACGCTTTGGTAAGGATTTAATGATTTAATTGGCGTGAGTTGCATGCAGTGTACGGTGATGCCTTCATGAGTAGTCGGCGCCAAAGTATCTGTGCGGGATGTTGGCATGTGTACGGCCAGTTGGGGAGGCACAACGTTGGGGGCAATGGAGTTTGCGATGATGCTGGTGGTTCCTAAACAATAAAATAAAATGGAAATGAATTAGAAAATGGGGTAACGTAAAGTATGAGGGAGCATGCGCTAAACCATAAAGTGGGGAAACCAAGTTATGGCCCACGTAAAGTGTTTTTTTAGAGAATAAGCACGTAAAGATATGTACAGTGGGGAAGATGTTTATATAACACAACAGTTTCCATGCTCATTCAAAGTAAAGTACGAAACATATGTACAACAACTATAATGTATATATCGTGATTGGAATTATACAAAACTTCTGACGACGGTTTCAAAATGGAACATGTACACCATATTTATGCAAGTATAGGTTTATCAAGTTAGTCCTTCAAAAAGAGGTTACTGTGGGGTAGGATAAAAGAGGTGGGCATATGTATGAGCAGTGAAAAGTCGTAGTAGGGGTGAGGTAGGGACTAAAATTATAGGGACGCAAGATAAGCTTTGAATGTATCTCTAATGGAGTGTTCCTCGCCACCAGAGTAGTACTGGTCATAGCTGAGCGAACAAAGGAAAGTGTATAATGCGTCAAGCCTAAGGTATGTTGCATCTACCTTGTGCATCATGTCTAAGACAGTGGTTAAATCACTATCGAGAATCATTGCTGATGGGATGAGGGACTCTGATATCCTACCAGAAATGGTTGAGCATGTAGCTGCAACAGAAGTAGCCAAAGAATGGACAGAAGTTGCAAGCGGTGGTTGGACACTTTGTATTGAGCTTTCGTTGGTGGCTGCTGGGTTGCATATGACTGAGGGGTCCCATTTGAAGCTACCAGTTCAATAGGAGGGCTCCCGACAATGGCACCAGAGGTATCATCAGATATTGTGATAATGGATGGACTTCCACTTGGAGTGGCCATAATACCTGGAAAAAGCAACCAACTTTGTTTAGTATAAATTTAGCTTCTACTGACAAGTACAGAAATACATATACATATATATGTCACGGATAATGGTTAGGCCAAAGACAGAACCATGATATTTAGTGAATGTCATGCAATTGAGATGGAGATGTAGTTAAAACAACATTCCAAAAGGAAAAATGATCTGTACATTCCTTTCAGTTAGAGAAGTGCTGAAGAATTCTAAACATTGCAAAAAACATTGGCTCGCTGAAACTGAAATTGCAACTACATCCATAATTCATATATCAATGATCATTTGAAACCTAACCCATGGATTGGTATTTGAAGATTACTTCTTTCGAGTTCCTATCAGTCAAGTACTCTGGCCTCTGTAGTTTCATTTGATTTTGGGTATTGTTTAAAAGACATTGAAGCAAAAAGTCAGTTAAGTACTTTGGCTTCAATATTTTCGTGTTGTGCAATTTAAAAAATAGCACAAAGCTGAAGCAGCAACAGAAGAATTTGAGAAGAATAGAGCATTTGCCAAAGGAGAAGACAACAGTTCTGGAAAATAGAGCACAGAAGAACAAAGTCATAAGCAATGAAATAAGATAAGTAGAAGAAAAACACAGCAGTAGTTGTTAGATCATAGTCGCAAAGATATGGAGAAGATTAAAGAGAGCTCAATATATCCTCTGCAGGAAATACGTGGAAAGATTGTGCATGCAAATGGAAAAAGATGTCCCATGTACACTCGCCCAAAGTTTTATAAGTTGGCCATATCCCTTGTTACTGTACAGAATGAGATACACATAAGAATACATAGTAAATAAGCATAAATTTATTTATAAATAGGGAGAAATAATGAAAATATCACAAAAGTAATTAAGAATGCATCATTACAGACTAAAGAGATACCTAAATCGAATAATATATTCATTCATTCATTTAAATGTCTATAGATTAGAAATTAATATCTTACAAGAAAGATCAACTTATGAATCAGAAATGACAATAAGCAGGATGATGATATTTCAACTGCGCATTCTATAGTCTCCTAGCCGCATAGCATTTTATGTTGTAAGTTGTGATTGTGCTGATGAAAAACACAGCAGTAGCTGTTAGTACCACCTACTCATGCAAAAATTACAGAGCACGTAGCATGAAAGGCTTGTTCTCCATGGTAGCAACATATCCATAAAAGTCTGTCCAAGTCTTTACTAGAGTTTCACCAATGGTGCAATCTTCATCCAAAAGGGTTTTTACAACATAGCTCACAATTGCACCAGCAACTGCCTGAGCCATTACTAACACTAAAAAAACTTATGACCCAATAAAACTTATACTCTGAACTCGACACTAGGGAGAGCAGAGAACATCTAATGCAAAATGAGTATCAATCTTTTCTTATATAGACGCTTTTCACGCATAAAAACAGCAGGCCGGTGGGAGCCAAAGAAAAAGGTCTCATCCGGAAGAAGTTGGCATAGCAACAATGGCATAGCAACAAAACAATAATTTGCAAACCTGTTATATCTCTGAACTGTGGCGTATATGAGGCGAGAGGGTGTTGCAAGCGCTGGCTATAACAATCAAGCGGAGATGGTGCAGGATGTAAATTTAAAAATGCAGGGGTGTATTTATAGAGAGAGATAGTTTAAGCAGGCCTGTAAGAGGAGGACAACAGGTAGATAGCAATGACCGACTCTATAAGAAATGCAATTACTGCTCTAAATATCGCACCAGCTGTATGTATTGCCTGTTTGTTGACTGTTTTCTTACATCAGCTATGCACTGTTACAAAATTGCACGTATATTTCATTTACAAGCTTTTATTTGCCTGATGCATACACAGTGTGCAGTTTCCAACTGTAGTTATTGCGAAGTGGTGGACTGAAGATTGATATGATATAGTGCATTTTTGAATTGGCGGGACAGATGTGACTGTGTATTTATGCTCAGTGGTACCCAGGCAGAGTCCACCGACCCTGAACATAGCCATCACCATACCACCTCCAAATGTTGGTTTGTTCTGAAAATTGTGCGAGTACTTCATCTGATTGTAACGAGATGGACACATGGACAGTTTTATTGTGAGGTGACAGTTTTCCTTTGCGGATGATATGAATTGCTAAATGCCAAGTAGTGAAATTACTTGACAGTATGTCCTTTTGAAACAAGGGCAGCATGCTGCGAAGTATTACCCCTCTCCAATTTACTTTAAGGATTGAATTCAGTCGGAAATATCATCTTTGTTTATAGTTAATTGGATTTGTATTTTAGTAGTGGTATAACAACAGTGTTTCAGGCAAATAAGACAGCAAAGTGGATAGCCGGAAAGGTTAAGCCGGAAAATGTTGCCGGAATTTGACACTTTCCAGCAAAGCCTTCTTCAAAGTAAACGCCTTCCGGAAAATAATTTATGTAAAAATTGTATCTTAAATACAAAACAAATACAAAACAACAAAAATATAGAGCGGAGCAATGAGGAGCTTAGAAGAAGTAACAAAATATCCAATGTTTAACATTGATATTTTGATTTTTATTGTTTGACTTAATAATTAATATATTCAATCCAATTTTTTTAAATTGGTGAGTTATTATCTTTGGAAAGAATACCCTAGCATGGTTGCCTCCATCTAATTCTGAAATCCATCAAAATCAATGGCTTAAAATTTTTCATCGAATATGCGTTGAAATCGGATGATCGCTATGACATTGCATGAAGATAACACTTCATGTCAATACTCTCTACTAAACCCTACAATGTGTGTTGAATCCTACAAATCCATTGTGAGGTTTGGAGAAATAGATAACGGATTTTGCAAATCCACCACCGGAGTTTGGAAAAAGGGACAACTTGATTCAATAATTTTTAACGATAGCCATCTCTCCTAAAAAAAAGAATTCCCGAGATCCACTTACTGCGCAAAAAAAAATATGCGGCTTAAAATCCTAATTTGCAGCCCCCATGGGAAGGAAGGGCCAGACCAGGATGAGGAAAGGAGGTCGATAAAAGAACATTTATGGGTGTGGTGTTTACAGAAGACAAAAGAGAAAACTCCTGCTTCGTGGCTTTGCAGAATTGCTGCGCAGATTTCCTGTGGTACATGTTTTATTTTTATTAAAGACCAAGTAATCCGTTGAAATCAGAGCCAAATTGCAGTGTAGAAGTGCAAAATTGTGACTACAATGTGCTGCCTAATTACCTAATCCAACATTGTACGCTTTAGGTTAACCTATTTGCAATCAATTCCAGTGTAAATTAGACATACTTGGAGGGACCGTATGAATAAGTATAAAATGTGAGCCTGAAATAAAAAAAATATTCTATAAATTATTAAACAAGGTAAACTTAAATGATAAATCATCAATATTTTCACAGCCGAGCCACAGGTAGAAATCCCCAGTGAAATGTTAAGTGTCGAAATTGGTTAAAATACAACATCCCAATAGACAATGTTGGATAAACATACTTAAACCATTGCAGTGCGAATGTGCAGAATCATGACTATAACGTGTGCCCTAAAATCTCAGCACTACAGACTATACCTAATTAAATGATAGTCCACTTCAATTCAGCCTATTCCAGTAAATTGGCATGTAAATTTGAAGACTAAACCTCAGAATAAACATAAATTTCCAGTTTCAAAATAGCGCAAGACCACGACATGACAGAGACAAGTAGCAGAAACAGGAGAGGACACTAGGTATTAATGTAACAAATAAATGTGCAAAAACTATAGACATGGTTAATTTGTTTGTCATTTCATTGGTGGAATTTGTTATCCTCATTGCCGATTTCTATTTTCCCATGGGAAAATTTCTGTTTCATTGGTTCTTGATGCGGTGAATGGTGTTGTCCATACATTACCCACTTGGCAGCCTGCATGCACGCTTATGTGGATGGTGGTGTAGATGAGCGGTTGCGGGTGCGGGATATCCATGGCGGATGTTTTCCTTTTGTATTCATCATGGTTTCTGTTAGTGTGAGTTATCCTATGTGTCCTCCTCTCATGTTGGAGGGTCATCTCACATGGGTTAGGTTTAGGGTTTCATATGTGTCATGCACTAGGGTTACTCAGCACCCTATATGTACCCCTTTTCTATTCATTTATGAGCATGCCAAGACACTCATTTGTCTTTCCTTTATGCAAGCCTTGTTTTTGTTGAGCAAGTTCTTCCATTACTGATCAATTTTTCCTTGCTATTGTTGGAGCTTTCACGATTCCGTTGGAGTGTAACTACTTCGTGGTGCCTCATTTCTGATTCGATTCTCGCAAACTCTTTTCATGGTATCAGAGTTGAGATTGGGTAAACGTGCACTCGATTTATTTTTTGTTGCTATTACTCTTACTTGATTTCGTTATTTTACTCTACATGCAAGTCTTTTGATCACTATTTTCTGGAAATTATCTTGCTAATATCTCTAACAAGCTTTCTCGGAAAGTTTTTTGTGTTTTTTTCTTGTGCATGTTGTCTGTGGTTGCAGGATCCTTGAGTTCTTCAGTCGTGGTTGCTCATCAACGAACTGCTGTCCCTCTGACCATTTTGGACTGTTCAAACTGCCATCACTATTCATTCACGTGTGGCCTGCATTTTTTCTTCATTCCAGGCATTTTGTGGACTCTTCCGGCATTTTCTTGGACCTTCTAGGCGTTTTTTTGATTGCACAGGTGTTTTTAATCATCTGCCACGTTTTTTTTGCTTCACAGGGTTGTAAATTGCCTCTACCACACCAAAAACGCCTCTACCACACCAAAAACGGCTTGAAAACCCTAATCACCGTGTTTTTTTGCTTCTCCCATGCGGCCGTGCATCTTATCTCTCCCGTGTGGCTTGGTCAGACGTGGAAATAATTTTTCTCAAAGTTTTTTGGTGAATTAAAGCTAAAACACAGCCTTTTTGGCGCGGCGCCGCCTATAACTGCAACTCCATTCGCAGCAGCCGAATACTCTCCAAAACGGTGCATTTTTCATTGTCTTTTTCCAAAGGTACAGTCGGTTGGTAAGTTTCTTTTACCTTCCTTTTTTTTATCTCAAAAATCCTTGCTTTTTAACAAAAACGGCGTCATTTTTTCCTCTGCTTGTTTTTTTAAAGCAAATCAACTTTTTTAGTAAGTTTTTTAAAGTTTTCTAACTTCATCTTGTTTCTTTAATATATGTTAAGTTTCTAAAATCAAATTAGAAATTTGTTTTTTAATTAGAAGTTTCTTCAAATATTTAAAAGGTCTAAATTAAAATTCTAATCCTTTTTTTAATCCTTTTTAGATCTTAATTATTCCTTGAAATTAATTAGATTTAATCTATCTTATTATTAATTTCACATTATTTAAGCAATATTTATTTTGGCATTATAATTTGGCCTTTGGCTTGTTGTCTTTTTAAACCTTCCGTCGAGTGCCGAAGACGAAGGGTGAGGTCTGGGATTGGCAGGTGGCTAATCCCCCCTCGCAATACAAACAAACCCTATCTCAAATTCCATGCCATTTCCAACGAGCATACATATGACACCCTTTGCATGCATTTAGGGCAATTTTTAAATCCGTTTGCAGGCTTATTGGTTTTTTCTCATCAAATTGCGAGAATTGGTTTTTGCTATAAATTTTGACTCGTTGCTCCATTTTGAGCACTTCTTTTGTCAAAATTGCATGTTTTTTCACACTCTAGATGATGGGATCATTAACTTTGTAAATGCACTAATTTTATAAAGTGCCACATTCAGGGGGTGTCTTTTTGCTTAATTCAGCTCATTCTTTTGAGCTTTGTTCAATTCCTTTTTTTTGTGGACTTGTGGCGCATCTCGCCACGATCTTACGACAAAGGATTCTTTCGTGCGATGTGAGACGCTTTTTCTCATCACCGGGTTGGCTTTCACCTCTTTTCTATTTTTTGCTTGTGGTTGTTTACGGTGTTCGTCTTTTGTTGCGCTCCATGAAACACATTGCGGTCTCCCCTCTCGCGCGTTATTACGCTAATTGCAAGACGAGTTACCAAGTGTTTCAAACCGCACGCACATAACCGATTGTAATCAATGCACTAAACTAAAGTGCTTTGAAAGCGGGGGGTTGTTATTGTCTTGGGTGGTTGTGTTTCTTTTCTGCATTTCTTTCTCTCTCTCTCTCTCACTATGGATGCACTTTCAATTCATTTGCTTACGCCATTCAAATTTTTTGAATGGAGATCGAAAATAATAATGAAACTAAGGGGTAAAGGGTTATACCACATCACCATGGGAACTGAGACTGAACCAGATGACGAACCTGAAAAATATAAGTGGTTAAACCGTAGTGATGAAGCTTTAGGTCTTCTCTGCATGTCCATTTCTCCTGACTTGCTCTTCCACATTGAGGCATCTGAAACACCTACATCTGCGTGGAAAATGTTGGATGCGATGTTTGGACAACTAGATGACATGAGAGCACATGAGTTGGAAAATGAACTACTAGGGTTAAATCCTAGTGACTTTGAAAACCTACAAGCCTTCTTCTCGAAATTTGTCCACATTAGATTATTGTTAAAAGGATGTCAAGTAGAAAAGAAATATTCTCAACTGATCTTATCGATTCTCTCTAAACTAGGTCCCGAATACTCTGTCTTTGTGTCAACTTTCTACGCTACAAAAGTTGCTTTGGGCGATACTTGGATGATGCCCTCCTTTGACTATTTTTCATCCCAACTCATTTGAGAACATGACAAACTCATTCAAATGGGGTCTCTCAAGTCCAAGTCACATGCCCTTGTAGCAAGTACTAGCAAGGGAAAGAAGATTGAAAAGAAGAAAGAAACTAAGGATCAACCTAAGAAAGAAACCAAGATCAAACCTAAAAATGACACAAACACTTCGACTTCTGAGCCTAGAGCGCAGAAAAGCAAGTATTTGTGTTCCTATTGCAAGAAGACTGGTCACGACGAGCAACACTGTTTTAAGAAATAGATTGATCACTTATCTCATTTACTTGAGAAAAATAAAATAAGTGTTCCTGAATCAATAAAACAAAGTGCTCCGAAGGCCGAGTCTTCTGCTGCAAAAGGTGCTAGAAATGATAAGAAGAAAGGAAAGGCCCTTGTAGCCAAAGTTTCTCCTTCATCGACATGGATTATAGATTCCGGTGCCTCGCACCACATGGGTTCTTCGCATGTTGAGTTTTCCAACATCAAACCTTGTGGAATGTCCCAAATCACGATGGGTAATGACACGACAGTGTCGGTTTCTGGTAGTGGATCGGTAGAGATGGATGGGGAACATTTAACCAAGTGTTGAGTGTTCCTAATCTCTCTACCAATCTCCTATCGGTTTACCAAATTACTCACCTTGGTGAAGGAATGCAAGTGGAATTTGGTCCTAACTCGGTGATTATTCGTGAGCTTAACAATGACACTACAGTGGCTAAGGGAAAGGCAGATCACCGTTCACGGTTGTACACCTTCTCCCACTTTACTTCTGATTCTACGCCCACTACCTTGCTCACTCATGCAAATGAGGTTAGTAAGCTATGACATGAGCGTTTTGGACATCTAAACTATCATTACCTTGAATAATTGAGTCAAAACGAAATGGTCAACGGGTTGCCTTGCGTCAAGTTTTCTAAGGGTCTTTGTGAGGGTTGTACCCTTGGAAAGCATCCTAAAAAGAACTTTGACAAAGGAAAATCCTGGAGAGCCACTCGTCCTTTGGATCTTGTTCACAGCGATGTTTTACGGTCCATTTCCTTCTCCTTCGTTTACTAGAGCCCTTTATGTGCTAACCTTCATTGATGACTATTCGTGATATACTTGGGTATATTTTCTTAAGCTTGAGTCTAAAGTCTTTGAACATTTTCAGACTTTAAGGCTCTTGCTGAGAAATAGGCAAAACGGTCTATCAAGGATCTTCGAACCGACAATGGAGGTAAATATGTAAACAATAGCTTCATGGATTTACATACTTAAGGGATCTCTCTACAGCATACAGTTGCTTTTAGCCCTTCGCAGAATGGAGTCGCAGAAAGAAAGAACCGTACTCTTAAAGAGATGGCCACTTGTATGATTCACTCAAAGTCTCTTCCTTTGCAGTATTGGGCCGAAGCAGTGAATTGTGCAAATTACATTCAGAACCATGTTCCACACAAGGCAGTAAGAGAGATGACACCCTTTGAAGCCTGGTTTGGATGCAAGCCTGATGTTGAGCACTTTTGAGTCTTCGGATCCAAGGCTATGGCTCGGATTCCCAAGAAGAAATGCAAGGCCTTGGAACCACAATCCAAACCTTGTATCTTTATAGGGTACCCTGATAGCGTGAAGGGATATCGATTGATGAATCCTACTTCTCATGAGCTATATATTGAGAGAAGTGTTAAGTTCGATGAGTCCTCTTCGAATTCTACTTCTCCACCTATTGAGGTTCTTTAGCTCACTTATTCGGATTCTGACTCATCAGATGATGATATTGTTGAGCGTGCTCCTCTTTGGATCCTCCCAACCATCAGACCTTTGAGTCTTTTGATTCTGACAGTAGTGATGACGAGGACTATGTCCCTTCTCACTCAAGTGAAGAATCTTCTGACTCTGAGCCTGATCCTCCTGGTCCCCTTTGGGCTAGGAAAACTTTGCAAAGTGTTGGAGATTTAGTTGGAGATACTTTGGATATGAGATGTACTTGCTCAGATTTCATTGGACCCCACTCCTTCTTCACCTCTGCTTCTAATCCATAGTCTTTCCAGGAGGCTTCTGGTATTCCTGAGTGGGATTCTGCCATGGATGAGGAGTATTCCTCTCTCATGAAGAACGATACTTGGGACCTCACCACTCTTCCGAAAGGAAGAAAAATTGTTCGGTGTAAGTGGGTGTTCCAAAAACTATGGAGTAGATGGAGATGTCGAAAAGTTTAAAGCACGATTAGTAACTAAGGGTTTCTCCCAGATAGCTGGGGTTGATTATACAAAAACCTTTGCTCTCGATTATGAAGATGACTTCTATTCGACTGACCCTAGCCATTGCCGTAGAAAATAGATGGAAAGTCCATCAAATGGACGTTAAGAGTGCCTTCCTTCATGGTGACCTAGAGGAAGAGATCTATATGGAACAACCTCCGGGTTATGTCCAAGATTCCTCCCTCATTTGTAAGTTAAAGAAGTCTCTTTATGGCCTTAAACAAGCCCCTCGGGCTTGGTATGCCAAGATGGAATCCTCCTTACTTACATCAGGGTTTACTAGGTGTCGCTCTGATCCAAATGTTTATATTATACGACAAGATGAATCCATACTCATTCTTGTTCTCTATGTTGATGACTTGTTGATCACAAGCAACTCTTCCTCTATTATTGATTCTATGAAGATCACCTTAGCCAACAAGTTTTCCATGACTGACTTAGGTTTGCTTCATTACTTCCTTGGGATCTAGATTTCACAATCTGACTTGGGAATCTTGATTTCACAACCTAAGTATGCTCTTGATTTGCTAGCTCGGTTTTAGATGTCTGATTGCAAGTCTTCTCCTACTCCTTTTCTTTCCGGGGTTAAGTTGGTTTCAGATTGCTCTACTCCCTTGGTTGATGGTACTCTTTACCAACAGTTAGTTGGGAGCTTGATCTACTTGACTCACACTCAACCAGATTTATCATATGCTATTGGGATCGTGTCCAGATTCATGTAGGAGCCACATGAGCTGCATTGGAAAGCAGCTAAACGGATCCTTCATTATGTTCGTGGCACTTATGTTGATGGCATACACTATCATGGAGGGGTTGATATTGACTTGATTGGGTTCATAGATTCTGATTGGGCCGGTGACTTAGATCATCGGAAATCTACTTCTGGCTACAGTTTCTCTCTTGGTTTGGGTCCTATTAGTTGGTCTAGCAAGAAGCAGAATGCAATTGTGATATCATCTACAGAGGTAGAATATAGAGGAGTAGTTAACATTGCCACAGAAGCTATTTGGCTACAGGGTATTCTGATAGAGTTTGGCATCCACTTTCGGTGGCCTACCATTATCTATTGTGATAACACGAGCACTATCTCTATTTGTAGAAATCCAATTCAGCATCAGCGGATGAAGCACATTGAGATCCATATGCACTTCATACAGGATCTTATTCATGATGGTATCATCGACATTCAGTACATTCAGACAGCTGATTAGATTGCAGACTTATTCACCAAGCCTTTCACTAAGATGAAGTTTCTTCACTTACGGTCTCTTCTTGGGGTGAGGTCTTCTGCAGCTGCCCATCTTCTTAGGGCTATTTAGTCCTTATTTTCTTCTTCTTCTAAGAATAATGTGTTTGTATATGGGCACCTTATCAGGCCTTTAGTTTCCGGGCCCCATTGACACATATTTCTTAGTTGTTTAGGAGTGTCTTCCTCTTTCGTCTGACTCATCACAGCCCACTACCCCACTTCGATTAAGGGGGTGTTAGTGTGAGTTATCCTATGTGTCCTCCTCTCATGTTGGAGGGTCATCTCACATGGGTTAGGTTTAGGGTTTCATATGTGTCATGCACTAGGGTTACTCAAAGCACCCTATATGTACCCCTTTTCTATTCATTTATGAGCATGCCAAGACACTCCACTTTGTCTTTCCTCTATGCAAGCTTTATTTCGTTGAGCAAGTTCTTCCATTCTTGATCAATTTTTTTCCTTCTATCGCTTTGAGCTTTCACGATTCCGTTAGAGTGCAACTACTTTGTGGTGCCTCGTTTCCGATTCGATTCTCGCAAACTCTTTTTAGTTTCCTCTATTACTTACATGATAATCAATGGTGTCATATTTATTTATGTTACTTGCCCTTAATTTAACATTTGAACTTTCACAAAATGGGTTTATATTTTTTGCCTTATGTTTCTAATTTAGGACCCCTCTTCATTAGCACCTTCAAAGCTTCATGTGCCTCTTAAATTTGTGTTTATGTCAATCCCATGGTGTTCAAAATTTTCCGGCCATTAATGTTATTCCGTGATTTGTTTAAGGGAAATCGATAGCATTTGTTTTTTCAAAATCTCATCCTCACCGTGTCTTTCACCTACTACACCCCCTCTCATGTTACTTGCTATAGTGTTTTCATTTTTGGAAGGATCAAATTCTCTACAGGTGTTCAAAATGTACAAGGATACAAACGTGAAGCCTAAGTCTCACATATGTTTGCATGTAAAAAAAATTAAACTTTTTCCAAGTATTTACCATAAATTACATGTGGTGCAGTGGTAGGTTGTTGCATTAGCATCACACAAGTCGAGAGGTTTTGAAGATCAGACTTGGAAAGGTTTCCACTTAGCCGGTTGGAGGAAAGGGAAATCATTTTCACTTTAGAAATCTTAGAAATGTTGCACGAGTTGTTTAGGGTCTTTCGGATACAAGCCTTGAGAGGTTTTGAAGGTCGAGACTTGGAAAGGTTTTCGCTTAACCAGTTGGAGGAAAGGGAAAATAATTCCTTTGTAGAAAGCTTTGAAATGTTGCTGGGGATGACATCTTTTAATTTGTTGTTTCTCAGACCAAGTGTTTTGAGACACCGAAGTTGACCGATGGATGTCGGGATCATGTTGTTCAAGAGATTATTACTTAGGTCGACCCTGACAAGGACTTGAAATTTACCAAGGAAAGGATTTTACCCATCAGTCCATTATTTCTCAGATCCAACCATGTAACAGAGTTATTTGTAGGTGATGGAATGTTGTCGCTCAATTGGTTCCAACTTAAGTCAACATAGTGGAGTTTCATATGGCCTTATTTTCCCCAAATGGTGGGATCTTCCCTATAAACCTGTTAATTGAGAGATCCAACTTCACAAGTGCTTAAAGATTGGCCATGGTGGAAGGAAGCATACCTTCAATAAGACAGTTGGAAACATTCAATACAGTGAAGGATGAGATGTTGACAATACAATCTGGAATAGGTCCTTCCGCATTTGTGTTTGAAAGGACAAGTTTGTCAAGTGAAACAGAGTGTTGCGATAGAATGCTTGAAAGCTTCCCCTAACTCGGAGCTACCAAATAAGTCAATTTCTTACAGTGTTGGAAGTCTCAACATATCAAAAGGAATGTAACCATACAAGTTGCCAGGGTGTTTTCCTTTGCAAAGGGTGTTAACTAATAGTGACCCTCCTACCCATGCACCATAATTTCAAGTGTACACGTGCTTTCAGGTCTTCTAGTGTGTTATCATGCTTGGATTTTGTAGCTTTTCATTACTACATGTTTCCATCTATGTAGAGCTCTTGTATTTTCGTGAACCGATGTATTAAATTGGGCAGCTATAGGCACCTCTACATATATTTTGATAAATACAAAACAAAATGGCTTGATATTTTCCTTGTCTTATGAAACACGTACTGAGCATTTATTGTGTACCTAATTTGCAATTTTTTCCCTTTGCTTTAGTTGTGTCAAAAGGAATGCTAGACTCTTTTTTAAGTAGTGTGTTATGGGAAACAACCTATGAGTATATTCTGTTGCTACTTAAGTTAGTAACTAATTCCATAAAATTTGACATAATGGATCAAATTAAAGGTTTGATATAATTTTGTAACCATGTAGGGAGATCAAAGTAGCGACATCTTAAATTAAGGTCTTACGTAAAGTATGTTGCAGAAGAATATAAAAATCACGACCACTCTTCTCAAGCATTGTGCCAAGCTTCATTTCGCCAACATCAGTTTCCCTGGTATAGAAATTGGATCTTCTAATTGCTTGAACCATCTTGATTATCTAATTACGTGTGGAAATTTTCTTAAAGTAGGATTGTTTCTTCATATAATGGTTTGTTAAATATACATAGATACGGGTGTGCCCTTCATTGCAAAGAAAGCACACTACCAAGCAACAAGCTCGGTTCCCTAGGTGAGATACTAAATAAAACTTATGAATCTTCTTCAAGTTCCAACCACCAACAAAATTCAAGCCACACGACAAGATATCATGAAAGTTTCAAATTTCATACATAGAAGACCTTTTAAAAACTTTGCATTCTTACTGTCAACTAGATATCAGTCGACCAAAAACCCGAACCTGGTTACACCTGAACTCTTAATTTTCAGGATTTAAACTATGTCCAAAATAAATTACAAATCCTGAATCAATTGTATTGTTCTTAAAGGATAGTCCATGCCATCACACCAAAAATTGGGTCTTTCAAGTATAGCGCAGTCATCCCATCCACCATACAAGTCCTAAATTTAACATACACCTAAACCCCCTCCCACCATCGACCCTTATGACGTATTCTCTTTTTTGTATTCAAGATTTTCTCTTCCTCGCTATATATTGTTTTTGAGATTTCAGTACTTTTCCCTCAAGCTTAATTGCATTATTTCTCAGACTAAAATGTTGTCCATATTTGTGTCATTTGTTTTTGCATTGCTAAATGTTATGCATTGTAGCAATAAAATATCCAATTCTTGAAAATGTTCACACTAATTTTTACATAAACTTTACATTTTCCTTCAAGATTTGTAGATTTTTGGGGGATTTGAGAGTTTCTAATTTTCCAAGCATTGGATTCCCTCGTTATTCCCCTAATGGGATCGAACACATTAGGCTTAACATCTCTCATCAGTTTTGAGATTCGATTTACATAACATGTCGCTTTCCAAGGGTTATTCTCTTTGACTCTAAATAATTTTATTATTGTTCGATTTTTGATTCATTTGTAGTATTGGATTTCTCGGCCTAAAATGTTGTTTTGTATTTTTTTATTCTGATATTGTGTAATCTTAAACTGGACAACCCATTCCATATTCCTTTTTAAAATAAAATTAACCCAATAAACATGATAAAAAAACCTCAATCACCTCTTGTATAAAAAATGTTGTACACATAAAATAAGTAACCCTCCTCATCGATAAATAACGCATGCCCCACTGTACAAATTGTCCCTATTCATGCCTATAACTATAAATAACCATTCACCTACTCACTTTCATAAGTGAATATAAAAAATTATGCTCTTAAAGCAACAAGAATGTACCTGCAAAACCTAGAAATAACATATGGATATGAATAAGTCTCTAAAATAGGAAATTGTAAAAAAATGTAGTTGTATTTCATTGGTTATTTTGTGTAGACACCTAAATTTGGTCATTTGGCATTTGATAATACATTCCGCCCACAACCACCATCATCTTGCCCACTGCATTTTATGTAACTTTACAAAATTACAAGCATTAAATTGATACCTTGCATTACAATCCAATTCTTACCGACACATTAACGACGTAACCTTGCTCCTCTAGGAGCAACCACTAGTATATAATTCATGAGAAAGAGGTATGGGAGGGATTAGAGTCAACACTGCTTTAATTTTTTTGCGGGCAAAGATCTAATGCTTTAACATGATGTACATTTTTTAAGTGAATCGTGTTAGTTTTTTACAAGATGTTTTAGATCAATATTTACGATCCATCAATTTTTAGGAAGCAAAATCTTTGTGAGTCATATGATATTATTTCAAGGATCACAAGTGTTGAAATATGAAATTAAAATACTTACACATTTTATCCACAAACTTTACATCATTCTAATACATTTTGTCTCTTATTCCACAATCGATCTTAAAAGTTAACTAAATTTAAAATTCTCATTGATATTTCCTTCAATTTCTAATACTGAGATAGCCCGAAATGGCCCCTAATGATTGTGGAGTAGAAAATTCTTAAATTGTGGAGATTTTTGTTATTAGAGGCAAACATTTCAAGTGTCTCACTTCGTGAATTTTTCATCATCAAAATTTCTCTTTACCTTTCTTTTTATGCATATTTGTGACACATTTTTTTAATGCAATCTTCACATCATGGACGTGGCATGTTTATTAATTATTTTTAGCACTTTTTTTGAATTCTAAACAATAAGTTTTTTAATTTAATTACTTGACTGTTTCTTGTTGTGTCATTTAGTATCTTTTTATTTAAATAAAATCTTTATTAATGATATTCAAAGTTTAAAAGTTTTCTATATGGTGCCGATGTAAGTGAGAACATTAAGTTGGCAAGCCTCATTAGATGGACTTCTTTCCTTATTATTTTTTTCTACTACATGTCATTGCCTAATGTATTTTCCACGATTGCCATTTTCCTTCATGTTAGCTCTCTTGGGGTTATGTTTTGATCCAACATGCTCGAAGTTTGGAAAAAAATGATTTATATATGCCTACCACTTCTTTTCTTCACAACTTCCATGTCTACAATTGACAAAGGAATAAGTACTTAAACCTAGACTAAGCATGTCAAATCATAAATTAAGAATAAAGGAATCTCTTTCAAACCTTGGACATTACACAATACACTTTAATGGTTTTATTAGTAAAAATCCCTCCCTGTAAATCAAAGAGAAAATGGTACTCAAGAATGTAAGAAATCCTATGGAGTTCAATCTAAAGTTTTCAGTCGGTAGATAAAATCTACGTATCACCTATTTACCTACAATTACTCAAGCTTCAAACTAGAAAGGCACACTATACATTGCTACTGAAGCAAGCATTGTGATTGGGTTTCGAACCTGGAACCTGTTGGGATATCACCTTTGTATTTTGGCCCTTTTATACAGAAATTACACTCACATGACTAATACAAGTGATATTTAGACGAAAAAGTGGAGCATAGATAGAAAAAATTATTTCGATTGGGAACAATATGAGTTATGAAATACGTTTGGGACATGTAGGTATTTAATACCCACATTTTATTCCCAACTTTTCATTCATGTATTCATCTTATCCAACAAATTAAATTCCATCTAAATGGAAAAATTTATTGCTATAAAATAAAAATAATAAAGTTGTGTGGTTCACAAAGGCCAAACTAAAGAGGGGGGAGGGAATTGTGTTCCAAAGACCTACATCTTCAAATTGGTCTTTCACCAATTAATGAATACATTACGGAAAGTTTATTTTCCATGGATTTTCCAACTTTATTTCCCAAAGGTTTATCCATGTTCAAATAACCTCACATGAAAGAGGTTCAACTACATGAATATGTGTTGCATTTGATCCATTACTATGACAACTGGTTTGGTAGCCACCCAGGGTTCGGTATTATTTGCTTAACCTCATCATGCGCCACCAAAGCCAAGCAACAATTCTATTTTCATGAGACAATATATCATTCAAAACATTCCAAAAACTATAGGATCATTTTGGAAATGCCTTCAAGAAAATCCAAATGATTTCCTCTATGAAAACCTAATGTGGTTTGGAACCACTCTTCGAGGAACAAGGTCGTTCTGGTCAAAATCCAAATTTTTGGTTTGACAAGTGGGGTCAGCCATCAAATCTCATCCCTGTTCCTAGGTCTCGGACTTGGTTTACAAAAAACCTCACACATTCAATCAGGATTCTCGTACCCAAAAAATACCCCTGACACTTCCATCCTTTATTGAGGCATGCCATAAATTCTGAAAAAGGATAGATGGCATTTCAAATATGGATACTTGCTTTATCTATATGGAAAACTACCCAGGAATAATAGGGAAAATTAGTAGATACAAGTACATTTGCAATAGATGCTTGGCTGAGATAAATGGTCACCGCTTCTCTACATGGAACAACATGGACCCGGGTCATCAACCTCATGTTCTAAAATGCCTAATACAAGTAGAGGAAAAGCTTATCGCAAGATTCAATCCTATCTTACAGGGTTATCCAGGCACGCAGCAGACAATACAAATACATGGGACACACTATCAGCTTCCCACAAAATATTACATCTATTGTTAAATACCTTCCATGTCGTCTTAGAGAGCAGGACATCTTGGTTTTACAAAGAAAAGGAAAAAACAAAGTATGATTTCTATGTGAGTAGGGCATGTGTGTGGGATGCACTTCAATTCAAAATTGCTTACGATACATATTACAAATATGTTCTCATTGACTATGATGCGTTCTCCTCCTTGCCTATTGAACTAACTAATGTCTCTTCCATCTTACAAATTGTTTAAATATATATCCCCCTCCCACAAAGATAACCTTGGAATAGTAAGTGCTGTGAAGTTACATCACCCAATACAACAAGCCTTCCATCATCCTTTGTCCCAATATTTCCTATTTCGTGTACTTAACAAGTGGAAGTGCAACCCTTCTTGATTACTTTAGCGAGATGGGCTGCCATTCTCTTTACAATGGCCTAAAATTGGTCTATTTTCAGGTACGAGTGGTAACATCTAGGATCCATACATATTCATGGTTTCCTATGGCTTCCATAGGTCCCAAATGTAGAGACAATTAACTGGAGTGGCATATTTATTGTCAACCAAGTTAGAGACTACTTTGACAAATTTGTTTCCACATGGAACCCCCATGCCATTTCTAGGTCAAAATATATTCATCGTCCAATCCATGATGATCCTTGCTTATTAAATACATCACAAATTTTTACGGTTGACCCTCTTTTAGACCTAGAAGATGTTTTAAATCGTGTGCAAAGACACAAAAATGCTTTGAACATACATGTCTGCCAAAAGAAACCAGCTGGATTGCAATGTCGATACAAAGCACCTTGGGAGTTACGTGGACATTCATCCCTTGTCACTCGATTTATTTTTCTTCATGATTCATCTTCACAAATATCAATCATCCATCCTTCCTCCCTCCTTTGTTTCTCGCCAAAACTCTTCCCCTTTGATCCCTTTCGACATCCACATCGCATGGTCTTGCACGCGATTGCTAGTAAAGTAAGAAATCAATTAAACATCATGGTCATGATTATTTTATATTAGATTTGGTGGGAGTTCAATTATATAAATAAAAATATAACGAGTAATGGCCTTTTATTTTAAATGAAACAATATCTTTAAGAATGTTAATAAACAAGAGGTTTAATGCGACTAGTCCCTGCCCTAACATTGAATTGTTTGAGAATAAATAGCAATTTATTGTTTTAAAATAATTAGCATTAGATTATTTTAAAGTAGACAATATTATACTGATTTTAAAAATTCATTGTAATATTATTTTAGATAAAATAAAATAAAATATATGTAGGGTGTAATATAAAGAAAAGTGGCACTATTGTCTATGTTTTAGAAGAAGTCCTTTGGAATACTTAGGTGGAATTATCTAGAAAATATGCACTCCAATTTTAAAAGTACTTAAATGTATACCATAAGTCTATACATAAAAGACAATTTTATTTTTTTGTAAATATTATAAGAGACAAAAGAGTGCATAGTTATAAAATAGGTCAATTATTTTAAGCAATAAATTTCAAAAAAGTGAATTATTTCTTTAAAAAGTAAAAATGAGAACCACAATAAATACAATGACATCATGATGCCTTAATTATGCCAAAAGGCGTGTTCTAAGTTAGAAAGCCTGAGGGGCTCTGACATGCCGTATCGTCCTGCAATACTCCAAACCGTCCTTTTCATTTTTCGTATCGTCGACCAAACTGATCTGAGTCGTCAGTGTATACGATTCTGAAACCCTAACATATACATACAGAGTATACTGCAATTAAACCTGGGATGAACAAATTCGCAGGGAATTACAACCAAAAGCTGGCCTTCCTTTTCTATCATCATCATTTCTGTCATCTGCAGGAAATATACGAAGGGAGAATCTGATTTGATTTTGTTGTACCGTTTTATGTCCGTCTGTATTTGCTTTTTTTAATCTTTTTTATGCGGTTGAATTCTCTCTCCTCTTTATAGATTTTTTAATTTTTCTTGTCGGTGGGCGGCATAGTTTCCGTATTTATCTAAGCATTAAATATCAAATTTATGAAAAAAAAATTATTTTGAACATTTTTTATTTTTTAAATGTTGATTGGCTTCTACGCTGCCTTCTTAGCTTTGGACGGATGAAACTTGTTAGCCAATAAAATAGCTTTTAAATGATACATTGTATTATTTTTTAAATTGTGTAAGTGATTGATAAGTGGTACATTAGATTTTTACGCCGAAAGGCGTGTTCTAAGTTAGAAAGCCCAAGGGGCTTTGGTGCATTTTGCAAAAAGCGTGGAAAAACTCGCGACCGCACGGACCGATCTCTGCCTTACGCGTGGGTTTGGTGCGTTTTACAAAAAGCGTGGAAAAACTCGCGAAAACAACCTCTTCTTGCATGGTCCGAGCAAACACAACGTTATTTCCTTTTATGGCATATTTTTCCATTTTTTGGTTTTGATGGAAAAATCGCAGGACAGAAATATTTTTGCCATTTTTGGAAAGGGTCCGAGAAGATGTAGCAGCAAAAACTTGCATGTGCCATAACTTTCATTTTGTGGCTCTGTTTCAGGTGTCATTTTCTCTAAAAGTGCATATTTTCTCGAGCTCTATGCATTGATGGCAATATTTTTTTAATTTTCATAAAATCCATTTTTGCACCTTTTTGGAATTGCCAACTGTTATTATGCCAAAAGATGTTAGCATTTATTATGCCGAGAAAATAATATTTAATATTCCTTTGCTGCATCTGAGAAAATAAGCAACGAAATCTCCAATCGTTATTACACCGAAAGGCGTTAGCGCAAGGGGAAACCAACAAATTATGCGCCAACCAAGATGCTTTGGTTGACGGTGTATGGGGAAACAAGATTCTCACATATGGCATTAAAACAAAGGCACGATAATGTGTGTAAATATATGCAAAATATATAGTTGTATAGTTTGTATGCGTATTTGTATTTTTAAATATACACAAAATAAAATGTTAAAATTTTTTTATGAGAATTTGTATTTGTCAATACATTCATCAAATTATACAGCTAGCAATATAGAGATATTCAAAAGAAGATTCAAAATGTCGATTTATATGGAGGTTTGTTTCTTTACAATAAGTGATGGAATTGCAAATTGTTATTACGTCACGAAAATAATATTTTATATTCCTTTGTTGCGGCCAAGAAAATAATGTGCATTAAAACACAAGCACGATAATGTGCGTAATAAACATTCCTATTTTTTGTAATTAAGTTATTACCTCGTTATCCGATGTCCCTCTAAAGACTCGTGTTCTCGCTTGCGCATGGACCTGAGAGTGTCCATTGGACAGAAATAGTACTATCCTATAAACAATCTCTCCATACTTACGTCGTTAGAGGCCAACACATGTTGCTCTAGTTGTATATATTGGATTAGGGAATAGCATTTGAAAAATAACAAAGTTGTTGCTTTTTGGGAAAAGCAAACAATGGTTTAGGTGTTGTTATAGACAATATAGACCGATTCGCAGATGCGCAACGCACAAACTTGATGACAATAACTTAGTTTGATCTGGACGATCAGACGAGGCATCCTGGATCGTGTGGTGACTTAACCATTCCCCTCAGTCACATTGTCGTCGGCTCCAAGTTCACGTGCTCAAGAGAATGAGGAGCGAGATGAGGCATCTGGATCGTGCGGGGACTTAACCATTCCCCTCAGTCACATTTTCATCGGCTCCAAGTTCGTGTGCTCAAGAGAATGAAGAGAAAGAAACAAAGAAAATTAACTGAGCACTTGTCTCATCCAAGGCTTGTTTAATGGCGGGCTCTAGCCATTCGATTTGTGAATATCCCAAAACCGCCTCAATGGAGCTCCCGATACATCGTCTGACAAAGCCAGATTAAACGTTCGTCATTTTCTCCACATTGCATCGTTCAGTCTCTTTGTTGCTTCCATTGTCACGTTTCCGTAAGGAAACGATAATTCCTTAGCAGATCCTTTAGAGTTGCGCGATTGAGCCAGAAATTTCTCTAGAGATTTAACAAAACAATTCTCTCGAACGAGTTTTTATGGATTTGGATTTTTTTGCGATGAAATCATTACTCTCGAGCCAAATATATATGGTCACTGCCAAACAGTTCGTAGACCATTTTTATTTGATATATCACGTTTTGTAATATATTTATTTATTTATTCTATATGTATATTGTTATTACTACTGGTTTGTTTTACGATTTTTAATAAATATTTATTTATTTTATATATATATATATAGTGTTTTTATTAATGATGTTCTACATTTTTAAAAATTCTTTAGTTATTCAATATATATATATATATATATATATATATAAAAATAAATTATATTTGCATATATTTATATAATAACATAAATAGTGTTTTGTATATTGTATTTTGAATATTTTTGTTGATATGTTTTTCATGTTTTTATTAAGCTCGAGTTATTATCCTGAAAGGCATTTCCACGAGCGAAGCCTCCTCCCCCTCTGACAACTGACAGAGACATGAACGATTACAATTTATTTGGTTACCGAAGCACTAACATTTATCACCCGTACACGTGGCACGCAGTGGTTGGAGACAACTTGTCACATGTCAGATGACCAAAACTGTTGTGAGGCCTTCAACATTTTGTTCTTCCAACACCGACTTTGTATCTTTAAAATTGAACGCGTCAACTAATGGATGAGAAGAACAGTTGTGGAGAAGCTCCGGATCGTCGTATAACAGATAATTGTTCATCTGTGCCAAGATCGATGTTGGAATATTCATTAGGGAACCTTCTTCTAGCTCTAGATTCCTTGTGTTGAGATCCTCGCACGCGAAAAATTGAATCCATCTCTGAAGTACAAGAAAGGTTTTCATTGTCTTCTATGTCAAAGTTTTAAATCTCGTCATCGTGTGGGGACTTAACCATTCCCCTCAATCACATTTTCATCGGCTGCAAGTTCGTGTGCTCAAGAGAATGAGGAGAAAGAAACAAAGCAAATTACCTAAGCACTGTCTCATCAAAGTCTTGTTTAATGGCGGGCTCTAGCCGTTCGATTTGTGAATATCCCAAAACCGCCTCAAACCGGAGTATGCACATATTGTGCAAAGAGAAACAAAAATGAAGATGTTCAAGTTGGAGCAGCGAGGCCTACAACTAAGGCAACCATTATGGTGACGGTGGCATTAAATCCAAAAACACAACCCTTTAAGTGAGTTTTTTCATTTGAACCGGTTAGGATGATTGCACTCTGGGAATGAACTCAAGAGCTTGTGCATTAAGCAACATGAACGTTGAATTATTTTCAAGAGAAATCGACCATGTTGACTCTCGATATGCTTCTTACAAATGAATTACAACATTACACTTTTTCTCAGGGTCAACCACAAAGTCATGCTTCCTCGTCGTTAACTTCGATCCAAACAGGATGCTTTTTTCTTCGTTTTAATTTCCTTTTCCACTCACCAATATTTTTTGTTTCAGACTCTCGATATGCTTCTTACAAATGAATTACAACATTACACTTTTTCTCAGGGTCAACCACAAAGTCATGCTTCCTCGTCGTTAACTTCGATCCAAACAGGATGCTTTTTTCTTCGTTTCAATTTCCTTTTCCACTCACCAATATTTTCCATTTCAACATTAACATCGCTATTTAAAATTAAAGTTTTTATTTTTCAGAATTATCATTTGCAAGGGAAAAATCATTTATTCGGGATTGATGTGAAATGACATATAAATTTGAGAAAAATTTGGAAACAATAAATATAGAATAAATTCATAATTGCCTTTTAATAAAAGTTTGAAATAATTATATCTGCCTCTTGTTTTTATATATGCTAGCAATTGCATATGAGTTGCAAATTACGCCAGAGATGATAACAACGTTAAGTTTGTTGGAGTTGTAATTCTTTAGTGGGGTCACCATATGTGCTACTTTGAACTGCCTACGAATGATGGAATATCACCAAACCCCCAAGACCTCTACACATGCTAGCGTTCCATCAAATATATTCCCTAACTTGTCTAAAGAGAACTTTAAATGCATGCATGGACAAATATTTCTGTAAAGCAATGTTATGCGGGGACGTGTACCCCCTGAAAACTAGAGGTCTTGGAGGCGACATGATGAGAGGAAAATGTTCCCCCACATTTAACCATAACTCAACTATATTGTATTATAAAGACATTAAGAATCAAGAGTGATATATGAATATAGAAAATTTGAGCACAAGTGCACATGGTATTCAATATATACATAATAAATTATATTTGTATATATTTATATAATAACATAAATAATGTTTTCTATATTGTATTTTGAATATTTTTGTTGATGATATGTTTTTCATGTTTTTATTAAGCTCGAGTTATTATCCTGAAAGGCGTTTCCACAAGCGGAAGCCTCTTCCCCCTCTGACAACTGAAAGAGACATGAACGATTACAATTTATTTGGTTACCGAAGCACTGACATTTATCAATCATACACGTGGCATGTGGTCATTGGAGACAACTTGTCACATGTCAGATGACCAAAACTGTTGTGAGGCCTTCAACATTCTGCTCTTCCAACGCCGACTTTGTATCTTTAAAATTGAACGCGTCAACTAATGGACGAGAAGAATGGTTGTGGAGCAGCTCTGGATCGTCATATAACAGTCAATTGTCCGTCTTTGCCAAGATCGATGTTAGAATATTCGCCAGGGAATCATCCTCCAGCTCTAGATTCCATGTGTTGAGATCCCGCACGCGAAAAATTGAATCCATCTCTAAAGTAGAAGAAAGGTTTTCGCCGTCTTCTATGTCGCATTTTTGAATCTTGTCATTTTGACGGTTTGTCATGGACATATCGATAGATTCCGAGAAGGACATGCAAGAACTGATCCATGATTCTTCATCCATGGTGAGGAAAGTGTGTTGGACGAAACTTGCACCTTGGTCGTCTAAGGCCATAAGAGACGCCAAATCCTTCTCCGTGTACTGGACAAGGATCGATTCCCAGTCTTGTTGGACCAACATAATGGATGCAAATCCATGGTAATTACTAATTACGGAGTAAGATGAATTGATATTATAATTTGTGTTAGCTAAGAAATAATGATTGTTCTAAAACATTTTAGGGATTTTTAATTTTTTTGGGAAGTCATATTATCATCGTTCATTATGAAATTGACATATACTTTAGCTTGAGTTACCTTGCAATCGCAAGAAAAGTAATTACGGCTACAAGCCTCCTCCATTTTTGGCAACTGATATAGACATCGATGCTTATGATGTATTTGGTTGGCGAAGCACAAACATTCATCTACCGTACACGTGGCTCACAGTCGTTGGAGAGTGACTGTCACACGTCATATGAATAAAGCATCTTCCCTTGTTGGCCATATTTGATTTTATTACTCGTTCTCTAATTCGATCGATATACGGGCCCTTACGAAAAACCCCTCCCATGTTCCAACTAGCGTAATTTCTTTGCAACGGATTTATCATATTTCTTTGCAACATAATATCTCTAAATGTAACATAAAAACATTATATCCCTAATTAGTAGATTGATCGATGTGTTTAATATGTATGTTATAAAACATATATCCAATGGTTTCAAATATTCTATTATATGACTAAAATATTCTTGTGTGGATTTCAAAACTTTAAATAAAATACTAGGATGAATTACTAGGAAAAGAAATATATATTTAATTACAAGGTTAACATATTTCATATTTTATCCCCAAATTTATCTAGTGAAATATCATCTCTATTTCACGTTTTATTTTTATGTTCAAACAAATTTTGGAATTTTTATCACATATAGTTTAGTGTTTTGATGTAACTTATATGGTTTTGTATTTTGATATGGACTTATACTTTGCAAATTAATTTATGAATGTGAATCCTTTAAAGGTTAATGGCATGTTCTCATCTAAAATATATAAAAATAATAGATAGAGTCATGTTGTTTGGTGTTTTGGTATGAAAATACATGTACAAATTATTTGATAAATATTATAAAACTTAATATTTTCATATAGGTTAAATTTAATTGTTTAGTTTTTATTTGAATTTGAGAAAATTCTTTTGAAGACTTTTATATTTTAGTTTATTCATACATTTGTTTAGTATTTATATTTGAGATGATTATTTATACACATGTTTAATATTATGTTACATGGAATTTTTAATGCATATGATTATATATACATTTGTTTAATTTTTAAAGACTTTTTATATTTTAGTGTATTTATGTATGTGTTTAATATTAGGTTTTGAGAAGATTATTTATAGTTTGTATTTATATTTTATATAATATTAGGGTCAAACTTAATTGTTTAGTTTTATTTGTATTTGAGAAAATTATTTTGAAGATTTTTAATATTTTAATTTATTCATACATTTGTTTAATATTTGTATTTAAGAAGATTATTTATACACATATTTAATATTATGTCACATGAATTTTTAATGCATAAGATTATATAACATACATTTGTTTATTTTTAGAAGATTTTTTATATTTTAGTGTATTTATACACGTATTTAATATTAGGTTTTGAAAAAATTATTTACACATATGGTGTTTCAATGTGTATTTGTATTTACATTTACAAATTAATTGATTCGAGTTCAAATTCTATTATATGAATATGTCATTTTTGATATTATATTTTAATATTTCTAAGAGAATTTCTACACTTATGTTTCTATTATATGATTTTTGCATAAATTTGTATATATGGTTCTTACATATTTTGTAGGTATGGTTAGACTAAGATTGAATTTTGAAATTAAAAAACAATGAAGAGAGTATCAAAGATAACAAAAAGAATATCAACGACAAAATTGCATATGAAAACAATAAATGATAAGTGAACAAAGAAAACAACACAATGATAATGATAGATAGATTTGTAGAACACCGAGCTAAATTGTCAATTGAAGAATCAGAATAAGAAAAAGAAAACTTGCAGATCTAAGATGATAACATTTTGTGCACAAACATCTAGAGATGAATAATATGTAATATAGGAACAAGATTATAAAGACAAATGTGTTTGGATCAATTAATAAAGGCAGAAAGACAACAAAGACAAGAAAGTCATCATTAAGCATCGTAGAGGCAATATCATCGATCGATTTCTAATGTTTACATTAATTTGGAAGAATAAAATTCAATATCCATAGATTGTGTGCTAGAAACACTAGAAAATGCAACCAAATATTCGATGAATGTTGATGGTACAAGCCATGCACAAAATAATGATATAAAAATTATTCAACATTCCATCTTAGAAGAAGGAGACAAATACAAAACAATGATTTCTAAAGAAGAAGAGGCATCATCACAACCTAAAAGAAGAAGAATGATGAAAAATATAGAAACTGAAGGAGAAAAAAATACATGCAATCCCAATGGAATCCTTGAGAGAGATATGAGTAATTTTCAAATGATTTTTCGACATGGTCTAGATAATCTTGCATCACCAAGCATGTGTTATATTTTTCAAGAATGTTACATTTGAATAAATATGTCTCAAACACCCAAAAGCCCTGTATGTAATAGACATCAACTAGAGAAATATCATCATCAATTTTCAACATCTAACAATATGGATCCTAAGCCCTAATATTAAGAAATTGAAAATCTAACACAAATTAAGGAATTATTGATAGCCCATGTCAACCTAATCCTTCAAGTGACACATACACATACAAATCAATAGAAATATAAAGGATATATAATAAGTTTTCCTCAAGAGTAAAACAAATTGCAAAGGTGTTGTAGTATCAAATTAAATAGTCATCAATGATTATTGTTCGGAGTAGGGATCAATGTGAAACAAATTACAACTATACAATCAATAGAGAGCGAGTATATAAGGCACTAAAATATAAAATAGAACATGAAAATTTCTATTCAGATGTTCAAATTGATGAAAATATTTTTGGTGAAATTCTACCTAGCTCCGATGAAAATATATTCAACCAACTAAACTTTGTCCATATGGAGTTTGATTTATATGCAAATGAAATTATATTTGTGGGTCCAATAATGGAGATGGATGAAGGAAATATCATTAATCACATGACATCAATGGCCTCCAAACCCCCAAATTCCCGGGAGATGGAATTAATCCATGCATGGATAAATAATCTTGATGTTGATCCTATAACACTCATTGATTGGCCAAATATTAGAGCATACCCTATAAATGAGTATGTAACATTAGGATTACTTGATATGGAATTTCCTACATTGTTTCTTGAGGAGGATGTGATTAGATAGAACCATGGTTGAAACAAGTCAATCTACATGAATTTTTAAGTCATTTGTTTTGATATAGAGATCATCAATTTTTATGATATCTATGTTTCAAATATTAAATGAATGACATGATCATGAAACATCATGCCCAAAATTCATTTGTAGTGTTTTTGAAGAAAATCCTCAAAGATATTTCAATTACCATCAATGAGTTTCATGAGCATGTGGAAATTGTACCCCATTCAGATGTAGCTAATTGATTGATGCGAGTTTGGAACCACCTTAAGGGGTATAAGGTCCTATTGGAAAAAATATTACGATGAATTGATTGGCATGTTACATCAAATCATATCACCAACAATTTTATTCACTTTTAGGGCAACTGATATGTATTGGCTCGACCTACATATGTTAATGCCAAGAACACTTCTAAAAATCCATGATAAGTACAAAATTGGAGAAGACAAAATACTATTGATCATCCTCAAATAATGGCACACTACATGCATACACGAAATAAACTTTCAAAAAAAGGAATGAAAGTAAAATATTATTGGTCTAGATATGAATTACAAAATAGAGGTTCACTACATATGCATGGATTCATATGGTAAAAGGAGCACCAAATATGTACAACCTTGATTGGAAAAATGATTATGAGTGGAAAAGTGCTAAAAAATATTTCCATTCTATTGTCTACACATGGAATCCTTAGGAAGACCCAAACTAATAACACATAGAGGTATTCTATCGATTCTTACACAATCTATGTTTTTAAAATAGTATTATTATTTTCTTAATGTATATGATATATTATGAATTATAGGCATACCAAAATTTTACTCTACATCTATTTCTTCAAAATACAAGACAAATTACACAAGTGGATACAAAACATGATTATGAAGAGATTCTTGATTGTGTATGATGATATATAATGTGTAGAGAGGGTGCATACTTATATAATAAAAGAGGAAGAATGTTTTGTAGGTAAGATGTTAAAAATTCAAATTGTTTGATTGAAATTAAATAAAATATGTGTGTAAAAACTAAAATTTAGTTATTATTGCTTATAGGTATAATGCACTATGGCCATTGAATCTAGAGGGATCGAGATTATATCACGAATAAAATATATGAGATAAAACATTTGAGCCTGAAAGAAATGATTATAGGCTAAATATACACAATTGTTACATATTACGATTGTGGAGGGCAAATGTATATTGAACACCTATTATTTCCAAACATGCTATAATCAACTAAATTTCCAAATATACAATGAAAGCAAAGAAGAGTTCCAAAACATATCATCAAATTTTGAAGTGGCTTACAAACATTGAAAACCCCGACAAATGACGAATTAACAACAAGATCATATATGATACTTCTAAGAAATAATTGTCAAAAGAGACATTGGGGCATAAAAACATGTTGTATGTTGTTAGAGCTTCCATTGGTAGAGAGTAGTAGAGTATTTATAAATTTGAATATTTCATGTGAGGTGTTCAATCTAGTATCTAAAATTGATAAAGACGATCACAAAGAACATGCAAAATCATTCTATGATGGGTACAAGAATATGCCATTTTCCATGGAAAGTGTTTCAATTATTTATGAAACTAGATCTTAGACATATAATCTAAGATGAAAATAAGATAATAAATGGGAAGTGAGGATTTTATCATCTCTTGTGAGAGTATTCCCAAGGTTTTCCTCCATTCCTCCATGTGAATCATAAAAATGGGTTGATTTTTGCTTTGTGAGTTATTACTTTACAATCCATTTTCATGATATATATAGAAATATTGGATTTGATTATGATGAAATAATATTAAATTAGGAGTCATTACATTATAATTCTTAGCATGTTGAGCAAAAGACTATTCCAAAATATGTTGATGATCATAATGACTTTTAAGAAGAGGGTAACCATTCTATCAAATAAAATACAATTGAACATGAGTGGGAGATCATATCTCCCCGCTTTAACATAGAAAAATGATGCAAGAAAATGAAATATATATGTTGGGAAGAAGATATCTTGATAGAAAATCACCATGGAATAATGAATATTGAGGTGAAAAATACATGAATAAAACAATAAAATTCATAAGCACCATGAAAGATAATGGGTTTATCATAAATGATGAATTAGCCCCAAACATCAATCATGGAAGCTTACGTCTTGAAAAAAATAGCACTTGATATATTAATGACACTTTATCATCAAAACTAAAATTCCTTACCATTATGTTTGATAATTCAAGGAACAACATGAACTAGAAATCATATGTAATTGGTGCCTTTCATCAAGCACTTCTAGATGCATCATTCCCAAAACATGCTTCTATGTTATTACTTACGCCAATTTGAGTTAACGTTCAATATTGGTGCATCAATGATCCATTCACAACTTTAAATCCCTATAATTGAATTCTGCAAAGTTATATGGAAGTAGATGGAACAAAGCTTACAACTTACTAGGAAATCCGACAATTGATGCTTGGAACTTATTGATGGCTAGAACTAATGTTGGATTAGATAGAATTATCATTGAAGAATTTGACAATAGTACACATATTTTCACCACAAATATTTTAAGGATAACCAAAACAAAAGGAAAATGCATTCATTGAAACGAATTATCACACATAGCATTGCAACCAAAGTAGGTAGTATAACAGTACTAATAGGATATTCAAATGATGATCTTTATGTTGAGTTATTAATCACTAATGATGCAAGGGTCATGTTAAACTCCAATCTTTAGATAAAATAAGGTCATGTAAATGGAGCTCGGGGTGATGTTCGAAGCATAATATACAAACCATGGAACACCCTACCAGTAATTGTCAACATATTTAATTTTGAAGATAAATCTATACATACAATTCTAATTACACCAATACAAAGGGGACGCACACACCACTTATCCTTACGGTTGGCTTGATCATTTACAATACACAAATAAAAAGGCTTGACTCTTTCAAAAGCTATAAATGACATAAAATAGAAGGAAAGAATAGGGTTAATATTTATGGTTATCTTTCACATAAGGTCGATGGAAGGATCTGCAAATATTAGCACCATTTACATATTAACACCATGAAAAGATGAAGAAAGTAAAATTATTTTTAAATGAAAGGTGAGAGAAAAGGGATTGAAGTCCTTAGAAGCTACATAATGTCATCTACTCACTACAATTTTCATATTATGATTTCATCATTTTATGTGATGTATATGGAGCATTTTCATTAATCTTATTTAATTATTTAATTTTCATATTACACACTTTAATTTTCATATATATTAATGTTCAAGGACAATGTAGTACTCACATATACTATTAGCATACTTATTTTAGATAAATCTATGCAAGAGATGTCGAGAGGTATCATTTACGAGGCACCTATTTCACTTATGTCATAAATACAACATAAATTCCTCAAGAATGATAGCTAGATTGACATCTCTTACATAGATTTAACTAAAATAGGTATGCTAATTTTAAATTAATTGAAATTTATGTATGGTTAAGAAATTCCATTTACACCAATCACATCTCTTGAAAATGTATTTTTAGCAAATAAAAGTACAAATCTTATTGATTTTTGAAAAAGCATGTCATTATTTAACCACCCCTATATTATATGTCAAAAAGTAATTATTAAGATTTCAATATGTACTAAATTTATTGTTCATGGTGTAGCTGTCGTACCCAAAATTGTAGGGTGTTGCACCGCCGAAACAACGTTACACGTGCCCCAATGATGATACAGGTCTCCTCGCAAGGTGTTCAAAATCTGGAAAAGCTCTCCAAGCATGTGTTAACATCCCGCATGCCCCACTTAGCCCCTGCGTGCTTTGTTTTCTCTTCTCCCCTCCTTTTCTTTGTGTTTTGGTCTTCAATGTGAAACCGCCACCCTACTCAGGGCGGCGGTCCTTCACGCATTTTCCAGAATGCTCTTTTTAATGCGACTCGTGTAAATTTTCAACGTTTACCAGCTTTTTTCACCGCCTTTTCTTGTATTTATGATTCTGGTTCCTTGGAATAGTGTTTTGGCATTGTTTATGGTTTAAGAGATCAATTTGGTTTTCACCTTTGGGTAAATGAGATTCTATAAATAGCTAGCTTGTGCTCAAGCAAATGGCCCCTCAAATTTGCCTCTGAATTTCTCATTTCAATAGCTTAGCCTTTCAATTTTGCTTAGGATTCATAGTTTCATTTGTTGTATGCATGGTTAGTGTTGTTTAGCTATTAGAAAGCCACATATTCTCCTTGTGCAAGTACTATTATTATTTCATCCAATCAATTGGAGTAGGATAGTTTGATTTTTAGTAGGAAGCCATTAAAGTTGCAGGTTCTAGCTTGTCAAATAGGATAGTTTCAGGTTCTGGATGTTTTATGTTGCATGACTCACAATAAATCCCACTAGGAATTGCATAAGCCAAGCTCTGTTCTCTTACGCTATCCCTCTCCTACTCACATTATATTCAGTCTGCATCCTAAGCTACCATTGTCCTAATATCTACTTTTCTTTGATGCTAGCATTACACGCTTTTCTGGATCCACGTGAACATGAAAGAATGAGGAGATCACACTGAGGGGACAAGGCCACACACCATCGGATTCGCCACTGTTCTACAAAATCCAGGTTCAAGCTTTCAAAGTTCTAGTTAAAGCATATCAAATAGAGTAGCCAATCATTTCATTTCAGTTAATTTTACTTTCAATGATTCTAGGGAAGCTGTGGGGATTGATAGTTTCTAAGAAACCATGATTCACTCCTCACTTTTGAGGTAGGATCGAGAGTCTTTCAAATAGAGTAGATCAATTATCTATTTATTTAGAGTAGATCTACAAACTGCACAGACAAGTAGCTATACTCAGTTGCTTTGTCTGTTTTAATTGTGTTATTAGTTTAGTTGTCAATTGCCAGATATATTAGATAATTGCTCTTTTAAATTCTGTTCAGTAGCTTATCAATAAAATCAGATTTAGGAACATACATAGATATATCTTGCGTAGTTAATTTATTCTGTCATTAGTTAGATTTATATCATTTCCTTCTTGCATGACAATCACGGGACCTAGAGAGCCCAGAGAATACGTATTCGAGCCAATCATGCCTCAACCCAATCTTATTATGGAAATAACTGATATAGATCAGAACCTTAGAATCCAAGTCTTCCAAACAACAACAAACTTACAACAAATCAGCTCACAGTTAAGAGGGTTAAACGTAGAAGACGACAAAGTGTATACGTTTTGGTCAAACCAGCCAAACTACAGATTACCCTAGACAAATATCCACATGACTATAGAAGGGATTGAAAGAGAGCAAACATTTGGTTGTGATCCTTTGGTCCCATAGCCAGATGCGGGAGACACTCTCACGGACATAGATACTAGTTTAAGAATTCAGGTTGCAAGAACGCCTATAAGATACTCTGAAAAGATTACACAACTGTTAATTCTAAACATAGAGGCCAAAAAGGCATACGACTATTAGATACTAGGGATTAGGGATTGATTCCACACATGACCATAGTAGGTCCACAACAACCACGAATCTACGGTTGTGATTCACAAATCCCACAACCCAACGAGTCCACAAGTCAATTGATGTTGACGCTGGCTTACGCACATTAGTATTCAGATCCACTCCACTTCCGCCTATCATCATCACACAGTTATCCTTGTTAGACATAGCAACTAACGAATCTAAGGATTTCTGGACTAGACTAGAGAATCGACCGTAGAGTCCACTATACCCATCATCCATTTTCATGACCCTGTCTAGAGACATACACGAAAAAATCCCAGGTCATTTTCCATGTATCCCACAACCCATAGATCAAATCACGCCAGAGCTTGATATTGATTGGAGCCTTTGAGCAGTCATCCTTACCGATCAATCTATCACACCAATTCAGGTTAGGAGGGCCTTCTTCGCCTTAGATTCATAGATTCCACTAGTGCACGTTGAAGACATAAGATTTCCTAACTAAATTGTCTGCATCCCATGCATAGTCCATCCCCACCGGCTGTCTCGGCATGACCTCGGGAGGTCGGGTGTGAGGAAGAGTTACTTGTAGATTCCCACGCTCACTTGTCACTTTTCCATCGTACAAAATTGGTGAACCCGATGTGAAATTCCTACTTTCTGGTTCGGAGTCATATTGCTACATGTTCTTCCCATTAGTATACTTTTCATCTTTTCCGCATCATTTTCCTTCACATCAGCTTCACCAACAAAATTGGTGAACCCGACGTGAAAAACACACAGTTTTCCCTTTTCTTTATTACCTCTTTCTTCCACCTTTGCTCTTTCCCATTATTCTGATGGGTATTCATATACCCCCCGAATATGTCGGGATTCGATGCATATGGCAGACCTCTCCTAGGTCTTGAGGCATACTACGCTCAACTGAATAGATAGTCATCACCCTCGCTCTCAGTATGGGGTGACAACTATTCAAACAACCAATTATCAACACAAACTCCACCTCCAAGGACTAGATATAGTTCGTCTTTCCAAATAGAGGAGTTGGATCAACTCACACAAACGCAACAAATAGAGCCCTCAGGCTCAAACAATATGACGTTCATAGGTGAATCTGGTTCATCTCCTCAGGTGTTGTTTAGACCACAAATTAGTAGACAATCAGATCCATACCTGGTTTTAGATGATGAACATTCAGTGTTACCCCAAGAATGAACAACGCTATGGAAGTATGTACCCACCTATAGGAAGTTTACAAACACAACCCGAGGTCTCTTTTCAAGAAAACACCTCCATGCCACTACCTATAGGAAATGCCCTCGGTGAAACTTGGCAGGGCAAACGATCAATTCATAGCAGGGTATCACATGCCTATACAACCTCGAATATACAACAAACACCACCAAGGCAAAATACATGACTTCACCAAATGAAGTCATTTCGACTTTAGTAGAAAGAGTTAGAGGGTTAGAACTTGCTCAAGTGAGTCAAACATCTCAATTCATGCAGGCAGGAAATTCCAATCCTCCACATCATCCTAGCCAAGTAGACCTCCTCATAGGAATAGGCACGTTGGGCATGCCTCCTCAGTATTCACAACAAACACCAACTAGGACTGCCGTTTCTAACACCGTTCAGGTGGAGAATATGATACTTCCCGGTCTTGTACAACACAATCCACTCTTGGAGAATACTCCTTCATACTTAAACATGTACTCAAAGATACCACAAGGAGATATGTTCTCCTCTCCCGGCATGCTTTCTCAACCACAGGGTTTCCTTATGCCCCTGCAAATGCATACGCTACGCCATATCAACAACCCATTCCACCTCCACCCCCTCAACAGGCACCATCAATGGTCAAACCTACGTGATAGGGACTTATTCAGAGTATTTGAAAGATCCCTTAGACTTCACCATACGAAGCGTCATGCTTCCGAGACCTCTTCCCGATCTACCCAAGTACAAAGGGGAGGGAGACCCGAATGCACACATTAAGGCCTATGCCACAGCCATTCGAGAGCTTCTCCCTTGGGATGGGGTTGTTACTAAAATATTCCCTAAAACCTTGGAGGGAATCACCCTCGATTGGTATTACAGAATACCTGAAGCCTCCATCCATTCCTTTAAACAACTCATTTCAGAGTTCATCAAGGCATTCGACATGAACAAACTATTGAGAACAGGAATCAGGGAATTCTTGCACATTAAACAAGAGCACAATGAATCTTTGCTCATTTCATCCAGAGATGGCGTATAGTCCTTTATTCTTCGGCCAGTGCTCCAAACATGGACCAAATGGAACTATGTGATTTATTCCTTCATTCTCTCAGCAGAGAGGTGAAGGAAGAAGTCCAGAAGTTCCCACTAAGGACTTATGATGAAGTACTTGAGAGAACTCTCCGAATAGATCAAGCGGCAATAGATAGTGGTCGTAAGATGTATGGAGCAAATGAGAGGTTAATCACCCCAACTAGAATACTACGACTTATCCTACTGCCATAAACGTAAATCAAGGACCTAAAATCCTTAACAAAAATCGTGGTGAAACAACTGATGGAGTAACTGACCAAGTTAAAAAGGCCAATGTTCTAAATACTCCATCGCTGGTTAATAATCAACGAAACAACAATTTTACCCCAATAATCAATACAGTGGATTTTAATCATCCACAACAACAAAAACAACAACAACAACAATGGCGGATCCAGACATAGGGTCCAAGCCAAAACTCAACTGGATGTCAAAACCAGAACCAAAACCAAAAACAACACATACAAAACCTTAATCCTAATAGGAAACGGTTTGATCAGAGTTTTGGACCACAATATATGCCAAACCAGCAACCTAGAAATTACAATCCTAACTCGTATTGTGGTTTCCACAAGATTTGAGGCCATGACACTAGAACGTGTCGTGACTACAATAAATTCATGCAACGTTTGCCAAAGGAGCAAAGACAACTTTTCATAGATATGTTCTTGGCAGATCTTGCATCACCGACACCAAATACTTTTATAGGGGTAGTTTCCCCTCAAAATGCTCCCCTCAAGATCTTTAACGATCCGCTCCCAAATCACAATAACAATAAATTAAATTTGAATGGGACAAATAAGGGTGTAATGGCAGAAAACAATGATCATGAAGCCTCGACTTCACTAAATCCACCTATTGCACCACAATTAGGAAGTCAGCCATGACCCAAGATAGTCGGTTTAGTAGAATTAGACACCGAACTACCCATGGAAGCCGTAACAAGGACACGAGAGTATTCCTCTCAGCCAAGTCCAAGTTACCCGCTAGAGGTAGATAACATCCAACAAATATTAGTAAAACCCGTAGGTGCCTATGATCTAATTAATGACCTAACAAAAACCTTCTCTCACATCTCCTTTTTGGATTTGCTGAGGAACTCTCCTACCCACAAGGCTGCTCTTTTAGAGGCATTAGGTTTAGGTCATTTAATTAACATCACTCCACCTCCCGAAACACAGGTAAACCATATAGACTTTGATATCCACCCTCCGGGGCAGCCGGATAGGGATACCGAGTTTATATTCAAAATAAACAAAATGCCAATAGACGTTGAGATTGCACACAGAGGTGATCCAACCTTACATTTGCAAGTATGGGTCTATAACAATTACGTTAAACATGCAATGGTTGACGATGGGGCAACAGTTAACATAGTCCCCTTCTCTTTCCTTCAAAAGCTAGGGTATGGAGAAACAAATTGTTCCACGACTTGGAATACGCTAAGAGGCTATGATAGCCTTAAGGCCACTTCGATTGGAACTATAATACTACCAGTTACCTTAGGACCCAAAACAATCCTGACTGAGTTTTATATTATAGATCGGGAAACCAATTATAATATGATCCTCGGCCGACCATGGATACACCGTATGAAGGCAATCCCTTCTACGTTATTTCAAGAAGTAAGGTTCTTGCACTTAGGAAGATATTCGTAGCCAAAGGCATCCAAAACCATTCGATATACACCTAGCTGACTTAAAGAAAAGACTAGGCATTCACTCTGAGTTTGAACTCCCAACAAACCAACTTAATAAACCACCAACACGAAACTAGAAGAAAATTGGTACCTACAACAGATCTTGAGACTATGAGCCTAATCAAGACTATCCCAGCCCTCAAGGATGAGACTAACATTGTAGAAACAGTATCATTAGGAACTACTGCGAAGATTTTCGACTTACTAGAATATGATCTACCAATTTTCCTACCATTTGATTCTGTAGGTATGGGATATACCCTAGGTGTTGGTACTCTTCCAACAGAAGATCTCTACATGGTGGAAGTAACCGAAGCAGAAGAAATTGACGTAGAAAATGTCCCAACGTCCATCTTCCCAACCAAATATTGGACTCTCCATTTCGATGGAGCAAGATGTCGTTATGGGGTTAGGGTAGGTGTGATCTTTACTTCTCCCGAGGGAAAGATCCTACATTCACCTTTAAACTAAATTTCAAATGTAAAAACAATGGCGTGGAGTATGAAGCCCTCCTCCTTGGCCTCATCATAGCTAAACGGCTCGGTGTTAACGACATCAGGGTGTTAGGAGACTCTCAATTAGTAGCAAACCAAGTCTATGAGGTGTATGAGACCAGAGCCGAACACTTACAACTCTACAAAATAGCCGTATTAGACTTAAGCAAAGAGTTTGACTTTATATCAATTGAAGCAATCCCGCGAGAACAAAATCTTCTCACATATTCGATAGCAACCTCAACATCACGCTTCACTCCAAACGGTGAGTTGGAGGATACCCATTTCATGGTATCTCTTCGTACTGAACCATTAGTGAAGAAAATGCCAAACCCTCTTTTAACGAACATAGCTGAGAACACTATCTTAGATAGTGATAGTGGCCACTCTTGACTACTTGAACGCCTATGCAAAGGTTTACATCTCACCCATCACGTGGTATACTTGTCTTTAATCCCACATTCATCTTCCTACTTCGGGAATCCCATGATAGAGCTTCCCCCACAAAAAGAATTCGATACATATGCGGTAGAGCATAGAGACAATCTGGGATTACCTCCACCCCCTTTGAGTTTGAAGAAGGTAACACTTCTTTAATCAAAGAAACAATTGATATTAACATTGGAATGGAGGAAGAACCAAAGATCTTGAATTTAGGATCCTCATTAACTCCAGAAGAAATAGAAATACACACTCGAATCCTCAAAAAACATCAGAAGGCTTTTGCATTTAATTATAAAGAAATGAAAGGGGTTGCACCTCACATCGCAGTGCACAACCTCATCACCAAATCAGATGCAAAGCCAGTTAAACAAAAATTGAGGCCAATGAAACCCAAGGTGGCTCTCATGGTGAAGGAAGAAGTAATGAAACTCCTCCAAGTAGGATTCATCAAGCCGGTTGATTACTCTCAGTGGGTATCTAATATCGTTCCCATTCTAAAAAAGAATGGGAAGATATGCATCTGCATAGACTTCTGAGACATTAACAAAGCATGCCCTAAGGATGACTTCCCATTACCATCCATCAACGTCATCATTGACGCAACAGTTGGATTTGAGCTATTGTCTCTCATGGATGGATTCTCAAGATACAATCAAATTAAAATATCCAAACAAGACCAAGCCAAAACCACATTTATAACTCCTTGGGGAACCTATTACTACGCTGTTATGCCATTCGGTCTCAAGAACACTGGCGCTACATACCAGCAGGCAATGACATACATATTTCATGATCTTATTCACAAGATCGTGGAATCCTATGTAGATGACTTATTGGCCAAGACCAGGAAGCGTTGTGATCACGTGGAAGTACTCCGCATCATTCTTTCACATCTAATAGAATACGAGTCACACTAAACCTAGAAAAATGCATTTTTGGTGTGATAGGAGGGAAGCTCCTCGGTTACATTATATCATCACGAGGGATCGATGTAGACCCAGCCAAAATCTGGGCTGTTCTTGAAATGATCCCACCATCGGATGAATCTGGAATTAGATCATTTCTTGGAAACTTCGGTGCAATCCGAAGATTCATCCCAGATTTAAGCTTTGCCATTCATCCAATCAACAATCTACTCAAGAAATATTATAGTATCGATTGGACTAACAATTGCAATGATGCTTTCAAAGTAGTTAAGCGTTTCTTGTTGTCACCACCCACGCTAATGCCACCTAAACCAGACCACCCTTTAATCTTATATTCACGAGCTACCAATGTCTCACTAGCCTGTATGTTGGCTCAAGAAGATGATGACAAGAGAGAATGCGTGATCTATTTTATAAGCTACACGTTACTCGATTATGAAACATGCTATACGCAAGTAGAATGAGAGTGCCTTGCCATAGTCTTCGCAACCAAACGCTTAAGACATTACATGCTAAATCAAGAAACGAGGGTCATTGTAAAAACAGACCATTTACTGAACCTTCCTCACGCAAGGGTCCTTGTCTAAGAAGTTGACGATGCTTTATAACCTTAATGGGTGAATTTGAATTAAATTTTATAAATCAAAAGTCCGTTAAGGGAAAAATCATAGAAGATTGGTTATTTGAAAACCCATTAGACGGAGGCGATCTAGTCGATTTGGACTTCCTCGATGAATGCATATATTATGTCAAAACTAGACCTCCCATCTCTGAATGTCCTTGGTATACTGATATTGTTAATTATATCATGAACCATATGCATCCAGAAGGTGCTACGCCGCAACAAAGAAGGCGGTTACACATTATCGTAGCTAAATATGTTATTATATAACAAGTGCTCTATTGTAAGGATTTCGATGGAATGCTTCTAAGGTGTGTTGACACAGAAGAATCCAAGAAGATCCTCCATGAATCTCATAGTGGAATATGTGGAGGCCACTTCGGTGGTCATGCCACTACTCACAAAATACATCGGATGGGCTATTTCTGGCCCACTCTAGAACACGACACAATAGAGTTTATACGCAGGTGTCATAAATGCCAAGAATTCTCCCACGAGATTCACATGCCGGCACAAGCTCTACAACCAATCACTACTCCATGGCCCTTTTCTATGTGGGGCCTAGATTTGATAGGGAAATTCTCTCCCTCATCTACAGATGGCCATAACTTCATAATCACGGCCACCGAGTATTTTACCAAATGGGTAGAGGCTATGCCTCTCACCACTGTACCAGGTTCCGTGATCGCCAAGTTCATTTTGAACCAGATCATTTGTAGGTATGGTGTCCCACAAATCATTATCACAGATAATGGGACTTCTTTTAAGAATGACGAGGTTCGTGAATTATGCAATAAATTTAAAATAAGCCATCATACAGCCTCCTTGTATTACCCTCAAGCCAACAGACAAGATGAAGCAACAAACAAAACGTTGAAAGCCATTCTCCTTAAAATGGTGAAAGAAAACAAAAAATATTGGCATTTAAAGTTATACCCACCTTGTGGGCCCACCGAACCTCAATAAGAACACCAACAGGAGCAACTCCTTTCTTGCTGGTATTCGGAGCGGAAGTAGTTCTCCCTCTTGAGATTGAAATACCTAGTCTCTCGCATCTCATTACAAGGGATTCTAGATGAAGACGCTTATAGAGAAGCACATCTCTCCCAACTAGAAAGCCTAGATGAAGCCAAGTTAGATGCTAAACAATGGCATAGAGTCTATGCTGACCGGATGTGCCGGCAGTATAACAAGAAGGTCTATGAATGAGACATATACGAAGGTGATCTAGTTCTAAGACTAGACAATCGAGATCGATAAAAAGACCGGTGAAGGGAGGAAATTCCAGCCCAAATGGTTGGGCCCATACTAAGTCATGAAGGACTATGGAAATGGTGCATATCTCTTATGCACACTGGAAGGTGAGGAATTTGGTGAAACTGTCAATTCCCTACACCTTAAACGATTCTATGCATAAGTGACCAACACTATCTGTATAATTATATCTACATTGCATCTTCATATAGTTAGGTTCATTTTGTCCACTTGTTTTGTACAAGTTTGTGATCAAGGAACTTATTCTCCAAGCAATTCATTACAAACTTCTGATGGTATTGACATTAGCTTTCAAATCATACTTCTTCACTTTCATAGTCACATCACCTACTTCAGAATCATTTCATCAGATAAAGCTAGATATGACAAAGTCTTAATGGTAACCATACCAAGGTCTGCATGCTTGTTCTCACTTTTAGTCTCTTCCTAGGATAGGTATCTTGCCTATGGTTTGTTCTAGAAGCTTCATCGTGTCACATCTATCCCGTATGCATATCTCTTTGGAAGTAAGAACATACTGACATTTTGCTCAAATAAACAAGTCAAATATAGATCAAATAGAAAATTTTATTTTTACACATTTCCTTGCCCTACCAACCTTCGGTGATGAGCTTGCATCTCTTACTAGTGACGTAGGGTTGGGAAAGGATGGGAATGCCCTTACTTGCACTCCTGTACCTTGTCCATGGTGATAAGCCCACACTTCTGACTAGTAGCATGGGGCAAGGTATGGGGGGTCCTCTTGACAATAAACGTTGAAGGTCATCAACAAACAATTCAAATGAACCTTTGAAATCTTGAGTCAAAAACAAATGAATCAGATGTCCAAAATTCCAAGAGAGTTCAAAACCCCAAAAACCAGATTTTGTCTACCATGTGGCCATCTATAGATCTAAGTCTAGATAAACCACAAAGCAAGTAGCATTCTAAAATATGAAGTCACTTGGGTAGAGTAGGTTTGTAGCATCCTAATTTGGTTCCACCAAATCTTTGTCTATCTCTCATCACTATCATTCAACAAATTTCATAACTTGTGCCCTTTCTAGCTCTCTGGTGATGAGCCCTCGCATCTTACTAGTTGCGTGGAGATAGGAATGGGGCAAGTTCATCTGCTCATCATACCGTTTATCATCACATGTTGTCAAAAACCAATATGAAGTACTAAAAATTGCTTATAGAAACTAAAGTTCAAAATCACATTGTGTCTACATTATCATACATCAACATCACGAAATATAAAAAGAAAGAAAGAATTTGTATCATTTGTTCTCCATTGCATACATTCTAAAAAGCATATGAAAACAACATTATAATTTACATGTGAAAGAAAATCACAAGAACATTAATACCAAGATTCTGATCCAAAAAGAATATATATAGATAATCAAGTTTTCTGTACAATGCCATCATGCACTAAGCATGGTCAAAATGCTCAAAGAGCTCGGAAAATACAAATACATCATACAAATAGTCTAAGAGAGCCAAGCGGCCTCTCAACCCCTATGAGATCCCTCTGATGGTGCACACCCATGTCTAGGACTCAGCTACGCCAACGCTCTGAGTGCACGGAGGGCTCACGGTCCCGAGGAGTAGCTGTGGCCTCGCCATGAGAGTGACTCCTCATCAGGTGCTCTGTTGTCTTGTACCCTGCTAGCTCGGTATGGAGGGAGGTCACCATCCTAGCCACATGCCAGACAGGGGAAAAAATGTCGGTATGCCTACCGGCTGCTGAAGGCTCCCCTGCATCCACGGACAGCTCTGCATGGGTCTTCTCCATAGGGATCATTAGGGTATCAGTGCATACCCGGTGAATCAGGTCTCACCACTCATCAGTAGTCTCTGCAAGCAAAGGAGAAAAACCCAAATTAGAAATAATCAAGAGATAGAAATAAATGTAAACAAAAGGAGAGATAGCAACTAAGGCAATCCTAACTAAAAACAAACATTAAAAGGAAGGATGATAACTCACTCGGATCTCCGGGCCTCCAAGATGGATCTCTAGGGTCGGCACCTACCATAGATGCCACCGCTGACTGGTGCGCTCCTCCTATGCCTGGGGCCACATAACATCCTACTACGGACTCATCCTCTCCACCCAGGCCCTGAGAGAGTGGCTCCTCTGAAACCAGAGTCACCCTCTCCGCACTCTGCTCCACCCTCTCCACCTGTAAGATATCCTGAGTGTCATGCCACTTAGGATCACTGTAAGGGTGCCCGAGGAGCTCCTCTCCGCCTGAATCACTGACCTCAGCCTTAGTCTCCTCCTCCGTCTCCCCCCTGTGAACTCCTAGGACTCAGAGTCTATATCAATGGGGTCATCAATGCTATGGGCGGGACCTCCTCACGACAATATGAAGTAAGGGTGCTGATTTGAGGAGCACCACTCTCCCATCGAGCTTCACTTACCCACCTAGCTTCTGATGGGGACACTAGAGTAACAACTATCCAACCTCGACCTGGCTCTAGGACCTCCCTTGGCCTCTCGAACCACGATTTGTATCATGATAGGTGGTTTATCGACACTAAAATTTTCCTCCGTAATTTCTATTTCATTAATGTATGTATTAGGAATAGGATGTTGTTAAGTATAATTAGTAGTAGCGTCTGATAGAAGATAACGGCACCGTTAGTACGGTGCCGCCAATAATGTGGAGTACGGTAACAGTCAAAGTACAATAGGAATGTTGTAAAAAGTAAATATTTGTCGTAAGTGGTCCGGTAATGTTAAAATGTCAAAGTTTGGGTAATTAGAGAAGTAGGGTCTACATGATTAGGAATTAGAAATATTATATTGGTAATAAAGACAAGGAGTGAGGTCATAAATATTTTGTGTATTTTATTTGTAAAAAGTCTAAAAATGTGGAACCCATGTAAAATGATAAGGTTTATCTTATCTTAACAGATAAGCTTACATGTACAGATAAGAGTTAAGGTATGGAATATGATTCGTCGAGTGGATTTCTTATCCTATCTTAGAGATAAGATGGATAAGCCCGGAAGTTCTATAAATAGAGAGGCCACCCCCTCATTTAGCATAGAAGGAAGTAGTGAGAAATATTGTAGGAAGTGTGCGAAGGAAGCCATCGGTTTAAAGGTGTGTTGAAGAAGCCATTAAGAGGTGTAATTGTAAAGTTTCTCCCATAGTCTTGGTGAAAGGCAAGTGAAGTCAATAACACTTGAAAAGTACCTCATGGGTGAGATTGTAACAGTTTCATGTTAATATTATAATTTATTTTGATATTTCATATTTGTCATCATTCTGTCTTATCATAGTCGATGGTATTCTTGTGTTATGTTGTTGTTTTGTTTCAGATTACATCCACCAAACTAAAGGTCATGCATTAGTAAATAATCATAGCATGAGGAGTTCCCGGTAAGAATTATCATAGTGCCGGATTGGTGATGACATTTTGGTTTCGTTGTTGGGACCATTCCTCATTGGTGGATTTTCTGGAGAGATATTCCCACTTAGTCAAAAATCAATTGGAGGGTAACCTTGTTTTTACTGTGCATAGTAGTTACCATGGTAAAGTCATTTTTGCCACGAATAGTAGTTACCATGGTAAAGTCATTTTTTTGGAATAGTATTTACCACAAGAAAGTCACTTTTTACCGTGAATAGTATTTACTGCAAGAACTTCGCTTTTGCTTGTGAATAGTATTTACTTTGCAGAAACTTCACTTTTACCATGAATAGTGTTTACCACAAGAAAGTCGAGTTTTACCACGATAAGTCAAGTTTTACCATATTTTACCGTGGTCATTTCTATTTTACTAGAAAGGTGTAAAGTCACTTTCTAGTATAGTGATTCCAATTATTTGTACACATAAGTCTTGTTGATTGTACTTGTGAGTTGGTATTTCATGGTGGTTACTTTTGAAAATGGGAAAGATTCCTATTTTTTCAGCTCAATCTAATGAAGATGCTTCTTCTTTCATTAAAGAGTTTAAGCGATCTTGTATTTGTAATGGCCTTATAAGAAGGGAACAATGGACTGAATTTTTCCTACCTTTTTGGATGATTCAACACTTAAGTGGTTTGAAAACTAGGTGATAATGTGAAAAATTCATGGGATTTATTAACTAAAAGTTTTCTTGAAGAATTTGGTGAACAATGAAATATGCGAGATCTCATGATCGAGATCACAAAGCTATCCCAAGGAGAGAAGGAGAAGATAAGGGATTATCATGCTCGTGTTCTAGAGCTAAGGAGGAAGCTCAATGCCCAGATCCGGAAGGAAGGACTAGCAGATGGGTTGATGAATGGCATGGATAATCTCCTCTGTAAGCACTTCATTCTTGGGATGAAGCCAGAGATCAGACAACGAGTGAAGTATGAACACCCAGCTACCATTGAACAAGCAAAGGAGATTGCAAGAAGGCAAGAAGAAAGCATGGAAGAGGAGCCCAAAGAAATTGTTGCTAAAGTAGAGCCTACACCAGCACCTTTGGTCCAGAATCCACAACCACTCCCAGTGAGCACAAATATTTCTCCTAGTACATCTACTGAGTATGAAGATCTGCTCAAAAAGATGGGCCAGTTAACTATTAATCTTCTTCAAGGAAAGGAATTTAGTTCTCAGGGAGGAGATAGAGGTCCAAAAAGAAATATTTCTGAAGTTGTTTGTTATGGTTGTTATAAAAAGGGTCATTATAAGTATAATTGTCCAGATAGAGATTCTACATTTGGTAAAGGAGATAATGATAAAGGAAAAGCACCTGTGAATTCTTTTGATGTAGTAGATAAGAGCAGAAATAATGAAGTAGATGTGTTTGTAACAAAAAGAAAGAAAGAAAAAGATAATCAAGATGGAAATGATCCTAAGAAGATGAAAGAAGAAACTAGTAAGAAACATAGGAGAAGAAAGTTGGGTGTGCAGGATTTTCTTATTTCACAAGGGCAAGGACCATACTCCATCTTGGAAGATCTATCCAAAAGGCCTGCAAATATTACATATGGTCAACTCTTGGCTATGACTTCTGAGAAGAGGCGGGAGTTGCGAGGTGGACTCAATGCTCGAAGAAGGAAGGAGGTTGAGGTCCCTGTTTTGGAGGTAGAGGTAGATCCCTATGCTCCACAAGCTGAGGTATTATGTAATGGTATTTCAATTCATGATGTCTTAGTTGATGGAGGTGCTGCAGTTAATGTAATGACCAAGTCTCAGAATGAATATGTTGGGTTTAAAATTGATCACCCTTCAACACTTATGTTAAGGTCATTAAATAAAGGAAAAACTAAACCGAAGGTGTAGTTTCAAATGTGGCAATATCTTATTATGGGTGTGGTATGTGTGGTAGACTTTCAGGTGATGAAAAATGGTATTGTTGCGTACCCAATGTTGCTGGGAAGACCATGGCTAAGGAGAGTTCATGTAAGAAACTACTGGAATGAAGGTTTCATGACACTTGGACGTGGTAGAGAGAGGGTGAAGATAAATGTGATCCCTCAACATCATAAGGCAGAACCTGTGGATTCAAGTGATGAAACTGATGATTGGACATCCTCTGATTACTCTAGTACCAGTGAAGTGGACATTGAAGATGAAGAAAGCGAGGTGGATGTTTCAGTCATGGATATCCTTCCAGTCACACCAACTCATGACCCCATAAAATTATCTGAAGAAGAAGTTGATGATCGTCTCCAACAAATTAAGATTGGTGATCTTTGTGATGGAGAGTGAGAAGGAATCCTACCTCCAGGCTCTTTCAAGGTACATACACCTATTCACTTTTGATTACAAGGAACTCCATCAAGTAAGTTGGGTAGAACATTGTATTGAGCTGGTAGATGGTGCTAAGCCCATAAAGCAAATGCCATATAGAATGAATCCTAATTTTTCCAAGACTGTAAAAGAAGAAATAGATAAGTTGCTTGATGCGGGATTCATATTTCTTTGTGGAGAATTCGAGATGGGTTTCTCCCATTGTGATCTCAATAAAAAGAATGGGAAGCTACGCATTTGTGTTGATTACAGGAAGCTCAATAAGGCAACAAAGAAGGATCATTACCCTCTTCCATTTTTAGATCAAATCTTGGGAAGAAGTAGGCGGCGAGTGCTATAGTTTCTGTTGATGGATATAGCGGCTACAACCAAGTTTGTATAGCAGAGAAAGATCAGCTGAAGACCACGTTCACCACTCCTTGGGGAACGTTTGCTTATAGAGTTATGCCTTTTGGGTTATGTAATGCTCCAGCAACATTCCAACGTTTGATGAATAGGGTGTTCGAACCCTACATTGGGACCTTCATCAGAGTATTTCTAGATGATTTTTGCATCTATGGGAGCAAGTTGGACCACCTGCACCAAATGGAGACAACATTTCAAAGGTTAGATGAAGCACAAGCCTCACTAAACCCTACAAAGTGTGTCTTTGGATGTTCTAAAGGCGTTTTGTTAGGGCATATTGTATCCAGAGATGGTATTGGTACTGATCCTAATAAAGTTTCAAAAATCAAAGATTTACCATTTCCTCTTAATAGAAGTAAGTTGAGATCATTTTTAGGCCATGTGGGTTACTATAGAAGGTTCATCAAGAATTTCTCAAAGATTGCACAGCCACTAACCCAGTTCTTGAAGAAGGATGTTACTTATGAACCAGAAATAAGGCACATGAAGCTTTTGGACAATTGAAGGAAGCCCCAGGTGTCTTCACCTTTTTGAAGAATCCAGTTGGAGCAAGCCATTCATTGTGTACACTGATGCCTCAGATGCAGCACTAGGAAGTACTTTGAGCCAAAAGGATGAAAATGGGAATGAACATCCAATTTACTTTGGGAGCAGACAAATGAGCAGTGCTGAAGTAAATTATACTGTAACTGAAAAAGAGGCTTTGGCTATCATTTTTGCTGTAAAGAGGTTTAGAAATTACTTGCTAGGGCAAAAATTTCTAGTTGTAACAGATCATCAGGCTCTAAAATATATTGTAAATAAGCCTAACCCATCAGGGAGGATAACAAGATGGATAATTTTGTTACAAGAGTTTGAATTTAATATTATAGATAGGCCAGGAAAGAAGCATGTCAATGCAGATGCACTCTCTCGAGCCTATGATGGTTTAGGATCATCTTGTGATGATGATGATTTCCCCGATGTAACATTGTTATCCCTTGACACAATCCCTAATGAATACATAGATATTTGGAATTATCTGAATGAATTCAAGTTTCCTGATGGTGCCAATGCAAAGACTAAGAGAAAGATTACTCAAGCCAGTCGTCCATATTCTATTCTGCATGGAGTATTATTTCGAATAGGACCTGATGGACAGTATAAGAGGGCAGTTGGACGTGATCAAGGGAAGGAACTGCTAGAAGAATTCCACAATGGTACATGTGGAGGGCACTTCTCTGGACAACTTACAACAAGAAGGATCTTGGATGCAGGTTATCATTGGCCCACTCTTTTTAAAGATTGTTATAATTATTGTAAGACATGTGATATTTGTCAAACACATGGTAACCGTAAAACTTCATCAGCTCCATTATGTCCTATTCTTCCCCTTGGTCCCTTTGAAAAGTGGGGAATAGACATTGTAGGTCCACTTCCAACTACATCACGCCAAAATAAGTATATTGTAGTTACCACAGATTATTTAACCAAGTGGGTTGAAGCTAGGCCATTGAAAACAACTTCCATGGATGAAGTGGCAAGGTTCATGTATGAACGCATTGTCACCAGATTTGGTTGCCCATTAGAAATTGTAACAGATCAAGGAAGCCACTTCATTAATGAGGTGGTAGAAGCCCTAGTCAATAAGTTTTCTATTAAGCACAGAAGGCAACAACATACAAGCCAAGCACAAATGGACAGGTGGAACGAACAAATTTTGTGTTGTGTCAAATTCTAGCAAAAGATGCAGCCTTGTAGGTACATAAATGGGATAAAAGGATTCATGCGGCATTGTGGGCATATAGGGAAACATCAAAGTCAACAACCGGATACTCCCTATTTCAGTTGGCCTATGGCATTGATCCAGCTTCTTCCTATTGAGTTTGATATTCCCACCGTGAGAGTTATGAAAAATGAAAGAATGGATGAAAGTGATTGATAAAGAAAGGTTGGTACATCTTCATTTGCTTTGGAGGAAATGAGAGAAATAACAAAGGATACAAGCCATAAGAAGAAAATGAAGTAGAAGGAATACTTTGATCAAAAGATCCGGTGGTCTCCATTTCATGTGAATGACTTGGTTCTAGTATATGATTCCAGATACAAAAAAATAAGATAGAGAAAATTTCTTCCAAAATGGATGGGGCCCTACAAAATAGCAGATGTGCATGAAAATGGTACGTAGTGACTGGAGGAATTGGATGGCACTCCCATTACGAAATGGGTCAACCACGACAAGTTGAAAATTTTCCAAGCACCGAGAATAGTATACTCTGAGGACGGAGTAGAAGCTAGGAAGGGGGAAGATGTCGACACTAAAATTTTCCTCCGTAATTTCTATTTCATTAATGTATGTATTAGGAATAGGATGTTGTTAAGTATAATTAGTAGTAGCGTCTGATAGAAGATAACGGCGCCATCAGTACAGTGCCACCAATAATGTGGAGTACGGTAACAGTCAAAGTACAATAGGAATGTTGTAAAAAGTAAATATTTGTTGTAAGTGGTCCGGTAATGTTAAAATGTCAAAGTTTGGGTAATTAGAGAAGTAGGGTCTACATGATTAGGAATTAGAAATATTATATTGGTAATAAAGACAAGGAGTGAGGTCATAAATATTTTGTGTATTTTATTTGTAAAAAGTCTAAAAATGTGGAACCCATGTAAAATGATAAGGTTTATCTTATCTTAACAGATAAGCTTACATGTACGAGATAAGAGTTAAGGTATGGAATATGATTCGTCGAGTGGATTTCTTATCCTATCTTAAAGATAAGATGGATAAGCTCCGGAAGTTCTATAAATAGAGAGGCCACCCCCTCATTTAGCATAGAAGGAAGTAGTGAGAAATATTGTAGGAAGTGTGTGAAGGAAGCCATCATTTTAAAGGTGTGTTGAAGAAGCCATTAAGAGGTGTAATTGTTAAGTTTCTCCCATAGTCTTGGTGAAAGGAAAGTGAAGTCAATAACACTTGAAGTACCTCATGAGTGAGATTGTAATGACAATTTCATGTTAATATTATAATTTATTTTGATATTTCAGATTTGTCATCATTCTGTCTTATCATAGTCGATGGTATTCTTGTGTTATGTTGTTGTTTTGTTTCAGATTACATCCACCAAACTAAAGGTCACGTGCATTAGTAAATAATCATAGCATGAGGAGTTCTAGTGAAGAATTATCATAGTGCCGGATTGGTGATGACAAGTACCGGGGAAGCATACCCACGTAAGGTAGGCCAAACTGCTGAGGCACTCGACCAAATGGATGTATCTCCACCCTCCCCATCCTGTCAACAAGCTGTCCTGTGGTGGAACAAGAAATCAAAGTAAGATCCTCCTCACCCCATAAGCCTGCCATGGCCTAATAGGTGTGGCCTCCATGTCATCAGTGGTCAAGGAGGTGATTGGCTGATGAGGTGCTCTAAGCACCGACATGTCTGTCCATCTGGCTACCCTCACAGCTCCGGATCTGCCACCTCTACACCTCTCCCATAGGGATGAAATGCTCGTAGACCCAACTCATAACCAGGGTCAGATGGATCAATGACTACCCCTATAAATGGACCACCTGGTATAAATCATGATAGGTGGTCCCAAGAATGTCAGCTCCCAGGCGTAAATCTGGCCATGCCCTCAATTTGTGTAATAATGGGGGACCAACAATACAGTAAAGTGTCTCCTCCCTTGTCCCCGATCAATCTCGAGGCAAGGATCCCCATAATGGCTTGACGAATCAAGGGGATAGGTAGGCTAGGAATAGATCGGACCCTCACCCCCTTCTTTGAACCAGTGGAGATAACTGCATCTCCCATATATGAGGCCCACTGTGTTGTCTGAGCCCGTGACCCTGCTATCTCAAGAGTGAGCCATCTCCCGATAATTAGGACCCCCAAGATACGGTAAACGTCCTCCAAAGTAATGGTCCACTCACCCCGGACCCCTGGTAATCAAAATTGTTCCGATCTGCATCCCAATATGAGAATAAGTCACAAAGTATGTGACTAGACGGTGCAACATGCGGGACCCGTGATATGTGTAGTATATTGGCCCGTTGAAGAGTATCCTGCTCATCCTAAGAAAGGGCATCCATCTGCTGCTTTGGAAGCCAATCAAACTCCCTCCCCTGGCTCCATCGATAGATATACTCCTCCTTTGCCTACATACACCCAAAACACACAAAATAGAGTAAGTTAGTATCCAGATGACATTAGAAAAATCATGAAAGCAGGTAAGGATGCTAAAAATGCAAAAACAAATTCAAATAAGTGTTATTTATACATTTTTAGCGGGACCGGATCACCACCCAAACAGGGGTGGCGGTTACATAATCGCCGCCTTAAAGGCGGTGGTCTTGTAACCGCCACCCGATTAGGGGCGGCGATGTGTCCCGAAAACCCATGCGGGTCATATGCCCTAAAAACGACTACAAAAGCAAAATAAAGACTATTTTTATTCAAAAAAAGCCTACCCAGTAGGTGCCCCCCCTAGGTGACCCTATTAAAAATGACATTTTCAAAAATAACCCCCATGACAAAGATTTCACCATTTTAACATTTTGGGGACAAAAATGGTAAATTGAGAAAAAATAACCTGTGTTCTCGTGGGTCGGTGTTCCGCTCATGGAGGCATGATCATGATCTCGTCCCGAATGTTTTGACTATACTCTCATGAGAAATCGTCACCGTGGGTCCCAGAGCTCAAAATCAACCAAATCAACACAGCAAATGAATAGGAAAATGGGCCCACATTTACATATATAACAACCTAACTTGTTTTGAATAACCTTTTCGCAGGTTTGGAGCACCGACGGAGGTAAGTTCTTATCCCCGTAAAAATGGTACGTCCTCATTTCATATTATTTTAGTATTTATTTTCCGATCTATTTTGTCTATCTGCACTTGAGTCCTCTTTTCATTTTGCAGGTGGTGGGAATTTTGGATGGCATCATTCCGACACATGGACGTATCAGGTATAACTTCTAACTTCCCATTTCGGGACCGCCATACTCGAACCCACCGTTTTACGCCTCTTCATGGCTAAAACGCTTCTCCGAGGGGGCAATATGTACGTACCCAAAATTGTAGGGTACTGCATCGCCGAACAACATTACACATGCCCCAATGATGATATAGGTCTCCTTGTAAGGTGTTCGGAATCTAGAAAAGCTCTCCAAGCATGCGTTAACATCCCGCATGCCCCGCTTAGCCCCTGCGTGTTTTGTTTTCTCTTCTTCCCTCCTTTTCTTTGTGTTTTGGTCTTCAGTGACGAAACCATCACCTTGCTCAGGGCGGCGGTCCTTCACACGTTTTCCAAAATTATCTTTTAACATGACTCGTGTAAATTTTCAACGTTTACCAGCTTTTTTCACCGCCTTTGCTTGTATTTATGATTTTGGTTCCCTGGAATAGTGTTTTGGCATTGTTTATGGTTTAAGAGATCAATTTGGTTTTCACCTTTGGGTAAATGGGATTCTATAAATAGCTAGCTTGTGCTCAAGCAAATGGCCCCTCAAATTTGCCTCTGAATTTCTCATTTCAATAGCTTAGCCTTTCAATTTTGCTTAGGATTCATAGTTTCATTTGTTGTATGCATGGTTAGTGTTGTTTAGTTGTTAGAAAGCCACATATTCTCCTTGTGCAAGTGTTGTTATTATTTCATCCAATCAATTGGAGTAGGATAGTTTGATTTTCAGTAGGAAGCCATTAAAGTTGCAGGTTCTGCTTCGTCAAATAGGATAGTTTTAGGTTCTAGATGTTTTATGTTGCATGACTTGCAATAAATCCCGCTAGGAATTGCATAAGCCAAGCTCTGTTCTCTTGCGCTATCCCTCTCCTACTCGCATTGTATTCAGTCTGCATCCTAAGCTATCATTGTCCCAATATCTACTTGATTGATGCTAGCATTACATGCTTTTCTGGATCCACGTGAACACAAAAGAACGAGGAGATCACACTGAGGGGACAAGGCCACACACCATCAGATTCACCACTATTATGTAAAATCTAGGTTCAAGCTTTCAAAGTTCTAGTTAAAGCATATCAAATAGAGTAGCCAATCATTTCATTTTAGTTAATTTTACTTTCAATATTGCCAGGGAAGCTGTGGGGATTGATAGTTTCTAAGAAACTATGATTCACTCCTCACTTCTGAGGTAGGATCAAGAGTCTTTCAAACGGAGTAGATCAATTATCTGTTTATTTAGAGTAGATCTACAAACTGCACAGACAAGTAGCTATACTTAGTTGCTTTCTCTGTTTTAATTGTGTTATTAGTTTAGTTGTCAATTGCCAGATATATTAGATAATTTCTCTTTTAAATTCTGTTCAGTAGCTTATCAATAAAATCAGATTCAGAGAACATACATAGATATATCTTGCGTAGTTAATTTATTCGTCATTAGTTAGATTGATATCATTTCCTTCTTGCACGACAATCACGGGACCTAGAGAGCCTAGAGAATACGTATTCGAGCCAATCGTGCCTCAACCCAATCTTATTACAGAAATAACTGATATAGATTAGAACCTTAGAATCCAAGTCTTCCAAACAACAACAAACTTACAACAAATCAGCTCACAGTTAAGAGGGTTAAACGTAGAAGACGACAAAGCGTATACGGTTTGGTCAAACCAGCCAAACTACAAATTGCCTTAGACAAATATCCGCATTATTATAGAAGGGCTTGAAAGAGAGCAAACATTCGGTTGTGATCCTTTGGTCCCACAGTCAAATGCGGGAGACACTCTCATGGACATAGATACTAGTTTAAGAATTCAGGTTGCAAGAACACCTGTAAGATACTCAGAAAAGATTGCACAACTGTTAATTCTAAACATAGAGGCTGAAAAGGCATATGACTATTGGATACTAGGGATTAGGGACTGATTCCGCACATGACCATAGTAGGTCCACAACAACCATGAATTTATTGTTTTGATTCACAAATCCCACAACCCAACAAGTCCACAGGTCAATCCAATGTTGACGCTGGCTTACGCACATTAGTATTCGAGATCCACTCCACTTCCACCTATCATAATCACACGCTTATCCTTGTTAGACGTAGCAGCTAATGAATCTAAGGATTTCGGACTGACGAAAGAATCGACGTAGAGTCCACTATATCCATCATCCATTTTCATGACCTTTTCTAGAGACATACATGAAACAATCCCGGTCATTTTCCACGTATCCCACAATCCATGATCGAATCACGCCGAGCTTGATATTGATTGGAGCCTTCGAGCAGTCATCCTTGCTGATCAATCTATCACACTAGTTCAGGTTAGGAGGGCCTTCTTTGCCTTAGATTCGCAGATTCCACTAGTGCACGTCGAAGACATAAGATTGCCTAACTAAATTGTTTGCATCCCACGCATAGTCCATCCCCACCGGCTGTCTCGGCATGACCTCGGGAGGTCGGGTGCGAGGAAGAGTTACTTATAGATTCCCACACTCGCTTTTCACTTTTCCATCGTACAGTAGCTAATATAGTTATTTGAAATCAAAGATGAGTAAGGAGATCTCAATGAAGAAGATGGGAATGAAATCTTCATAGGGAAAAATACTCCTAAAATGGAAACATGCTTATGAAATATTTACAATTTATAGTTTTCTAAATATTATTTTAGACATCCATGAGATGTAAATATAGGTTATAAGATGACACGTTTTTAACGATTTAATTCTATGAAAGGATCACATTTAAAATTTAGTTTATTTATTTTATTCAAAGTTAATATTAATCAAAATTGAAATATATATTTTAAAAATTATGCATACAAGCTTGAAAAATTGAATTTATCATGTATTTTATAATTTTTATTTGTTTTTGTTAAATTTATTTAGTTATCTGTTTAGTTTTAATAAATTTTATTTAATATTTTAATATTACAAATTAAAACTATATAGATTGAAAAAGCCCCAAATAGTCATTTTGGGTGGTCACTCTTAGACACAAATAAAATCAATATTGGCAATAATTAATTTTAATTTAATTTTTTTAAAAATACCTATTACATGTATTTACATGCCTTACATAATAATTAATAACCATTTTTTTTTGTCAACATTAGACTTATTCCAAACTTTTAATCTATTTCAAATGATCATATATTATTACTTTACATAATATTAATCTAAGTAACCATTATTATTAGTTCCTGCCTTTAACAATATATGTTTCAACCCAACATATTTAATTCCATCTTATTCACCAATACGAATTTATTTTAACTTCACAAAACTCTAAATTTTAAAGCATTATTGAAAGGCCCTCGGTTCATTGGTGAAGTTGAATGGCTTGGAATGAGCCCACCAGGGATCAAGTCTTCTTTGAGGCAAGGCACGGAGATACACGGCACGAGAGAGCTAGGATCATTCTCTGGGTGAATTTGATTGATTGATACCCCTAGTCGTGCATAGCTAAAGAAAGAATTTGATATACATATACACTTACTCATCAAGTGTAAATCAACTATTTGTATTCTCTAGTTTATTAAGGACGAGAGATGCCAATATCTATGTAATAGTTGGTCTCTCAATAATTTTTTTTTGAAGCATTTAAAAATAATTTTAGATTAATAAATCCAATTTTCTAATTAGTGATTAGTGTTATAAGTTTGAAGTGACTAATATGGGATTGGAGCTTTCAATGTTCACCGTAGTAAGCTTTTGTATATGCAAAATTTGTGGTGTATTTTCATTGAGTCTTGACTAATTGCGCACAATGTAATTTGGTTTGAATTATTTATTAAAGGTATATGATTGTCATGATAAAAAAATTAGGAAATAACTAACAATCGCATGTGTACAATGCAATGTGAACACCAAACGATATATGTTATTTGTTTTAGAGGGATAATTATTACTTTTGTAGTTGATTTTGTTTAAACTATGGGTGATTGATTTTGTAAGTGTAGAAATATAGATGAACCACTTCATTTAAAAAGGGTAAACATGAGGTCTTACCCTTACAACAATTCAAAATGAAAAAAGTGATATAATGTACAAAGCTTTGGATTGGAACAACTATAAATTGCATGGTTATTTTTCGACATTTTAAAACTATAGGTATTTGTGTATAGATATAATGAGGAAGACATTAAAAATGCATTGTTTTTGGTGATAGGTTTCTGAACGTTGCTCTTCTTTTGAAGCATATTTTGCAATATACTTAAGAATTGCATGGCGGGAAAGTATTGGTTGGTAATCAACATTTTCTCTCCATATGGATATCATAGTTTGATTGTGGATGTTTAGTCTATCATTGTTTCTCAAAGGGAGGTACTTAATTTTCCCATCACTTTCAATGAGCAAGGATGAAGTAGGTTGTGTGGCCCATGGTGTGTTGTACCCATTGCAGTTGTGATTGATTTCTATGTAGGCATGTCTGCTCTGAACATTTTGTGTGGCACTAAACATGATTAAGCAGTTGTTCAAGGTCTACATGTGGTGAGGAGGATAGAATTTGTGTTGTATGTAACAAACAAGGGTTGTCTAGGAGTGACTTGTGAATAGAATCCAAGCGGTTGCAAGCCAAACGAAGGTTCTAGGCGACATAAGCTTATCAAAGTATTGTTTTGTTGCCTCAACAAATGTTGTATCTTCCTAGTCCATTGCGTCAACTTTAGGTGTGTTCTCGAGCCACAATAAACTGCGGAAATGTGCGGAGCCTCTATGCTGTCATTCTTACCTGCGAGATGAGGGAACAAATATATCAGCTATGTAGTTTGGAAAAAACTTATTAAAAAGTAGATTTTATTACTTGTACCAAAAGTCTACTGCTCTAAGTTCCTTCTATAATATTTCTTCATGAAATATTGTGAATCTATGATGCAGGTATGTTGATACTTGATGAGGGTTTGAGACAATGTTAAGTGTTCTACAATGCTGTGTGGATCGAGGATCAATAGGGCATTCACCAGACATAATACTATGGAGATCTGGCCATTTAGTGTCTGCAACACTTAGAGTGAAAAATAAGGTTGGTGTCCCCAATTGTTCCACCATATCTGAAAGCTCGCTTCTTCCTTTTTCCTAGAATGAACGTGTCCTCTTGAAGGTTCGATCCAAAGTGTATTAAACTATTTGGGAGGTTGTATTTGGGGCATTCCAGTAGTTTTCTTCACAAATCTCCAATTTTTGGAGGGATTCTAGATTCGATGTTTTTTCATGAAAACTACTACGTGTGGGTAGCCACTGTGTCACATTATGAGGCTTAGAAGGAAGTAGCATAATATTGGGTGGGAACCAAGTGCCCATCATGTCAGCGCATCAAATGAAGAGCGTATTCATGCATTGGAACTTATTTTATATGGGGTTGTTGACACATTACTTTTCCTGCTAGAAACAAATTTGGGAAAGCCATTGAGAACATGCCCTACGTATTGTATTCATTTATTGGCGAGCCTAAGCTCAGCCATGTCATGATATATGGAGTGTTACCATCATGGTTGAGTAAGAACTGTTCAATTTCCTCTTCTTTTGTTCCTATATTGTGGGGTGTTGGCACGAAAACGTTGAGTGTTCACACGTTTCATCGAGTCGATGGAAACATCAATACCATAAGTTGTAGAGGTGGTTTACATTTGGGGAAGTTCCACCATGGTTATGTTAAGAGAGGAGGAAACATTTGATGACTCAAATGGTAGGGAGGAAAGGGTGTCATGGTTGATTAAGACAACTTTGTAATAAGGATTGTTTTGGATTTTATATTACAAGGCTTCCCAAACATGAGATCTACTGACATATAAATCATGCTTTTTAAAATTAGATCCTTCCCCGTGTATGAGTACTATGTATAAATCTCCAAGGTGCTGTGGTAGGTAATTTTCTATTGAAGTAATGTTTTGTAAAAAACTTATGGAGTGTCTTGAGTATTTGTATTGTCCTCCACGTACTTGGGTGACTTGTAGGAATGGATTGACTTGTGCAATAAGCATATCCTCAATTTGGGTTAAAGACGCAAGAATGATAGGCTACTTTTCAGGGTCCATGTTGTTCCACGAAGAGAAGCGGTGGCCATGTTTTTCAGTTTTACATCTGTTACAGGAAGGAAAACCTTCAAAATAAATTATTTTAATTCCAGGGTTTTCCAAATAGATTGAGCAAGTTTGTATGTTTGCCAAAAATCTATTCTTTTACGAGAACTAGTGTTGGGATTCAATAATCTACAACAAGGACGGGAATATGGGAAATATCTATGTATGGGAAGGGGTTGGGTGTTCTATTTTGGTCGATTATGGATTACAAGGTGGAAAGCAGTCATAAGGAGAGGAGGAACTGATTGTACATGTTCAAGGAACTAGATAAGGGTCGATGCTTGATAGAGTTTCATGTGGCATCCCAAGCAAATGGGGAGATGTGGTAGTAGTTAGCAAAGATGGGTTCGTACAAATGGAATTGGTATGGTCATGTAAAATTGTTTCCATGGAAGTTACTTGCATAATGTTGGTTGGAAATCCTACAGTAGTTGTATTTGATGGAAAGTTTGGAATGTCAGGGAATGGTAGGTTGTTGGTCGATGTAAGTTGACAGATATTAGATATTTTTGTTGTTCTATGCTCTAGGTGACAACGTTGTTGCTCAACATTTATGTGATCTTTATTTTTTGCGTAGTTCTCTCTTCGTTGGGATTGTTTTGTAGGAGTCGACATGATTGTGAAGTCACACACCTATGGAGTACATACAAATGCAGAAATAATTCAAAATCAATAAACTATACACAATTGAAATGCATGTGGAGTTCCAATGGGAACTACTCGTAAGAGGTAACAATTTGAGGATAAAAAAACTACATTTGTTGCTTAAGGAAAAGAATATTTGTTATATGGAAAGATACAATACGTTCTAATAGTATACAAGGATGCAAATAGATACATAATAAAAGTGCAAGTAATATGCATTTATTTTCTTAAAAGTACTTACAATCCACATAGTAGTAGGAGACAATAGTATGTCAGTTTATAAGGAAATACAACATTTTTCTTTTGAAGAAGGGAAAAAGGGCGAAACATAGATATGAAATAACTAACATAGCGGTGATAGTTCAAAGTATAGAATGGGATGGGTGAGGGTGTAAAGTTTGAAGGGACGAGTGCGTTGGAAAGTTTTTCGTAAAGAAGGCTACAAAGGAGTTACACTATTATCCAATTTCTTTGAATTGAGGATGACACATTTCAATCAATTGATTCCGTAGTATGTATATTTTTTTAAGGAAAGTGTGAAGCAATAGTCGTTGCCAATGACATTGCTTGTAATTTTAAAAGTTACATATTCATCTATAGACAATAGGTGGATGTCGCTAGGTGCAACACCCATGATTGAATCCACTTTGTCTCATCAAAAGTGGTAACTTATTGAATTTCTCTTGTTGGGTCCTTTAAATTGATCCTGAGTGCATATCTATAATCATAGTTATGAACTTATACATTACAACTCGAAAAGAACCATGAACCATTACCATTCTCTCTCACCTTTTTCTGCATTGTTTGTCACCTTTTTAAAGAGGACATGCCTTGTAAAAATGTTGTCCATGTTGATATTTGTGATTTTTGTAGTAACCATGGCCCATTCATTTCTCTCAGTGTTCCCCATCTATAGGACCTGCGAAATCATTGTTACAGAGGTCAAGCTTTTTGGAGGGCCCAAAAATTTACTTGTGATAGAGGGCACTGGAAGGGAGTAGTCATTAGAATCAACCCAACCATGAAGTGTATTAGTTTTTGAAATTAGAGGGTTGATGTAACATTTGGTACTTGAAACAATGTCAACTAAGGTTCCATTGAAATTGGAGATGCGAGAAACTTTCAAGGCAAGGACAGAAGAGGTGGTATAAAAATCATGTCTTCAAGTTATTTTCTTATCTCATCTAAATGTTGTACCCACAATGTGACAGTTTACTTTGAATCCCAACATGTCCTTTAATTGTAGAGTTCTTCTCTTTGTTTCAGACTTGTCATGCATACGAATTGTTGAGCATGGTGACATCGCAAAAACAATGCCACTAAAATCAACTGTAGAACCTGCAATGCTTGTAGATATTTCCTTGATTTTGGTGAAGTTCAAATGATGGGAAGTTATTTTATCCTAATTTTCTATGAGTGGAGTTATGGTTGAGGAAGGTTGTAAGAAAATATCCAAAGCATTGTTCAAATGGTTCTAACATAACTTTGCAACAACAATCCTCCCATTGGAAATTGTATATAGCTTCCCATTTTCAATCTTCTCATAGAATTCTTCGGTGGCCTCATTGAAATAAGTGATGTGGATTTACCCTCCTTCCTAATCCACAAAGTCAAACCGAAACATGGAGCCATTTGACCTTGGATTGTGATATTCCCGAAGGGTTTCTTTTCTTAGGGTATGACCCTCTACGGACCACATGTGCATAGATGTATTCAATCCACTTATTTTAGTTGGTGTTCTCACAAAATATTTATTAACCTGGTTTGCACTTACATCTGTTTGTGGTAACTGACTGTCTTGGAGAGAATTTTTTGGTAGTTGGGTTGGAGCACCGATTGACATATGTGTTTCGACAACAACATCCATTTCAATGATAAGAACAATCTTACAAAGGAAAAGAAAATGGGATAGAATTAGAATCAAGCAGCAGATTGAAAAAGAAAAAGAAAATATAATTAATATAGGGAGTTAATTTACATTGGTAATTGAAGCGGAGATGAATCTTACATTTTACTTTTGATCATTCTAACGTGAGATTTGTGTAAGCGACAATGGAGCCTTCTTGTATTGATTTTCGATTACCTGACTTACAAATTTGGAGGGTAGAAGTGCTTGTCTAAAAATGTATCCCATCTGAAAGGTCAACATGATGTTGGGCACCTATGTTGAGATTAGACCCTAGGGAGGAAAAGTGCGATGATAAAATGTGGGCTCAACATTGGAACCACCCTCAATCAATTGAGAAATTTCTTTGTGTGTCAAAGTTATTTCCATGGAAACTAAAAGATGCTCGAGATAGTGGGAGTTCTACAAATATATGGTGGAAAATGTAAACTTGTAGTGCAGTCAAACATGAAATGAAGGATGTGTTTAGGATAGCATGCATTTGTAAACAATGAGAACCTTTAAAGTTTGCTTCCTTATTCATTTATATTTTCTAAAAGTGCAAACATGAAGTCTAACCCTTAAAACAATTCAATATGCAAAAATGTGATATAATGTACAAAGATTTGGATGAAAAAAACTAAAAATTACATGGTTCTTTCTCAACATTTTATAACTATAGGTATTTGTGTGCATATATAATGAAGAACACATGAAAAATGCGTTGTGATGTGGGAGCATAACTTGCAAAGACCATAACTTTTGATTCGACCGTTGGATCATCTTGAAATTTTACAGGGTGGGAGTCATATATTAGTACTATGCTAGGGTTAACTTTTCTTGCAAGTTTGTGGCCATTTCCACACATTTTGGGCCGGATTCCTTCATCTAGTGGCCTAAAATAGGCTCCAAACATTTTTTTCGCTTTTGACTAGGTCTTGGAACTTTAATAAATTTTGTTGTGCTTGTTAGAATAAGTCAAAATTTCATGCGAGCCTTAATTTATGAAGGCATATTTTGCACGCAAATTTTGGGGCCCATCTGAGTTGTTTTTCTAGTAGGTAATTTTTGGCATTTTAGGGTTTTTTTTGGCATTTTAGGGTTTCTTGACATTTTAGGGTTTTTAGAGTAGACGTGAAATAAAAGGAGGATTGTAATGATGTAAAAGATTAGTGTGGATTACAGAATGAGAATAAATCTATTTTGAAACTCCTGGTTTTTATTTGCAAAGTTGTTTATGTGTGTTTTGGAGGTATTTCAACCTCTTGCAGCTGGATTCACATCAATTGGTATCAGAGCCAGATTTTGATCTTGTAGAAATAGTTAAGGTAACATATTAAATTTTTTTATATAATATTTTTTCTATTTTCTATAATCATGGTTAGATGCGGGAGGGAGGCTATGCCCGGATGAATAAGCATATGCAGAAGCTACAAAGACAAGTTCTTGAACTCACGAGAGAAGTTACCTCGCCTTAGAAGAAGACATTCGGATGGGGATGCAAACCCAAATAGTGATATCAAGAACCATTAATAAATAGAGGATATGAAGAATAAAATTAGAGAGATGAAGAAACCTTGAATGAGAGACCATATGAGGAAAGATTGATAAAGGCTTTAGAGGGAAAGAATGACGACATCAAGATTAATGTTCCCGATTATGGTGGAAGGTTACAACCAGAGGAGTTGATTGATCGTTTGAATCACATGAAAAATTATTTGAGTGGAAATCCCTTTCATAGGATAAGAATGTTAAGTTTACATGCACTAAGTTTGCTAGATATGCATTGATTTGGCGGGATCACCTACAAAATGAAAGACAAAGGAATGAAAAGGGAAAGATCCAAAACTGAAATAAAATGGTAAAGAAGTTGAAAGAAAATTTTCTTCCTAGAGAATATGCTCAAACACTCTTTTGAAGGTTCCAAAACCTAAGAAAAAGGATCTCATCATTGAGGAGTATACCAATGTAATGAAATTACTCATATAATTCAGATTATGAACATAAATATAACACAAAAGAACACAAAATTTCAAATAAATGATCTCAATATGCAATAAAAATAGCTTCACCACTTCGAGGGGGAAACCTCCAAACCATATAATAAGATTCAAATGCTCGAATGATGATGAAAGTACTACCTATAATCCCCTATATATACTATTCATATGTTATGGCCATCACCAAGGCCGATCTACTAAGCATGAGAAAGTATAAATGATATAGTAAAATGAAATGGTAAGCCACAAGTCGGCTACTCATATCCTAAAATAAGCAATAGGTTAAGGGCGTAACATGCCCTTCCCCTTTAAACCAATGTTGTTTCGAAAAACCCTCATCCTCCCGTGTCACATCTTCTATGCTTAGATTCTTCCACTCGATCGAGATATTGCTTAATGTATCTCGGCTATTGGCCTCTTAGTATTTGTTTGTATAATATTCTCTGGCTCCAAAATGATTCTTCCTTCCTCATCAAGTTCTGGTAGCTCTGTCTGGGCTGTAAATTTATGTCCAATAACCTTCTTCAGGTAGGAAATAAAGAATACTAGGTGTATGCGTGAAGATTGAGGAAACTCTAGTTTATAAACAACACTTCCAATTTTCTGTAGAACCTAATAAGGACCATAATATTTAGGATCAAGTTTGTTGTCCTTTTTTGTTACTTCAGGGACATCTTCTTGTAAGGATATAGATGTATAAAAACCCAGTCACCAATTTCAAAATGTCTTTCACTACGGTGTTGATCTGCTTGTTGTTTCATCCTGTTTTGTGCCAATGCCAAATTCTCCTTCAAACCAGCCAAAACCTGTTGTTGATGCTAAATGTGTTCCTCAACATCTTTGACCTTAGTTTTCACCCTCAAGGAAGAAGTGATAGATGGTGGATGGTAACCATATAATGCTAAAAATGGGGTCATTTGAGAAGAGGTATGAAAAGATGTGTTATACCACCATTTTGCAAGTGGTAGCCATTTAACCCACCGTTCCTTCTTATCTAATACAAAAGAATGTAGATACCCCTCTAAGCATTTGCTGACCACTTCCATTTTGCCTTTAGTTTCAAGATGGTAAGATGAACTGTGAGCTAGCTGAGTACCCAAACATGAAAATAATTGTGTCCAAAAATTACCTGTGAAAATAAGATCACGATCACTTACAATTATCTTTGGGGTTCCATGTAGCCTTTGAACCATATCCAAAAAAATAGTTGCGACTGTAATGGCTGAAAATGGATGTGACAGGGCACAAAAATGGGAATATTTTGTGAGCCTATCCACAATCACCAAAATAACATTCTTACCCTCTGAACAAGGAAATCCTGTGATGAAATCCATAGAGACCTCCTCCCATCTCTGGCTAGGAATTGGTAATGGTTGCAATAGACCTGGTGTCTTAATGGTTTCACCTTTGTTCTGTTGGCACACCAAACACTCTGATACAAAATTTTGTACATCCCCCTTAAGTCCTTCCCAAAATAATTCTCTTTTTATTCTATGATATATCTTCAAAACCCAGTGTCCTCCAATAGGTGATGCATGTAGCTCTGCAAGAATCTTATGATTCAACTCAAAATCTTTACACAAGAATAATCTATCATTGTACCAAAGGGAATTCCACTCAAATTTGTTAGATGTTATAGATCTCTTCTTGATATTTTATATTAGAGATTGTGTATCCTTGTCTGCTGCTCCCATTCCAATCTTATTTCATCCAACCAATCAACCTTCAATATGGACATTGCACATAGTAAGGCATCTGCAAATGTATCCCTTCTAGATAGCGCATCGATTTACTACATTTTCTTTACCATTTTTGTATATGATTTAAAAATCATAACCCAACCTTTTTTTACCCACTTTTGTTGTTCCTCAGATTATAACCTTTTCTTCAAAAGTATTTGAGACTATCATGATCATTTTTACCTTGAAGTGTCTACCCATTAGATAGGGCCTCCATTGCTTGACCGCATGAAGAATAACCATCATTTATTTCTCATAGACAGGTTTGAGCAGATCTTTTCCTTTGAATTGACAACTCTCAAATGTAATTGGTCTTCCTTCCTACATTAGAACTGCTCCCAATCCTGATCTTGAAGCGTCACATTCAACAATGAAGGTTTTTGAGAAGTTGGGAGTAGCCAAAAATGGGGTGGTGCACATGGCTTCCTTCAACTGCTCAAAGGATTTAGTGGTTACATCTGTCTAATGGAAGGCATCCTTCTTTAGCAATGCAGTGAGTGGAGCCATGATTCTACCATATCCCCTCACAAATATTTTGTAGTACCCATTAGTCCTAGGAACCCTCAGAGATTTTTGAGATTTTTGGGCCTTGGCCATTCCACCATAGCTTTGATCTTCTGAGGATCAACTTTGACACCTTCATGGGATACAATGTGACCCAAGTACTCTACCTCTTATACACCAAAATAAAATCTGGATGATTTTGCATAGAGATTATGTTTCTGCAAAACTTCCAACACTTTATTTACATGTTGCACGTGTTATTCCCATGTCTTACTTGTAAATTAATATATCATCAATGAAAAATAATACAAATTTCCTTAAAATGGCCTAAAAACAAGTGTTCATCAAACTTTGAAATGTTGAGGGAGCATTTGTAAGACCAAAAGGCATTACCAAAAATCATAATGGCCCTCATGAGTCCCAAAGCCATTTTATGAACATATTCTTCTCTTATTCTAATTTGATGGTACCTTGAACGAAGATCTAATTTTGTGAAATAAATAGCACCATGCAATTCATCAAGTAAATCATCAATTAATGGAATAGGAAATTGATATTTTATGGTGTACTTGTTGATTTCTTGGTAATCTAGACACATCCTCCATGTTTCATCCTTCTTACCTACCATAAGCATCGATGAAGAATATGCGCTCTGGCTATGCTTGATGATACCTGCCTTTAACATTTCTGTATCATTTTCTCGATCTCAATTTTCTGGGAATATGGGTATCTATATGGTTTGATGCTAGGTTTTTGGCTCCATGGAATCAACCAAATAGCATGATTATGATCCCTAACTGGTGGTAGTCCCTTTGGAATTGCATAAAAAATAGACGAGTGAGCATCAACAATCATTTGAAGATTGAGTGGCATTGAAGACTCGTATTTTGTACCTCTATGGAAAATAAATTTTCTACAAATCCATCTACTCCTTTTCTGAGAACCTTTTGCATATGATGAGAGCTAATAATCTGTGGAGACTTAGCTACCATCCCTTTCAATTGTATTGTCCTTCCTTCTGAATGAAATCACATGAAAAATTCTTGGAAATTCATTTCTATAGTACCCAAGGTTGTGAGCCATTAGACACCCAAAAAGTATCTCCCCCTCCCATAGAAATAACAAACATAAGCAAGTCTAACATGTAGTCTCCCATGGAAAGCTTGATACTATGGCACTTTCCTATGCACTTGATTGTCCCACCATCCGTAATCATAACTTGCATTTCTAGAGCTGGGTAAATAAAACAATTGAGGCGGGAAACTAACTTACTATTTATGAAGTTATGAGTACTCCCTGAGTCAATCAACACCGTCACCTTCTATTTTTGAGACATCTAATAACTTTGAGTGTTTGAGGAGTACTAATACCTGACAATGCATGGCAAGAAATTGTAGGTTGGTGATCCTCTACTTCATCTTCTATTGGTTCCTCAACTTCTCCTATAATTTCAGCTTCCTCTTCATCCTCATTTCCTCCTTCAATATAAAACAACTTCTTCTCAGCACATTTGTGTCCCGGTCCATATTTGTTGTCGCAGTTAAAACATAATCCTTTTTCTCTTTTTTCTTCCATTTTTTGAGGAGTCAGTCTAATCGGACGAGTGAATGATATGGAAGTGGTACTACAATCTCTAGTGATAGTGAAAGGCTACCTCCTACTGCAAATATTTTTCCTCTACTCTATGTTCCATGATAATAGAATAAAAAATATTGAGTGGATTAAACATATGTACCTCATGCTCAATGTGGTCCTTAAGACCCCAAAAATAGGTCATTCAAGTTCTCTTCTGTAATATTCTCCACCCTTAAGGATAGGTTCTAGAATTGATGCACATAATCTTTGACTGATCCTGTTTGTCTTAACTTTTCCAATTGACTAAAGTAGTTATCTAAAACACTGGAACTATAGTGAAATTGCAACTCCTTAGTAAAAACTATCCAAGTGACACTGAGACCACTCTTCTACCTCTGAGCACATAACCATCGATACCAGACGAATTGGTCTAGTTCAAGATACAAGGATGCCAAGGTCACCTTTTTTCCTGATGGGGTTTGATGTAACTCAAAGAAGTTATCCATTTGATTTATCCAATTTAGTGGATCCTTCCCATCAAATTTTGCATCTCCACTTTCGACATCATGTTCCATGGTTGCACAATAAGTTGGATTCTAATTGGGCTAGAAAAGTGATCCAACATGGTTATTTTGCCCATTATTTTGAATTGAAGATCCTCCTTGGTTGAGTTGGGAATGATTTAGGACATATTATTTACCCTTTATATGTTGCATGATATCATCCAACCGCTGATTGATTTGGTCTATGTCTCCTTTACAGACCATCTCATATTGTACATTTTATAGTTTATACTCGAGTTAGATCACCTTATGATCAAATGAGGTAAAACCTAGTGATGAGGAATCAGATTTACCCCTTTTGAATTCAAATCTTCTATCACTACCCCATATTTATCCGGGATTTTACCAGGAGTGACCAGATTCTTTTTGGCTCTTTCTGAAGGATCCACCATGGTGTCAAACTTTAGGGTTTAGGTTTAACCTTGCTCGATACCAAATGTTGGGAATTTGGGACCGTAGAATAGTGCTATGATATAATAAAAAAACTCAATCATGCACACAAGATCTAAAAAATTACCCAAAATCTATAGCGGTGGAAGTATAAGCTAGAATAATCCAAATCAAAATAAATTACACACACATAACACAAACTGTATTGTGGTTCACCCAATGTGGGCTACATCCACTAAAGATAGAGATCTCATATATTTAATATAACAAGAGTACAAACCAACTCTTAAATACAAGATTACAATGCATCTCTCCAAGATTATCTCTTCTCCTCCGATCTCTAAACAAATATACATAAGTGTATTACAACCATGCCTCCAAACACCACCAACAGATCTCACATAACTAGGAACTACTGCATCTCTGAATTGCTACCAAGTTCTCTATGGATTTGCAAAAAGACCTCTCACATGGGTCTACCATATGTGCAACTATAATTATGCACCAAGAAGTAAGTATGTCTCTCCATCACTGCATAACTTGTGCAAACATGAAGACAACCTCCTCTACAATATCTAGATCTACATGGATCAACAATACAATATGATCTCATGGATCTATAATACAAGATCTCACCAACATGTGGATCTACAAGAAGAAAATCTATGTGCTTTGCATACTATGCAAGCCATTACAATGAGACAATAACTATACAAAGGAAATACAATAGAAGATGTTACCCTCTTCTCATCATTGAGATGTACCTATTTATTTCCTTCTATCCAAATCCTCTCCATGGAAGCTCGACTTCATGTAACATATTATTTCTTTCTCTTCTTCTTCATCCTCTCAATCTAGGAGAATCAAGGATCTAATTCAATCCTTCTCTTAATTCTCTTTCTAACCCTAGATTTCATGCTTATATAGGCATATACAAACTTAGGGCACAATAGCCATGCAATTACATCCTTTAAATCAATTTAAAACAAAAGCTAGATTAAATTCCTATGAGTTAAATATAAAATTTCATGCATAGGTAATTGGTGATGGTTACCCTAACCGACGATGGTTACTTAACTAGCGATAGTTACCTTGATCGGTGACGTTTACCTTGACCAATGACGGTTGCCTAACTAACTGCGATGGTTACCCTGATTGATGTCGGTTACTGTGTAAACCAACAAGGTGTAAAACATTCTATCTAGGAAGCAATTTAACTCCACAACCTAACAGGTTTTAATAAAAAATTGGAAAAATAGGAAAAAAAAACAAAGAAGATACTACCAATATTTTTTTGAGGGATTTCCGAAAATGTAAAGAACTTGGAAAAATTCAACAAATTTCAGCCTAAGGAGCGATTTTATGAAAAGTCTAAATTTGCAAAATAAATGAAAAATTCTGAAATTTTCAAGGAATATTACTTGGAATTATTCGTAAATCTGGTAAAACAATCTAAAAAAATTCTCTCTAGTTTTCAAGATATATCGGAAACAAAAAAATGGGTAATTTTGGCCTGGATCGCAGACTCAATTACCACTTGTAATGAAATTACTTATATAATTCAGATTGTGAGCATAATAAATATAACACCTAAGAACACAATATTTTAGATAAATGATCTTAATATGCAATAAAAATAGCTTTGCCACTTCGAGGGGGAAACCTCCAAACCATACAATAAGACTCGGATGCTCGAATGATGATGAACTACTACCCGCAATCCCCTATATATACTATTCATATGTTATGGCCATCTCCAAGGCTGACCTAATAAGCACGAGAAAGTTTAAATGATATAGTAAAATGATATGGTAAGCCACAAGTAAGCTATTCATATCCTAATACAAGCAATATGTTAAGGGCATAGGTAATTTTTTGGCATTTTAGGGTTTTTAGAGTAGACGTGAAATAAAAGGAGGATTGTAATGATGTAAAATATTAGTGTGGATTCTAGAATGAGAAGAAATCTATTTTGAAACTTCTGGTTTTTATTTGCAAATTTGTTTATGTGTGTTTTGGAGGTATTTCAACCTCTTGCAACTGGATTCACATCAATTGGTATCAGATTCATATTTTGATCTTTCGGAAATAGTTAAAGTAACATATTACGCTTTTCTATATTATATTTGTCTCTATTTTATATAATCATGGTTAGATGCGGGAGGAAGGTTATGCCCAAATGGATAGGCATATGCAGGGAGCTATAGAGACAAGTTGTTGAGCTCATGAGAGAAGTTACCCGCTTTAGAAGGAGACATTCGATTGGGATGTAGACCCAGATAGTGATACTAAAGAAGTACCTCTATTAATAAATGGAGTCGATGAATAAGAAAATGAGAGAGATGAAGAAAGGTTGAATGAGATACCATTTTAGGAAAGATTGATAAAGGATTTAGAGGGAAATAATGACAACATCAATATTAATGTTCTGATTATGGTGAAAGGTTACGACCAAAGGAGTTCATTGATTATTTGAATCACATGGAAAACTGTTTGAGTGGAAATCCCTTTCGATGAGAAGAAGGTTAAGTTTGCATGCACTAAGTTGGCTGGATATGCATTGATCTAGTGGGATCACCTACAAAATGAAAGACAAAGGAATGAAAAGGGCAAGATCTGAAACTGGAATAAAATGGTAAATAAGTTGAAAGAAAAGTTTCTTCCTGTAGACTATGCTCAGACACTCTTTCAAAGGTTCCAAAACCTAAGACAGAAGGATCTCAACATTGAGGAGTATATAGATGAATTTTACAAGTTTTCAATCAAGGTGGAATAGGGAGAGTATGAAGAATAGAAGGCTACACGGTATATAAATAGGTTGAGTTACAACTTACAAGATGAGCCGAGTATGCTTCGGATCCATAGCTTGGATGATGCTTATCATCTCACATTAAACGCAGAAGAAAAGATCAAGAGGAATAATTTTAGAAGAGGTGTGAAGAGAGGGTCATCATCATCTCCAATGAGTTGTAGGGGTAGATTTGAATCTACAAAAGGTGAATCCTCTAATGTAGAAGGGCATGAAGATTCTGGTCAAAGATGTGGTATCTACCAAAGAGGTAGGGGGTTTCAGAGGGGAAGATGTTATAATGGAGGAAATGGCTAGAATATCCCCCAAGGTAATATACATGTTACGGATGTGATGAAGAGGGGCACGTAGCTTTTGAGTGTTCGTACTATCCTACACAACTAGATGGCAAGGAGAACAACCACGAGTAAATATGGTTGAAGCTAAAGAGGAAGAAGAAATGGAGGTTCCTTTAGATTTGGGTGAAACCCTCATGATAAGGAGGACGATGATTTCCCAAGGAAGGAAAAAGCATAGGATGATGGGAGCTCATTTGTGGTGGGAACAAACATATTTTAAACAAGATGTACCTCTCGGAGGAAAGGTATGAAAAATTATTATTGATGGTGGTAGTTGAGAAAATATGGTTTCAACTATGATGGTTGATAAAATCAATCTGAAATGTGAGAAACACCCATATCCCTATCATATATCATGGTTCAAGAAAGGGAATGAGGTAACCATAGATAAAAGATGCCTTATAAAGTTTTCGATTGGGAATACCTACAAGGATGAAGTGTGGTGTGATGTTATCCCAATGGATGCATGCCATATATTATTGGGGAGGCCTTAGTAATACGATAGAAAGGTTACACATGATGGAGGAAAAATACATATACCTTTTGGAAGGATGGTGTAAAGGTGGTCTTGTTACTCTTCAAGGAAGAAGAGAAGAGTGAGGGCTTATTGGCTACAAAAGAGTTTGTTACAGAAATGGAAGAAGTTAGTTGGTGTTATGCACTAATGTCAAAGAAGGTTAAAATAGAGGACTTTAATATACCTATTCTTTGTGGAAAGGTGCTAAAAGAATACAAAGATTTCATGCCAGATGAGCTACCAGATGGGTTACCTACGAAGCGAGATATTCAACACCATATTGATTTGATCCTAGGATCAACCCTTCCAAACTAGGTAGCCTATCGGATGAGTTTGACATAGAGTGAAGATTTGAATAGAAAAGTGAAAAATCTAATATAGAAAGGGTTAGTGAGAGAAATAATGAGTCCATGTGCAACTCCAACACTATTGACTCCTAAAAATATGGAGACTGGAGAATTTGTGTGGACAATAGGGCCATAAATAAGATCACAATTAAGTATCGGTTCCCAATTCCAAGATTGGATGATATGATGGATGTGCTAGTGGGAGCCCAATATTTTAGCAAGATTGACTGCAGAGTGGGTACTACCAGATCTGGATCCGTGAAGGGGATGAATGGAAAATGGATTTCAAAAAAATGAAGGATTGTACAAGTGGATGGTGATGCCATTTGGGCTATCTAATGCACCCAATACATTCATGAGGCTGATGAATGGAGTCCTTTGAGAATACAATGGTAAGTTTGTTATTGTCTATTTTGATGATATTCAATAAGACAGGTGGAAGAACACTTGTTACATATGAATTTGGTGTTAGACTTGTTACGTAAAGAGAGTCTATATGCAAACTTGAAGAAGTGTAAATTTATTCGAAGAGTCTTGTCTTTTTGGGGTTTTTCATTTCGGAGGATGGATGAGGAAAAGGGTAAAGGTAATTTTGGAATGTCATATTCCAAGTAATGTGATAGAGGTTTGAAGTTTTCATGGATTGGAAATTTTTTTATAGGAATTCATTAGGAATTTCAGTAACATTGCTGCACCCATAACAAAGTGTACAAAAGGGAGGGAATTTTTATGGACCATGGCAACAATAGTTTTGAACTTTCGAAGAAGAAAGTGTCAGAAGCACCTATTTTGGTATTTCCATATTTTAGTAAGGTCTTCGAGGTTGACTGTGATGCCTCACATGTCGAGATTGGAGCTGTACTGAGTCAAGAAGGACAACCTATGGCATTCTTCAGTGAAAAGCTAAATGAAGTTAGGAGGAAATATTATACTTATGATGTGGAATTTTATGCTATTGTTCAGAATTAAGGCACTGGAGACATTACTTGGTAGCAAGAAGGAATTCGTACTCTTCACTCGACCATGAAGCCTTGAGGTATGTAAAAATACGAAGAAAATAAATAATAAGCATGCAAAATGGGTTTAATTTTTGTAAGAATATAATTTTTTCTTAAAGAATAAGCTGGGTAAGTAGAATCAAGTTATTGATGCCTTGAGTAGGCGTGTAACAATTTTGATAACAATGGAAAATGAAGTAGTAGGGTTTGAGGTAGTTAAGTAATTGTATGAAGGTGATCCAGATTTTGGTGATGTTGTGAGAAAACTTAAGGACCCTACAATAGGTAGTGGTTCTTCTAATTATTTGATGCAAGATGGTTATTTTTCAGGGGGAAACAATTATGCATCCTTGCTGGTTTAATGCGAGAAAATATTATAAGAGAATTGCATAGTGGGGATTGGTCAAACTTTGATATAAATAAGAAAATTTATCTTTTTGTAAAAAAATATTATTGGCCAAAGGTAAAGATGGACATAAGTAGGATTGTAGAAAGATGTAGAGTGGGCCAAATGGCTAAGGTCCATTCACAAAATATTGGGTTGTATATGCCATTACCCGTCCCTACAGGGCCATGGGTTGATTTGAGTATGGATTTCATGTTAGGGATTCCTAAGACACATTGAGGGAATGATTCTATCTTTGTTGTGGTGGATATATTATCTAAGATGGCACATTTCATTTTTGTAAAACAACTAATGATTCTTCCAGAGTCGCATGATTTATTTTTTTGAGAAGTGGTTAGATTACATGGAGTTCCAAGAATGATCACTTAAGATCATGACACAAAGTTTTGAGTCACTTTTGGAAGAATCTGTGGAGGAAACTGGGGACACAACTACAATTTAGTAGTGCATATCACCCCCAGACTAATGGGTAGATGAAAGTAGTGAACATAAGCTTGGGAAATCTCCTACGTTGCATAGTTGGAGAAAAGCCAAAACAATGGGACTTAGCTTTACCACAAGCTATGTTTGCCTATAATAGCTCAGTAAACATGTCAATAGGGAGGTCTCCTTTCTATATTGTATATGGTAGGAATCCCAAGGAGTCCTATATCTGATTGTGCTACCCGGTGAAGATAAAACTAGTGATGATGCAAAAGCATTTGCAGAACACATTCTACAACTACAGGATGAAGTGAGGGAAAAGATGAAAGTGAGTAATGCACAATATAAAGCAGTGCAGATGCTAGTAGGAGAGTAAGTGTATTCAAAGAAGGATATATGGTGATGGTTCATATTAGAAAGGAGAGGTTTACAAAAGGGACATATAATAAACTCAAGTATAAGAAGATTGGGCCATGTAGGATTTTGAAGAAAATGAGTGATAATGCCTACAAGGTGGAACTACCTAAAAATTTTCTATCTCACTAGTTTTTAATGTTTCTGACTTATATAAGTTTCCAGGACATGATGAAAATGTTGTGGAGGAAGAAGAAATAAATTGGGAGCAACAGATGTCGAAGAAGAAAAAGGAAAGGGTAATGCGTGTCTTGGACCAAAAGATAATCACTACTAGACATGAGAGCTATAAAAGATATTTGGTATAGTGGGAAGGTTTGTAACAAGAAGAAAATAATTGGATTCCTAAGTGGGAGTTGAAGAAGATTGACAATGCAAAATTAGATGAATTCCGTCAACTGAATTTGTAGGAGCTGAATTCTTTTCAACCAGGGGAGAATGATGCGGGAGCATAACTTACAGAGACCATAACTTTTGATCCGACCGTTGGATCATCTTGAAATTTTATAGGGTGGTATATACACATTAGTACTATCTTTGGGCAAGTTTTTCTTGCAAGGTTGTGGTCATTTAGGCACATTTTCAGGGCCCATATTCCTTCATATAGTGGCCTAAATTGGCTTTGAACATTTTTTTCACTTTGACTAGGTCTTGGAACTTTAATAACTTTTGTTGTGATTGTTAGAATAAGTCCAAATTTTTCATGAGCCTTAATTTATGAATGCATATTTGGCACGCAAATTTTGGGGCCCATTTGAGTTGTTTTGCTAGTAGGTAATTTTTGGCATTTTAGGGTTTTTTGGCATTTTAGGGTTTTAGAGTAGACATGAAATAAAAGGAGGATTGTAATGATGTAAAATATTAGTGTGGATTCTAGAATGAGAAGAAATCTATTTTGAAACTCCTGGTTTTTATTTGCAAAGCTGTTTATGTGTGTTTTAGAGGTATTTCAACCTCTTGCAGTTGGATTCACATCACGTTGTTCTTTGGTTTACATATAGAAGTGTGTAATTATAAAAGGAACAATGAACATGTATGTTGGAAAGTTAGATTTTGTGTTACATATGTTCCGCCACAATATATACATGCATTTATTTTAAACAAATATACATATTATTGTGTTAAGCAAATAGAATGGAAAATAATAAGAACAATATGTACACTTGAAGTAAGTAAACTATAGGTATTTGTATGGAGATACAATGATAAAGAAATTAGAAATGCATAGTTGTTGGTTTACAAAAAATTGAACATGTATTTTAAAAATTTGTTTCTTTGTCCGATATATACTGCCACAATACATACATGGGATTATTTGGAATGAGTTACAATTTGTTTCAAAAACACTTATAAACAAACCACTACAAGCTATTTTTAAAATCAAATTTCTTGTTTTTTGCTTGTGTAATTTTCTTTGCACATTTCTTGTATTTTTGTCTAGTTCTGATGCCTCGATTGGTATTCCCATTCTCCTCAATTTTTGGGGTGGTTCATATTTCAGTGCATCTTCATTAGAATCATAAATCAAGCAAAATCCTCGTGAATGCTCTCCAATTGTTCGAATTTGGAGAGAAAATTGGGGATGTTGGCAACATGTGGAGGCGATCTCTCGATTGTTTGATTATCACTGTTTTAGGTGGTTTCAGTTGCATGCAATGCAAAACATTAACAACACATTGAATATGTTTAAACTCTTCCTCCCTTTGCAAGCAAGGAATAGTTAATGTCAAGCTTTGTTGTAGGGAGGGGAATCATGTTTCTAGTCCGAATCATATTAAACTAGAGACGGAAAAAAAAATCATTAGTCCAAGAAGATGTTCTTAAGTATGTCGAGAAACTTTAAAATCCTTTGTTGCTAATTAATCTAACATCCAACTTGGTATGCTTCAAAATGGCCTCATTGGGGAACGACCCCCTTAGCATATAAAAATCCTGTCATTGGCGACGAAGGTACATGCCCCCACATGTCACTTTGGAAAAGGAGTGGAGCCAACTATAAATATAAATGGAACAATTCAAAAAAATAACATGAAAGCACTGTACAATGATTTTTTAGTCCATAACATGCAATAAACAAAAAAATGAATAAATACTTCAATAAATATTGAAACCCACCTGAAGTTTGTTTAGAGACAACACTCTCTTCTTTACCACGGAGAAAGAGAATCACAAATATCCTACAAAAAAGTGAAAGAAGAAGTTAATAAAACTAAATGTATCTGTGAATTCAAAAGGAGGGACTCCTCCATTACATGATGGGAACTAAACTTGAATTTTGGAATCATTCTACATCGTATATAATATGTGGTTCATGGATATATATACTTCAAACATGTAGTTAAGAGTCAAAACCCAAATCAAATTCCATGAATATTCTTTTCCAAATACACACATTATATTAAAACTATTTCCAAACAAAATACATAGTTTATGCTTTTCAAGGCATCCAAGATTGCTTCTATTGTTAAAAGAAAGAAGGAAATTACAAAATCTTCTACAATAATTCTCACACACCAACAAGTCACAAGACATAATTTCACATAAGTGTTACTTTTAGGAAACTATGCATTGCAGAACCCATATTTATAACATAAACATTACTTATAAGAGATGCAATTCAGAAGAGATGATGATGCCTTAAAACTTAAAAGGCAGTTTCTAAGCATGAGAAATTCCATAAGTTCCCTAAAGTAGGATATTGGAGCATGAAAATGGTAAATGCTAAGAAGGAAAGCATAATAGGATTCATTGCAACCATTAAGGTTGGATATAAACATTACATTGATTTGTTACGAAAAATAGTCCAAATTGTCATGAAGAAACATACAAAATTAGCAGGCCGCCATCACAAACTAAGAGACTATTTTTAAACTTCTAAACAACTAGATGAGAAGAAGCCACTCAAGAGAAAAGTACAACCTGCATAGAACAATACCTATTTCTTGAAAAACACTAACCCAATAAAGAGAGTAGCTAGTAGAGTAATGTAATCAACACCTAAAGTTAAAGGACCCGACAAAAAAAAAATAACAGCTGGAATACTATTTCTCTAAAAACCCTTGAAAATAGCACATGAAATGGTGGGTACTATCTTGGATGAAAAAATTTAAAATAGAAATTCTAAGCCTTTAAGCACCATATAAATAACAGAAAAGTATCCTAAAACTACATCTCTAATAGAAAACTGTGTGCATATGAACAAGAAACCATATACCACTAAAATATAGGAAAAAGGGTGAGATGGGAGAGATGTAGCCACAAGGAAGAATGAGCATAATAATTTGTCTGTAAATCTGATTTTAGTAAAAATGCAAAACTTGATTCCACATTGATTTCCTTTCCATAGGGATCTATTGATATCCTTCTATAGAGAAACAAGAAAAGAGCCTCTTCGAATCATATTTTACAGGTAATAATAATAATATTGACTGTTTATTTTGAGGTGAAATTTAGATCTGCATTTCTTTTGTACCTTGGCTCACAGCTTTGTTTTTTTTCAGAGATGGTGTCAGTGAAGGTCAGTTTTACCAAGTTCTACTTTATGAATTGGATGCCATTCGTAGGGTCAGTTATACAAAAATCAATAGACCTCTATATTCACTATGACCAATTTAATGTCTCATTAGCATGGTGTTTGTTCTCTTTGAATTCCCTTCAAGAAAATAGCTTAGTGGCATAAACTAAATGTTCCCCTTGTGGTACTTATAGGATTGTGCATCACTTGAACCAAATGACCGAGTCTCAGTGACTTTTGTTGTTATTCAAAAATTACATCATATGAGGCTCTTTGCTAACATTCATAAAGATAAAAATTCCATAGACAGGAGTGGAAACATACTACCTGGTAGGAAGATTATTGATGATATTATTAGTCAAAATTTTATTTTCCAGGACCACCCATAATAGATTCTAACCACAAATTCACAGAAATTCTCTTTAAGTAAAATATATGAGAACCAATAACAACAACATTGAAGTAAATGAATTTACATTACCTTGGGAGATTGGGTCATTGGCTACGTCTTTGAAGAATGCATTGGAGCTAAAGAATGAAATTATAGTGTTACGGTGAAAAATAGAAAAACATCCCTATACATCCCTATTCATAAGATAGAGACCATAATATTTCAGATTTATTATAAACTAACATTAAGGTTTCCCTCTAATACAATCATTGCTTAAAAGGAATACAACAAAGGATTGCAGTACTATAAAAAACAAACCTCAAACAATTATCTTGGGGAAGCAAAAAAATCATCTTAAAAAACAATCACAAAATGGAAATAAAAAATAGAGGCCTCGAGCATTGAAAAATTTAGTGACCTTCAATCTTCCTCGGCAATATAGATGTTCATTATTCTAGCTCTAAATTATTTCTAGAACAGTTAACTTTTGTTCTTAAATTAGCTTAAGTTGAGATAGAATCCCGAGACATTATTTCATAGAATATAAGAAGAAATGACAGGGCTATTAAGAGATGTAAGTAGTATTCAACTCTGGCTCCAAATTTAGCTTTCATAAGATAACAAGAGATATAAGTGGCATAAATTCTCAAACTAACTCAATCTTAAAGTAAAATCAGAAAAAAACATCCACAAATAACAAACCCACCGCATCATGCAAAAGGTAAAAAACAAAACTTAAAAATAACAAACCCACCGCAACATGTAAAATCGGAAAAGCAAAATTATTAAAAATAACAGATCTGTAAAAATAGTAGAGAAAATAAAAACAGTCACCACAACCACAAATTTGATGTAGTCCCAGAATGTTCGTAAATCCCTTTCCCATAGGGGGAACACTTTCGGTGTAATAAATAATCACATGGTGAACTAAACCATCAACATGTTTCAAAACTTTCTTCTGAATTATATTAGAAGTGTTAGGTGCTCCTTATATGTGTTGAAAGATTCCTGCATGCTCCATATACAATATCTTAAAAGATCCAAATTTATAGGTGAAGTCACCTATGCTCAATCATGTCAAATCTAATAGTATTCTCATGTTGTTTTAGTTTTTAATGATATGGAGGAAATGATATTTTGAGGATACGATACAATGGTGGGGCATGTCGGAAATGATTATGAATGATAAAGGCTAGAGGAAGACGCAAGAGATGCACGATGAGTTGGATGACATGATGGGTAACGAAAAAAGTGAGGTACTTAGACATATGTAGGCTTACCTATCTATAAGTGGTGGAGAAGGAGACACTACTAATACATCCACTTGCTTCCCTCCTTTCTTGGGCTTGGCTATCTATTAAGGAAACCAATGTGGTTGAGAGAATGTTTTGTGTTCCAGGTGGCGGTGGCACCACCAATTGATAGACCTAATTTCAAGTTTCTAGTCGAATGGATTTTTATTTTATTTTTGAAACCACCCTATTGGAATATTTTATTTTTAAGAATTCACTTGACATGATTTTATTTCAGAATGCTTATACGGTTTCATTTGTGGTGACAAATATTTTAAAGAAATAGTCCAAAATTCATGAGTAAACACCATATTCTCTCTTGTGCCTACTATACATTTAATGTAACTCATACCGAATGCCAAAAGAAGTCAATACCGTGGCTCGATTTAGATTCACTAGCATATTTATTTTCCTTCAAAAATGGGCTACATCTAAAAAGGCTTGAATGTTGATATTAACTCCTACAAGTTGTCAATGATAATTCAAAATGAATGCTACCTTATAGGTAATCTATTCATTTATAATCACCTTATTTGATTTGTGTGGGTTACAATTTTTTAATTCAACTAAAAAAATCTTAATGTGTCTAATGACATATATTGTAGGAACTTGATGTTTTGCGAATTTTTTAAAACATTGTTTCTAATGTTTAATGGCCAACTCTAATTATTTTTGTGAAGAAACAAATCTAATTCATGGAATTGTTCTCATTAAAAAATCTGTAAGTGCCCTTGCTAAATTTGTAAGATTTTGAAATTTTATTTGTATAAACATTATCACGATAGGGTAAGTGCATGGAAACGGGGGCCAACGAAAGGGTGTCTTAAGTGGATACTTTATTTTATGAAAAACAAGAAACTTCAACTTGTATGAGTTATTACGGATAATTACACTCAAAATTTGAAGATGTTATAAGAACATGAATTGTAGCATTTCAAGTCTAGTTTCTAAACTACTATTTAAGAAAAATGGTTAAGTATAAGTGGGTTAAAGAGCTAAAATGTCAGTAGGTTCTCCTATTTTTGTAAAAAAACATAAAAGATAATCGATTGTGCCTAGCCCCATGCCCCCACCCCTCATTTTTTGAGCACTATTTAGTATTTTTGAAAACCCTTTGGTAGAAAGATAGATAGGAGCATCTAGTTTGGGATAGTTTTTAAATAATTTTTTAGTGAATATTTATTTTTTATGATTTTCCAAGTACAAATATTTTGAAAATTGAAAAAATGAATAGCCAACCGTGCCCTCTTAATTACCTTAGAAAATATTGAAAATTAGATTTTTTTAATTTATATGTATAGAATTAGTCCTAGTTTGGGACTAGTATAATTTTATTCAATTTGGAGAAGTGAAACAAAAGATACATGAAAAAATATAGGTGTTTATAATCATTAAAAATAGAGGTATAAAAGACAATTTGAAATAAATATAAACCAAAACCTTACAATAGTAATTGTTTTTAAAAGTATATATTTAGAAAAAGACAGCTTTCTTTATGTTGTAGCCATATTTTAAAGAAAGATTGTAATCGTTTTGTAGGATTTATCATGGTGAAATATGAGTTTATGTATTTTCACCCAAAAACACACAAGTTGTTGTGTTCTAATAGGTGTAGCACTCGGGTTCGAAACCAAAGAATTTGCAAGCCTAATAGAGATTGGTTTGTGTGCATAAATCAAAGAATGCGTACACACTTTAAAATTATGCTATTTCATTTATGTAATCAATGCACATTATACAATTCAACTATTGCACAAAGCATTCATGAAATCCATGCGTAATTGTCACCATCACCCAAATTTTGTGTTGCAGATTTCCTTTATCCATTATCCTTCTCAAAGGGTTCATTTTAAGACCCCCTCCAAAATATTATTGAAATATAATGGGTAGCGAATCTTCCTAAAAGGAAATTCGCATTATTGAGAATGTAGGAAAGGAGGGTTTTGTGAAGGTGGTGAAGTTTTTCAAGTCATCGAGAGTTGATGTCCACATTTTTGTTTTGTTCTCGAGACAACAAGTTTGAAACATTTTCAAACATAACAAAAACATGTTGATGTATGTCAAGTTGAGGTCATTTTCATCCATGTAACAAATTTTAGTTGTCATTCGACACTACCAACGGGTTCGGAACGTCAACTAAACACACACTGATGTTACCAAATGGTATCACGAGATTCATTGTTGTTGTTCGGTAACACATTTTACTTATTGTCTTACACTACTAACATGTTCTTGGATGTCAATTAAACATGTGGTTTTTCTACTAGCCAATATCATGAGGATTATTTCCATATGGGAGTTTCTTTGTGTTGCCGAATGTCATAACCTATATCACTATGTATAATTCAGCACGAAAATCTTCTTGTGTTGTTTCCGTTAACATTCCCATGCCACCGTGCATTGCACGCCTTGATGTGTGGGACATTGCCCTTACCTTGCTTATATATATACCCATGCCCATTCATTTTATCCAATTTTCACTTGCAAATTTCTCTAAGGTATATTTTTAAAGAGCTTCACCAATATTACAAACAATTTATTCTACGCTACTCATCCAATTCCAATATTAGCCACCGATTTCTTCTACGATCCTCATATAAAGGTATCTCGCTAACACCTCTTTTTTTCAAAGAATAAAAATATCAAGATTCAATAATCATGACACTAAGAAAAAATTTGATTAGCACTCCTTCCTATGTTTACTAAAATATATTGCATCCCTAGTTACTACTGACTACTAGAAGACCGACAAATAAGCAAATCAATCCGATAAAAACTACACACCCAAAATTACACAATGCTATATTTCTGGAATGGTAAAATATCCAATGATGATAAAAAATTATTCCAAGGTAAAAATGAGGTCCAGATCCTTCCCCTATTCTTTGCATCCCTCCTTTGACTCAAATCAACCCTTCTGTTCTATCTGTAAACTTTTATTTTTCTTGTAAAACCAATTTTTAGATTTTTCTTTGTCCTAAGAGGTGGTTGGGTAACCACCCTGAAGGTTGCGCAAATGCCCCTCTACGTTGACCGATGGTCCTGTCACTTAAAATCAAAGACTTAAAACATGCATTTTTCGACGTGTGTTTGGATTTTGAGAGTGATTTTCTCACTCGTTTCTCAACCATTTTGCCTATTTTTGGACTCATTGGAATCATGTTGATTTTCTCTTCCTCTTTGGATATGTTTAGAATGTTGACTACCTCTTATTTTTCTAATTTTTCACTTCTTCATTGACACATGTAATTGACTTCTTCTTTCCCAAATTTTATAAAAAGCCAAACTTTTACCAATATGATAGGTCGGATTTTTCATATTAGTGAGGTTAAGTTATGCTACTAAAATTTTGGAGGAACCACACATACAATCAAATATTTTCTATGTTCTTTCCTACGAGTTACTTTCAATTATTTCTTGCACCAAGCTAACCATAGTCAATATTTTGTTTTCTTTGCTACCAGCCAACATCTGTGCACTCCTAGATTAATTGGACTTCATATTTGGAAAAAGAAACAAAGTTGAGGAGACAAAAAACACATCTCATCTTTGGGAAGCTATGATAGTACAGTAGTAACCAAGTTGGGGTTGTAATTGAATTCTTTAAAGCTTTAACCAATTTGTATTTGTTACAATAGAAATAATGCATTTGTTTTGAGTTGGTAAAATTGTAGAAGCGGAAGATTTCATCACTTCCCAGATGTATTTATTTTATTTATAGTATTTATTTCAAAACATTTCTTGCATACATCTTCCCTTTATAAATTCTTCCCAACTTATCCCTGTGGATCTTCTCGGAAATTAGTTGGAGGAAGAAGTGAAGAAATTTCTGCACATCATTTATTTATTTTAATTATCTTAGATTTACTTTTGTCGGGAAAGTTCCTATGACAAAGAGGAAATTTATTCTGAGAAGCTTTTCCCTTTCTAGAAAACTTGAGGCATAAGCTTTGATAGACGATGTTTATTTTATTTTATTTAGATTAATAATTTTGAGTACATTCTTGTAGACTAGAATTGTCAGATAACCCTGTAATGGAGGAATAACCACACGTGACTATTCTCTATTATTTAGTTTATTTTATTAGTAGTAGTATTTTATTTTAATTAGTTTCATGTGTTTGTAGAATAGTTTATTTATTTGTTTTATCTAAATTATGAAAAATACAAAAATATGTTAGCCATTTAATTCATTTTTTCCAAAAAAACATAATAGATGGTATTTCATTTTGTTTTATTTAATTAATTGGGAATGAATTTGGTTAATTAAAAGATTAAACACACTTGTCTTTTATTTATGCTGAATTTACTTTCTTTATTTATTTAAAACGAAATTTCAACGTAGTTTAGCAAACAAATCAAATCAAACAATTAAACAATAGGGAACTTATGCTACCCGTACATAGCCTCTAATTCCCCTTTGGCCAATTCAACTACTAGGAACTCACACTACTTGATCTTAGTCCCTAATTCTCATATAGTTTCCCATCAATATTCCCATAATCTTGCACATTTCGGCTGTCCCGACACGACCTCGGGAGGTCACGTGCATCTAAGAATCACGTGTTGATTCTCGTGTGTCTGATAACTAAGGGTTCCATGGAATTATTTACATGCCTCGGTATGAGATAGAATACAAGTTGTTAAATAATTTACTACAAATGTATAATAGTTCGATGGATCTTTCAACATTGCATTATAATCCCACTAATTTTTCATCATAATAACACCTGATGATATTCATCGTCTAACATGCCTACCCCATCAAAACACATTTCCTGTATCCACAAAAACCATTCTACCTAATGAGAAAAATAAATTTTTAGAGTCTCATTACGATCTTTCTATTGAGGTTGAGGTTAATAATCCCTCCAAAAGAGGGATTAACACACAATCAATCAAAGACCCCTTTCTCCTAGCCATGGTGGAATTTTTCCAAGCCCACATCGTGTTACATGGAAGATACAATGACTTTCCTTAGTGGGCACTGTACTACCTTCTCCAAACCATTTCTGGTGTTAGATTTGATTGGTGTACATTTATTTCAACAAGGATTCATTCTGACCTTGACAAAGCCATTATGAATCCTAGTGCAGTTACTTCTTCTTATTTTGTTTTTTCTTTCTATTACAAGGGTTTTCACGGACTCAAATCAACAACTATCCCAACTATTCTGCGTGAGAAGATGGATAAATATGCAATGCCTTTGGACCAATAGTTGGTGAGTATTTTGTTTTAAAAGCATTCTATCTTGATTTTTTTAAAAAACAAAATCATTTTAAAATAAATTCTTAAAAATATATAATATGTTTTCAATAGGTCAAAGCAAGAAAAACAATGGCTCAATGTAAGGTGGGATTTATCACACATAACTTTGTTGGGCCTGAGGGGTCTGGTGAAAACGTTGCAATTGATGTCACCATGACCAATGGCTCTATGGTTGTCACTAGCACCAATAACATAAAGGTAGAGCAAGAACCAAATGGATGTGTGGTTCTATAAAATCATTCCCCAACTAGGACATAACATGTACTCAGGCCAATCTAGGTTTTAATTAATCCATAATGCATAATCATTTTAATTTTGATTAAATTTGTTTATAGACTAATGATAATCTAAGTCTTGACAATGACATATGTCATTTTCCTAATGTGCAACCTTGTCTGACACATCACCGAGACACATGGTGTCTATTGTGCAGACACTACATATATATCTGAGAAAGAAGAGATTCAGTATGCACTAGTTCTTCAACATTCAAGTTCTAGTATTAATAAATAGTGATTTAAATTCGATTTATTTTAGGATTTTATCATTCTATTTAACTAGTTTTTGTTAAATTCGGTTTTTCATTGCAACCATCCCCCTTCCACCTAGTGACACAATTTGTTTATTATAGAAAACAACATTTATAGCTTACTGAAATATTTATTGATTTCATTCTTTTTAAGTTCTTTTCTTTTGTTTGACTTCGTAAATACAACATACTGATATTGTTAAATTATTGATGCTCACAGAAATTTTGCAACCTTAATCTCATATTCAACCTACGGTCACCCTCGCTACTCAAAGCACTTGAAGAGTACAACACACAAACCTCCCCTTCTATCTTATGGTAGGGGAAAGAGGATAGTGTTCCCTGGAGCAACCAGGGGATGCCTAATTTTACAAAGTGTCGAGTTCCCCAACTTTTCAATTGGTGGCATGCAGAGTGCCAGAGGAATTTCTATTTTAAATAATGTCAATATGGATGAGGCTTATGTTGGTTTTGACAAAATTTATGACATTTCAGAAACATGGAAACATAACAAAGATCGCATTTAGTCTACACATAAGGAGGTGTTAGTGCCACAATAACCATCCTCTTCAGATCCTCCTTCCCCAACTAGGGAGGAAAATTTAGATGATGATGATGCAATTTTTTTTCTCAGACATTTTTGTGGCTGATAATTTTACAACCATTATGATGGAAAATATTATCCATGTTATTAAGGAGAGTTTGTAGATATGGGAGATTAGAGTGAAATATCTGATCAAATAAATTAATGAAAGATATCATAATTTTGAGCACATAATTTTTTTCATTGATTAAAAATGAACCAATGATGATTGATGATTCACTTTCTTGAGTGTAATTTAGTAATTCATTCACCAACAATATTTAAAATAATGATAATTTTTTAGTGTAATGCTTAATAGATTGGATAATTTGAATGCCAAGGTGCATTCTTATTACAATAAGTGGAATAGAGACAAGAAATTTGTCACTATTGCAAATGCAAAGAAAGACTTGGCCATGGTAAGTACTTACAATAATTTATATTGTTATCATTTATCTACTTCTAATTATGAGATTTTTAATTGTAGTCCAAATACCATACTTTGAAGATGGAGGTGCAGGTGTTAGATGAGCACCTGAAAAAGAAAGAGAAAGTGTGTGCGGTGCAATTATCTTCAAAGAGAAACTTGTTCTATTAAACAAGTAGAACAATACATTGTGTAAGATTATAAGGAGAATGGACTAGATCTAGATATTCATTGAAGAAAAACACTGATGAGGATCCTTCTCTCCTTTTAGCAAGATATGTAACTAATGAGGATAGACAAAATATTGAAAATATCAATGCATCTTTAAAAGAATTAGTTCAATCTAGTGTGATAAAAGATAGTTCAAATTCTGATGTTATAGAAGATCCTAAAGAAGAAGGATCCAAATGAAATTTTTTTTTGATGTAAATCATTTTATTTTTCAAATGAAATTTGAAAACATTATCTTTATGTCTAATTGTTAATCGATTTATTTCTCTCACGCCTATTGTTAGATGAAAACATTATCTTTTTTTTCAAGCTTGTACAATTGATGAATAATAATACATGGATTTTGGAATCAATTCAGATTGTACAATTTAGTTTCAAACATGTATGCACTTAATATTGAAAACTTGGATGTACATTTTGTTGTTCAATCTTGATAGTTGATTCATCATGTATAGATAGATTATAGTTACAAAAACATTATCTCTAGAATACTATATTTTTTTATTAACCCTAATAATCATGACGGGATATATGGATTATAATATCTTTGTGAAAATGTGTGCCTATGGATTTCATATTGAGAAATAGAATATTGAACATACTTTCATAGTGATGAAATTAAATTCTAATACATCATCCAGGTTTGCGGTTTACACAACTATCTCGTATTTCTAAACATTATAAAAATAGAGAAGTGATTTAAAATTTCCAAACATTATATACAAAATCTATGTAAATGAAAAAAATAAATGATGAGTCGCAATATATATTTTAGAAAATGAATATGTTTATCTCATGCAGTAGTTGAAACATCCCTATCCTAAATGGTCCTTCATCACTTATTTTATTTGTTGCAGTTTCTCGTCTACTAGATTCCAAGTCAATTTCACCATAATTTGAGACTCCATTGGTTGCTATTTGATTAAAGTCTCTCTGCTCTGAAAGGGATGTCCAAGTAGTGAATGCTATTTCATATGGAAATGTGTCCACTCCATATCTTGAAACATATAGTCTCAAATAATTTTCCATTTTTTTCCAATCTATTGCGAAGTTTTGATTTCACAAATGTTAGTGCGCTAAATACCCTTTCATCTTCAACATACCCAAGAATCATTATTTGTATGATTTCATACAGTTTGAAGTATTCACTTATACTTTCTCTTAGAATGCTACTCTGATACAACTTTCTCCACAATAGTGTGATAGCTCCCATTTCTGTTGGTTCAACAAGAGTATGATATTGATCACTCATTATCATTGCAAAATGTTGTGACTATGATATGAGTAATTTTATGTCTAATATACCATTCAATTCCCCTCCATTAACATCGAAGATTTCTGAAAACTGATCCATAAGTGCAGTCATGTATTTCCCAAAGAGTTGAGCTCTTTGTTCTTCACCAATCAAAATTCTAGAAATTGGGATTTACAACTCCCATGGCCTCAAGAATATCACTATTTTTAAAACACTCTATGATCTCAGAAGATAATTTTTCATATATCTTCATCAATTTTTGTGTATTAGAAACTACAACATCAAAACCAATGCTTGTGGCTAGTACTTCCTCAATTTCAAAACCTATTACATAAGGATCTCTATGAAAAGTGTGCATTAGGGTATTTCCCCATAAAGTGATATACAAAGATGACCATTGATATTGAACTTCAAATAACTATTGGGATGCTTTTTATCTCACAAAACCTTCCAAATACTACTAAAAATTGGATTCTAAAACCAGTCTTGGGTAGAATATAAGGTATCCAAAATCATACATACCAGTTTCCTTAATTTTATAAAATCAACAATGTATATAGATATTTCCTAAGCTTGTTTCACCAAGTTGTTTATTTCCTTTAGCATTGGAAAATACTTGCATAAAGTTAATAATGTATCCAAATGTGTCAAGCGATATAACATATCTTTAGCCTTTTCAACTTCTCTATGATTCTTGAACATATACCCTTCTAATGACCTCTATTCCTAAAAACTTCGCAAGATGGATCATACAATGATATCCATCTTGTGTCAAAATATTTCAGCAATTTTTTACCATTTGTTATTGTAATAGAAAATATCTGAAACTCCAAAAATATTTTAGGAATGCTTGACATGTATGAATGAAAGTCCCATATAAGATCTTCCACTTTAACAATATTTTCAATATTACTTACAATATTGTAAGCGAGATTCATTCCATGATCCATGCGATGTATAGGTATCATGTATGGGGAAATGGTTGTTTGAAGGAGAATACAAATCCCAGTTTTGTGACCTTGCATGACAACTACCCCATCAACTCCTACAAAAATCATCTTTATAGAGATTGAATGATCATCCATACCAGCTATTTCTTTCAAAATTTTAATAACAAGTTTGTAGAGGTTCTTAGAATTGTAATTCTCCATCATTTTGTGCATAGCTAGTAGATGATTTTCCCTCAAATGGTTATTGAAACTGAAATTGTAGACATGCATACAAACCCATGATGTATTGTCTACTATTGTGACCTCATCAATCGACAATGTGATAAAATTCACATTTTTACCTTCTCTCTCAAATCAGTGATTTCAATTTCTACCATACACTTTTCCATTTCCCATGCACTGGTATCTGACTAGTGTGTTTTTGGAATGTTTGGAAACCCATTACATTGAAATAATATCTTATAATCAATGAGATATGAAATTGGTATGACCTTTTTAAAATGTGAAATATTTTCTGAATTGTATAAGTTTTTCTCGAAGATTTGCATCGTGCTTTTGCAAATTTAGCCTTTATTGTTCCATTTTTATCAACAAGGTCTTGACGATGTTTATGATGATTTTCATATTCATTGCATATCAACAATATTCCTTGGTTTTCCATCTAGTTGTTTTTATTATTGTTCCATCATCTTTCTTTTTAGACTCATATACTTTCCCACAATGCTTCTTTATTATGTCCAACTTCAATTGCATTTTGTGGTCTTTGCCTAGTTTCCAACTACATATAGTACATCTACATTCTGTAGGAGTATCAATATTGTTTTGTGGTTCAACAGGTTTAATGAATGGAGACTTGGTGACCATTGAAATTTACAAGTCCTTAAAGTCCACTTCCCACTCATACGTTTATGATGTGTGTTTTTGGAATGTTTATATGAAGTTGGAGTGGATGGAAATTGGGATTATAAGTACTATCAATGTGAATTGAATTACTCTATTGATTGGGAATTTCATCTGGAGTATGGTCATTGCTAGGGTTTTACGCATTTTAAATAGATAGGGTTGCTTATTACATCCTTAGTAAATATACTAACATTGTTTGGCCCTTAGTGGAAACACTAAGGAGAAATGATGGTAAAATTTATTTAGGACCCATAAATTTTGGCGAACATGTTGTCGTGAATACGGTAGTAAAATTTTTGCCTTTTCACGAATATTCGCCCTAAAACAGGATCAACGTATATCACTATAGATCAACGGATAGAGATAATTATCTATAGAGTGGATGGATAGAGAGATAGAGTCGGGAATAAATGAAGATAATCTATCTATCTATATTGATGTTGAGCTATGCCCCAATATACTCTATAGATTAAAGGAACCCCTTACCAACCCACCCATAAATGCCCCGCCCTAAAGAAACAAGCCCCTAGTGGGAGATTTATGGATATCACATATGTAATAATAGGGATATCACTCTAGACTTCAAATAGATTTCTATTTAGTATCCAAAGATAAATGAGGACACCTATCCCTGCATTCATTAATTTGTCATGGTGGGGATGGTGTTAGAGTAGGTATTTGCCTTAGCTCATTTTCACCTAGGTACATTATTTACCTTTATTGTAATTATCCTCACCCACTTATGTTTGTGGATATTTATTTTATCTTATTTAGATATTAGGCGATATTATCTAGTTGTTAGGTATAGTTCTTTCCCTGATTTATGATATTGACTAGATCCTTAATGACTAGTTCTTTCCTAAATCTATTGACTTGACTAGTTCTTTGATGACTAGTTCTTTCCTTGATTTATGACTTGATCTACGACCTTGACTAGTTCTTAGATTTTTATTCCTTTCCTATATAAGCAAGACCCATTATCATTGTATTTCATTGAGTTACATAATAACATATGATATTGTTGCTCATTTGTTTGCAAAGGTTTATGCATCACCCATTAAAATCCTTAGCCCTTAGTCATATGGTATGGTCATATGAGGGATTAAAACTTGTGATTCATACTAGTAGGTGCTTAAATCCAGCCCCCTTTCATTTTATTTTTGTGGTGAAGACGAGCATTTTATTTTGTTTTAGTGGCAACTAAAATAAATAGTAGAGTATAAACTTGTAAAGCTTGTATCTTTTGATCGACAACTTGGATTTGAGTGCCATTTTTGTAAAAGTGCTTGTTTTTTCGTGCTCTTTCCATTGGAAATATTTATTTTGAGAAACACACTATAATTATAAAGTGCCAAAATCTAGGGGGATCTTATTGTATTGCTTGGGGGTCTTGTTGCATTGCTTGGTTTTTGCATTTCTTTTGGTGATTTTTTGAGAATGGTGTCTACTTATGCATTAGATCATGTTGAGACATTGAAAACACATAACTACTACACATGGAAACCAATAATGAAAACAATAATCAAGCGAAAAGGATTATGGGCTTTAAATTCTTTAGAAAAACCAGTGTTCACTAGAGAATATAAGAAATTTCGACACCAATGCAAATTTGATGAGTGTATGGGTTTGATAGGAACTTATGTAAGTGACAATATTTTTTTCATTTGGAAAAATGAGACTCTCATTTCAAAATATATGGAGAAATTGGAATATTTATTTGGTAAGGTGGATCATATGAGAGCCATGCAACTTGAAATTGAGATCACCTCTCTTAAACCTAAAGATTTATCAACAATTATAGACTATCTTACCAAGTTCAAGAATTTTTGACATAATTGAAGGGGAGTGGAAGAGATAAGAAAGATGAAGAGTGTGTTTATTTGATTCTATCTAAGTTGAGAGGACCATTCAAAAATTTTGTTTCTACCTTTTCTCTAGTATGGATGCCTTAGGTGACACATTCAAAATGCTTGAATTAGAAATTTTTGTGAAATACTTACTAGGGAAGAATCTAAATTGTCTCACCTCGAGTCTTCCACCTCTCACAAGGAAATAATTGCATCTAATCTTATGGGAAAGGAAAACCAAAAGTAAAACCAAATCCACCCCTTCTCCATCTCAAAGTGATCGTAAACCCAAAGAAAACAACTCTAAACCCAAGGAGTCTTCTAAATCCAAGAATAAGTCTAGCCTTTTTTTTTTGGGGGTAGTGGTCATGAAGAACATAGGTGTTATAAGCGAATGCAAGCCTTAGAGGATGCATTCAAGAAATATTTTTTTATCTCCACTCTACCTCCTTCTAATCAGTATGGAAAAGAACTTAATGTTGTTGGGAGATCCAGTCACCATTTGTAGACAATTGGGTTTCTAATTCGTGCTTCTCATCACATGAATTCTTCCAAGGATCCTTTTGTTTCTCTAGATTTGAGTTCGCTTCCAAAATTGAGGTTGGAGATTCTTCCTTCCTTTATGTTAAAGGAAAATATGATATAAAACTTGATGGTGGAAATATCCAAGATGTACTATATGTTCCTAACATCACTACAAATTTTCTTTATGTATATCAAATTTGTCATTACGGTAAAGGGAAAACGACTTTTACACAACATGAGGTAGAAGTATGAAATTTTTGGAGCCTTATTCACTTGTTTCTTAAGATATTGTTGATCATAATTATAGACTATATCACTTCAAGGGTTTTGATGACACTTCTTCTATAGGGACATGATTGGTTTCTCACACATGATTGAAAGAGTAAGCTTTGGCATGAGAGATTTGGGCATCTTAATTACAAATATTTGAAAGAGTTGAGCACTCATGGTATAGTTGATGGTCTTCCTAGAGTTTATTTTCTTGAGGGAGTTTTTCATAGCTGTGCATTAGGGAAATAATGCCAAGATCCATTTCCTAAGAATTTGTCAAAGAGAGCTTCTTCACCACTTGAGCTTGTGCATAGTGACTTGATGATTTTTCCTACCCCCTCTTTCAATGGAGCTAAGTATGCACTTACCTTTATTGATAATTTCTCGAGGCATACTTGGGCTTATTTTATCAAGAAAAAGTGATGTTTTTCACACTTCAAATTCTTCAAGGATTTGGTCGAGAAATAATCTTCTAGTTGCATAAAGAACCTTCATACTGATAATGGGGGGAGTACTTTAGCAATGAGTTTTTTATTTTTGGCAACTCAAGGCATTATTCACCAAAATTTTGTTCCTCATACTCCACAAAATGGCTTAATATAATGGAGGAATAAAACTTTGAAGGAAATGGCTAACTGTATGATGCATTCTAGAGATTTACCTCCTATCTACTGGGCAAAAAGTAGTTAATTGTGATAACTACATTCGAATCACATACCACACAGAGAACTTGAGCATTTGACTCCAGACGAAGCTTGGGCTAACACTAAGCCAGATGTCTCATTTTTTTGAGTCTTTGGGAGCCATGCTTGGGCCTTTGTGCCAAAGAAGAAAAGGAAAGCTTTGGATAAGAAAAAAACCCTTGATATTTGTAGGGTATTGTGAGGACATGAGAGCTTATTGACTTTTAGATCCTGATACTCATGACGTTCTTTTTCGAACACATGTTCAGTTTGATGAGTGCTTCACTCCTCATGATTCTTCATCTTCTTCCATGCCTCCTTCTTACTCTCATCTTGAGGATCCTTTCTTTGAGGAGGTTGATGAGGAGGTTATAGATGTCGTTGAGGATCTTATTCCCATTAATGTTGTCACTATGCCTAAGTGGGCTCGCACTACAATTTCTAACGCAACACCTTTCATATAGGATCTTCCACCCACCAGGCATCATGAAACATATTCCAAAGGTTTTGTACTTTTGTGTCGGGTAGTTTTTGAGGATCGACAATATTTTTCAAAGGCTCATGGGATATATGAGTGAGATGATGCAATGATGTCGAGTTGATTATTCTTCTTTGATGAAGAATCATACTTAGGACTTAGTATCTCTTCCTAAAGGAATAAAGATGGTTAGGTTTAAGTGGGTATACCAAACCAAATATGCGATTGATGGGTCCATTGACAAGTATAAGGAACGTCTCAAAATTTGAAGGTATTGATTACTCGAGACTTTTGCACCCATTTCTAAGATGGATTCTTTACACCTTGTACTTACTATTATTGCATCAAAGGGGTGGATGTATGAAAAAAATGAACACTTGAACTTCTTTCACACTCGACCCCCTGAGGTCATGCTGGAGTAGACGATGTTGAATATGTGTGGCTAACTATAGGAGGATCAATGACTAAGATCTGGTAGTGTGATCTCTTAGTAGCTGAGTTGGCAAAGGGGAGATTTAGAGGCTATGAACATGTAGTGTAAATTTCATATGGTTTGTTTTCCTAACTTGGATCTAAATTTTGATATATTTTGAAGTGTCCATGTAAACTGAATGAAATTAACAATCTATGCTACTGCTGAAAGGAAACTAATCTAAACAAATCATAAAACTGAAATATTACAATCACAAACAACAATTTTCTTCTATTCTAAATAATTGAAGTATTTCTACACTAAAACTAAACAAGTGAAATAACCCAAAGTGTGGTTATTCAATTGTCTTGAATGTATTGAAACTAAAATAACTTAAAAATAACTTTTCCAAATGATCTATGATGTGTAGTCAACCTCCTACAAATATTCTCTCCTTTATATCCACAGGGATGGGAAGAAGAGGATCTATCACCGGGAGTTATTATTAATGATTTAAACCCTCTTGAAAATCAACTAATTACTTGAAAATAAAAGGAAATTAATTTCTAATCTATTTGATATGATGTAACAATGATAAATTGTAGGAATGAAGGAAATAAAACAACAAATCCAACTTGGAATTCATGAAAGAGGTAAATCCAGTTGTGTAGTAATTTTTCCCCTCAGTTTGTCCTTTCTTTCTCTGTGTGTCCATATGAGTCCAAAGAATAGAGAATGAAAAGGTGATAGAAGGAGAAAGTGCTTGAGAAATGACAAGTATGAAGGCAATCTAGTTGTAATGTAAGTAGAAGAGAGATAACACAAGAGATCCGAGCTTGGCTATACAATTCCTAGTAGGATTGTGGCAACAATACTATGTAGGATACACAAAAATTCTCAGGCCTTTTTCTTAAATAAAAGCATGGAATACATAAGAATTGGTGCTGGGACGTGCCTTCATGCACAAGCAAGAAGAGGTAGTTCCAACTAACTAAAGCACATGCAAAAATAGAAGAGGGAAGGAGAACCAAACAATCAAAATTATTTTTAGACAATTTGGCCCACGGATGCATGCTAAAAGTGAAGTTAAGTGAATCGTCGCATGTTAAAAACACGCATGACGGAATCTGGAAAAATCATTCAGGACCTCCGCCTTGCATAGGGTGGTGGTCCCGCACTAAAGGCCAAAACATGTGTAGAAAGAAGCAAAAAGATGGAAAAAGTGTGGAAAGGCTAAGTAAGGATGTCTAGGCTACAAATATACACTACAAATGGGTTTTGGAGCTCAAACACCTTCTTGAAAGGAATTGAATCATCATTGGGGAATTTTGTAACCATTTTATGATAATGTAGCACATGCAATTTTGGGTGCGTATAGTGGCTCTGTATACACCGGATGGATGTGAAGAGTGCCTTTTTACATGGAGATTTACAAGAGGAAATATACATGGAGAAACCAACTGGATTTGTTCAAGATTCTTCTCTTGTTTATAGACTCAAAGGTATCTCCACGGTGTCAAATAAGCACCTCGGGCTTGGTATGAGAAGATGGATTATATTCTTCTATCTACTTGGTTTTGTTCCTTGCCACTCACGATCATACAGTGTATTTCAAACATGTTGGTGAGGATATTGTGATACTTTTCTTGTATGTTGATGATTTGTTACTTCTTTGGCGCGTTCTTCTTCACACATTCAAAAAATTCAAAGGGATCTTTCTACACAGTTTGACATGATAGATATTGGGCTATTGCTTTATTTCCTTGGTTTGCAGATTTCTCAAATAGATTCAGGGATTCATTTGAGTCAAAAAAATTACACCCATGATCTTATTTAGCGCTTTTATATGGATGATTGGAAGCCAAGTCCATATCCTTTTCAGTCTATGGTTACTCTTACTTCCACATGTACCACACCACTTTGTGATCCTACTTTGTATAGGTAATTGGTTGGAAGTCTCATATACTTGACCCATACTCACCTTGATATTTCATTTACAGTAGGGCTTGTATCTGGGTTTGTACATTCTCCTCATAGTAGTCACTAGGAGGCTGCTAAAAGGATTTTACACTATTTGCAGGGCACTTCCCACTTTGGCCTACACTACACTAGGGGTTCTACTCAGTTGGTTGGATATACAGATTCAAATTGGGTAGGTTCTATTGATGATAGGTGTTCCACTTCTGACTATATTTTTGTTTTGGTTCTTCTCTAGTTTCTTGGGTGTGCAAAAAGAAATAGGCTATTACACTTTCATCTTTAGAGGAAGAGTACAGGGCAGAAGTTATAATGAGTCAATAGATTCTTTGGCTTTGACAGTTATTAACAAAGTTTGGATTCCCACAGGATTCACCGAATATACTTTGGTGTGACAACCAGACTGTAATTCATATTTCTCATAACCCAGTTGAGCACTAGTGGACCAAACATATTGAGATACACATCCACTTCGTTCGTTAGCACATTCAGGATGGAATTATTTTCTTGGAGTACATTCTGACTCAGCAGTAGGTTGTGGACATCTTCATGACGCCTTTTGCATCACCTCACTACTTTAAGTTGCATGGAATGCTTGGGGTTTCAGAAGTTTTTCTTGGGGGTGTTCGTGAGAACATATTCCTTCTTCTTATTATTTCTCTTTCCTTCTTTTTTGTTCAATATTTCTTCATGGATATATTGTACATGAGTACCTCATCGAGGCCTAGTTTCCGGAATCATCTGTGGGACATGCCACTTCTATTTTTTTCCCGTAGCTTCACTTGGGGGGTGTTAGAGTAGGTATTTACCTTAGCTCATCTTCACCTAGGTACTTTATTTAACTTTATTATATTTATCCTCACCCACTTATGTGTGTGGATATTTCTTTTATCTTATTTATATATTAGGAGATATTATCTAGTTGTTATGTATATTTATTTTCTTGATCTATGGTATTGAATGGATCATTGATGACTAGTTCTTTCCTAAATCTATGGACTTGACTAGTTCTTTGATGACTAGTTCTTTCCTTGATTTATGGCTTGATCTATGACCTTGATTGGTTCTTAGATTGTTATTCCTTGCCTATATAAGCAAGGCCCATTCTCATTGTATTTCATTGAGTTCCATAATAATATATGATATTGTTGTTCATTTGTTTGCAAAAGGTTTATGTAAAGTTATTCTAGTGAATTGCTTTCATCTTATTGATCGTGGTGTTTGATTAACATCTGTGTTCTTGGCTTGGTACTATCTCGGCTATCATTCCTTTTAGATGGTGCACGAGAATGTAAACAATTGATTAATATTATGATTGACTCGGTGATGGTGACACCATTTAGATAGGGGCCCTCGGCCTCCTTGAATTCCTTTCATGAACCCTAATAGTGCTCTTTTTCCTTTGTGCAAGCTTAGGTGGTGATAGATAATGCTTATAGTGCTTGGTCCTTTATTTAGAATAATTAACTAAGTACATATATGATTCCCTTGTTTGAATTTTTTAATTGAAAACTGAAAGGCTGACCCAAAGTATTAAAAGGTGACCAAGAAGTGAAAGAGACCAAAAAGATTAAGAAGAAGAAAGAGAGGGACATGAGCTCTTGGGAGGGATAGGAGTGTCTAGGAACTTCTATCCTAACCGGAATTAATGTTTAAGGCCATCAAAAGGTAAATCAATCAAGTGTCGATAGAACTGTAAGATGTGTAAAGCCAAAAGGATGCTCATTCAAGCTCAAAAATAGTAAAGTGCAAGAGATAAAACAACCAAAAGGCCAAAAGGAGTTGTCAACCAATATTTTTCTTGCTTAGGAATCATGTATACATTAGTATGCTTTAGGACTTATAAATGTACCCAAGTGCATATATTTTGTGTCTACATTGATGACTTATCTAACAACCGCATTATAAGTTTCCAAGCTAGATATAACCTCTTTAGATTCCTAAATAGTTACAACACCAAACAAAAATGTGTCATTATAAAAATGTTGATGAGATATAGGAGATGTTCCATCCGTGAAATGAAGGCCTTGAATTCAAATTTATTGAAGCATAGAAACAATGGCTCATCTTAGGGATTCCACAACCAAGATGAAGAGGAAAGAGGAAAGGGGGTCTCCTTGTCTAAATCATCGATTACTTCCAAAGAAACCCTTAGCATGAGATTTAACCAAAAGTTAATTGCATGTGGATGGAAATGCAAATTAATATCCACTCATAAAGAAGGTGAGAATCTGAATTTCAATAAAGACTTCATTAAAAACCTCCAATTTACTCTATCATAAGCTTTACTTCTATCTAGCTTTAGAAATATACTAGAAAGTTTATTACTAGTTAAATAATACATCAATTCATGAGTAATAATTAACCCTTTTGAGATTGACCTATAAGGTACAAATCCACTATGTTCTTGTGAGATTAATGCATCTAGCAATGGTTTGAATCATAAATCACTTTCTTTGGATATAATTTTGTATATAGTATTACATACGGATACATGACAAAAATCATCAAAAAATTCATATATTTACTTCATTGGAAATAGAATAAGAAAGGTATAGCTGAAAACCTTTATAATCCTTTTGAATTTCCTTGATTATTCTACAATTCTCAAAACATAATTTCCTATGATATTCCAAAGTACTTGAAAAGAAAGCCGGAAGATATCGAGTCCAAGGGATTTATTCTTTACTAGAGAAAAACCTCATTTTTAACTTCCTCTTTCGAGAAAGGATCCATAAGCATTTTATTCCAATTCTATGATATTAAAGCGAAATAAATATTATCATGTCTTCTTGATCATACATAGGGAATAAGAGTCACCACAAAGAACTTTCAAAAATTAGTGAACTGACTCTTTCCTAATATCTTCTTGGTAAGATAATTGTTCTCCATTGTCATTTCTTATGTTTGAGATGAAATTGAAAATCCTCGTAGCCTCGATCGAGACATGATAATATTTTTATTCCAATCACCATATTTAAGCTAATTTTCTCTTGTTTTATGTTTCCAATATATTTTTCTCTCGAGAATAGGTTCTCCTAATTCTTCTAATAGATCTCTCTCTTCAAAATTCATCTTTTCCCATAGCTTTATCAAATATGTTTTCATTCAATTCCTGAATCTACTTTTCCACTCTAGTTTTTTTCTGAAATGTTTTCTTGAAATGACTGATATTCCATTCCAATTTTTTTTTTTTTAAGAATTCTCGCTTTTATGATAGTATGAGCATTTGCAAACCTCTCATATTGAAATAGAACCACCAATTTTAAATTAATTACGAAATTTGAGATCCCTTAACCACATTAATTCAAATTTGAAGGGAGATTTCCTTAGGGTATCATCTAGATTTGTATTGATCATAACATGATAATGGTATGATCCAAACCAGGGCAAAATTAAAATTTCCAAAAGAATGTCTTTTGGAACCACAAAGGATTAACCAAGAACCAATCTTTATCTTTCAGAGATATTGTTGAAGCCAAGCCTTCTATTATACCAAGTAAACCACCCCTGTTAGGTTCTATATACATTAAGGAATCATTCGATCAAAGTTGGTGAAGTTTATTAGAGATTGAAATGTTCAAACAATACCTCCACTTTTATCTTTCTCTGATGAAATTGTATTAAAGTCCCACCCAAACGGATCAGTTTTTCTTGCATTGTCTCAATTTCTATTCAAACAAAGAGTCCTTTTTCTCAATAAATCAATGGGATCATAAAAATTGAAGAGAAAAAATTCTTCATGATCTCTGATTAAATTTTTATCCACCACCTCTACCTTTTCTCTGTTCATTTTCTAAAGAATGCCTAAACCTCCAAAGAACCCTTTGAGCATAAGTAAAAATGCGTGACTAACCTTTCCAACTTTTTGACCAACTCATAAGTTCCTTTGCTATCATTTTATTTTCCTATAATATAACCAAACCTACACCTAGTTAAAAAGGAAATGCTTGACCAAGTGTTGTTTGTTAGGGTGTTTAAACCCCTAACATGCGAGATAATAATTTCATGATTTAATGGGAAGAACTTTCACCTACCCAAAGTAATCGATTAGAAAAGTTTAGAACTTTTTGTTTACCATTGGCTACTTCCTTTTTTGCCACATCTTGTTTGGATGTACATACATTTTTCCCGAGGGGTTGCAATTGGATGATTTCAAACCATTATGAGAAGAAGCCAAGCTATTGGGAATTAATTGAAGATCCAAATTATCCCCTATTTCGTACATGATTTTTTCTAAATAAGTATCCTCTTCTAATGCTACTTCCACTTCCCTGACCATTTTCCACCCAATTATATAATTCTTTCATTAATTTTTCTTTCCCCAATTTTATTCCCTCATTAATTAGAGATAGAAGCTCAATGGATTCCTGTACCACCTTTTATGCATTTTCTAACGAGTTTGAGGGGATGGTGAGGATCACTGCTCCAAATTTTCCTTAGCTCCATAGGAACCAAGTTTAGTTTCCTTTTTATTTTTCCAATTTGATTTAACCAAATGTTTCCTTCTATCTAGGTATTTCCATTTATAGTGATCTACCTTATTACAATGAAAACATCCGAATACTATTTTTTCAAATTTAATTATCTTTTTCCATTCACTCGGCCAAGATTTGATGGAGATGAAATTCGAGAGGCTCATGTGCTATATTTAATGCAACATATACTCTAACATTAGAATCCATTGTCCCATATAGGTATCTAGGATAAATTTGTATTTCTCTGCCAATCCTACTTGATTAACAAAAATATGAAATTTGTATCTATATTCTAAGTTAATCTAAGCAGGTACAAAAATGCAATAAACGATATAAACTAAAATACTGATGCTAAATATTTTATTTTGATATTTAAATGAAATGGAATAAATAAAATAGAAGGGATAAGGTACTAACCTGTAAATGACTTACCTCTTTGTGTGTCGGGACTGAACATGATGATGTACGGAGGAGGGTAGTATGACAAAACAACCTAGAGAATTGTGGCGAGATGGTGATTTTCCCATAATACGGTGCCTGGAGGAGGATTGGGGTGCCTATGGGTTCCTTAGTCTACAGAGTGGGCACTATAGTCTATAGAATAAATTAGGACCTGAATATGGAAGTGTCTCTAGATCTTTGCAATATCTCAATCTTTTCGCGTGAGTGTCGCATAGACCTCGTTGATGACACCGTAACACCGTAATGAATATTAACCTAAAAAACCCCATACAAAGAATCAAACCCATAAAAAATAAATATGCATATGAAGGGTTCGGGATGACATTAGCTATCAAAATGGTGGACTTACAATTAAGCATGACACTACATTCTAGACCTAATGTATTTACGTGTGTTGCTTGTGTGTGCCTAGGGTGCCCTAGCACATAGAGATAGGGGAAATAACTAGATGCAAAATGCAAATGGTGGATGTAATATAATGAATACAACCCTTCCTATGCAATGTGTGTGATGTAATGATGCCCAAATGCATTCCCTTTCCTTAGTAGATAGCTAGCCCTTGATAGTAGATAGTCCACCCCTAAGATAGTAAGTATGTTATGTTTATATAGGGATATATTTCTCAAATTTCGACACTAATGACTCAACATGCCGACTAGTACCTAGGGGAATAAGAGGGAAAATGAAAAATATTGACCTCAAAAATCTAAATTAGACGCAAGTGATACTGGGACCAGGGTGCCTAAAATAAGGATTGGAGCGTCCACAGCACCCCAATTCTACCCAGGCACCCTATTCAAATACTAGAGATGACAAATGACCAAATAATGACACCTGAGACTCACTGAGAGATGACAAGAACCATATAAACAACCGACGATTGTTCAAGAAAAGCAGCGATGATGACCAACTAACGATGACATGAATAGGGGATGGGTCATTAATGAATAATTTTCTTACGCAAGATCCATATATAACATAACATATTTGGCGGTATAATTGTAATAATAAGTGCGTGATTTTGTGACTACATTTCCCCCACTTTATGTTGGTGAGCGGAAATCTTGGTAACATAAAGTAGATAGAGATGCATACCTAAGAAAAGTATGGAGAAGCCCATTCTATATAATAACACAAAGATGTGTAGTAAAAGCTTGCTAAAAGAACAAAATAACGTGTTGAACTATAGATCAACGTGTTGATCCATGAAACATAGCAATAAAACATAATGTCATGATGATTATAATGCTAGATGATTGATGATTTTGAATGTTTTATGATGATGATGAGATGGGGTAGGGAGTGATCAGTTCTGACCCGAACACATGTATACAAATAATTGACTAGAGGATTTAGGCATCCTGCTGCCAAAGGAAGAGTGTAGGGAGAAAAGTGTGTTATTCTCCAATCTCTAACTACATCCTCAAGATCTAGCCACTGTAAACGGACTCAGATCAAACATTTTTGGTTTTGGATCCAAATAATTTTGATCAAACAATTGACCCATATAGGAGTGGTATAAGTAAGGCACTCTTACCCCCACTCCACAGGTGTAGACACAATGTGATGGATTCCAAGTTAGGTTATGTGGAATAAAATGCAAAATGTATGATGGATTCCAAGTTAGGTCTTTTGGAAGTAAGCACAAAATGTAGAATAAATTCCCAAGTTAGGTCATTTGGGAAAGTAACGCTTGTAACTCCCAAGTTAAGTCATTTGGGAGGTCATTTGTGTTGAATTTGTATTGATATGATTTTGATTGTTAGAGATTTGAATGCATTGATTGATTGATTGATTTGATTGGTTACTAATAAAGAGATTTTACGTTATCTTCCCCAAGTTAGGTCATTAGGGGAAACAATATAAATTAGTGAATGATCTCATGGAAAATATTTTAATGCTTGTTTCCCCGGTTAGGTCATTAGGATGAATTGATGAAATGTCACATAGAGAGATTTGTACATTTTTGCCCCTAGATTAGGTCATTAGAGGAATTAACAATGAGATGTCACATAGTGAATTAGTAAATGTTTGAAAATGATGAGTTTGTAGTGTTGAGTGATGGTATGGTAACAAGGGGGATTATAGGATGACCTCAATGATATGCCTACCTTTTGGCGAAAGTGGAAATGATGAGGAGAATGAATGCTAAGCTAAAAGTAAGCACAAAATAGATGGAAAGTGATAGAAATAACCAAAACTATGTATAAGTTGAATGGAAAACAATTTTGAGGAGGGATAACATGTGTAGAATGTGTATGTTACGGTGGTAGGCAAAATTCTAAAAAGAATGCCATAAACAAGGTGTAAATTAGAGTAGAGACGCTCAAGATGTGACGAAAATCATGTGGTGTGTATTAGTTGTGAGGATAAGTGCAAAATAATGACTATAGTAAAGTGGGTGGTGAAAAGTAACTATAAATAGTAAGATGAAAAAGTTATTAGTTGCTTCATTTGTCTTTTGTGCAATTGTTGTAGTGAGATTTGAGTTAGTAAAGATGTCATAAGTGAGAGTAGCACATCCTAACCGGTTTGAGATGGTGGTGACCGCTCTAGCATCATGTATGACATTGAAGTTGGAAAGTGTGTTGTTTTTCAAAAAATGCATGGTGTATTAGTCGTTTTGTTGAATTTTTTTGAAAATTTGAGATTTTTAATTTTCTTAGTGTTTGAGACCTAGACAAGAGTGGTGAGGGCACTAGTGACCCCAGGACAAGAGTGCCTAGATTCGGGTGCTAGTGTCTTGCTCATGGGTGCCCCATTTTACATCTGTGCACCTTGGTCCAAAATGTGTGTATTTAGACTGGAATGGTATAGACGTGATTTGTAATGTATAGTAACCTAATGAGGGAGTATAGTTAAACTTGTATAATTTTCTAACACATTGTTTGTTGCCATTTTGCAATGTGCAAAGGGATATTCACTCAAGGGAGTTTCCGTGGGGGTTGAAACATGAGTACTTTTCTTAGATTAGGTTTTTCATATGAGGATTGGGATGTTATGGATCTCACCGGCTTCATGGTACATAACATGGATGGGGATGCACCCACAATATACCCATGTTGGCTGCACCATGCGAGAGATGGTGCACAAACATATGTACATTTTGGTTGCTTACGGGGGATGACTGCTACTTTGGATGATGTTTATTGTATACTTTGATTGCTAATTTTTGGAGAGAGGGTACCAGGTTATGTCATTGGAGTATATGGAGAGGAAAATGTGAGTGGATAGATGATATTTTATGGGGATTCGAGTACTGCCAAGGTCCATATAAGCTTGGATGCTATCTTACGGTTTGTGGTTTTGCATTTACAAAAGTTCATAGTAGTTGTGATTGTTTCATCTATAGCAGTGGAGGGAGAAGGTGTGGGCATATTTTATAAGATGCATGATATTTTCCATCGAATAGAAGAGAAGGCTACTAGATACATGTGGGCACGGTGTGTGTTGGAAAACCTATATAGAGATCTATATCGATTTACTCACAATGAGATTGGTGGTGGGATAGGAGCCACTACACTATTGCACTTATGGGATTATGAGCACATAACCATGTTGAGACCTGTTGGAGTTTCATGAGGAGAGTGGGCCATGCCGAGAGATATATGCGAGGATGTGGGTTAATATTCGTGGGCATAAGATGGACACGATACCTACAAGGAACTTATAGATAGGATACGGCCCGAGGTAGTTATATGGAGGCCATATTGTGACTATGGAGGTTGGATCGAGGATGTTGTAGAGTTACGGTGTATTAGGAGGACTATGTAGCTAGAGGATCAATTTCTAGGTATGTCTCGAGATTTTTCGGGGAGAGAGATTATCGCGGCAGACAGGTTCGGTATGGCTAAGGACATGCCCCAGAGCCATATATATGGTTGAGAGCTATTAGAGCACCTAAGAGGGCTGGAGCTAGACTAGTGCCCATATCATAACAATTAGTACTGCCAGGGCCAAATAAGGTGGATGCAATGATGATAGGGCGATAGAATCGGACGATACGAGTTATACGGTGGAGTACCGCACATGGTGGGCGGCACATCGGTGGGTATTGTTGTTCCCATTATTTGCAGGTCCAGTGGGGTTACCGCATGGAGGAGGAGGAGAGGGAGAAGCCCATGCCCCCAACAATGCATCATTAGCTGTAGTTGAGCGTAAGTAGCAATAGATAACTATGTCATGTATTTTGTTGTTGACCTATGTGATAGTGATGGTTATCTAATGTATTTTGTTATTTGTTTTGTAAGTGACATTTATTGGTCCTCGATAGTGGACACGTCCATCCACACATTGAAATAGAACATGTCAAACAATGTAATTGGTGGAGGTATACTTGAGCGAGTGGATGATACAATAGGAAAACATGCCCATTTATTTAAGCCAATGGCCATAGCGGTGGCGATGTGCATGGTTTTTCTAAGCAAGAGGGACATAAGGAGACTTGGCACGAACCCAAAATGTAGTAGGTGGTGGTATCTTGGCATTAGATGTGTTTTCACAATACGTGGATGTCCAATGTCAATTTTCCGAGAAGGATATAGAGATTACTTTATTACGAGGCGGGTGGAGAGGTATCGAGGCCATGAATAACATCACATTGGTGGAGAGACATCTAGTTCTAGGGATATCGTAGTACTGAGAGCAATAATGATGATGAGATTTAATTTGTATTAGCGTATGATATAGGGAGTTTCCCTAGTGATGAATTTTTTTGTAATGATGATTGTATCCGCTATATGTAGTGACACATTTTATTGTTATATGATGAGTTGATTTTGTTATCTATAGATATCACAATATAATGGATGATGTAAGATTCTATGTTTATTGTCGTAGTGTATGTGTTGTGCATTGGTCATGTTTGATTAAGGTAGATTCACATTATAATGTTGGTAATGATAAAAAAATGTGTATGGTGAATGATGATAATAGATAACAAATGTAATGTGATTGATGAAGCACGTATTTGTAGTGAGTAGTTAATGTAATGATGATACTATAATAGATATAAAAATGGATATGTATAATCGAAAAATAAAGTAACATGTTGTGATAAATGATAATAGGATGTGATCGTAGAATGTTAGGTTGATGAAAGTAAGGGGAAAGATTAGTGATGTCACCTAGCATGTAGATGAGTAATCTCATTTAGTTAAAACCCCTAAAAATTCAAGGATGATCCACGTAAGAAAGAGTGCGTCAACGGGAAATGATTGAGTGCACTCCATGAAATGACGGAGTGCATGATGAGAGGTTATTAGAATAAATCCCTCAATAGTTGTATAAGAACCGGAAGAGTACAAGTGCATCATCGGGGGTAAGGTGATAAACATCACCTAGTAGAGACCATGGTGGCGTGTAGTGTTGGAAGCATGTCAGATGGAAGTAGCATGTGAATATGTGCCAAAATGAAGGTCACGTGGATTTGTGGTGGGATGCTCGAATTTGGAAGGCTGTGGAATCCAATGTGTAGAAGCAACGTGATGTGGTGGATAGCGTGAATGTGATGGATGTGATCAATGCGATAGTGGAGCGATGTATGAATGTGGTGGAAAGTGTGCATGAGTGACATATGGAGGTGATGGATGAACTATGGCTTGAGAGCCTAATGGAGAAGAGGACTCAAGTGGAGTAGAAACTCTCTGTTGAGGTAGAGGAGAAATAGACCTCTCACATGAGCGAGAGCCAAAGGAGATGATGCCATTTTCCTCTAATTGTTGCAATCTATCATGAAGGGCAAGACAATTGTTGTCCCTATGGCCATTGATGTAGTGATAATTGCAATAATGATGATCATACTGATGTTGGAATTGATGTTATAGATGGTGTTGGTTGGATGGTAAGCGAATGAGACACTTTTCAAGTAAGGAAAATAATACATCATGAGGTCTAGCATGATGGGAGAAATGAAATGGCTCACGTGACATAACCGAGTGGAAGGAGAAGTAACTTTGTCGCGAAAGGAGGAGAAGAAGTACATTGTGGTGGTGGAGTAGGTTGAGCCTACTTTCCTTTCTTGTGAGGAAAAGATGGAGACTGTAGGATGCTCAACCAATTTTGATGGAAGAGGACTATATGATATAATAGAAGTATATGTATGTGGAGGGTCAATGAAATTTACTGAAAGAAGATCTTGCTCTAGATTTAGGTATTTGTAGTAGAGAAGAATGAATGACTCACATGTATCATACTGCAATATTTTCTTAAGTGTGGGATTGGACCATGATAGAAAATAAATTTCTTTTCAAGGTCTATAGGTTGGAATACTAGCTAATGAATACATGCATTAAATTGTAATATATAATCCTTAATTGATTATGATGAGCCTTGATGTAAAATAGGTATGTAGTTGTAAATAACCTTAGGGCCATTGTTGATGATAAACCGACAAAGGAAATCATCCTCCATGTCATAGTAAGTAATCCAGGGGTAAAGCATAAATCCTTATCCACACCAGAGCATCACCCATATAAGTTGAAAACACATAAAAATTTGGGAGCCAATGTTGAAGATATAAGTCAACATCACTTAATAACCATTCCTTTTGTGGCACAACTTCCTTCTTTCGTTTCTTCACTTCATGGAAAGGATAAAAAGAAGAAATTGGGAAAAAGGATACTTTTATCTCTCTAACCCACTCTTGATTACACCAATTCGTTATTTCCACAAGATATAGCCATGTACTAGGAAATTTGGTGATTAGGGCTTGATATTTAAGTGTTTCATTCTACTCTCTCATTTTCACTTCAAGAACAATTTCAGTAAATGTAATGTCTATTAACCTTAAGCCTCAATGTGAATGTGAGGGTTAAGTAGTTTTCCATTTTGTTAAGGACATATCAAGAGTACAATTCAGATTATAATATAAACCATAAAGAAATCAATTATTAGAATTAAACATTTTCTCATTGCATAAATACATATTTCTTTATTCATTTAATCTAATTATTACATATGTCATACACACCCGTCTCACACACTCTCTAGACATCATTCAATCTCTTCTTCTATCTAATCTCTATTTTCTCATACTCACTCATGTTCTACACTCTCTTTTTATTTTCATATATCCATTTATCTATGTTTTTATATATCGATATATCTATCTATTACATTCAATTACAATAAGTATCCTTACTATGCCAATTATCCAAAAGTCACTTCTTTTGATGACGACTCTATCTTTCTTAGGTTGTACTTATGTTTTGGTCTTTCTAAGGATTATGGTAATATTTCATGGTTTCTCATAGCCTTCTACAACTTTCATAGTTTTTTTGCTTTCACTGTTTTCTATGGCTGTCACAATCTTGAATGGATTTATCTTTATTTATGGATTATTATCCAAAATTGATGAAGATCCTTATCAAAATCATCCCTAGACTTCAAATGTTTTCTCATCCTCGAGACAATAAAATGATGAAGAATCTTGTCAACTTATTTATTCCAATATTATGTACTAAATTTTTCTTATTTGGACCATTAATTAGTTACGCCTTACAACATAGTGGAATATTCCATACCATATTTCTAGCTATGAAAACCAACGCATCAAATTACAAGAACTTAGATGTATGGTGTAATGATATGTTTTGTTGCTTGAATCACCCAACTGGATTTACATGACATGATGGTTTCTTACAATTTTGATATGGATCTAAAGATCCATGCTTGGAATATATTTGGTGTATTTTGTTGCGATCTTTCCCTCAAATGTGTGCTAAGTAGACAAAAGTTCTTAAATTTCTTCTACTCACGTTTGTATCTTAGTGTTTTCTTGACGGGATAACTTGTGTATGTGGGTGTCTACTTCTTCCGAATTTGTGTGTATTTTTGGCATGTAGTGTTGAGCTCATGTTTCATCCGTGTGATAGCTTCGTCCCAAGGTTGAGATGTATTCTTCTATATCTGTGATTTTCTATGCCGATTATTGTTGTTTTGTGTGATATTTCTCAAATAGATCTAGTGAATTTTGTCTTTGTGTCCCATTTACATATTTGACCACATCATATTTTGTAGATTCTTTATTCAACTCTTTCTCTATCTTATCTAGTTCCATATTTTCTTGTTGAGTAATTATAGGCTAACCCATAACATAAGCATAATATGCAACTACATTAGCTATTTCCACTTATATCATCTTAAGTGATTTTTCAATTTCACTTGTTGTTGTTTATTATTTGTAGCTTGGTGCTATGTGATTTGTTCTTTATATTCTTCCACCACTTCACCACATACTGTTTATTTGTGGCTTCACCCACCATATGGCTTCCTATAGTATTTGTTTCAAATCTTTTCATATTCCTTCACAACAAGAATGGTGGGATCTACTATAAGTTGAGGAATTTCCACCTTTATAGATGTAAACATCCTTTCCATTGTTTCTTCCATCTCCACACATAATTTCATCCAGTCATGCCTTGCACTTCCCTCCGTAAGTGTATCACATGTAGATTTTGAATGGGTGTGAGTTTATCTAGGTGTATAATGTACCCTTATTTGGTATGTTCCACAACCCCATGTTGTAATGGATACTTTTAGCCTCTTTATGTTTTGCCGCTATTTTTTTGACAAGTTCTAGTGGATCTTGCGGATGCTCATCTTGGTCGAAGCCGAGATACCAAAAATGCATCCGCATTTGGAGTACTTGGCATTGTTTTATGTGATGATGATGTTTATACGGATTTTTATTCTTGTTTTTTATTTTTCATCCTGCTATGTTATTTCTCATTTTCCTTCTTCTTTTTCTCTTCCTTCTCTTTTTTCTTATTTTATTCTTCTTTATGTTTCTCTTGTTCATATTTCTTCTTATTTTATCCCTATTGTCTTTGTTTCTCCTCCTCTTCTCTTTTATGCTTTCTTCTTCTTCTATTTTCTTCATCTCCCGCTCTTCTTTCTTATTATCCTATTCTCCTCTTCATCCTTATTTTTATCCTCTTATTTTCTCTTCACCTCTTCCTCTTTCTTTTTCTCCTCTTATTTTTTCTTTACCTCTTACTCTTTCTTTTTCTCCTCTTCTTTTATATTCTCTTCCTTTTCTCTTTTATGCTTTTCTTCGACTCTCCTCAATTACTCTCTCCTTATTTTATTTTTATTATTCTTCCTTTTGTTCTTGTTCTACTTTTCTTTTCTTTTACCATTCCCCCTGTCTTATTTTCTTCTTCCTCTTTTCTAGTTTTTTCTTTTTGATCCTTCCTTTTCTTTTCCTCTTCTTCTAGTTTTTTTTTTTGTTTTTCTACTTCCTCTTCACTTGTATTAGTATCTTCTCTATGTTTTCCCCTTGTTTCTTTGTTATTATTTCTTTTTATTTTCTTTCGTAGTTATATCCATAATTTCTTGAATTTATTTTATACAACTCTTATTTGTAGTTTTTTTCTTTTTCTTTTTCCATAGTTATTGGAGTTCTTCCTCAAACTCTTCCAAAGATATAATTTGTTCCTCAAATTGTATTTATATTTCTATATATTTTAGTAAGGATTTTGGAAGTAGGTGGATGTCTTCAAGTACCAACGAGAACCTTTTTATATATTGAAGTATTGCGTCTACTATGACAATTTGTTGAGTTGCGAGAACTTGTATCAAATTGATGTACAATATGTGTTATACCTCTATGGTTAAGGAAGATTTTATAAAATTTGTAAGTTGACCTAGTAAATTGTGATTCATATAAGGATTCAATTTCTCCTGTGAACTTTGGATCCAATTATTATTCATGTTTTTGATGTGGAGGATTTTTTTCACTAGTTGAGTCCCTTCACAATTGAATTGTGGTTTTCATTGGATCCTCACCCAAATATTTTGGTTCTTCACTTGTTTCTTATTATAATACCAATTTTTTAGATAATCGGCTTTTTGCCTATTGGTTGGGGGTTGCGGATAAGGTTTTTGTTTGGCCTCTAATTTTTTCCTTTTATAAACTTTTGGTCTTGTTTTCTTGTGTACCTTATTTTCCCTTTTTCCTACCATGTTGTTGGTTTTCCAAAGTGACCTAGATGACTATGTTCCCCCTTGATTGATATATTCGTGATGTTTATTTCTACACTCCTCCCATATTTGTACAATTATATCATTGATGCTTAGTGGTAATGGATTACTATTATTGATTGGTATATATCTAATTTCTCGGATTGTAGTTGCCACAACTTCATCGATGCCTCAAACGGGAGTGGGGAAATATGAGAAATCCATGGGATGAATGGTCTAAGGAAAGTGTAATTAATATCCACAATGAAGACAACCTCGTTTTCATATTTCATCATTATTTGTTTAGAAGCCATAGATTTATCTCAAACCATTTTTCTATTGTTTTTCAGTCCACACAATCGGTGAAGTAATTTGTTCTCTTAAAGATAGAATGTTCATATGCTCCAAATTTTGTTCTACTATGGGTGTGTTTAGATGCCATTGTACTTCCTCTATATTTCCTTGAAGGGTGTGTGAAATACATAGCTAATCATATAAATATTGATCCATAACAAAATGTATGCTTTCCCTCCTTAATTTTCCTTGTGTTTTCATGGAATTTCACCACAAGGACCTATTCATAGTGAATCATGATCATTTCTAAGGATATTGTGGTGCTTAAAATTTTTGCACTATTTTCTCTATTTATATTATAATTTTAAGAAAACACATTTTCCGGCATACCTTAGAGTGTTGTTCTTGATTTCATTGATGTGCACCCCCTATTTTGGTCATCATGATTCCCATTATCTCATCGCTTTACGTATTGGAATCTTATTCTTTTGTAGAGATGAATTTCCTTTTGCCCATAGTCCCGCCACTCTCTCTATTATTTTTGTATCAATTTAGTGTGGTTGATCCAAGTAGAGAATTTCATTGCAATCGATTGAGAATAACTCTAATGGCATTATTGGCCATTAAAAATTATGGGACCCTAGTCAAGGAATCCAATTTTAAACCCATGATTATCTTTTTTATTCTCCTAATATTCCATTTTTCATGTCTCTTCATTATTATGAAGAAGCAATAGCGATCAAGCTTCAATTTGGGTATGATGATATTCAAAAATGGTGGAGTGGATGTATTTCTATGTGTCGTGTGTATACATGTGAATTTGAAGGGGACATGGGAAAAACCTCACGCGAGGGTTTAGGAGCATTGATTTCAATGTGGGTTTTGAAATTTTGGCTTTGGGAACTTGGATTGAGATCAACCGTGGGGAGTTACCATTTTCCCTATTGCTTTGTTTTTCCCTAGCTCGTGTTTCTCCTTTAGTCTTTGTTCTTGTTGTTGGCCTTTATTTTCACAAGTGTTAGTTTTTCCTTTTGGTATTCTCCTTTTATATTTATTTCCTTCCGCCTTATTATAATTATTTATTTGGTCGTAGATGTATTTTTGAATTTCTTCATCTGTGGATGTCTCTTGTTTTGTTTTGTATATTTTCTCCTTCCACGGGTGTCACCCTCCTTGTTATGTGGTTTTTATTACTTCTTTTTGTTTCACATTTTATTTACTTCTTCCTTTATTTAGCATATTTTTTCCTTTCGTTTGTTTATTCGTGGGTTTCTTTTCTTTCCCTCATTTCGTTGGTTTTCCTTTTTCTTCATTTTGTGGGTTTTTCTTCTTTTTCATGGATTTCTTCTTATTTTCCTTCATTCTCGCAAGTTTTTATTCTTTCCTTCTTTTCGAGGATTTCTTATTCTTTTCCTTTATTCCACGGGTTTTATTTTTTTCCTTATTTTTGTGGTTTTTTTCTTCTTTTCTCTTCATTATGTGGGTTTATTTTGTGGGTTTTTATTCATTCTTTGTTTGGAGGCTTTTTGATCAGATTTCTTTGTTCTGCGTGGGTTTGTCCTTTTCTTTTTTATGCATATTTCTTTGCATCTTTTTATTTTTCTTACTTTTGCATTTTTTTCCACGTTTTTTCTTCCTTTCTTTTCTTCTTTTCTCTCTTTCCTTTTTCCTTTCTTTCCCATTTTTCTTCCTTTCTTCCTTCCTTTTTCCTTTTTTCTTCCTTCCTTTATTTTTTTCTTGTCTTATTCATTTAACTTATTTTTTTGGTAAAGAGAGGGTGCCTTGTGGATTTTTTTCCTCCTCCTCATCAACTCCACCAAAATGATGGTTTTAGAGAAGACAATTTTTCTATTTTTTATTTTCAATTTTTGAGCTATTGTTTTCTCTATTTGACTCTACGATTTAATATTTATTTATCCACACTCCATTTATATACCCTTGAATTTATTTATTTTGTAATGTTTTTAGTTTTATGGCACTATAAGATAGAATGTATTTGACTATATATGACCCTAGCCATATGATCTTTAGTTTCCTTGGTCACTTGTGATCTTGACCTGAACACTTGAGTCTTGTTATGCTATTGTATAATAATATCTTGTCCCTTATCTAAAACTCTTTGTTTTTGTGATGCTTATCATGCCATAATTTATGTCTTTGTTTTTCTTGTGTTTGATTGTATCTGACAACTAGGAAGCGGTTTTCATCTAACTTTTCCAATTCTATAAACCTCTTGTGCACCGATGGTTCTTCATTCATCCTAAATGCTATGGCCTCTCTCGAGGCTTTGGAGGATAAAATCTATTGGGACCATAGATTCGAACCTATAAACCAATTGGAATGAAGATTACTTTGTTAACCTTTTGAATGTTATGCATATTCCCATAGTGTTGCAGGTACTTTTAAGTTCCAATCCTCCTTTTATCGGGAACATATTTTTGTCAGGCCTTTCTCCAATACTTTATTAAATGCATCCACTAATCCATTCACCTGCAAATGATAAGGAGTAATTTTATTGTGATTTATCATAAAATGATCTAGTAATTTGTTTATTTTTGCATTCACAAAGTGTTTTCCTTGGTCACTTGTGATGCTGAATGGACACCTGAATCTTGTTATGTTGTATTAATAAATAAATTTAGCTGTTTTTTTTGCGGTGAAGTCCTTTTTATCATTTCTTCCACCCACTTTTTCAAATGTGTTATTCCTATAATGATGAATCTTGCTTGGGAATGCCTTGTTGTGGGTTTTATGGGTCCAATGAAATATATTTCCCATATCTCAAATGGGGCCAATGCAAACACGAGTTTAAGAGGTTTTTCATATCTAACATTCTCTTTTTTACCCATCGACAAGTGTCACAAGATATAGCATATTTGTGTGCATCGTGTAATAATGTAGGCCACCATAATCCTACCATTGTTATTTTTTTCGTCGTTGCATCTCTATTGTTGTATCCTCCTATTATCCCCTCACAAATTTCACATTGAATATTCTTTCTCTCATGCTCTAGAACTACCTACCTAAGGAATTCATATCACCCTTTCTTTTAAAGTTGGAATTTGATTAAATTAAAAGGAAATGCATGTCTTTATGTAGATTTCATCTTTGTTGTTTTGTGTATTCCACAGGGAACTCTCTTGCGGTAGGAAATTGTGATATATTTTCTAGTTCTTTGGGGACTGCTTCTACTATGAATAAATGTGCTCTTTTTATTTATGAGATAAATGCTTTTGACTAGAGCTATGAATCAAGATTACATACCATAGGAGAAATATAACAAGCTAAACAACAAATCAAAAACATAATATAAATAAAGCAACCGATAGGCATTAGTAAACTACCGCTCTTCATATGAAGAGTAGTAGCTGAGAAGGTTAGCATGACACCCCTTTTTTCTTTTTGATTTCTAACCTCATGCCATTTGTTTTGATTTGAAGCCACCACCGCATGATGAGGTCATTGGAAGGATTAAGTTTTTGATCCTGATCTAAGTCCGATTTATCAGATTCATCGGATTCGTGCCCTCTTTTGACGCCACCTACCCTTGTCCTAACATCTTAAACTTAGCTCTTTAGAATCATATTGACTTGAATCTTTTGTCCATTCCCAGAATTAGGATGCGTAGGCCCACTGGGAACCTCCTTATATTATAATTTATGCACCAAATTTAGAGAGTGGTTGTTCCATTCTCCTCTACTTGTCGAGGAAGTTCTTCGTTGATTCTTCTTTCCCTATGGGTATACTGCTTGCAAATGTCTTGGAGTACAAAAAAATACAACATCTGAAGGCTATATTCTCATAATCAAGGGTTTGGACGTGTTGGAACTCATTCAATTTCAACATAATATAATTAGGTAAACCCTTTTTTAAGTCAATTTCTACGTAGATTCTGGCATATGTACGAAGCCCGACAACCTCCCTAGCTAGATCAACTTTTAAAATTTTACCCAGAGCACGAATGATGTCTTGAAGATCATATAAAAAATGTAATGGTAGATTCAGAAGGAAAAATCACACAATAATTTTGATACGATATAGGTATTTAGATTGAATTTTGGAAATAAGGGTGTAAGAAAAAACCCCTGCATTGCCACTAGAACCATGGTCCTTCTGACAAGAATTTTTGATAATCTTCAATCCTTTTGAACTGCACCACAAAGAAAACCTTGGAGAAAAATAATATTTCACAATTAGTGGACAATTGTTTAGTGATCCAAAGTAAGAAATCGAGAGGAGGATGGCCACATCTTTGTTGAATCTCCCTATAACTGCGAGCTGGGACAACGAATGAAGATGGGCCAAGACTTCCGGTTTCTCTAAACTCGGTAATGGAATTTCTTTTGCTAAGTCAACAATATAAGCTGACTGGATGGGAGGGGAGGGGGATTTAGGATTCACTGCATCCTTAAAGGAGGTCACAGATTTGGAAGAAACTTTGCCCCCACCGGCAAGTGGAAGCAACACCACATCCTACCTTCAAGTCGTAGCTGTTGTCTGCCATATATATGGAGGAAACAAGATGATCGCACCCGGAGGATGACCGGAGGAGGGATGTTGTTGTTCTAGACCACGATGTATCAACCCTTCCTCTTTCATGTGCATGAGATATTTTAATTTATCTTCCTGAGTTAGAGACAAGAAATCACGAATGGCGGTCAAATCTTGCTCTACTATTGAGGCTTGTGTGACACATTTCTGATATGAAAATGAAACCATGATCACCACCCCTCTCACATTGGTTATCTTTGCTGCATTCTGAACCTATTCCCTACCCATTTGCGGTGCCCAGCCTGTCACCGCTAGGGTTTCACAACTCCTCCTTTGCTTCCAATCGGTATGTCATCACTCTTACAAATGAATATACTTATAAAATAATTATCGAATAAACGTGCTCTTGGGAACTCATCATCATTTGGGTTTGCATATTCTCTTGTTACAATGTATGATAGGTAATCGACCCATTATTCAACTTTCCTAGCTTCACGAAATAGTGAAATCAAATTCTTGGAATAACATCAACCATTTGCATTCTCTTCCTAATAGAACTGGCCTATTAAGTAGGTACTTAAAGGGCTCATGATATATGCAGAATAAAAATGGTGTAGCCGATAGATAATGTCTGAAATTTTGTAGTACATACACCATGGCTAGAAATTCTCTTTTTGTTGTAGAATAGTTCTTTTTTCTTTAGCTAATTTGCGGCTTCAAAATCTATTGGACGATCCATCTTTTCCCACAATTATGTTAGGATCATTCTTATTGTTATTCCTAAAGTATCTAAATGGACATGGAATGAAACTTTCCAATCTGGAAATATAAAGATAGGGGCATGCAAGATCTTATCCTTAAATATTTCAAATGCATCTACGAACTCTTTTGTCCATTCTATTTGTTTGATTTTTTCTTTAGTAATTCCTCCAATGGTACACTTATTTATGCGTAGTTCCTTATGAATTTTCTATTGTATCCTTTGTATCTTAGGATTGTTCGTACATATTTTTGTGTTTTTGGTGGTAGAAGTGTTACAATTGTGGATGTTTTCAGTGGGTCTATTAGCAGTCTTTATTTACAAATTATGTGACCCAATAATGTTCCAAAAGGTGTAAGGAAGATGTATTTCTTTAGGTTCAATGATATTTGTAATGTGTGGAATCTTTGGAACATCAATCTTATCACTTGAATGTGATTTTTCAAAATTCCATACATTATCCAGTCATCAAGGTATACTTCTAGGAAATCATGGATAAATTATTTGAATGCATTGATCATTATTTTGTTGAATACCATGGGTGCATTCTTTAATCCAAAATGCATTACAATGTACATAAAGGATCCCCATTCAGTATAAAAAATGTTTTTGGGCTGATCCTCAAGTGTTATTCTTACTTGATGGTAACTAGAGAAACCATCAGTGAATGAGTATACTTCTCTTCTTGCCACATTTTCTAAAACTTCTTCTATAAAGGGGGTATGTAATGAGTCTTGTACACATGCCTCTTTTAATTCTTTATAGTCCACATACATTGTAATTTTGATTTTTTTCTTATTTTGGGCTGCCATAGGGCTTATCCATTATGCATCATTTACGAGGTTTAATTATGGCCGCATTTAACATTTTATCAATTTTAGTTTTGACTTTCACCTTTAGATTTGGGTTCATGAGTATGGTCTTTTCTTTAGTGGTTTTACTCCCTCTTTTATTTGTATCTTCATTTTTACCTCTTATTATTTAATCTCATATAGTTCTTTAAATTCTTTGGGTAATATATCTTGATATTCTATGAGTAACTCCACCAATTTAGCCACTTGTTCTTATACCCAATAATCTCCATTTTTGCAATTTTTTCTTCTCCCTCAACTCCAATATTTTCATTTCTTAGTTTTTGTGGCTGATAGAAATATTTTTCATCTTCTATCTTGGTTTCTACCACTTCACGTTCTCCTTCTGTTGTGTTATATATATATAGTTTTCTTCTCTTTCTTGTTTGTTTTGTTGTGAAGAAAAATACCATCTCTTTCGTTTTTTTATTGATTATACATATTTTTTCTACATTCTTGAACCGAGTTACCCCTTTAGATTTGATCGGTAGAATATTCCATGGTTAATAATAATAAATTTCTAATCTTTTGAAGTTCTCTCAATGTGTTTAATTCCACGTCATAGAATTTAAAAGTGTGACAAAAATCTATCACCACATGATTCCGATCTATTGTTTCTTTTTCATGTTTCTGATGGATGTATCATGATCTGGGTAGGGGCCCCAATGTCTAGAAGAATAATTGGATCAATATGGTAGAATATATTTAACTATGCAAAGTTTGTAATGACTCAAGCATGATTTGATGTGTTTTTGTGGTCTCCTTCACATATATATTATGGAATATCCAGAGAAGACCCTTCACTTTCCAATTGTCTTATTTTAAGGAGTGTTACCAATGATTTCCAATTTGAAATATTAGGTTTGTGATTTTCCCACCAAAGAGTGATATCGATTGTCAATGTATCATCAAGTGCTTCCATCCGGGATACTTCATTGGGAAATATTCTCACATTTGTTCTAAATAACCCTCTAAGTCTCCAATACCCAAAAATTTTGTAGGGTGTAATGAGAAGCTCAGAGCTTAATCTATAGACCCTACTCACCATTCATTCTGGTTCTTCTTCTTTTTACAATCCTTAGTGGGATAAACTTCTTTTTTGTAAAATAATATACTTCTTATTGAAAGTATTCTTGTGTGGGCTAGTATATATCTTCTTCTTTTGTAGATTCATATTGGTCATCTTCTAGTGTTATTATTCTAGATTCCAGAGTCTTAGTGCATATAGAAATTTCCATATTCTAGATTATGAGAATCCATATAACCATGCTTCTACTGCGTGATCTGATATTTTATTTGTGGATTCGTTGTGTACTAAAATTTATCCTTCTAAATTAGTCTTAATTTCTTTTTCAAAATTTGTTAATTTATTGATGGTATATATCCTCGAGTATCATCAATATTTATTCTTAGTGTCATGTCGGACTTATTTTTCCCATGTTGTGTACTCATTCCTATTTGTAATGGTAGATGGAATCAAATACCATGTGATTCCAATGTTAGATATTCTTCTTTGGAATTCAACGTACCATTGTAATCTACAAACCATTTAATGCTAAAATAACATTTTACGTTGGTTTCTTGGCTAAATTCTCCATAACTTCAAAATCTAATATTTTCTTTATCACCATAAAGTTAACTTCTACGTTTTTCACTACACCAATGAGGTATTTCCTTGATCCATCTACAAGGCCATGTCATATATTTTGAAATCTAAGCAAGGTATTCCAAGTTTCTCCCATGTAGATTTTGACATTATATTTACATACGCGTTGAGATTCATAATATTTTGGTAATCATTTTGTTATAAATTTCAAGATCTATGTATATGGTGGATTTCTACCATATTCTTTGTGTGCAGAACACCATTTTTATTTTCTTTTTGTGTGCGGACTCAATTAGGCTTTGAACATTAAATTTTTCTCTTCCTTATTCCAATATTTACAAAATTGTAACAATATTTATTCTAACCCATGTCCGAGAGTTAGTCTAGCTACATCCTTAAGAGCGAGTCATCTCCTCCTCCAAATTTTTTTCTCTATATTTATTCATGGTTTTGTGTTTTCTTTGTTACTTCTTTACTTTTTGTTACTTCATTTTCATGTAACTATGGTCCGAACCACTTTGGGTTCCATTCTTTCTTATTGGACATGTCTTCCTCTATGGGTAGTTTAATGATTTTTTTCTTCTCATTTCCTTGTTCATTTTTATGGTCACTTCTTGTAGTTATCATGGCTCTCTGGAGTGTTTCATCATTCATTATTTCTCCTTTCTTATTACTTTTTCCTTTAATTTTTAAAAATATCTTTATTTTCCTTATTTTTTCTATTTTTGGTTTCCCTATATTGGATGCTTTCTCGTTTCTCTATTTTTCATCCTCTAAAGCTTATGCTTTTTCCTTTAGTGTTCTAGGTACGTGTTGCACATTATTTTAAGCATATTTCCCCAATGATTCTGATTTTGTACCTCCATTTCTATAAAAATGGGCGGCTTTAAAACAACTAAAGAAATCATGGGTTCCTTGTTCATGATAGAACATGCAATATTTTTGGTCTAGCACAATTTTTAGCCAAGTGTCCATCTTTCCCGCATTTGTAACAATTCATTGGCCTTCTTTCCTATGGTCCATTTCCACGATTTTTTTGTTTTCTCCATCTTGGTATCCTTGGTAGCCCTCATATCCCTGCCACCTTGATAGTTATTGTAACCTCCCCTATATCCACCCAAGTAACTACCTCTATACCACCTACCATAACCTTGGTAGATGGGGTTATTGTTATTCCCTTGATATCCTCCTCCATAGTGTGGCGGTCCACCTTGGTATTGTGGTGGGGCGATTATTGTTGGTAATTATATTGTGGAAGGTTCTTTGTACTAGTATATTGGCGTTCAATTGTTGTGGTGATGGTGTATTATTTTCCTTTAAGTATTCCATGACATATATTGTATGGAAAGTATGATGATAATGGAAAAAGGACTCGCATGTTGGATATTACATCAATTTATTTTTAGTTGGGGATACTTCCATTATGAGACAAGTATCTTGTGTATGTTGGTCATATAATCTACATAAATTTCACACCAAGTTCTTTCATTGTAGTTATATTGCAAGAAGAATCCTTTTCGATGAATGTTGTTTTACCTTTGCATATTTTTTTGATTTCTCCAAGTATGGACATTCTATGTTGTAATTTCCTTCTGTGTAGCATTTTATACACTAGATCTTTGGTTGTACGGTATTCTTGGGAGGTGAACTATCTCTTAAATCCTCTTTTCTATGAATATATTGTTGTAATTTAAATTTGGACAATTCTAATTGTACCCTCTCTAGTTCAATCATGATGGAATTTTCTCCTTCCCTTATCCATGGTTAGGCCTCTAGTATTGTGGCCATCTCTAATGCATCCATGAAACTTTTAAAAAATTACCCATCTAGTGAAGCTCTTAAGTAGGGTAATAATCTAGAGATAAACCATTTGATTATTTGTTTGTCTATTAATGGCTCTTTCATCCTTCTTGAAACATTCTTGAATCGAATTTGAATTCATTGGTTGTTTCTCCATCTTTCTATATCAAATCCCTCATGTTGCTAACACTTTCTATTAGTTCTTCAAGGTAAAGCAAGTCTATCCTAAATTCATTTTCTATGACATCCCAATCCTTTGCGGGTTGTGGGTTTGTCTTCATGTATTTTAAAAGGAACGATAACCAAATTGTACCATGTCAAGAACACGAGATGCTAATCAAACTCCACGATCAATAAGATGAAAGTAATTCGCTAGAAAAATTTACATAAACCTTTGCAAACAAATGAGCAACAATATCATATATTATTATGGAACTCAATGCAATACAATGAGAATGGGCCTTGCTTAAATAGGCAAGGAATAACAATCTAAGAACCAGTCAAGGTTGTAGATCAAGCCATAAATCAAGGAAATAACTAGTCATCAAATAACTAGTCAAGACAATAGCTTTAGGAGAGAACTAAACATCAAGAATCTAGTCAATAACATAGATCAAGGAAAGAATTATAACTAACAACTAGATAATATCTCCTAATATCTAAATAAGATAAAAGAAATATCCACACACATAAGTGGGTGAGGATAAATACAATAAAGGTAAATAAAGTACATATGTGAACATGAGCTAAGGTAAATACCTACTCTAACACCCCCCCTCAAGTGAAGCTAGGGGCCAAAATAGAAGTGGCATGCCCACAATATGAGTTTCGAAAACTAGGTCTGATGAGGTACTCATGTACAATAATTGAGAAAAAGGGACACCGCAAAGTACCCAAAATTAGTAACAACAAAGTAAAGAGAGTTAAAACCCGCTCCAAGGTATCCCAAGAAGCTCGGCTCAAAAAACTTGTACAATGCTAAAGAAGTTTGGTGTGCACTATGGTCTGAATCCACTGCTCGATCACAAAAATACAACTGACACTTTGGGCTTCACTAGAATAGCTCCATACAAGGAGATTGTCAATGAAGTGATGTCAAAAGTTCAAAAACACCAAACATAATTTGATCAACTACTGCAAATAGGTGTGTCACGATCCAAGAACAATAACCAAAGCAATAAGGTAAGGACACAAAATCAAGAGTGTCATGATCCAAGAAAAGCCAAGGTAACAAGGCAAGGACACAAAACCCAAAGAAGCAAGATCAACACCACACCCTCCCATACTGCTGAATGGGTGGAGGGATGATACAAATCTGTATGAGTTGTCAAATAAATTACTCGAACACTGAAAAACTAACACTTTGGATTGCACTAGAATAGATCCCTAAGAGATACCATTAACATGCCAAAATTTTCAAAAATACGATACAAAATCTCTCAAAAACAAGAGAGATACACTACACCTGTTAAAGAAAAATGCTCAAAAAAGAAGCATCACAATGCAGAAGGTATAGAAAGTGGAGCAAGAGGCCGAATGGTGGAGGAGCCACACCTATAGAGTCCTCTCAACGAAAGCATATGTCACTGCCATGAGTGATCAAATATCCACCCCAAATCAACACGGATGGATGAAGAAGATGCCTGCATATGACTTGGTGAAAAATGCACAATGAGTGCATCGGAATGTGTGTCAAGTTGATCATGTCTGCGAAAGCTGAAATCTCGGGTTTCTCAAGCCTTAATGAAGGTGTAGAAATCATGTGTTTCTCATGATTCTCGAAAAGAGTTGAGAAAACAAACAAAGTAGCTCTATCAATGTGTGATCCCAATGAAGTATTTGCATGAAAACCAATGTCATGGCGAGAATTCCACTTAACATGTAGAAGAGGGAAAAATACATTGTGAGTGTCTTCCAATACCTCTACTAGTGAAACCCAGTAAACGGAGCATGTGAGAACCGAAGGCGGTGGTACGCTTCTCAAAATGCCATGCGGTTGAGAAAATATGATACACAACATGTGGTACTTGTAATAGGCATAGATGTGGAAGAGCATGCGAATGAAGCCTCATAGGTTTAGAAGCATCAACAACAAGAACATGCTCAAAGACTAACAGATCAATGTCGTGGGTACAGGAGTAATAGTTGTAAGTGGAATAGGAGCATGGATATGGCTGTCCACAATATCATGGTGATGTTATAGGCTAGCAAGTTTTTGTTGCAAGAAGTGGATTATTGTATCCTTATCATAAATGAGTGATTACAGAAGAGAATTTCAATTCTTGAGCTATCTATTTTCTTCCACAAATTTTACAATATCCTCTTGAAGTCCACATACTTTAGAGTAAAGCATATCATTCTCAAAGTCCATGATAGAGAAGAATGTAACTCCTAAAAGTTTAGGACGTCGGGCTCACCCGAAATTGCATCCAAAATTGATTACAACACTCCTCCATATTTGGCACTTTATAATTATAGTTCAAGTTTCAAAATAAATATTTTTAATGGAAATAACGTGAAAAAACAAGAACTTTTGTAAAAACAAAGACTCAAAATCGAGTTACCGAGAAAAATATACAAACTTTTCAATATTTTACTCTACTATTTATTTTAGGTGCCACTAAAACAAAATATGACCAAATCCCAAATATATGAATATAAAAAGAATTTATTTGCAAAATAAAACTTACAGAAGGATGTCAACAACAATCTTGGTCTGATACCATAAAAGGAATGATAACCAAATTGTACCAAGCCAAGAACACAGATGCTAATCAAACACCACGATCAATAAGATGAAATTAATTCACCAAAATAACTTTACATAAACCTTTGCAAACAAATGAGCAGCAATATCATATATTATTATGGAACTCAATGAAATATAATGAGAATGGGCCTTGCTTATATAGGTAAAGAATAACAATCTAAGAACCAGTCAAGGTCGTAGATCAAGCCATAAATCAAGGAAATAACTAGTCATCAAAGAGCTAGTCAAGACCATAGATTTAAGAGAGAACTAGACATCCAAGATCTAGCCAATAACATAGATCAAGGAAAGAACTATACCTAACAACTAGATAATATCTCCTAATATCTAAATAAGATAAAAGAAATATCCACACTCATAAGTGGGTCGGGATAAGTACAATAAAGGTAAATAAAGTACCTAGGTGAACATAAGTTAAGGTAAATGCCTACTCTAACATATCTATGATGTTATTTTTCTTCCAAAATAATTTTAGGATAAACAAGTGTTCTTACGCATCCTTGGTATATTTTCCAAACACCGGAACTTGATTTTCTAGGCATTTCTTTTAATTGATTGGGTGTTTGGAAGATTACTCAATCCGGGTTCAATTTTTTTGGTGTTTTTTCCTTCTTGTTTTTACTATAGACCTTCTGATGAGACCTATTTCTTCCTTTGTCTCTTAAAATTTTGATGTCAAAATAAAGTTTTCCTAGTATCTCTTTGAATTCTCTTCTTTGTCTATTCTCTTCTCTTGCTCTCTTCTTCCAATTTTTTCATATCTCCGCTCCAGGATTTCTTCCTCTTGTATCTTTCTAATCAATGTGTTAAGTGGCACATGGGATGGCAAATGATCTCGCGGGGTCATGTACTTTGGGCTTGTATGATGGTTGGGGGCGTATATTTCATTGATGTATTTTTGTAGTTAAATTATTCAAAAAATAACTTCCTACCTTTAACATCTCTTAATCTATAATTTTCTTCTAAATTTATGTATCCTTCGTCACTTCTTCTTTTCTTATTTTTCTTTTATAACTTTTTTTGTCTTGTTCATCAAATCTATTTTTCCCATTATCTTATTTTATGGTCTTATTCTCTTCTAACTCCTTAACTATACTTTCCTTTATTTTTATAATGTCTTCCTCACCTCTTTCTCGTAATCAACATAGGGAATCTGATTTATATCTTTCCCACACTTCCAATCCTAAAATATCTCTTAAGATTGGTTCATTTTTATCTACTAGTTCTTGTAGTTATTTCATTAATTGAGCTTGTTGTGATTATGGGTATTGCAATTTAATTTCTAATGGACATTTTACCATGGTACTATCAATCCAGCGGGTAACCAATATATGTTGGTCTCTGCTTTGTGTGGGAATTTTAGCAAGACAATTAACATCTACCTTAATTTTTGGGGTAGTCAATTTATGGCCTCCATTTGAAGTGGGTTTATCCTTCTTCTCTCCTTTCTAAATTTTATTTAGTTTTTCCTTTCTTTCATTTAATTTCTTTAATCTTTCCTCTAATATTCCATCTTTGTATCTAACTCTCTCTTCTTTGCGACTATCCTAGCTCCCTCTTCTAACCTCCTCATCATCACTTTTAATTTTTTTAATTTTCTAATTCCTCTAATATATTTTTATCAACTATGTAATATTTGTTTTGTTATTTTCTTTACTTCATGTTCCCAAATTTCTTCTACCCTAACCATCACCCCAAGAAATTCTAATAATTACATCTTTTGGATCACCCCTCTTCTTGTATGTCATCCCACGTGCCTTCGCATAAAGGAACTTTCCTACAATTTTAAGCAATCCTTTTCTACCAGTAAAATATGGATTAGAAAAGGGAATTGTTTGAGAAACCTTCCTTTAGCTCCGCTTAGAATTTTAACCTTCTTTTGTTCAAATTTGGTCCAAATTTGAATTTCTAAGTGATAATAAAATAATCTAGTGTATATTCAAATTAGTAATCAAGTACCCTTGTCCACGTCTTGTCAAATATTTGATTATTTATAACTTCTTTTGAGTTCACTTGATTTGTTCTCATAATTTTAGACATGAACACTATGTTATTTTTGTTGTCCCTAAAATGCAAGGCCATAATAGATGTGGAAATTGAGACCAAAATTCCTCTCCAAATTATCCAAAGAAATAAGCTTCAGTTCCTTTCTAAGATTCTTTGAGTCACCTCACTTCCTTTGTAATGAATATGTTAATTTGATTTTCCCACCAATCTTTGATCTCTGCTAACATGGGTTTCCAATACCCTTGTTGTGAAATTTTCTTGGGCATCCCTTAATAAAAAGGAATCTAGGCTCAGGACACCAAATGTTGACCTTAAGCCTTGATATGAATGTGAGAGTTAAGTAGTTTTACCTTTTGTTAAGGACATAGTGGAAGGGTAGTTCAAATTATAATATAAACCATATAGAAATAAATTAACATAAATAAAAAACATTTCATTACATAAAAACATCTTTCTTTATTCATTCAATATACTTATTATATATGTCATACACGTGTCTCACACACTCTCATTACATCATTCAATCTCTTCTTCTATCCAATATTTCACTCATGTTCTACACTCTCTTTTTCTTGTCATATATCCATCCATATATAAATATATCTATCAATATCTCTATTTATTACATTTAATTACAATAAGTATCCTTATTTTGTCAATAATATGAAATTTACCTCTTAGGATCTTTTGGTGGTGACTCTGCCTTGCTTAGGCTATACTGCTTTTGGTCTTTCTATGGATTCTGACAAGGTTCCACGATTTCTCGATCTTCCGCAAATTTCATAGTTTTATGTGGATTTCATATTTTTCCATGATTTTCACAATTATTCCATGGATTTATATTTATTTATGAATCTATATCCAAAATTGATGAAGAACCCTATCAACATTGTCTTCAACTAGTGAGGATGATTTACTTATCACCTCGATCCGAATTGATAGGCACCCGCGAATGAAATCCTTCATCTCTTATTATCTATAAATCCTTGCGGTTCAATGGTGGATTTATTTTTAGCCTTCGTTGTTTCGTTATTTTTCACCATCTTTGCTCTATCTCCTCCACCTTTGTGGTCAAATTTTATTCTTAGAGTTTAACATGAAATGTTAAGATCATATTATTATTACCCTAACCCTTATTTGTTCTTAGGATTGAAAAATTCTCCTTTATGTCCTATGAAATCATTTTCTCAATTCAATTATCACTTTATTTCATGTCTTTAAATAATATTGAGTTCTTTTTTATCCATATACCCCGTTGAGTATGATGTAGATCCATCTTCCATTGAATTCCCTTAATATGAAACCCTAAATATTCCTATAAAATATAATTCAATCAATAATTGATAATCAATTAATAATAATTTTCACATAAGACACATCTTCTAGGGATCCTTGTACCTTTTTTAAATCAATTTATCCTATGTAAGAATCTTATTTTGTGTCATGGTCCAAAAATAAATGTATTTTTATAATAATATTCTTGATTGAAACATAATATCAAGGAAACCATCCTAATGAAAAATCCATAGATAATTCAAATCCAGGAGACATTGTAGCTAGCCTTCTAAGTGGTAGTCCACACCAGTTCATCTTCCTTGTCACCTTGACAAATACGAAACCCTTGGATATCTAAATAGGAAATTTCCTTCTAAAACTAATATTTTAGTCCAAATCGTCTCATAATTGTAAATGTATTTGGGCCTTACCAATAGGGTTTTTGTATCTTGGAACCTTGTCGTAAAGTTATTACATGCAACATGCTAAGTATTTGTTGCCAATGTGGCTAGGTATCAAGTAGAACTAACCAAGCTACTTTCGAAAAACCCTAATGATGCAACCTAAATATTTACCATAACCAATTTAAGAAATGGCTTAAACCTTTATCTTTTCCTCTCTCCCTTCCCATCTCCCCTTCTCTCCCCCTCTCTTCCTATCCCTCAATCTCTCCCTCCATCCCTCCCATGTCCCCACCTCTCTCTACTTCTCTTTCGCTCTCCTTGCTAGGGAAAGTTTTGTTGTACATCTATTAAATCTTTATTGATCAAGATGTATCTATTGTGTTGTACCATATTTTCCTTCCAATGTAGTTTGAAGCATCTTATTGTACTTCATATATATATATATATATATATATATATATATATATATATATATATAGGTTGTATTTTTGTTATACATAATTTGATTTAAGCACTACTATTTGGAAATTAAATTCATATCGTGGGTGGATTAGATCCTCATTGTGATATGTATTATGTTTGGTAGATATCTTCAACATTTAACTATAACTATCTAGGAAATGTATTGGTTAATGCATTGTATCTTATGGACTATAGTTATTAATGATTTGTAATTAGATTTTTATATTAATCTTATGGACAATAGGATAAAAAAATTACATTCATTAGTTAAAGAATGAGGTACAAAGACATATTTATTACAATGAAAATGACCACTCAATTTATCTCTAAGATGGGTTTTCAATTCGTCTTTAGATATCTTTTGAGATTCTACGAAAAATAAATACATATTCCTACTATTAATAAATATTATGTACAATATTATTACAATGTCTAGAGATTAAAATTGGGATTGGGAATGGGAAACATTGGAATTATATGATTATAATTGAAATGTTGTAAATGTCCTCTGTATGATTATAATTTAAGTGGTGTAAATACAAATTGTTATTTATTCCAATACTACCACACTACAAATGAAACAAATAAGTGTATCTGTCTTGATAAGAATATGTCTCATTTACTCTTCACTCATTCACACTTACATGAATTACACACATGTCAATAAAGGAATTCACAACTATAATACCTAATCAAGAACCATAACTGCACACAATATTTTTGTTGAAACAATTGACACTAAAATGAGATTATTATTTTCAAAAATATTTTATTTTATTTATTCAATGTGTCACATGAGATACATGAAATTTACATCAAAATTTTTGATGAAAAGAAGTGAAAATTTGGCATAGTAAAAATACTTTTCATGCCAATTTTGTGCCATTTACATCACCAAATCAGATATATATTTATCAAATTTGAAGCCCATAAACACATAAAATCATCAATTTTGACAAATATTCAATGTGACTAGTCATACAACATGTACATGGTGTAATATTGTAGTAGTGTTGAACCCAAATATTAAAAAAATTATACAATCATAACATGATGAGAAACAAGAAATTAATGTTATTTATATGCCAAATATATGTGTATATTCAAAATCATGACATTGTAGAATAATATTTATCGTATATGTTGATCCATAGTGTTTTCCAATATTCAACAAAATAATTATTTTACAAATAGAAAAAAGTTTTCAATGATTTCTATGATAGATGAATAGGGTTTGAGAAATATGGATCTAAAACAACACCCTACGAACAAACACATGTGTCCTCACACTTTTGAAATAAACCTAGAGTTTAGAATAATTTAAAAAAAAAAAAATTGAATAACCTAGGGCTTAGGGTAATGAAGATAGAAACCATGTTGTTTCCAATCTAGCACAAATAATTGCAAACAAATTAGAATTTCAAATATAACACAATATGAAACATCTAATCAAGTTGTAGTGCCCATGATTTTTATATAGCTCGATTACTTGTTGTTTCCTTACTCATTGACATGTTTCAGCAGGGATTGTTATATTTTGGACATTATATTTAGAGATTTGATCTTATTAGACATGTATGGACATTTAGGCGTATAGCACCAATTTAGCTTGATTACTATGTTGTCACATTTTCTTATGATGTCATGGATACTAATTGATATGATGTTGTTTTGGACGTAATTATATTGATGGATACTCAGTTAGTTGCATGTTGAGATTCTATGGTTATATGTTACTTTATCATTGTGATTAACTTATGGTGAATTAGGTATAATTGTGCACATTGTCGCACTTCCATTCCAAAAGATGAAATGTTAGTATAGAATTCATTGATATCTTATTTAGTAATTGATTTATATTTTATCGACATGTGCGTTTAATGTGTGCAATGAGTGTGCAGGTGATAGGTCATAGGAGAACGTGGGACTCAAGCCGACTATGCAACTTTTCACAAGCAGCCACAAGCTAAGTCCTAGCCATGTTTATTGCTTGAGGCCTCAGCGTTAGAATTATTGTTTTGGGCACCATGGGTGACCCACATTTGTAATATAACATGTCTTGTAATTATTAATTTTGCTTAGGGTGCTTAGTTTGTGTTGTAAATGAGTTTTGGGGGAAATAATGACCCCACTTATATTAAGTTTTAAATTAGATTAATGATGTACTTAATCTAGAGGGTTTAGGGTCACATATGAACCCTTGGGTGGTCCCCACACCCTCTACCATTGTGTCAATTTTTTCAAACCCGAAATTGGGTTATTTTGGGCATTTTTAGGGACCTCTTTTTAGTTTGGGGGTTCCCTTAACATAAAAATGAGCCCTTGGACCCTACCTAATAGGTAGGGGGGCTTATTTCAAGCTAAAGGGGTTTTCCCTCCCTTTTTGCCTCTTGTTTGGTCACATCCATGTAAGGGGTGTGGATTAGTGTGCTTGTTAAAAGTTGCACTAGAATTGTCTTGTTATCATTTAGAGTAATTTGGGAGAAGAGGGCTAAAAGGCATTTTACCCTTTCTCTCTTTTGTTTTGGCATATTTGACCTTGAAGGAGGAGAGGGGTGACACATGTCACCCCCTCATTTGTGAGGATTTTTTCTTGCTCCTCTTCAAATTCCCCCTCATGGGAAAAGAAGAGGACTTTTTTTTGGGCTTTTGCTTGGATGCTTGGGTGATTTGGAGCTAGAGTTTACTTGGGTCAAGAAGGAGAGAAGTTTGAAGTTGGAAAGCTTTTTGGAGAGATTTCTTTGAGGTAGGCTCTTAAGCCTTATTGTATGTGTTGTATTCATATTAGTTGTTAGATTGTTTACTTGAAAATGTTGTTGTTGCATGTGGATTTTGGTTATTGTTTTCTTGTTTTACTCCCTCCATCATATGGCATGATGGAGTTTTGGAGTTTGTGGGGGAAGAGAGAGGGATTTTTCCCTCTCAATCCTCATAGGCTTGATGGGCAAGCCTTGTAGGATTTAGTTTTTTCCCTCAAATGGTTGAGGTGGGGAAGTTGGTTCATTTGGCTTGAACCTCCTTCCCCATTCTTGGTAAGGAAACCCCTTTGGGGTTTGAAAATCCTTCCAAGAAGGATTTGGTGAAAGGGAGGAGAAATAAGGAGGGCTTGAATGAATTAGGAGAAATAAGGAGGGTATGGAGATCTTATTTTAATGCAACTATTGTTGGTTACAATTTTGGAAACTTCTCTCCTCTCTTCCCCATTTGTTTTAGAGGTAGAACTTGGGTTCTCCTCTTTTTCATCTTGTAAAATTTGGAGTCTTGTTTATACTTGTCTTGTGTTTCATGTGGATGTATCATTGTTTGTTCACCCTCATTCTTGTGCAAGTTGTGGTTAGTTGTCCTCTTTCCCATGGGCTTGGGGGAGGCTAGCATGCATCCCAACCTTGGGAAAGACATGTAATGATGCCTATGGTTGGGTGGTAAACAAGATTCTTCTCCTTGGTTGGATTTCTTGAAGGCATGAAGATTGTATCTCAAGCTTGGAGTTGGTGGCATCTTGGCCTCTCTT